>CANTUV010000003.1:11320000-12570000 GCA_947685225.1 Garcia nutans
CGACAGATCGCAGGACTCCTCTGCTCGCTACTGGCTCCTTGCTAATAACCTACGAGTTTAGAAGAAACTAAACTCGCTAAGCATTGCTTAGTGGGTACTTTAACCATTTTCGAATATAAATAGTGCAAGGAAGGTTTGTTGAAACACATGTAAAAGTAGAATACTGCATAATTAAACTATTTTCATACAATCATCATATTTATATTTTCTAATTAAGTTAAGATTCACATTTTGTATGTAAACAACATGTAATATAACTTCATTATAATTGCGAGTTAATCTGCTCCACTAGGTAATTATGAATACACCAATCTCAAATGAGGCCTCGTATAGAGTTACGCGTGGTCTTGACCTCACACGACTAATTGCCATGGTCTTGGTCTCACACGATATGAAATATAAAACATAACTGCGTGGTCTTGGTCTCACACGACTAGTTGCCATGATCTTGACCTCACACGATATAACCGCGTGGTCTTGGTCTCACACAACTAATTGCCATGATCTTGACCTCACACGATATAACCCCCATTCCAGACCGGTGTTACCCATTTACCGAGTAGAGCATAAATAACATTTCATAAATACCCACTCACTTCATATATATACCACATATTCTCCATGTATATACAATATATATTTACACAAATATCACATATACTCACATATGTATTATATGTATTCACATATTTTTCATCTAATTTATTCTTCATATCATACTTAAACTCAATACCAAAAATAAAATGATAAAACACCCACACCAAGTTTTTGACCAAGTAAATAACGAAAAATTACCATATGAACAATAAATTCAGGTTCTTGACCCAACTTGATCCTTGTTTTAGAAAATTTGTATAAAATAATCTACTTGGTTAAAAACTCAAAATGTTTTTACAGAATTTATCTTTGCATCTTAAAATCGTTCCTTTAAAATTTTATATCAAACTGGACACAAAATCTTAGTCAACTAGTTCACCCAACCAGACTGCTCCAGTTGCCCTGCATCCTGGCAGCAGTTCTGAATTTTGTGAATTCCATAAATTAAATTCAATCAATGTAGTTCCAAATTATTTTTCTCAAATACTAGACTCACTAGAAAATAACATATCCAAAATTCAATTGGATATTAGTTTTCTACATTTTACTAAAAATCTAGAAAGATGGCTGTCTCAGTCAAGGTACCTGCTGGAGCAGGTCTAATAAAAATAATATTTCCAAAATCATAACCATTCCAAATTCAACTCAACATATTTTTCAGTCATTCTAGACTCATTGAGACATAACATATCAAAAATTCAACTCAAGATAATATTGCTATATTTAATTAAAAATCATACAAGTCACAGCATTTTACTAATTGTAAAACAGAAAATTTTCAAAAGGAGTTCAATGGTTAAAGTACCAAACCTTGCTTTTCCTTGCTCTTCTTATCTATTTCACTTCCTTTCCTTTCTAATCTCCTTGATTTCCTATGAATTTAACATCACATATACAAAAGTGAGAACCCTAGGTATAGACATAGTCTTATCTTATGATTTTTTTCTAATGGTTGCTAGCTTATTTTCACCATTAAACACCATTATTTCCTTCATCAAATCCTTCAATTAATTATTTATTGAATTTTCTCCAAATCTAACTACATGAACCCTAATTTAAATCTCTTAAATTAACCATTAATCTATGAAATTAAAACTAGAGATAGGTTTCTCTTACCTTATAATCTTGTTTGTCACAAAACTCTTTAAATCAAAAGCCTTAAACTTTGGAAAAATCACCTCCTTCTTCCTTCTCTTATGGTTTGGACGAATTCACCATGCAAGAGAGGGCTTTTATACTTTCTTTCCTTAGCTTATTTTGATCCAAATGGCAGCCATAAGTGGTGAATAGATGTTGACTTCCAATTGGTACACCTTATAGCAAAAATGGCCACTTTTAATTGGTCCATTTGCCTTCTTCCAATTGGTACACCTTATAGCAAAAATGGCCACTTTTAATTGGTCCATTTGCCTTCTTCCAATTGGTACACCTTATAGAAAAAATGGCCACTTTTAATTAGTCCATTTACCTTCTTCCAATTGGTACACCTTATAGTAAAAATGGCCACTTTTAATTGGTCCACTTGCCTTCTTCTTTTATCTATTTATTTAGCAAGCCATTAGGCTTTATTTTATTCATATTTTGACCCCCTCAACTTTCTTGTGTTGTAATTTTATAGTCTAGGGTGTGAAAATATCAAAATATCATCCAGCGATTAATCGATTGTAACTTTTAAACCGTGCGTTTTCGGGAAAAATTGAAACCCACGGTTATGACCCGATTAATCTCGAGAATATTCTTCCGGGGTCGGATATGGGCACTATTAAGAACTTCCGACACTTAATTTTTAAGTTTACATAGTTGCCCCTAACTTTTGAGAAATTTCCACTTAGGTCCTCGGCCTTTTAAAAAATTACCTTTAGGTCCCGTCGACTTCACGAGCCTCCTTTGCACACCGATTTTATTTTTAACTATCTTGAGCCTCTATTTGACCATTTATTTATGTCCTTCTTGCCTAATACTCGATTACCTATGTAACACCCCGATACCCCATATAAATACTGTACATATACCAGGTACACATACAATATGTATATAGAGTATAAGAATGTCACTTTTCATCACCATTATAACTCTTTACTTTAATTTTTAAAACCATAATACATTTAAGTCATATGAAAGTATTTACAAAATGGTTATTCTTATCATGGTAATACATAAATATAAGTTACATTGTTTCTTCCAAAGATTCATTTATACAAATGAATACATTCTTATGAAAATACAGTATAATTACATGCATGCACCACCATCTAGTTGGTCTCGAACTATACTTGTCCTCGTTGTGACATAGTAGATTATCTCCAGCTTCATCACCTAAATACCTGCGCGATTAAGATAACCGCGCTAAGCTCGAAAGCTTAGTAGTACAAGTAACCATTAAAATATACAATATAAAGGAAACATACCTCATATGTTTAGTCTCATGTTTTAACATTTTCTTACTCTGTTTTCCCCTTTTTCAATGTATTCTTCATATAATCCTATTAACCTTATAGAGGATATACATATACACATATAACATAACCATCAAACATAATTAAATAAATTGATAGAACCTTCATATTATGATACTTACCAATTTCACCTCATACATATCATATATATCATTTTATACTTTATAATCGCATATTGCATATAACTTCACAAACCATATCTCCTTTCAATAATTCATGTATGTTATATAATCATATCACTAACCACAATTCATCATTCACAACTCACATTTCCAACAAAGGCAACATAGATCCCATTACTCATTTATTTCAACTTGTATATACATCACATTAACAACAAAGACAGACTCGGGCCCAAAAGACACTAATATGTCATTCAAAGTTCAGAGTTAATGCTTTGGTTTTGTTATCACATTTATCAATATCATATACCCAACTAGGCTTCAAGGATTAAGTTCAACCAAGCTTCAAGGGGAGCAAAGCATGCTAAGCTTCTACCCAACTTGGCTTCAAGAACTAACCCAACCTAGCTTCAAGGGTGGTAACATCTCAATTAGGCTTCAAGGATTCAATCCAACCTAACTTCAAGAGATTGTTACACTTATTAGGCATGCCACCAACAACAAAACTCTGAAAATGAATAACACATTAGCCACACAATTCATTTATTATTTCATTATCAATTTCATTCTCATTCTCATCATCATTTACATCATCATAGCCAACCACAATGGCATCATTTAGGCAAAACATGCCTCATTTATCTCATTCTCAATATCATAGCCAACCACAATGGCTTTATACATCATCACCTCTCAATTTACATTTCATATTCCATCACAATATCACATTTCATAGTTCACCACAATATCACATTATCACATTTCATAGTTCATCACAATATCACATTATCACATTTCATAGTTCACCACAATATCACATTATCATATTTCATAGTTCATCACAATATCACATTATCACATTTCATAGTTCATCACAATATCACATTATCACATTTCATAGTTCATCACAATATCACATTATCACATTTCATAGTTCACCACAATATCACATTATCACATTTCATAGTTCATCACAATATCACATTATCACATTTCATAGTTCATCACAATATCACATTATCTCATTTCATAGTTCATCTTTGATATTTATATACATAATCATTCATTATTCAAGTATGCACAATCAATTGCATTACCATATAAATTGGAATACACATCATACAAATCATATCCTCACATCTTTCACATTTCATAACATATATATATTGAATGCCTTCACATCTTATATGTATTAATGTATTATCATATCTCTTATCTTTTCATTGCATATACAATATTAATATTTATTTTAACAATATACTTATATGCAATCCAATAGGGTTTTGTACTTACCTCTAAAGAACTCACTCCCATATAACTTCTCTTCCATAGATCTTTCAATACTTGGATTAGGGGCAATTCCATCTCTTAAAACTTGAATCCTAAAGTAATCATACACACTCACTTAGAAATACACATGAGATAATACAAATAAGAATCAATTAGGGCAAACTCAACACATGACACGCTCATCAACACGGGCGTGTTCCTGATCGTGCCCTAACTCCACAACACAGAAACATTGACACGCTCATAACCACGGGCGTGTCACTGGGCGTGTAATACATTCTGTATCTCAAAAACATCAACACGTCCAATCAACAAGAGCGTGCTCATGGCCGTGTCAATTCTCCAAACTCACAGTAGCTATGACACGCTCAATAACACGGGCGTGTTACTGGTCGTGTCAATTCTACTGCCACACAGACCTTATGACACGCTCAATAACATGGGCGTGTCACTGCTCGTGCTACCAACTCCAGAAAACAGAACCAACGACACGTCTAACAAACTGGCCGTGTCTCTGGGCGTGTCCGACTAAAAACCCAGATTCCGGTCAACACACAACAACATCCAACAATACCCATCTTTTATCATTACTCACTTCAAACAATCTTCATCAAACACACCCAAAAACCATAACAAACTTACCAAAACATCAACAACACTCAAAACACACACCAATCATCATTATAAACATCATTCATATACCAATTTATCAAATCCCCAAATTTCATTAAACTCAACCCTTATTCAACAATTCATCATCATCTTCACAAATAATCATATTATCATCATCCAATTACCAAATCAACACATATATATACTTAAATCTTTCAATATCATCATCATCACACATCAACCATACCAAACCCAACTCAAACAATGAAAATCAATTTAAAGAAATAAATACTTACTTGAATCCTTTATCAAATCTTCATCTCTATCATCAAATCTCTTGAATTCCTTAAGAAATTTGGTAAGAAAATCACATCTTTCTCTCTTTCTCTCTCTCTCTCTCTCTCTCTCTCTCTCTCGGCCAAGAAGAACGAAGAAGACGAAGAAGGAGTAGAAGGAAGAAGAAGTTTCTACTTCTTTCCTTTGTCCTTATCCATATATATATATATATATATAATAATAATAATAATAATAATAACAATAACAATAGTAATAATAATAATAATACTTTAAATCTCCACCACATATTCTTTCTTTGATTTTCTTCTTCTCTTTTCTTTTTGTCTTTATTATTATTATTATTATTTAGTTATACAAATATATATACAACTCACTTATCCTTCACCATTATATATATCCCATGTATATGTGATGTATATGTATATGTCTTACATATATTATCCTTATATTTCACATATACACATATACATTAAATCCAAATACAACAACAATAACTCCAAAACTCTTAGGGTCTATTCTGGGATATTACAACCTAAACTCTGGGATGTGACAGTTTGTTTGTTTATTTTTCTTTAAATTGCTGAGTGCATTTTGTAAAGATGCAGTTTTCAAGGCACGGGGGAGTTTATGACAGGGACTATGATTCTGACATGGCATGACAATTTGAGGAATTAACGAATCAATCTATGCCACGCCAAGAGTTGTGTGCAGCATGTGGTAATGCAGGACATTGTGCCAATACATGTTCATTTGGTTTCGAACGATACCAAAATTGGCACGAGGAAGAATATGGCTACCAAAGTTTCCAGCGAATGCCCTAATTTTTATTGGGAAAACCAGCAGTACATTCCACCTCAACAATTTTTTCAGCCTTGCCAAAGAAGTTCTTAATTTCAAGAACAATTTTCAGACCAAGACCACCTTAAGGAACCTACATTGGAGGATAAGTTAAATGCCTATATTCAAAAACTCACAATGAATCAAGATCACCTTGAGGAACCCACTTTGGAGGATAAGTTGAGGTCTGAATCTTTGCAAGAAACACAGAGGATATTGGATGCTCTGGTTAAGCAGATGGCACATCAACCCTAAGCACACCAAAAGGAGGAGTCTCCTAGCCAATTGGAGCAAACCAGGTAATCACAAATTTGAGGAGTAAACAGGTAATATATAACAATTTTTGTGATTTCTTTGATGCAGGGACCAATCAAGAAGAAATTGGTGAGAAGATCCAACCCAACATAGAGGAGTTGAGTCAATCAAAGGAGGAGGAGAATTTGGAAACATCAACTTGGATAGAATTGCATGAACCTCCAAATCCGTTTATGCCACCAATTTCATTCCCATGTATGCTGGAGGAAGAGAAACAAGGTATGCATATTCCTGAACTCTATGACATGTCCCATAATGAAGATAATGTAGATAAGCTTGAGGTAGCCACGACCTTAGAAGTAGAGCCTAATATTTTCAATCTAGAAATTGAGGAGAGCAAATTACTATTAGATGATGAGGTTGTTGAGATGAAACTTCAATTTGCTAAAGAGGATGAGAATGAGATTCAACCAAACTTGGTTGAACTTCAAAAGACCCCAAAAATCTTGGAATTTGTTTTAGTTGGGGAGAACAATATGCAACCAATGATCATCCCTCCCACTTTCGGGAGCAAGAAAGAACGAAAAATGAATATAACTATGTTGTATACTGAAAAACATTCTTACCAAGTCCCTATAGCATTGGAGGATCACCCCATGACAGCTTTCACATATTCTCATTGGCCAATTGCTCATCCAAGGATGCTACCTAAGCTTTGCAACACGTTGGGCACATTTTGAAGTTGCATGCTGTCCATCCTCTCAATCATGAACTCTAATTGCATTATGGGTGGAAGGAGCCCTACATATCGCATATGGGAGAAATGGAAATCAGGTTTCATCTGAACTCTCTTTTAGTTTATGCATGCTCACATTGACGACAATGTGAAATTTTAAGTGTGGGGTGCATATTGTGTTTTGTGTTTTTACTTTAAGTTATTTTTTTTTGTGTTAGTTTAGTTAATGTTTTTCATGTTTTCTTTGAATAAATGAATTTTGGAAAGTTCAATTGTTATAAATATTTTTGATTGATGACCTTTGAATTTTTGAAGCATGAATTTGAGAATTGAGTAGAATTGGTGCTTATTGTCAATTTTGTTGGTTTTTCCTTGCATTACCATTAACCTAGTGAGAAATTGAGCCATCAACTTATTATTCTTTTTGTGGAAAAACATCTTTGATTGATGAATTGCTAGAACTTGCTTTGACATACATTTTAAGACTATATAAAAATTTCAATTTGGCATCAAGATGATTAAGGCAATTAGGTGAACCCACTTTGGCTTAAAAAGACCAACCTTATTTTTAACCTTAGTTAGCCAATTTTGAGCCTATTTCGTTTCTCCTTTTCTTTATTTTTCGCAACACTACCAACCTTGAACCTTGTTGTTTTAACTCTTACCCTTTCATTAGGTCAAGAGCATTTTAAGAGCATTTATGACCAAGTGTTGTGTTGAATTAAGTGTGGGGTTAAATTTAGTAGGTTTAAGATTGCAAAAATAAAAAAATCAAGTAAAAAAATAAAAATATGAAAAATAATAAGAATAATTGTTGTTCTTATTGAAAGGGTTGGAATATGTTTGAAATAATCATTGCATGATGTAATAAGTTAGTTCCCTTGAAAAGTTCCTTAATGTCAAGGGGTAGATAAGAGGAAGGTGTTTTGGGATTGTTGGGTGATACATATGATTGGTTACTTCATTCTTGAAGTGCTCTTGAACTTAATGATTAAGCTCACATTTCCTAAATGTCATGTCTCTACCTTAACCCTATTACAACCCAATAAAAGACCTTTTGATTGATGCTTGATTGTAATTAAGTGGTGCAGATTTGATAGATAAGCAAGCCTATGGCAATAATCTTTCATTGATTGTTATGAGTGTAAACACCACCTTGATCAAATACTTTCTAAGAGTTGGTGAGGGAGTGACAATGTAGGTTATGCATGGAATGCCACTTAATTGCATTGGTATCGATTTTGTTCGATTTGATATTGATTGCGGATTTAAGGATAGGGAAGTCTTGATGCATTTTTATATCTCTTGAACTTGACAAAATTTTTGTGTTTAGTTTGTTTTGATTTTAGCCTTGCTTGGGGACAAGCAAGGATTTAAGTGTGGGGTATTTGATAAGAGTATTTTTATACTTGTTTTTAGTATAATATTAATGTGTTTTTAGTTAATGTTTCATTTGATTTTGGTTTAAAGTTTGTTTTAAGTGTTTGTTTTAGGTTAAAGTGGAAAAGTCCGTTGGATGATCAAAACAATCAAGAAAGAGCATGAATCAAGCAAGACATAGCCAAGCCAAATCAAGCTTGGCCATGTCACTCAAAAGAATTACATGGCAGTGACTGACACGGCCAGGAGACACGGCCAAGCCACTGGCCGTGTCTCACCCAAGGAACAAAACCAAGCAAAGAAGGAAAGAAGAGAAGCAGTAGCTGACATACCCAGGTGACACGCCAAGCCAGTGCTTGGCCGTGTCACCCATTGGAAGCAAAGAAGAGAATTGGCAAAATGAAGAAACAGAAGGCGACACACCCAAGTGACACGGCCAAGCCACTGGCCGTGTCACATGACACGGCTAGGAGCTTGGCCGTGTCACCTCATGAAACAAAGAGAAAAGAAAGAAAGGAAGAGGGGTAGAAGGTGACACGGCCAGCAAGCTTGGCCATGTCCCAAAGCAAAACAAGAGACACGGCCAAGCCACTCATGGCTTGGCCGTGTCACCCTATAAAAACTTGAATTCTTCTGCATGAATTGAGGGACAAGTGGGAGACAAACCAATTACTTTTGCCAAAAGAAATACAAAACAAAGAGAGAGTGGGGAACAAGAGAGAGTGGTGTGAGCTGGTGTGAGTTGGGAAGCATGGGCTTGAGTTTTAGAGGGAAATAAAAAGAGAAGAAGAAGGGGGCATCTGCAGAAGGCTGCAGGTTTAGGCAGGAAACAGAGAACAGAAGCAGAGAAGAGAGGTTTGAGAGGAGGAGGCTGGGCATACACGTTTTGGGCTAGGAGGGAGTGATACTTTCCTTGACTCTTCATCTTCATCCTCCATTTCCATCCTCTCCAGCATCTCCATCTTCCGTTGGTAGCTCCGGGAGATTGAAGAAGCTACATTGAAAGAGGTTTTTCTATTTTCTCCTTTTAATTCATTTTAATGTCATTGTTGTTGTTGTTGTTGTATTAAGTGTATTGAACATGAACTAAATCATTCCCTATCTAGATATTGAAGAACCCTAGCTTATTTATATGATTGAATGATTTTAATTGATGAAGTTGTTTTATTCTTATGATGCTTAATGATTATTGCCAATTGATGATAGCATGCTTATTGATTGGTTGCCATTTTCATATTATTGACTTGAGAAAGCTTGATATGAATTGATTACTCATAAGGGTTGAGGATTGATTGGGGTGCTAGAGATAGACCTACAAGATCCTTTGGTTTATAGTTCCTTGTTCTTAATGCAAGATCTATTTAATTGTGTTTGAGAAGAGATTCTAGCACTCTACTTAGTGATTATGGATTAATTCACTCGAGAGAGGTTTTAGTCTAAGTTAGAGGAATGCCAACTCAACTCATCAACTCTATTATGTGATGTAATTGTGGCTAGGGGATTCAATATTTGGATAGTATTTTTATCATCAAACCTTTTTACACAAAACATAATTTATCTTTGCTTGCATTTATTTAAGTTAATTGTCTTTAATTATAAAACATAACAAAAAAAATAAGTATTTTTAAGTTAGTTATCTTAGCGTGATTTGTTTATCGCGTAGGTGCTAGGGTTGATTCAGATAGCCCTGCAAGACCTGTGCAGGAGTAGAGTTCTTGCTTGTTTTTGGTGTTTTATAGGACCGCCACGGACCAGGATTAGTAATAAGCATGTAACTATTCTATTTTGTAAATTGGTTTTTAAATTATGTGTATTATGTATATAACAATGTATTTAAAGTAAATTAGAAGAACTTTTGGGTTTTAAGTTGTAATTATTTTAAAATATGTGTATATTTTGGAGAATGATGAATCTTTGCATATTTTATGAAATGTTGAGTTTTTGGTGCCTTTGGATTCTTATGGAGAGTTGGATGATTTGAAAAATATTTGGGAGTGCATTTTCTTACAGGTTGTGTCAAGTGTTATTTTGTGGAATATCCATTTTACAGACAAAACTCTGGCGAATTTTTTCTATAGATTTTTATTTAATTTGTATTCTTAGTATTTTAAATTACTAATTAATATTTTTATTTATCTATTTAACAAGGTATAATTTAAGTTATGAAAATTTTTAGTAAGTTTTAATTGTGACATTCTAGTACTGTATATGCATATTTTACATATACCAGGTATATGTATTATATGTATATAGGGTGTTAGGATATTACATTTATTTTGGTATCAGAGCCTAGATTTGAGGTTCTCGACTTAGGTGAATATTTAGAGAGAGAAAATGGGATTTTAAATGTGATTTTAAAGTGTCATACAAGCATTTGCACTGGTATTTCATCCAGTCCCTGATGTGGCAATCCTTTCTATATTTACAGACATTGGTAGACATGGCATCTCGGACGTATCAGTCCATAGAGAATAGTATAGAGAGTGTTGCTCCTAGTAAGGGTGTTGTAGGAGCTAGTGCTGAGTTGGATGGGGAGGCTTTTGTGCCAGTTAGACCAGCAGTTGAGGAGATTTTGCCAGTCTAGATACAACATATGGTGGAGCTATTACAACAGGCTCCGGTACAGCTGCCGCCGCCACAGTAGCAGCTGCCGACTCAAAAATATGATAAGTTAAGAAAGTATGGAGCCACAGATTTCTTCGACACTACTGATCCGGCTGTAGCAGAACAGTGGCTGAATAGGGTTCAGAGGATATGTATCCAGTTACAGGCCAGTGCAGAAGAGAATTTTGATTATGCCGTGTCTCTTCTGTAGGGGGATGCTTATGACTGGTGGAAGACTATTCCCCATGCAACAGATGATCATCCAGTTTTGACATATGAGGATTTTCTACAGGAGTTTGATAAAAAAGTATACCCCTTGGGAGTATAAGGAAGCCAAGAAGACAGAGTTTCTGAGTTTAAAGTATGAATCCAAGACAATGACAGGTTATGAGAAAGAATTCATCCGGTTAAATAAGCACACAGGAGGGATTATATCTGATGAGATTGATAGGTGCAAGAGATTTGAGGAGGGTTTGAGGCCATCCATAATGTGTTTGGTGGCAGAATCATAGTATGAGGATTTTTGTATGTTGGTTGCAACTGCCAGAAGTGTAGAGAAAGCACAAGGACTTACAGCAGCTGCCAGAGCAGAGAGTAGATATAGAAGACCTCAAACTGAGGCAAGGTCTTCATCATCTAAGAGAGGTAGAGGAGGTTCTACACAAAGGTCTGGTAGAGGTCAGGGGCAGGCTGGCTAGGGGTTTTACCAGTAGAGACAGAGACAGGGACCTACAATTTTAGTTGCTAGTACCCTGACTCCAGCACCACAGAGAGTTACTCCACCTACCTATGCTACTTGTGGCAGGGTACATGGGGGTGTTTGTTAGAGGGCTGGCACATTAGCAGTTTCTTTTAGATGGGGATCACCATACCACTTTATCAGAGATTATCCAGAGCCACCAGAGGTTGGATAAACAGAGACATCAGTGTCCACGCTGAATGTTAGAGGGGGTCGAGGTGGCAGAGGTAGTGGTAGAGGTAGCAGATTTGGATCTAGTTAGAGAGGGGGATCCACAGTAGGGCTAGTAGACCAAATCAGGCAGGATCATCACAAAGAGTATATGTGATGCAGAGACAGGCAGATGCTTCAAATGTTGCGGCTGGTACTTTTCTTTTATTTGACACTTTTGTACATGCATTGATTGATCATGGATCGACACATTCATTTATTAGTGCATCCATTCTGCCTATGAGTGATAAGCATTCTGAATCCCTAGGGTTTGATGTGTTAGTCACTAATCCTTTAGGGCACAGTGTGATAGTTAGGAGAGTACATCGAGATAGTTTAGTAGTTGTGTATGATGAGGAGTTTCTTGGTGATCTGATTGAGATGCCCTTTAGGGAGTATGATTTGATTCTGGGTATGGATTGGTTATCTAGGCATGGGGCTGTGGTTGACTGTCAACAGAAACGTGTTACCCTGAAAATAAGTGATGGAAAGGAGGTTGTTGTATCCAGTGAGCAAAGGCACCTCTCATCCATATTCATTTTAGCCATTTCAGCTAAGAGGATGATTCGAAAAGGGTGTGAGACTTATCTAGCTCATGTGGTAGATACCAGAGTAGTAGGATCTAAGCTTGACAGTGTACCGATAGTTGCAGAGTTTCCAAATGTGTTTCCCAATGAGTTGCTAGAGTTACCTCCAGAGAGGGATGTGGAGTTTGGTATTGATTTGATGGCGGGTACCACTCTTATCTCTATTACTCCTTATCAAATGGCACCAGCAGAATTGAAGAAGTTAA
Organism: Garcia nutans; assembly: GCA_947685225.1. Classification (NCBI taxonomy): domain Eukaryota; kingdom Viridiplantae; phylum Streptophyta; class Magnoliopsida; order Malpighiales; family Euphorbiaceae; genus Garcia; species Garcia nutans. The sequence continues at coordinate 11,332,929 of CANTUV010000003.1, forward strand.
AGGAGCAGTTGCAGGAGTTACTAGATAAAGGGTTTATTCGCCCTAGTGTATCACCTTGGGAAGCACCGGTGTTGTTTGTAAAGAAGAAGGATGGCACCTTGAGGTTGTGTATTGATTATCGGCAGTTGAATAAGGTGACCATCAAGAACAAATACCCATTGCCTCATATTGATGATCTATTTGATCAGTTGAAGGGGGCCGCCATATTCTCTAAGATTGATTTGAGATCAGGGTATCATCAGTTAAGGGTTAGAGAGGCAGATGTACTCAAGACAACTTTTCATATGAGGTATGGGCATTATGAGTTTTTGGTGATGTCTTTTGAATTGACTAATGCACCGACTGCATTCATGGAATTGATGAATCAGGTGTTCCAACCATACTTGGATTAGTTTGTTATAGTATTCATTGATGACATTTTGGTATACTCTCGCAGTAAAGAAGAGCATGACAGGCATCTGCAAATTATGTTCCAAATATTAAGGGAAAAATAATTGTATGCCAAGTTATCTAAATGTGAGTTTTAGTTGGATCAAGTGACTTTTCTCATAATGTTGTTTCAGCAGAGGGTATTAGAGGTGATCCGAGTAAAGTTGAGGTGATTTTAAATTGGAATCCACCGAAGAATGTGACTGAGATTATAATTTTTTTGGGATTGGCTGGTTATTATCATCGATTTATGAAGGAAATTTCAATGATATCTTCTCTACTCAGCAGATTACTTCAAAAAGATGTGAAATTTGTGTGGACTGATTGATGTCAGGCAAGCTTTGAGTAGTTGAGAGACATATTGACTCAAGCTCCAGTTCTTACTCTACCTGTAGGAGGCAAACCATATGTGGTATATAGTAATGCATCACATAATGGTTTGGGTTGTGTGTTGATGCAAGAGGGTAGAGTTATTAAATATACTTCCAGACAATTAAAACCTCATGAGTTAAATTATCCAACTCATGATCTAGAGTTGGTAGCCATTGTGTTTGCATTGAAGATTTGGTGACACCACTTGTATGGAGAGAAATGTTTCATCTACACTTATCACAAGAGTTTGAAGTATCTAGGTGTCTAGAAGGAGTTGAATCTTCAACAGAGGTGGTGGTTGGAGTTGATTAAGGATTATGACTGTCTAATTGATTATCATCCTGGCAAAGCAAATGTGGTTGCAGATGCCTTGAGTCGAAAGGTAATGGCAGGGATGACTTCCTATGCTCTCATGTTACTCATTGAGTTGAGAGCTTTGCATGCCAAATTTGAGGTTTGTGATGATAGTACTCTTATGGCTCATTGCAGGTCATGCCATTATTGTTTGATCATATTAAAGTGGCACAGAGATCATATTTGAAATTGCAGAATATTGTGGACGATTGCAAAAAGGGGGAGAGGTAATGTGTGGTATAGAGATAGATAGTGTGTTCCTGATGATGTGGAATTGAGGAAAAGGATTTTGGAGGAGGCATATCAATCTTCTTTTGCTGTGCATCCCGGAAGTACCAAAATGTATCATGACTTGAAGAAGTAATACTGGTAGGCAGATATAAAGAAGGATGTAGTAGAGTTTATGTCCAAATGTCTCACTTGTCAGAGGGTAAAGACTGAACACCAGGTTCCTTTAGGATTATTGCAGCCATTAGTTGTTCTTAAGAACAAACATGAAGTAATTTGGGTAATTGTAGATAGATTGTGGAAGTCAACTCATTTTCTTCTAGTGAGGATGGATTACTCTCTTGATAGATTGGCAGAGTTGTATATCAATGAGATAGTGAGATTGTATGGAGTCCCAGTTTCATTAGTATCTGACTAAGATCCTCGATTCACATCTAGATTCTGGAGGAGTTTGTAGGATGCACTAGGTAGTCGGTTGCATTTTAGCACTTCTTTCCATCTGCAAACAGATGGACAATTATTTTATTAGTTTTTGTCATAGAATTGTAACTTATTTATTATGATGATTATTGTTTTCTTCATGCATTTTGGTAGTTTTAAGCTGTTTAATTAGTGATTTCATCAATTTTAGTAGTTTTAATTTATCCCAGTGTTTATGTCATTTTTGTACTAGTTTTTAGTGTGATGTTTATATGTTTTTGGTTAATGTTTCATTTGATTCTTGTTAAAGTTTGTTTCAAGTGTTTATTTTAGGTTAATGTGCAAAAAAAAAACTCCCTTGGAAGATCAAAACAAAGAAATAAGAGCATGAAGCAGCAAGATGTGGCCAAGCCAAATCAAGCTTGGCTATGTCACCTCAAGGAAATTTTTGGCAGATCATGACATGGGCAAGAGACACGGCCAAGCCACTGGCCGTGTCTCACCTAAAGGGAAAAACCAAGGGAACCAAGAAAGGAAGGAAAATTTGGCAGAAGCTGACACTAGCAGGTGACACGGCCAAGCCACTTGCCGTGTCGTGTCACATGACATGGCCACAAGCTTGGCCATGTCCCATATTTAGCCAAGAAAGAAGAGCAAAGAAAGAAGAGAATCAGTAGGTGACACTGGCAGGTGACATGACCAAGCCACTGGCCGTGTCACATGACACGGCCAGGAGCTTGGTCGTGTCACATGACACAGCCAGGAGCTTGGCCGTGTCACTCTCATCTCCACATAAGCAAAGAAGAGCAAGAAGACACAGAAGCTGACACACCCAAGTGACATGGCCAAGCCACTGGCCGTGTCACATGACACAGCCACAAGCTTGGCCGTGTCATTCCATGGGGCTAAGGAAAGAAAGAAAACGTGGATTTTGAGTGAGGATTTTGTATAAATAAGAAGATTAGGGCAAGAGAAAGGGTTACACATTTTCCAGCCGTCCAACACAAACTTTTCAGCTATTCTTCACTTTTCTTTTGAATTTTGATTTCACTTTCATGCAAACACTCTAGATCAAATTAGTTTTAGACAGTGCATTATACTTTTAGCAAAAATCTGAGCAAGAGATTCTTTAGAAGCCAAAGGAAGTTTGTAATTTAGTTTTGTTCTCAAACTCTATCTCTTAAGTTTCATTGGAATTGTATTCATGAATTCTCTAATGTCTAAATTAATTTCTTTGAATTTTAATGAGATGAATTTATTTGATAGCATCATTATGAACTATTTTTGATCTAGTCTAGGGTTTGTATGGATCTACTATGATTGTATGAAATGGTTATTGCTCTTAACTGAATTATTTCTTTTATCCTTAATTGAATGGATTAATGTTAATATATAATTGATTGGCCACCAATTATGTGTTTGAGGTATTTAGATGAAGGATTGAGAAATGAAGTCCAATGTTGGAACAATTCAATTAGGGACTTAGGTGAATTAGAAATATAAACATAAGAAAAAGATCATTTCAATTGTAACAAGATTATTTGAAAGAGGTTTGAATGCGAGAGCTTATTTCCTTGATTCGATTAATTAAGTTGCTTGAAATCTGATCTTTGAAATTAAATTGGTTGAGAGGAATAGCCTTTCATAGATATAAGTTAGTAGAGAAGTGCAAACCTTAGACCTTTCTATTAAGTGAATCAATATATCTGTTCAGTTTACTTTCATTATTTTAAATTCAACTCGTTCTGTTTTCATTAGTTGTTTAGCAATTTAATTTTATTGATAATTTGTTATTTACGATTTGATAAATAATTAGCTTATCTAGCTTCCTTGTGAGACGACCTTGAGGTGTTCATCAAAATACTATAGCAGCCTCGTATACTTGCGAGTGTAGTTCTAGTAGTGTTTATTAGAGAGCAACAGATGGACAATCAGAGAAAGTAATTCAAGTTTTAGAGGACATGTTAAGGAGCTATGCTATTAAGTTTACTGGGAGCTGGGATAGACACCTACCCTTGGTTGAGTTTGCTTACAACAACAGTTTTCATACCAACATTAGAATGGCACCATTTGAGGCCTTGTATGGCAGGAAATGCAGAACACCTTTGTGTTGGAATGAAGTTGGAGAAGGAAAGCTAGTAGGTCCCAATTTGATCAAAGAATCAAAGGTAAAGGTTAAAGTAATCCGGAATAGATTGAAAATAGCTTCATACCGACAGAAGTCCTACTCGATTTGAAGAGAAAAGATATAGAGTTCAATGTTGGGGATATTGTGTTCTTAAAAGTATCCCCATTGTAGACCCTTAATTTTTGCCATAAGCTAGTCAAATCCAGATTAACAAAGGCCAAACTATATTTGATCCGATCCAAAAAATCTTAGACCTAGTTCATGGATTTTAATCAGTCGGTTCAGTTCTACATGGCCTAAAAATAAGTTGATTTGATTTATAAAGGTTTAAAACCTAGTTTATAGCTTTTATAAATCAGGTTCGGTCTAAAAATAAGTTAGTTTGATTTTAAAACCCTAAACCTAGTTCAGTTTATCATTTAATAGATGTAATTGAATTTTAAAGCATAAAAATAAGCCGGACTAGACCAAAAAGCAAAAACCATGATGAATTGGCTCAGCCAATTGGCCATGGAAGGGCGTTCATGGCAAATTGGCAATTCTCAATTCGCCATGGTCCACTAATCTGGTTCTAATTTGTCTTATCAATTCCTTAATTAAGATGGACTTTGTTTAGACTGTCGAATTAAGTATTAGGGTTTTAGTTTTAAACCTAATTGTGCCTATAAATAACAACGTTTAATACTAAAAAAAGGGCAGCAATAATTAATCAATAAGTTATAGTGATCAAGAACAGAATCAACAATTAACACGGTTTAGCAAAAAGCAACACAGAAGTAAGAAGCAAGGCAATCTCTGGCCAAAGAACTAAGATTGGTGTAGGCAGCAACAGAAGCAAGCTTGTTTCAATTTAACAACTTTGGTGGAGCCTTCAACGCAGGTTCGATTTTCTAAATCCAGTTTATATTAAATCATGCAATAGTTGTAAATAAATCCAGTAGTGAATAATTTGAAGGTTATAAAATTATTTTGATCCAGTAAGTTAATTTAGTTCCCATAGTAGTTTTTATTCTTTAATTCTTATCATCATGTATCTTGCTTAATTCCATAAAGTAACAATCTATATACCCAGGACAAATATTTATCTTAATTAATATGCAATGGTAGTAAGTTCATGTAATCATAGTAAGCATCAAACCCTGAATTCCAAAGCCCAAACCTTGAAAACTCTAATCCCAAACCTTGAAACCCTAATTTCCAATACCTAATTCCAAAACCCTAATTTAAATGTAAATCCTAGTTTACAAATGTCACATCTGCCTACTGCATTTATGTAGAGTAGTCACGTGCATAGCGAGAGAAGGGGAAAGGAGAAGGTAATTCTTGATAACAACCCTAGATAAGGTTGTACGACCAAAGAGACCTAGTTGTAATTTTTAAAAGTTTTGGGGATGTAAATGTAATTTCAAAAAAATGTTGCACCGGATGTTCTTAATAGTGCATATAACATATTTCAAAAATGGAGTGTAGAGAAAAATCGAATCGCAACGACGTGTAACGGTTTTTCCAGGAAATGTCCCGTTAAAGAAAAAATGAAGACATTTTGACTAGGGGCATTTTGGTCATTATCAATTAAAGTTATACATGAATTTAAAGTAGGAAATAAAAACATGAGTACGTAGAGGATGACGAGGGGTTAAATATGAAATGATCGTCAGTAGAAACGGAGCTGGAGAAAAACCCGAGCAAAGAAAGGACCTAAAGGGAATTTTGTAAAAAGGTTGAGGGCTTATTGGTAATTTTTCAAAATGACTTGGAAACCTAAAATAGACCTTATAAGTAGAAAGTAGAGGTCAAGAGGATCAAAACTATATGTAGTTTGACTCGTGGAACTGTACAGTTTAAAAGATATGATCGATTAATCGCCGGAACGTAAAGTGGGCCCGGTTTCGTGTCGGGAACGTATGGGTAACCCGGGACAACTTTAGGATATCCTATGGGAAGAGGGACAAGTGGAAAAAAGTAAAGGAAAAGAAAACTATAAAAATCTAATGTTGGCCAATCAAAAATAACCATTTAGCATGAGTAATAAATGAAGAAAGAGAAAGGTGGACAAGTGGTCTTAAAAGGTTTAACCAACACATAAGGTGATCATCATTTCCTTTGTATATAAATATATGTGATATGAAGAAAAAACTCTCTCTTTTTCCACTTACAAATTTTGGCCAACAATAGGAAATACCAAAGGACTTCCAAGTTTCTCCAAATTTGATTTTTTAAGGTAAGTTTTTAAGGTTTTCTAGTAAGTAGACTTTAATTTTAGTATTAATTTTAGGTAATTATATATTTATTGGAAGATTGGAGATTAGAGTCTTTATGTGGAATTGGAAAAATATTAAGTAAGTGATGAGATTAATTGATTAAATGGAAGAATCAAGATGTATAAAGATTAATAAGGTTGGATTAGGGTTTCGGTTGGAAAAGAAATGGAGGATAACTTATTATTTTAAATTTCTAAGGTTTATGTTGTATCTTGAATTTATTGAAGGAGAAATAAAGAATTAAAGAAGGTGAAGAAGGAAAAGCTAAGAGGAATTAAAGAAATAAGGTTTGGTACTTTACCTTTGAATAATTAATTTTGGGTTGTTTAAATTTAATTGAAACCAAATGTTTTGAGAAAATTTGGCAAGTTGATTTGGTAAGTTGTTTTGGACTTTAATTAGTTTGATTTGAGTTAAACATGCAAAAGTTATCAAAGGGAAGTGTTTGAATCTTCACTTTATCATTAAAGAAGACTTCATATTGATTTGAAAAAGAAAAATAAACTATTTCATGTATTTCATATGTTTGGGCCGAAATGGTCCCAAAAAGACAGCTTTCTGGATCTTTTTGTGGCAATTGTTTGAGGTAGCTAATGAATGAATTTTTCAACGAAATTTTACGTGCCATTAGTTAACATATGAAATAAGTTTTCTGTAAAATTTCAGCCAAAAATAAGATCATTTACTTGGTCAAATGCATAACTGAAGTGGACTGAAATTTTGACGAAAACCCAGATTTTACTATTCATTCGGTCATGCCATTTTGCGTTGCCGATTTTTCGTGCCACAACACTATTTATTTGGTCAATTTGTGATCTTTTGAGGAATGCTTTGAAATATTTGATGTGTTTATTGTGGATGTTAAATATGTGAAAAAGAGTAACGGTTTGACCAAAGAAAGTGGTGCGCGGCATAAATGGCAAAGCGCAATGAGAATTTAAATTGATTTCTTGAATCATTCTAAAATGAAGTTAAGACTTAAATTTAATCATTTTAATTTTTTTGCTCTACTGGATAGTTGGGAGTGGTAGATAAGGGTATGGTGCACTATACTAACTTATGCAGTACTGCCACTTATTGTGTTTGATATGCCCCGGCGGTTACCTTCGGGTATAGGCTGTGGAGCGAAGATGTTGTGAAATTGTGATTGGAATGCTGCTCCAGTGGTTACCTTCGGGTATAGGCTGTGGAGCGGAGATATTGTGAAATTGTGATTAAAATGCTCCGGCGGTTACCTACAGGTATAGGCCGTAGAGCGGAATTGGTTATAACCAGGATGGGGAGGCCGATTCCTGTGATCTGATATCGGTGGTGAGGGCCACCTATGTTACAGTGGGGAGGCCCACTGCCTTATCACTATGGTTCCCTATATACCAGTAGAGCCTGAATCAAAGACATATTATTTTTTGTTAAACTACGTAATGCAAAATGAGTTTGAATTATGGTTTTTACATTTGTTGAAAGCATATTTACACTGAATGTACAGTAACTTCCATTGGTTTAAGGTGGGTTGATTTATGATTTAATTATTTCCTTTTATTTCAAATGCTTTCATGTTTCACTTATATTTTCATCGGTAAAGTACCCACTGAGCGTCATTGCTCAGCGAGTTGAGTTTTCTTGACTCGTAGGTTTGGAGCAGTAGATTTCGGTGATTAGCATCGAGCAGCACAACACAGCGCAGCACCTCAGAGTAGCCTTTAGTTTCCATTATGAGTTAGCTAGTTGTGGCATGTATATGTATATATAAGATTGAGAGTCAGTATGTGATACTGTACGTTGTTGGTATGTAATAATAATAAATCTCTACTTTATTCTGGATTAGAAGTGTGAACTCTCCGTGCAGGTTTGTAGTTGAGGGTATAAGGTGGATTCATTGGGAGTGCATTAAATTTGATGGTCTTCACATTGGTCTGTGTAAAACGTTTTCAAAAATCAAAAAAATAAGTTTTGTCGACACTTGGGATTCAAATTTCTAGGCAAACCTCTGGCAAAATTTCTGTAAAATCGGAACAAAAATTTGACTAAGTAAAATTGGTAGCAACATTTGGATAGTGTGGCGCCTCTACTCGGCTTACACATGTAGGTCGGGAATGGGTGTTACAATTTTGGTATCAAAGCTTCGGTTTAGCCGCTTCTGGGTAATCCAACATAGGAGGATGTACGTTTTATGTCGGGAGTGGCCATTACCGACGTAAAACGAGATATCCTGTAGTAAATAGGAGATAAAAAGTAGGCATCTTTCAGGAAGGAAATATAGGAAAAATAAATAAGGTAATTTTTGCATATATTTGATTAAGTGTTTTGTCTTTATATACATGCCACATAGGGTTTAATAGTGCTGCTGAGCTGTGCTGCTTTTGACTGTGAGTTATGTGTTAGAATATAGATGTCGCGAGAGTCCTCTCAAAGAGCCGTAGAGGAGGAAGTTGAATCTCGAGCATCACATATTGTAGAGACGCATGTATCTGAAACACCGAAGGCTGAGCAACCCTCAGCGGGAGCTCCTCTTCCGAATGAGATGTTGCAACAGATGGCTGTAGTGCTGCGACAGATAGCGGGCGTTTCCCCGGCACCACCACCAGCGCCAGCACCCATACCAGTACCTGCTGTAGGAGGGGAAAGGAAACCCCCGATCGAAAAGATAAGAAAGTACGGGGCGAAGGAGTTTAGGGCCCGAAGGGATGATAATTCTTCTACAGCCGACTATTGGCTGGAAGGAACGGTAAGAGCCTTAGATCAGTTACAGTGTACACCAGAAGAGCGAGTGGTATGTGCTACTTCCTTATTACTGGAAGAAGCCTATATATGGTGGGACACAGTTCACCAACGAGTTCCACCGGAACAGAGAACATGGGATTTCTTTGTGAATGAGTTTAAGAGGAAGTTTATATCGGAGGCATACCTAGATGCCAAGAAAAAGGAGTTTCTACACTTAAAGCAAGGTCGACTGACCGTTGCTGAATACGAGAGGGAATTTACTAGGCTAAGTAGGTATGCCAAGAAGACAATTGAAGACGAACATGATAGGTGTAAGCAATTCCAGGATGGTTTGAATAATGAGATTAGGATGCAGTTAATTGCTGCTAATATCAAGGAATTTTCCGAGATGGTCACTAGGGCTCTGGAAGTAGAGCAATGTCAGGAGGATGAGCGAAATAGGAGACAGAGGGTAAGACCAAGAAGGAATACCCAGAGTTATTCAGAAAATTTCCAGCCAACAAGGAAACAGTTTAGAGAAGGTAGTTCCATGGGAGGAAATCAGAGCAGGATATCCAGTCAAAGGTCGATTCAGGGCGGCCCGAGTCAAGCTACCTTTGTAGCCAATACTGGTAGGTCTGGGAGAGGACAAGGAAGAGGGCATGACCAAGGTGGAGGTAACTTTGCTCAGTTCAAAACTATCGGAGGAAGTGAAAACACCCATCCACACTGTGTTCAATGTGGGCGTAGGCATTCAGGAAAATGTTGGGGCAAGGCCTGGGTATGTTTTATTTGTGGAGAGAAGGACCACTTTAAACGAGAATGCCCCTTAAGACAGCAAAACACACTAGATAATATCGAGGGATCTCGAGCCATAGCTGGTAGAGGTCGAGGCAGAGGTCGAGGAGGAAATCCATCGCGGGCACAGTCAGAAACGGTGGATAGACCCGAGCCAAGAGCCCTACGAGGATGTATGCAATGAGGGCGCGTGAGGAAGAAGAGGCTCCGAATGTCATAACAGGTCAGCTAATTATGTTAGGAATGTCGATTTATGCTTTAATAGACCCAGGTTCTTCATATTCATATATATATGCATGAAAAATGAAGAATTAAAGGATTTAGAAGTAGAACTTGAAACAGATGGAGTGTTAGTTATAAATCCTTTGGGTAGTGAGATGGTTACCAGGAAGGTAATAAAGGATTGTCCGGTAGAAGTACACGGACACACTTTCTTAGGTGATCTGTTTGAGTTGCCATTCCAGGAATTTGATGCAATACTTGGAATGGATGAGCTGACCAAACATAAGGCATTAGTGTACTATTCGTGAAAAAGAAAGATGGGTCCCTAAGACTATGTGTGGATTATCGGCAGTTAAATGAACTTACGATTAAGAATAAATACCCGCTACTCCGGATAGACGATTTATTTGATCAATTGAAAGGTGAGAGTTTTTTTAAAGATTGATCTGCGATCCGGCTATCATCAACTAAAGATTAAAGATGAAGATATACCAAAGACTACATTCAGAACCCAATATGGACATTACGAGTTTATCGTAATGCCTTTTGGGCTCACGAATGCACCTGCGGTATTCATGGATCTGATGAATAGAATCTTCCACCCGTATTTGGATCAGTTCGTGGTTGTATTCATTGACGACATATTGGTGTATTCAAAGAATTGAGAAGAGCATGACCGTCACCTTAGAATTGTTTTGCAAACCCTGCGAGAAAAGCAGTTATACGCTAAATTCAGTAAATGCGAATTTTGGTTGGAAGAAGTGGCCTTTTTTAGGACATATTGTATTGGCGAAAGGAATAAGAGTGGATTCTAAGAAGGTAGAAGCAGTATTGGATTTGAAAGAATGTTATTAGTGGCTAGGGATCAAGAGAGATGTGGTAGATTATGTGGCGAAATGTTTAACCTGCCAACAAGTAAAGGTAGAACATCAACTACCCTCGGGACTTCTACAACCTATTACGATTCCAACATGGAAATGGGATCGCATAACTATAGATTTTGTGGCGGGACTACCAATGACAAGAGACAAACATGATGCAATATGGGTGATAGTAGACCAGCTAACTAAGTCAGCTCAATTCTTACCAGTAAGGATGGACTACTCCATGGATAAGTTAGCGGACTTGTACGTTAAAGAGATTGTACGACTTCATGGAGTCCAACATCAATCATATCAGAAAAAGATCCACGCTTTATGTAAAACCCCCATATCCAATGCCCACACACTACAACTACAACAATGTAGCATAAGTGCATCAAACATAGGGATGCTACGGTTTTCTTAACATTCAAAACACTTTAAACTTGATACAATACCCTTATCATTATACATTATAGAAAAAGTAGATCATTTACTTATAAAACAAAACATATTAGTTATATATATATATATACATTTAAATATTACACAGCGGAAGTTATAAAATATGTACATATTTACATATTAAACATTTCTTTACAAAATATAAAGAAATATACATGATTGGCAAGTCTGCTCTGATCTTTAAGCTCCCAAAATGGATTCTTCAAGGTCTAATCTCACTTGGTCTTGATGAACTCTCGGGTTCAACTCTATCCACTCTATTACCTGCGCGATTAAACACTATCGCGCTAAGCCAACGGCTTAGTAAGATAAAACATACTAATGGTATGTTTTAATGTAATGCAATGTCACATATGTTATTGATAAGATCAACATCATAAATATAAAGTTAACCACATAATTATGCATTTCACAAATCATAGTCATATGAGCATACCACATTTCAACATCTTTCCACATTCAACATTAATCAATCATACTCAATAAACAACATCTCATTTCATTAACTCATAACATTATTTAAGACATTCATATAACCTTGACACCTATGGGCCCAACAAGTATTTAATACGATATTCAGAGTTCAGAGTTACTGCTTTGGTTCATAGTCACAATAATCACGCCCGTAGGCAATGTATATACATGTATCTCTATCCATGGATAGTGTAACAGACCCAGTCTCTTGGACCATCAACTCAACACATATGAGGAGATCCTCAACCCGGCAAGACTATTACAAATCATATATCTCATATTCACAATTCTCATAGTGTAACAGACCCAGTCTCTTGGACCATCAACTCAACACATATGAGGAGATCCTCAACCCGGCAAGACTGTTACCTTTCATCATTTCTTAGGCATGCCACCCAAATCCAGAACTCTGAAACTGAATAACATATTAAACAAACAATTCATTTATTATATAGTTACCATTTCCATTCTCAAATTCTCATCACATTTAGGCAAACATGCCTTCTTTCTTTCAATATCATCATCATAGCCAATCACAATGGCATTGTCTCATATCATGTCTTATTTAAATTATCATTGCATCTTTGATATACATTTCAATTTCAATGTATATTACTCATGAAACACATTACCATTCACAATACATAACATAACATTGTTCAATCTCAACAATGCAATTAGGGCAAAGAACAATTGATATGATTCATAGTTTTAGGACCTTACACATGCATTTGATTATATCATTCATTGATTCAAGTGTGTTTAAAGTGTTTAGGGTTAGGTTTAAGGACCAACCTACCTTTGGAGAACCAAAGCAATGCAAGAAGAACAAAGAATTAAAACCCTAACCCACACAATTGAGGGACACGGGCAGCCACTTGAGGGACACGGTTAGGGCAATTCAACCTCTTCACAATCTAATCCAAAAGGAATATTAGCAAAATGACCATATGAATAGTACATTCTGGTTTTAGACTCCATTTTATCCTTATTTTGAAAATTTGTATAAAATAATCTACTTGACTAAAAATTCTAAAATTTTTACAGAATTTAGTTTTGTATCTTAAAATCATTCCTTTAAAATTTCAGATCAAACTGAACACAAAATCTTGGTCAAATAGTTCACCTAACCAGACTGCCCCAATTGCCCTGCATCCTGGCAGCAGTTCTGAACTTTGTGAATTCCATAAATCAAATTCAATCAACGTGGTTCCAAATTATTTTTCTCAAATACTAGACTCACTAAGAAACAACATATCCAAAATTCAATTGGATATGATTTTTCTACATTTTATTAAAAATCCCGAAATATAGCTGTCTCAGTTAAGGTACCTGCTGGAACAGGTCTAATAAAAATAATCTTTCTAAACTCATAACCATTCCAAAATCGAATCAACATATTTTTCAGTCATTCTAGACTCATAGAGGCACAACATATCAAAAATTCACTTCATGAAAATTTTTCTATAATTAATTAAAAATCATACAAGTCACAGCCTTTACTAATTGTAAAACAGAAAAAATTCACTAAACACAACTCTTACTCTTCCATCACCAACACCAACCTAGCTTCTTATCTTTAATTCCATTTCAACACTTTTACACACACCATACACAAACACACTCCATCAAACTCAAACAAAATTCCAAATAGAACAAGAGAAATCAAGAGAAAACTTACCTTAAATGAAGAATTCCACAAATCTCTAACCAACACCCTTGATTCCTTCTTCAATTTGCTTCAAACCTCAAGATCACCTCTCTTTCTCTCTTTGTCTATGGAGAATCCGGCCACACATGAAGAGAAGAAGAAAATATGAAGAGCAAAGTCAAATTTGGCTTCTTATATCCATCAAGTGTTTTTAACCTTGCAATTACTAAAACACCCTTCACCATTTAACTAACCTTTTGTCTCATCTAAGCCCTTATATGTAATTGCACATTCCACAAAAATATCTTCTTGCATTGACTCTATATTTGACCAATCTATATGTTATATATATCATCATATACACAACATATACATTTGTCTCTAAACCCTAAATTTCTTCTCCAAAACACATATACATATACATTCTCTTCCCATTTCTTTTCTCTTACAATTTAACACATATATTCAATCCAATATATAACAACAACAACACTAACAACAACATCAACAATAACAACAACATAACCAAGACTTCTAGGGCATACATGAGGATATTACAATTCTCCCCCTCTAAAAAGAAAATTTCGTCCTCGAAATTACCTGATATCAAAGCTGAAACAACTGCGGATATTGCTCTCGCATGGATTGTTCACTCTCCCAAGTCGCTTCTTCTTTTGCATGATTCTTCCATAGAACTTTCACCAATGGCACACTCTTGTTCCTCAACTCTTTCACTTCTCGTGCCAAGATAGCAACTGGTTCCTCTTCAAATGTCAAGTCTGGGCTCACTTCAATAGATTCAAATGGCAACACATGAGATGGATCCGACCTGTACCTCCTCAATATAGAAACATGAAATACATTATGAATACGATCCAACTCAGGTGGCAAAGCAAGTCGATACGCAACTGGCCCAACTCTTTCTAACACTTCATACAGCCCAATGAAACGAGGACTCAATTTTCCTTTCCAACCGAACCTCAAAATCTTCTTCCAAGGAGACACTTTCAGAAATACCTTATCTCCAACATTAAACTCTATATCTCTCCTTTTCAGATCTGCATAAGATTTCTGTCGGTCTGAAGCTGCTTTTAACCTGTCTCAAATCAACTTTACTTTTTCTTCAGTTTCTTGAATCAAATCAGGACCAATCAACTTATTATCTCCAAGCTCATTCCAACAAAGAGGTGTCCTACACCGTCTGCCATACAATGCTTCAAACGGTGCCATACCAATGCTGGATTGGTGACTGTTGTTGTATGCAAACTCCACAAGAGGTAAAAATCTATCCCAACTTCCAGTGAAATCAATGACACAGCTTCTCAACATGTCTTCAAGAATCTATATCACCCTCTCTGACTGTCCATCCGTCTGTGGATGAAAAGCAGTGCTGAAGTGCAGTCGAGAACCTAAAGCACTATGCAAACTCTTCCAAAATCTGGAAGTAAACCTGGGATCTCGATCAGACACTAAAGAAGTTGGAACACCATGCAGTTTCACAATCTCATGGATATACAGCTCAGCCAACCTCTCCAAAGTGTAATCCATCCGCACCGGAAGGAAATGAGCTGTTTTAGTCAATCTATCCACAATCACCCATATAGCATCATGCTTCTTTTGTGTCAATGGCAAACCAGACACAAAATCCATTGTCACTCTTTCCCACTTCCATTCTGGTACTGACAACGGTTGAAGCAACCCGGTTGGAACTTGATGCTCTGCTTTAACCTTCTGACAAGTGAGACATTTCGACACAAAATCTGCAATGTCTCTCTTCAAACGAATCCACCAATAATGCTGTCTCAAATCATGATACATCTTCGTATTACCCGGATGCATAGCAAACACTGACTGATGTGCTTCTTCTAAAATGACTCTTTTCGATTCAGCATCATCGGGTACACACAATCGGTTTTTAAACCAGAGACTCCCATCGTCTTTCACAACAAAATCTCTTGTCTTCCCATTCTTACAATCTGAAATAATCTTCTGAATCTTCTTATCGGCCAACTGAGCTTCTTTGATCTGATCTAACAAAATCGGCTTCAATTGCAACTGTGCCAATAATGCACCATCAACACAAGGTACAAAACTGGCATGCAATGCTCTCAACTCAACAAGCAACGAGAGCGAGTAAACAGTTAAACCAGCTAAAGACTTCCGACTCAAGGCATCAGCAACAACATTTGCTTTACCTGGATGATAGTCAATCAAGCAGTCGTAGTCTTTAATCAATTCTAACCATCTCCTCTGACGAAGATTGAGTTCTTTCTAGACACCCAAATACTTCAAACTCTTGTGATTAGTGTAGATGAAACATTTCTCCCCAAACAGATAGTGGCGCCAAATCTTTAATGCAAACACAATGGCAGCCAATTCCAAATCATGGGTCGGATAGTTAAGCTCATGCGGTTTCAACTGCCTAGATGCATAAGCTATAACTTTACCTTCCTACATCAATACACACCCCAAACCTCTATGTGAAGCATCACTGTAGATCACATATGGTTTGCCTTCCACAGGTAAAGTAAGAACAGGCGCTTGAGTCAACATATCTCTCAACTGTTCAAAGCTAGCCTGACACTGATCCGTCCACACAAATCTCACTCCCTTACGAAGCAATCTAGTGAGTGGAGTAGCTATTAAAGAAAACCCTTTCACAAATCGTCTGTAATAGCCTGCCAAACCCAGAAAACTTCTAATCTCTGTCACAGACTTGGGTGGACTCCAATTCAATATAGCTTCAACTTTGCTCGGATCAACTCTAATACCCTCTGCTGAAACTATATGTCCGAGAAAAGCAACTTGATCCAACCAGAACTCACACTTTGACAATTTGGCAAATAACTGCTTCTCTCTCAAAATCTGCAACACAATCCGCAGATGCATATCATGTTCCTCTTCATTCCGCGAATACACCAGTATATCATCAATGAAGACCACTACAAACTGATCCAAATAGGGCCTAAACACCCTATTCATCAAATCCATAAAAGCTGCAGGTGCATTCGTTAGACCAAAAGGTATAACTAGAAATTCATAATGCCCATACCTGGTCCGAAAGGCGGTCTTCGGAACATCCTCAGCTCTGACTCTCAGCTGATGGTACCCAGATCTCAAATTAATTTTAGAAAATACAGCTGCACCCTTCAATTGATCAAAGAGGTCATCAATTCTAGGCAAAGGATATTTATTTTTAATAGTCACCTTGTTCAATTGCCTATAATCGATACACAACCTCATAGTACCATCTTTCTTTTTCACAAATAGCACAGGAGCTCCCCAAGGAGAAACACCGGGGCGAATGAATCCTTTATCCAACAACTCCTATAATTGCACTTTCAACTCCCTCAATTCTGCTGGTGCCATTCTATAAGGAGTAATAGAGATAGGAGTGGTACCAGGCAACAATTCAATACCGAACTCCACCTCTCTCTCAGGAGGCAACCCTGGCAACTCCTCTGGAAACACATCCGGGAACTCAGCAACTGTGGCAATGCTATCAATAGGGGAACCCTTCACTCTAGTATCCACCACATGAGCAAGATAGGCTTCACACCCCTTTCTAATCAACCTCCTGGCTGCAACAGCTGAAACAAATAAGGAGGCTAGCTGT
Source organism: Garcia nutans (assembly GCA_947685225.1). NCBI lineage: Eukaryota > Viridiplantae > Streptophyta > Magnoliopsida > Malpighiales > Euphorbiaceae > Garcia > Garcia nutans. Next base: position 11,349,907 of record CANTUV010000003.1, read on the forward strand.
TCCTGTTCATTAAATACTATCACCTCTCTACCATCATCCGTTCTCAAAGAAACAATTTTCTTTTTACAATCCACCACAGCTCCATGTCGAGATAGCCAATCCATACCTAAGATCACATCATATTCCTTAAATGGCATCTCAATCAAATCCCCTAAGAACTCCTCACCCTGCACCACTACTGCACTATCTCGATGCACCTTACTTACAACCACACTATGCCCTAACGGATTTGTCACCAACACATCAAATCCTAGGGACTCAGCATGCAAATCAGATACAGGCAAAACAGATACACTAACATATGAATGTGTGGAACCCGGATCAATCAAAGCAAGTACTGAAATATCAAATAAAGAAAAAGTACCAGCTATGACTGCCGATGCATCTGGCTGCCTCTGCATAACATACATCCTCTGGGAAGATCCAACCTCCTCTGGTCTACCCTCCCTGGATGTAGCACCTCCTCTAGAACTGAACCCTGGTCTACCTCCTCGGCTGGCACCTCTGCCTCCTCTGCCTCCTCTGCCTCCCCTCACACTAGCTCGAGAAGCAGCAGAATCAACTGGCATCTGCTCCTGCCTCTCAGGACAGTCTCTCACAAAGTGGTCAGGTGATCCACACCTGAAGCATACCCCTGATCTACTATGCCTCCAACAAACGCCCCCATGTCTTCCACCACACTGGTTACACACAGGTAAGGTGGATCTCTGAACTCCAGGAGTAGGAGCACTCGCTACTGAAGCTGCAGGTCTAAATCTCTGTCTCTGGAACTGCACTGACCTACCAGCTAACCTCTGACTCCTACTAACTCTAGGAACAAAGCTTCCTTTACCTCTTTTAACAGAAGAAGACCCTGCCTCAAACTGGGGCCTCCTAACCCTAACCTCTTCCTCTGAAGCAGCTGCAATAACTTGAGTTCGCTCTACACTTCGAGCTGCTGCCACAAGCTGTGAGAAATCCTGATATCTAGATCCAGCCACTAAGCACATGATAGAGGGCCTCAATCCCTCCTCAAACCTCCTGCATCTATCAATCTCATCAGCAATGATACCCTCAGCATACTGACTCAGTCGAATAAACTCAACTTCATACTCAGTTACAGTCCGATGATCTTGCTTCAAATCTAGAAACTCTCTTTTCTTCCCATCTTTATACTCCCTAGGAGTATACTTCAACTCAAATTCCCTCAGAAAATCAGTGTAAGACAGTGTTGGAGGATCATCCATAGAATGTGGCACTGTCTTCCACCAATCGTAGGCATCCTTCTGTAGCAAAGATCTTGCATTGTAACACCCCTTCCCGACCTACGTGTGTAAGCTGAGTAGAGGCGCCACACTAACCTAATGTTGCTACCAATTTTACTTAGTCAAATTTTAGTTCCAATTTTTATAGAAATTTTGCCATAGTTTCACTTAAAAATTGAGTCCCAAGTGTCGACAAAACTGGTTTTTTTTCTGATTTTTGAAAATATTTTTACACAAACCAATGCAACCAAAATCATTCTCAGTACACTTCCAATAAATCCCCCTTATAACCTCAACTACAACCTGCAAAAAGGATTTACACTTCTTGTAACACCCCCATATCCAATGCCCACACACTACAACCACAACAATGTAGCATAAATGCATCAAACATAGGGATGCTACGGTTTTCTTAATATTCAAAACACTTTAAACTTGATACAATACCCTTATCATTATACATTATAGAAAAGTAGATCATTTACTTATAAAACAAAACATATTAGTTATATATATATACATTTAAATATTACCCAGCGGAAGTTATAAAATATGTACATATTTACAAACACTTGATTACATATTTAAATATATCCATACTTTTACATTATAAACATTACTTTACAAAATATAAAGAAGTATACATGATTGGCAATTCTCTTCTGATCTTTAAGTTCCCAAAATCAACTCTTCAAGGTCTACTCTCACTTGGTCTTGATGAACTCTCGGGTTCGACTCTATCAGCTCTATTACCTGCGCGATTAAACACTATCGCGCTAAGCCAAGGGCTTAGTAAGATAATTCATGCTAAAAGCATATTATTTATTCAATATGTTGCTTTGTTCAATGTCACATCAATATTCATATAATAGCACCATTCATTATACTCATTTAAATTTATCATTATAGCCAACAACTATGACTTTATATACGTACCCTTTCCCAACCAGGTCGGTTGCCCTCCAATCCCAAGGGTCCGCAGGAGGCAAAAAGGCACGTATAACATTATCAGTAACATACCTTTCCCCATCCAGGTCGGTTGTCCAAGTTCGGTTGCCCATTCCAATGGGTCCGCATGGTTCCGCAGGAGGCAAATAGGTACGTATAATACTGACTATATCGAACCTTCCTCCTACCAGATCGGTAGTCCAAGATCGGTTGCCCAACCCACTGGGTCCGCATGGTTCCGCAGGAGACGGATAGGTCCGTTCATTAAACTTATCAATACCTTTTCAATTCATTTCTTTTTCACAAGCAAGTTAAGCAATCATTATATACAATATTCATTACATTATCTAAACACTCACATTATTATTCAATCCTATCATCAATGCATGCTTCAATCATATTTCATTTGAATCACTATAACATCTTTGGTATAACATTTCAATGTGCATTACTCATGAAACACATTACCATTCACAATGCATAACATAACATTATTCAATCTCAACAATGCAATTAGGGCAATTCAACCTCTTCACAACCTAATCCAAAAGGAATATTAGCAAAATGACCATATAAATAGTACATTCTGGTTTTAGACTCCATTTTATCCTTATTTTGAAAAATTGTATAAAATAATCTACTTGACTAAAAATTCTAAAATTTTTACAGAATTTAGTTTTGTATCTTAAAATCATTCCTTTAAAATTTCAGATCAAACTGAACACAAAATCTTGGTCAAATAGTTCACCTAACCAGACTGCCCCAATTGCCCTGCATCCTGGCAGCAATTCTGAACTTTGTGAATTCCATAAATCAAATTCAATCAACGTGGTTCCAAATTATTTTTCCCAAATACTAGACTCACTAAGCAACAACATATCCAAAATTCAATTGGATATGATTTTTCTACATTTTATTAAAAATCCCGAAATACAGCTGTCTCAGTTAAGGTACCTGCTGGAACAGGTCTAATAAAAATAATCTTTCTAAACTCATAACCATTCCAAAATCGAATCAACATATTTTTCAGTCATTATAGACTCATAGAGACACAACATATCAAAAATTCACTTCAAAAACATTTCTCTATAATTAATTAAAAATCATACAAATCACAGCCTTTACTAATTGTAAAACAGAAATAATTTCACTAAACACAACTCTTACTCTTCCATCACCAACACCAACCCAACTTCTCATCTATCAAGCAAAATCAATACTTAAAATCACACTATAAGCAACTTAATCATACCATCATCAAATCACAACTCAACTCAAGCATAACTTCAAAAATAACAAGGGTAAACAAGAGCAAACTTACTAAATAATGAAATTCCTTGAAACTCCAACTTGTAACTTTGAAAACTTCCTTCACTTTGAACTTGAAATCATCAAAACCATCACTTGTTCTCTTGCTCTCTTCTCTCTTTAATGAGCCGGCCACCCAACAACAAGAAGAAGAAGAAATGATCAAGAAACACAAAGTCAATAGGCATTAAATACCCATCCAAAAGAAAATTACTATAATACCCTCATCCATTTAACTAAGCTTTTGTCATATCTATACCCATTTAAGTAATTCACAACCAACACAAAAATATCCTCTTTCCTTGACTTTCCATTTTGACCACTTTATATGTTATATATATCACCATATAAGCAACATATACAATTATCTCTAAACCCTCTTTTCTTTCCCAACCACCATACAAAAACATTCTCTTCCCATTTCTCAATTCAAACCAACAACAACAACAACAAAACTTCTAGGGCATGCATAGGGATATTACAATTCTCCCCCTCTAAAAAGAAAATTTCGTCCTCGAAATTACCTGATATCAAAGCTGAAACAACTGCGGATATTGCTCTCGCATGGATTGTTCACTCTCCCAAGTCGCTTTTTCTTTTGCATGATTTTTCCAAAGAATCTTCACCAATGGCACTTGCTTGTTTCTCAATTCTTTCACATCATGTGCCAAGATAGCAACTGGTTCCTCTTCAAATGTCAAATCTGAGCTCACTTCGATAGACTCAAATGGCAACACATGAGATGGATCCGACCTATATCTCCTCAACATAGAAACATGGAATACACTATGAATATGATCCAACTCAGGTGGCAAAGCAAGTCGATACACCACTGGCCCAACTCTTTCTAACACTTCATACGGCCCAATGAAACGAGGACTCAATTTTCCTTTCCGACCGAACCTCAAAATCTTCTTCCAAGGAGACACTTTCAGAAATACCTTATCTCCAACATTAAACTCTATATCTCTTCTTTTCAGATCTGCATAAGATTTCTGTCGGTCTGAAGCTGCTTTTAACCTGCCTCGAATCAACTTTACTTTTTCTTCAGTTTCTTGAATCAAATCAGGTCCAACCAACTTATTATCTCCAAGCTCATTCCAACAAAGAGGTGTCCTACACCGTCTGCCATACAATGCTTCAAACGGTGCCATACCAATGCTGGATTGGTGACTGTTGTTGTAAGCAAACTCCACAAGAGGTAAAAACCTATCCCAACTTCCAGAGAAATCGATGACACAGCTTCTCAACATGTCCTCAATAATCTGTATCACCCTCTCTGACTGTCCATCCGTCTGTGGATGAAAAGCAGTGCTGAAGTGCAGTCAAGAACCCAAAGCACTATGCAAACTCTTCCAAAATTTGGAAGTAAACCTGGGATCTCGATCAGACACTAAAGAAGTTGGAACACCATGCAGTTTCACAATTTCATGGATATACAGCTCAGCCAATCTCTCCAAAGAGTAATCCATTCGAACCGGAAGGAAATGAGCTGTCTTAGTCAATCTATCCACAATCACCCATATAGCATCATGCTTCTTTTGTGTCAATGGCAAACCAGACACAAAATCCATTGTCACTCTTTCCCACTTCCATTCTGGCACTGACAATGGTTGAAGCAACCCGGTTGGAACTTGATGCTCTGCTTTAACCTTCTGACAAGTGAGACATTTCGACACAAAATCTGCAATGTCTCTCTTCAACCCAATCCACCAATAATGCTGTCTCAAATCATGATAAATCTTCGTATTACCCGGATGCATAGCAAACACTGACTGATGTGCTTCTTCTAAAATGACTCTTTTCAATTCAGCATCATCGGGTACACACAATCGGTTTTTAAACCAGAGACTCCCGTCGTCTTTCACAACAAAATCTCTTGTCTTCCCATTCTTACAATCTGAAATAATCTTCTGAATCTTCTTATCGGCCAACTGAGCTTCTTTGATCTGATCTAACAAAATCGGCTTCAATTGCAACTGTGCCAATTATGCACCATCAACACAAGGTACAAAACTGGCATGCAATGCTCTCAACTCAACAAGCAACGAGAGCGAGTAAACAGTTAAACCAGCTAAAGACTTCCGACTCAAGGCATCAGCAACAACATTTGCTTTACCTGGATGATAGTCAATCAAGCAGTCGTAGTCTTTAATCAATTCTAACCATCTCCTCTGACGAAGATTGAGTTCTTTCTGGACACCCAAATACTTCAAACTCTTGTGATCAGTGTAGATGAAACATTTCTCCCCAAACAGATAGTGGCGCCAAATCTTTAATGCAAACACAATGGCAGCCAATTCCAAATCATGTGTCGGATAGTTAAGCTCATGCGGTTTCAACTGTCGAGATGCATAAGCTATAACTTTCCCTTCCTGCATCAATACACACCCCAAACCTCTATGTGAAGCATCACTGTAGATCACATATGGTTTGCCTTCAACAGGTAAAGTAAGAACAGGCGCTTGAGTTAACAACTCTCTCAACTGCTCAAAACTAGCCTGACACTGATCTGTCCACACAAATCTCACTCCCTTTCGAAGTAATCTGGTGAGTGGAGTAGCTATCAAAGAAAACCCTTTCACAAACCGTCGGTAATAGCCCGCCAAACCCAGAAAACTTCTAATCTCTGTCACAGACTTGGGTGGACTCCAATTCAGAATAGCTTCAACTTTACTTGGATCAACTCTAATGCCTTCCGCTGAAACAATATGTCCGAGAAAAGCAACTTGATCCAACCAGAACTCACACTTCGACAATTTGGCAAATAACTGCTTCTCTCTCAAAATCTGCAACACAATCCGCAGATGCATATCATGTTCCTCTTCATTCCACGAATACACCAGTATATCATCAATGAAGACCACTACAAACTGATCCAAATAGGGCCTAAACACCCTATTCATCAAATCCATAAAAGCTGCAGGTGCATTCGTTAGACCAAAAGGCATAACTAGAAATTCATAATGCCCATACCTGATCCGAAAGGCAGTCTTCGGAACATCCTCAGCTCTGACTCTCAGCTGATGGTACCCAGATCTCAAATCAATTTTAGAAAACACAGCTGCACCTTTCAATTGATCAAAGAGATCATCGATTCTAGGCAAAGGATATTTATTTTTAATAGTCACCTTGTTCAATTGCCTATAATCGATACACAACCTCATAGTACCATCTTTCTTCTTCACAAATAGCACAGGAGCTCCCCAAGGAGAAACACTGGGGCGAATAAATCCTTTGTCCAACAACTCCTGTAATTGCACTTTCAACTCCCTCAATTCTGCTGGTGCGATTCTGTAAGGAGTAATAGAGATAGGAGTGGTACCAGGCAACAATTCAATACCAAACTCCACCTCTCTCTCGGGAGGCAATCCTGGCAACTCCTCTGGAAAAACATCAGGGAACTCTGCAACTGTGACAATACTATCAATGGAAGAACCCTTCACTCTAGTATCTACCACATGAGCAAGATAGGCTTCACACCCCTTTCTAATCAACCTCCTGGCTGAAACAGCTGAAACAAATAAGGAGGCTAGCTGTTCCTGCTCATTAGATACTATCACCTCTCTACCATCACCCGTTCTCAAAGAAACAATTTTCTTTTTACAATCCACCACAGCTCCATGTCGAGATAGCCAATCCATACCTAAGATCACGTCATATTCCTTAAATGGCATCTCAATCAAATCCCCAAGGAACTCCTCACCCTGCACCACTACTGCACTATCTCTATGCACCTTACTCACAACCACACTATGCCCTAATGAATTTGTCACCAACACATCAAATCCTAGGGACTCAGCATGCACATCAAATACAGGCAAAACAGATGCACTAATATATGAATGCGTGGAACCCGGATCAATCAAAGCAAGTACTGGAGTATTAAATAAAGAAAAAGTACCAGCTATGACTGCCGATGTATCTGGCTGCCTCTGCATAACATACATCCTCTGGGAAGATCCAACCTCCTCTGGTCTACCCTCCCTGGATGTAGCACCTCCTCTAGAACTGAATCCTAGTCTACCTCCCCGGCTGGCACCTCTGCCTCCTCTGCCTCCCCTCACACTAGCTCGAGAAGCAGCAGAATCAACTGGCATCTGCTCCTGCCTCTCAGGACAGTCTCTCACAAAGTGGTCAGGTGATCCACACCTGAAGCATACCCCTGATCTACTATGCCTCCAACAAACGCCCCCATGTCTTCCACCACACTGGTTACACACAGGTAAGGTGGATCTCTGAACTCCAGGAGTAGGAGCACTCGCTACTGAAGCTGCAGGTCTAAATCTCTGTACCTGGAACTGCACTGACCTACCAGCTAACCTCTGACTCCTACTAACTCTAGGAACAAAGCTTCCTTTACCTCTTTTAACAGAAGAAGACCCTGCCTCAAACTGGGGCCTCCTAACCCTAACCTCTTCCTCTGAAGCAGCTGCAATAACTTGAGCTCGCTCTACACTTTGAGCTGCTGCCACAAGCTGTGAGAAATCCTGATATCTAGATCCAGCCACTAAGCACATGATAGAGGGCCTCAATCCCTCCTCAAACCTCCTGCATCTATCAATCTCATCAGCAATGATACCCCCAGCATACTGACTCAGTCGAATAAACTCAACTTCATACTCAGTTACGGTCCGATGATCTTGCTTCAAATCTAGAAACTCTCTTTTCTTCCCATCTTTATACTCCCTAGGAGTATACTTCAACTCAAATTCCCTCAGAAAATCAGTGTAAGACAGTGTTGGAGGATCATCCATAGAATGTGGCACTGTCTTCCACCAATCGTAGGCGTCCTTCTGTAGCAAAGATCTTGCATTGTAACACCCCTTCCCGACCTATGTGTGTAAGCTGAGTAGAGGCGCCACACTAACCTAATGTTGCTACCAATTTTACTTAGTCAAATTTTAGTTCCAATTTTTATAGAAATTTTGCCATAGTTTCACTTAAAAATTGAGTCCCAAGTGTCGACAAAACTGGTTTTTTTTTCTGATTTTTGAAAATATTTTTACACAAACCAATGCAACCAAAATCATTCTCAGTACACTTCCAATAAATCCCCCTTATAACCTCAACTACAACCTGCAAAAAGGATTTACACTTCTTGTAACACCCCCATATCCAATGCCCACACACTACAACCACAACAATGTAGCATAAGTGCATCAAACATAGGGATGCTACGGTTTTCTTAATATTCAAAACACTTTAAACTTGATACAATACCCTTATCATTATACATTATAGAAAAGTAGATCATTTACTTATAAAACAAAACATATTAGTTATATATATATATACATTTAAATATTACCCAGCGGAAGTTATAAAATATGTACATATTTACAAACACTTGATTACATATTTAAATATATCCATACTTTTACATTATAAACATTACTTTACAAAATATAAAGAAGTATACATGATTGGCAATTCTCTTCTGATCTTTAAGTTCCCAAAATCAACTCTTCAAGGTCTACTCTCACTTGGTCTTGATGAACTCTCGGGTTCGACTCTATCAGCTCTATTACCTGCGCGATTAAACACTATCGCGCTAAGCCAAGGGCTTAGTAAGATAATTCATGCTAAAATGCAATGTCACAAATTAATTACATATATCAATCAAAAGCATATTATTTATTCAATATGTTGCTTTGTTCAATGTCACATCAATATTCATATAATAGCACCATTCATTATACTCATTTAAATTTATCATTATAGCCAACAACTATGACTTTATATACGTACCCTTTCCCAACCAGGTCGGTTGCCCTCCAATCCCAAGGGTCCGCAGGAGGCAAAAAGGCACGTATAACATTATCAGTAACATACCTTTCCCCATCCAGGTCGGTTGTCCAAGTTCGGTTGCCCATTCCAATGGGTCCGCATGGTTCCGCAGGAGGCAAATAGGTACGTATAATACTGACTATATCGAACCTTCCTCCTACCAGATCGGTAGTCCAAGATCGGTTGCCCAACCCACTGGGTCCGCATGGTTCCGCAGGAGACGGATAGGTCCGTTCATTAAACTTATCAATACCTTTTCAATTCATTTCTTTTTCACAAGCAAGTTAAGCAATCATTATATACAATATTCATTACATTATCTAAACACTCACATTATTATTCAATCCTATCATCAATGCATGCTTCAATCATATTTCATTTGAATCACTATAACATCTTTGGTATAACATTTCAATGTGCATTACTCATGAAACACATTACCATTCACAATGCATAACATAACATTATTCAATCTCAACAATGCAATTAGGGCAATTCAACCTCTTCACAACCTAATCCAAAAGGAATATTAGCAAAATGACCATATAAATAGTACATTCTGGTTTTAGACTCCATTTTATCCTTATTTTGAAAAATTGTATAAAATAATCTACTTGACTAAAAATTCTAAAATTTTTACAGAATTTAGTTTTGTATCTTAAAATCATTCCATTAAAATTTCAGATCAAACTGAACACAAAATCTTGGTCAAATAGTTCACCTAACCAGACTGCCCCAATTGCCTTGCATCCTGGCAGCAATTCTGAACTTTGTGAATTCCATAAATCAAATTCAATCAACGTGGTTCCAAATTATTTTTCCCAAATACTAGACTCACTAAGCAACAACATATCCAAAATTCAATTGGATATGATTTTTCTACATTTTATTAAAAATCCCGAAATACAGCTGTCTCAGTTAAGGTACCTGCTGGAACAGGTCTAATAAAAATAATCTTTCTAAACTCATAACCATTCCAAAATCGAATCAACATATTTTTCAGTCATTATAGACTCATAGAGACACAACATATCAAAAATTCACTTCAAAAACATTTCTCTATAATTAATTAAAAATCATACAAATCACAGCATTTACTAATTGTAAAACAGAAACAATTTCACTAAACACAACTCTTACTCTTCCATCACCAACACCAACCCAACTTCTCATCTATCAAGCAAAATCAATACTTAAAATCACACCATAAGCAACTTAATCATACCATCATCAAATCACAACTCAACTCAAGCATAACTTCAAAAATAACAAGGGTAAACAAGAGCAAACTTACTAAATAATGAAATTCCTTGAAACTCCAACTTGTAACTTTGAAAACTTCCTTCACTTTGAACTTGAAATCATCAAAACCATCACTTGTTCTCTTGCTCTCTTCTCTCTTTAATGAGCCGGCCACCCAACAACAAGAAGAAGAAGAAATGATCAAGAAACACAAAGTCAATAGGCATTAAATACCCATCCAAAAGAAAATTACTATAATACCCTCATCCATTTAACTAAGCTTTTGTCATATCTATACCCATTTAAGTAATTCACAACCAACACAAAAATATCCTCTTTCCTTGACTTTCCATTTTGACCACTTTATATGTTATATATATCACCATATAAGCAACATATACAATTATCTCTAAACCCTCTTTTCTTTCCCAACCACCATACAAAAACATTCTCTTCCCATTTCTCAATTCAAACCAACAACAACAACAACAAAACTTCTAGGGCATGCATAGGGATATTACATGCATAGTCAAATTTTTCCTCAGGGGTGGCTTGTAACTGAATAAAGATCCTCTGTACTTTGTCAAGCCACTGTTCTGCTACAGCTAGGTCAGTAGTACCAAGGAAATCCTCCGCTCCATACTTCCTTAGTTTATCATAGTGCCTTACAGATACCAAAGGCTGATGGGGTGGTGGCACTAGTTGCACTGGTGCTTGTCTCATAACTTCCATCATATGTCTAAACCAGGCTGGCGGAACCTCCTCTCCAGCTGGTCTACCCGACACCGAAGCAGGTGCCTCCTCAACACTATCAACTCTAGCTCCCTCAGCAGGAGCGATACTCTCGGCACTACCCTCAATCGACTGACGTGAGTGAGAATCCATCACAACCTAAATCTGCAAACACAACATACTACATCTTATTAAAGATCAGAGGTTGCCAATCCCAAACATGTATATTATTCAAAAACCACTTTTAAAGTCAAAATAGTCTTTTTATTACATTTTACCTAGGTTGAGAATCTCAAACCTAGGCTCTGATACGAAAACAATTGTAACACCCCCATATCCAATGTCCACACACTACAACTACAACAATGTAGCATAAGTGCATCAAACATAGGGATGCTACGGTTTTCTTAACATTCAAAACACTTTAAACTTGATACAATACCCTTATCATTATACATTATAGAAAAGTAGATCATTTACTTATAAAACAAAACATATTAGTTATATATATATATATACATTTAAATATTACACAGCGGAAGTTATAAAATATGTACATATTTACATATTAAACATTTCTTTACAAAATATAAAGAAATATACATGATTGGCAAGTCTGCTCTGATCTTTAAGCTCCCAAAATGGATTCTTCAAGGTCTACTCTCACTTGGTCTTGATGAACTCTCGGGTTCAACTCTATCCACTCTATTACCTGCGCGATTAAACACTATCGCGCTAAGCCAACGGCTTAGTAAGATAAAACATACTAATGGTATGCTTTAATGTAATGCAATGTCATATATGTTATTGATAAGATCAACATCATAAATATAAAGTTAACCACATAATTATGCATTTCACAAATCATAGTCATATGAGCATACCACATTTCAACATCTTTCCACATTCAACATTAATCAATCATACTCAATAAACAACATCTCATTTCATTAACTCATAACATTATTTAAGACATTCATATAACCTTGACACCTATGGGCCCAACAAGTATTTAATACGATATTCAGAGTTCAGAGTTACTGCTTTGGTTCATAGTCACAATAATCACGCCCGTAGACAATGTATATACATGTATCTCTATCCATGGATAGTGTAACAGACCCAGTCTCTTGGACCTTCAACTCAACACATATGAGGAGATCCTCAACCCGGCAAGACTGTTACAAATCATATATCTCATATTCACAATTCTCATAGTGTAACAGACCCAGTCTCTTGGACCATCAACTCAACACATATGAGGAGATCCTCAACCCGGCAAGACTGTTACCTTTCATCATTTCTTAGGCATGCCACCCAAATCCAGAACTCTGAAACTGAATAACATATTAAACAAACAATTCATTTATAATATAGTTACCATTTCCATTCTCAAATTCTCATCACTTTTAGGCAAACATGCCTTCTTTCTTTCAATATCATCATCATAGCCAATCACAATGGCATTGTCTCATATCATGTCTTATTTAAATTATCATTGCATCTTTGATATACATTTCAATTTCAATGTATATTACTCATGAAACACATTACCATTCACAATACATAACATAACATTGTTCAATCTCAACAATGCAATTAGGGCAAAGAACAATTGATATGATTCATAGTTTTAGGACCTTACACATGCATTTGATTATATCATTCATTGATTCAAGTGTGTTTAAAGTGTTTAGGGTTAGGTTTAAGGACCAACCTACCTTTGGAGAACCAAAGCAATGCAAGAAGAACAAAGAATTAAAACCCTAACCCACACAATTGAGGGACACGGGCAGCCACTTGAGGGACACGGTTAGGGCAATTCAACCTCTTCACAATCTAATCCAAAAGGAATATTAGCAAAATGACCATATGAATAGTACATTCTGGTTTTAGACTTCATTTTATCCTTATTTTGAAAAATTGTATAAAATAATCTACTTGACTAAAAATTCTAAAATTTTTACAGAATTTAGTTTTGTATCTTAAAATCATTCCTTTAAAATTTCAGATCAAACTGAACACAAAATCTTGGTCAAATAGTTCACCTAACCAGACTGCCCCAATTGCCCTGCATCCTGGCAGCAGTTCTGAACTTTGTGAATTCCATAAATCAAATTCAATCAACGTGGTTCCAAATTATTTTTCTCAAATACTAGACTCACTAAGAAACAACATATCCAAAATTCAATTGGATATGATTTTTCTACATTTTATTAAAAATCCCGAAATATAGCTGTCTCAGTTAAGGTACCTGCTGGAACAGGTCTAATAAAAATAATCTTTCTAAACTCATAACCATTCCAAAATCGAATCAACATATTTTTCAGTCATTCTAGACTCATAGAGGCACAACATATCAAAAATTCACTTCATGAAAATTTTTCTATAATTAATTAAAAATCATACAAGTCACAGCCTTTACTAATTGTAAAACAGAAAAAATTCACTAAACACAACTCTTACTCTTCCATCACCAACACCAACCTAGCTTCTTATCTTTAATTCCATTTCAACACTTTTACACACACCATACACAAACACACTCCATCAAACTCAAACAAAATTCCAAATAGAACAAGAGAAATCAAGAGAAAACTTACCTTAAATGAAGAATTCCACAAATCTCTAACCAACACCCTTGATTCCTTCTTCAATTTGCTTCAAACCTCAAGATCACCTCTCTTTCTCTCTTTGTCTATGGAGAATCCGGCCACACATGAAGAGAAGAAGAAAATATGAAGAGCAAAGTCAAATTTGGCTTCTTATATCCATCAAGTGTTTTTAACCTTGCAATTACTAAAACACCCTTCACCATTTAACTAACCTTTTGTCTCATCTAAGCCCTTATATGTAATTGCACATTCCACAAAAATATCTTCTTGCATTGACTCTATATTTGACCAATCTATATGTTATATATATCATCATATACACAACATATACATTTGTCTCTAAACCCTAAATTTCTTCTCCAAAACACATATACATGTACATTCTCTTCCCATTTCTTTTCTCTTACAATTTAACACATATATTCAATCCAATATATAACAACAACAACACTAACAACAACATCAACAATAACAACAACATAACCAAGACTTCTAGGGCATACATGAGGATATTACACTTTACGTCAAACTTTTGGCAAAAGTTCCAAACGACTTTGGGAACTCGAACGGACTAGAGTACGTCTTTTCATCCACAAACGGACGGACAGTCAAAGAGGGTAATCCAGATCTTGGAAAATATGTTAAGAGCATGCATATTAGAATTCAAAGGTAGCTGGGAGAAGTATTTAAGTTTAATGGAGTTCGCTTACAACAACAGCTACCAGTCCAGCATACAAATGGCTCCTTATGAAGCACTATAAGGACGAAAATGCAGGACTCCAATTTGTTGGACGGAATTAAGCAAAGCAAAGATCTTGAGCCCAGAGATAGTTAAGTAGACCGAGGAGAAAGTAGAAATTATCCGGGATCGGTTAAAAGCTGTGACGGATAGAAAATAATAATAATAATAATAATAATAATAATCATACGCGGACCTGAAGAGAAGGGATATAGAATTCAATGTTGGTGATAAGGTATTTCTTAAGGTTTCACCATGAAAGAAAGTGCTAAGATTTAAACAAAAGGGTAAGCTAAGTTCAAGGTTATTGGGCCTTACATATTCATTAAACGGGTAGGTCCGGTAGCTTACCAATTGGCGTTACCACCCGAATTAAGTAAAATACATGATGTTTTCCATGTTTCAATGCTAAGGAGGTATCGTTCAGATCCAACCCATGTTATACAAGCTCAAGATATCGAGATTCAACCCGACCTGACATACGAGGAAAAGCCGGTAGAAACCTTAGCACGGGAAAGCAAAGAGTTGCGGAATAAGAAGATTCTATTGGTCAAAGTGCTTTGGAGGAATCACAAAGTAGAAGAAGCTATATGGGAACGCGAAGAAACTATGAGGAAGCAGTACCCATGTTTATTTCAATCTGATAGGCTTCGGGACGAAGCCTAAATTAACGAGGAAGGAACTGTCACATCCGCCTACTGCATTTATGTAGAGTAGCCACGTGCATAGCGAGAGAAGGGGAAAGGAGAAGGTAATTCTTGATAACAACCCTAGATAAGGTTGTATGACCAAAGGGACCTAGTTGTAATTTTCAAAAGTTTTGGGGACGTAAATGTAATTTCAAAAAAAGTTGCACCGGATGTTCTTAATAGTGCATATAACAGATTTCAAAAATGAAGTGTAGAGAAAAATCAGATCGCAACGACGTGTAACGGTTTTTCCAGGAAATGTCCCGTTAAAGAAAAAATGAAGACATTTTGACTAGGGGCATTTTGGTCATTATCAATTAAAGTTATACATGAATTTAAAGTAGGAAATAAAAACATGAGTACGTAGAGGATGACGAGGGGTTAAATATGAAACGATCGTCAGTAGAAACGGAGCCGGAGAAAAACCCGAGCAAAAAAAGGACCTAATGGGAATTTTGTAAAAAGGTTGAGGGCTTATTGGTAATTTTTCAAAATGCCTTGGAAACCTAAAATAGACCTTATAAGTAGAAAGTAGAGGTTGAGAGGATCAAAACTATATGTAGTTTGACTCATGGAACTGTACAGTTTAAAAGATATGATCAATTAATCGCCGGAACGTAAAGTGGGCCCGATTTTGTGTCAGGACCGTATGGGTAACCCGGGACAACTTTAGGATATCCTATGGGAAGAGGGACAAGTGGAAAGAAGTAAAGGAAAAGAAAACTATAAAAATCTAATGTTGGCAAATCAAAAATAACCATTTAGCATGAGTAATAAATGAAGAAAGAGAAAGGTGGACAAGTGGTCTTAAAGGGTTTAACCAACACATAAGGTGATCATCATTTCCTTTGTATATAAATATATGTGATATGAAGTACAAACTCTCTCTTTTTCCACTTACAAATACAATAGGAAATACCAAAGGACTTCCAAGTTTCTCCAAATTTGATTTTTAAGGTAAGTTTTTAAGGTTTTCTAGTAAGTAGACTTTAATTTTAGTATTAATTTTAGGTAATTATATATTTATTGGAAGATTGGAGATTAGAGTCTTTATGTGGAATTGGAAAAATATTAAGTAATTGATGAGATTAATTGATTAAATGGAAGAATCAAGATGTATAAAGATTAATAAGGTTGGATTAGGGTTTCGGTTGGAAAAGAAATGGAGGATAACTTATTATTTTAAATTTCTAAGGTTTATGTTGTATCTTGAATTTATTGAAGGAGAAATAAAGAATTAAAGAAGGAGAAGAAGGAAAAGCTAAGAGGAATTAAAGAAATAAGGTTTGGTACTTTACCTTTGAATAATTAATTTTGGGTTGTTTAAATTTAATTGAAACCAAATGTTTTGAGAAAATTTGGCAAGTTGATTTGGTAAGTTGTTTTGGACTTTAATTAGTTTGATTTGAGTTAAACATGCAAAAGTTATCAAAGGGAAGTGTTTGAATCTTCACTTTATCATTAAAGAAGACTTCATATTGATTTGAAAAAGAAAAATAAACTATTTCATGTATTTCATATGTTTGGGCCGAAATGGTCCCAAAAAGACAGCTTTCTAGATCTTTTTGTGGCAATTGTTTGAGGTAGCTAATGAATGAATTTTTCAACGAAATTTTACGTGCCATTAGTTAACATATGAAATAAGTTTTCTGAAAATTTTCAGCCAAAAATAAGATCATTTACTTGGTCAAATGCATAACTGAAGTGGACTGAAATTTTGACTTTTTATGCTGCAATACTATTCATTTGGTCAATTTGTGATCTTTTGAGGAATGCTTTGAAATATTTGATGTGTTTATTGTGGATGTTAAATATGTGAAAAAGAGTAACGGTTTGACCAAAGAAAGTGGTGCGCGGCATAAATGGCAAGGCGCAATGAGAATTTAAATTAATTTCTTGAATCATTCTAAAATGAAGTTAAGACTTAAATTGAATCATTTTAATCTTTTTGCTCTACTGGATAGTTGGGAGTGGTAGATAAGGGTATGATGCACTATACTAACTTATGCAGTACTGCCACTTATTGTGTTTGATACGCCCCGGCGGTTACCTTCGGGTATAGGCTGTGGAGCGGAGATGTTGTGAAATTGTGATTGGAATGCTCCGGCGGTTACCTTCGGGTATAGGCTGTGGAGCGGAGATATTGTGAAATTGTTATTAAAATCCTCCGGCGGTTACCTACAGGTATAGGCCGTAGAGCGGAATTGGTTATAACTAGGATGGGGAGGCCCATTCCTGTGATCTGATATCGGTGGTGAGGGCAACCTATGTTACAGTGGGGAGGCCCACTGCCTTATCACTATGGTTCCCTATATACCAGTAGAGCCTGAATCAAAGACATATTATTTTTCGTTAAACTACGTAATGCAAAATGAGTTTGAATTATGGTTTTTACATTTGTAGAAAGCATATTTACACTGAATGTACAGTAACTTCCATTGGTTTAAGGTGGGTTGATTTATGATTTAATTATTTCCTTTTATTTCAAATGCTTTCATGTTTCACTTATATTTTCATCGGTAAAGTACCCACTTAGCGTCATTGCTCAGCAAGTTGAGTTTTCTTGACTCGTAGGTTTGGAGCAGTAGATTTCGGTGATTAGCATCGAGCAGCACAACACAGCGCAACACCTCAGAGTAGCCTTTAGTTTCCATTATGAGTTAGCTAGTTGTGGCATGTATATGTATATATAAGATTGAGAGTCAGTATGTGATACTGTACGTTGTTGGTATGTAATAATAATAAATCTCTACTTTATTCTGGATTAGAAGTGTGAACTCTTCGTGCAGGTTTGTAGTTGAGGGTATAAGGTGGATTCATTGGGAGTGCATTAAATTTGATGGTCTTCACATTGGTCTGTGTAAAACGTTTTCAAAAATCAGAAAAACAAGTTTTGTCGACACTTGGGATTCAAATTTCTAGGCGAACCTCTGGCAAAATTTCTGTAAAATCGGAATAAAAATTTGACTAAGTAAAATTGGTAGCAACATTTGGATAGTGTGGCGCCTCTACTCGGCTTACACATGTAGGTCGGGAATGGGTGTTACAACAAAAAACTCTAATTTCTATAAATATAAAACCGTAGCTTACATAGAAACTCTAATTCTCTAATAAAATCATATCTTATAAACCGTTTATCTTTCAAGGGCTGCCTCCTTGACCCTCTCCCGCTAACTGACTAGCAGGACCACCATACGCGATACCTCGTCAATGGGATCATATTTATTTGCAGATTGTATTCTTTGCTATTTATCTTATTTCCTTTTTAATTAAGTCCTAATTTTATTACTCTTTATATGATGATTATTTATGTGTTTATGAGTTTACATTTATTTTATTTGGACTTCAATGATGTAAAAAGCATATTTTCACTTTATGGGTGTCTTGATTTTTATTATGTAATTTAATTTATCTGTTAAAGATTTTGGGACTGTTGTAAGAGATATGTTTCCATCTATGATGGGTGTCTCATTTTTATTTACTTTGTTTTCTTTTTTTGGACATTAGACATTGTAAATGCATGTTTTTATCCTTGGATGGGTGCCTATTTTATTTGTTTTATTTTAATAAGATGATAGATGTTTTCTTCTTTTAATTGTATGTAGTATGGATAATATCGTAATAACTAATATTTTATAATATTTAAACCTAAAAAGGAGACCAGCTCTAATGAATCGGGCACTGTGGGGGTGTTGGGTCATTCTCACATTGCTCACGCGTACCCAACTTTCTGAACTCATTAGGGGGTTAGGGATTTCTTAGGAATCGAGTCATCCACCCCTTTCTTTTTCCTGGCCCGTTTGGGTGGCGACTTCATTTTCTTCGGGTTTAGGCCCATGTTCTCTAAGGCCATGAGCCTAACAATGCTGAAGTCGTAAGAACCATTCCATTGGGAGTGGGGGCAAAATCCCTATTCACACCCGTGGAAGAGGATTTTAAGATTCGATCGTAAAGGAAAATTGAGCCCTCGATTCATTGGACCGTATGAGGTACTGGAGAGAGTAAAACTAGTGGCCTACAGGTTAGCTCTACTGCCGGAGTAAGATCGGATTCATAATATCTTCCATGTCTCTATGATTTGGAGGTATAGATCGGATCCATCTCATATTTTATTAGTGGTGTCTATTGAGATAAATCCGGATCTAACCTACGAAGAAGTACCAGTAGTAATTTTGGCACGGGAGGTAAAGGAACTAAGAAACAAGAGGGTGCCATTGATTAAAGTTCTTTGGTGGAATCATTCTACTGAGGCAACATAGGAGAGTAAGTAGACGATGCAGAGTCAGTATCCTCAACTATTTCAAGATTAATGTCAGGTAATTTTGAGGACGAAATTCTTTTAAGGGGGAGAGAGTTGTAACATCCGCTTTATGGCTAAAATTAATTTAAACTAATTAAAATAAATAATTTAAGAGAGAAATATTGAGTTAGAATTGAGAAATTAACAAAGGTATATGTGAAATATAAACAAATATGCATAACATATAAACTTTAATCAAAAGTGAGAATAATACAAAAGAAGAATAGTAAAGAGGGGTAAAATGATAATTAAACTTTCTAAAAATTAAAATAAATAAAATAATTGGAAATGAAAATATTTTTGAATGAAAGATGAAAATTGAAAATTTTAAAATAAATAAATAATTAATTAATTAAAATAATATAATAGTATAGATATGGTTAGTATTTAAAGAAGAAATAAAAATCAAAATTTGAAGTCACCTTCTTCCTCTCTTGTCCTCTCCATAGCTGATTTTCCTCCATTGCCAAGGGAAGAAATTTTTCTCTTCCAACCATCTAATTCTTCAAGTTTTCAAGAGATCAAGATAGTTTTGGTGATTTCGCTCCTTAATTAGTAAGTTCTTTTCCTTTAATTGAAGCTTAATCTAAAGTTATGATTATGTGAAGTTTGGAATTTTGAATGGGTATGATTAAACTGTTTAAATGAATATAAAATATGTTATTTTGATTAGTAAGTAATGATTTTTAAGTTAGATAGAAGAAAGAATTAAGTTTAGTTTGAGTTTGGAAGAAGAAGATGATAATTTAGGGTTATGGAAAAGTGATATTAAAGAATTGATATATTTGATTTTATTAGTTAAAATGTGTATAAAATGATTTTAATGATGGAAATGAGCTTAAATTACAATTTGGAATTAGTTAAAATGAAGTTCCAAAGTTGACGAGGCTTAGGGCAAAATTTTGAAATTTTGAAGGATTAAGTTTTAATTGAGTTTTAGTAGTTGTAATGTGTAGAATTGTGATTCTAATGCATTATATGTAAATACATTTTGGTTAGGTGTTGAGTAAGAGGTAGTTACTCAAGCCTAGTAGTGAAGAACACCTTGGAAGTGAAGGTTGAAGAGTGAGATTAGCTTGGATTTGGGTTTTGGATTAAGGTATGTACATGCTTTGGATAGTTTAAAACATATTGGCATTTAATTGGGTTTAACGCATTTTAAATAAAAAATATGTTAAGCTACTTAGTTATTTGAATGTTCATATGCATTGCCATATTAAATGTGAAATGATACATACACATATTGTGCATTATGGAAAGCCATTATTAATGGCCAAAATGAATGAAATGTGCATTATGTGAGAGTAGCTCAAAATATTTGAGTAATGTATTCGTAATGTACATCATTGATAATGTGATGAGAATATTGAAATAATGTGATTGTACATTGTTATGGAGGAAACAATGTGATAAGAAAATAGATTGTGGTAACATGTACTATTTGTATGTTACCTAATATATTATTCGATTCTAGAGTTTTGTGTTTAGTGGCATGCCTATGATTCGCATTCGAGCTAGATGCTAGGCGTCAACATTTCATGATTTGCCTTTGGGCTAGACCTGGGAGTCATTATTTACTGCCTACGGGTTAGACGCTGGGCGTCATTATAGACCAAAATAATAGCTCTAAAACCTAAATAGTATATAAGGTCATTTGGGCCAAATGCATGTGACTATAATATATGCTAACTTAGAATGAAGAATGAAAGTGAATTAATATGTTATTGCATGTCACATTGTGGAATTTCAATGAAAAGCGCATTATGCATTGTTTATCTTTGACTTAATTAATGTCAAAGTATGTACTACTAGGCTATTAGCTTAGCACGATTTGTTTATGCACGATTTGTTTATCACACATGTGCTAAGATTGATTCAGAGAGCCCTGTGAGACCTGTGCAGGAGTAGAGTTCCTGCTTATTTTTGGTGTTTCGTTGGACCGCCACAGACCAGGACCAATCGTAAGCATGTAACTATTCTATTTTGTGAATTGTTTTTTGAATTATGTATATTATGTATATAACAATGTATTTAAAGTAAATTAGAAGAATTTCTGGGTTTTAAGTTGTAATTATTTTAAAATGTGTATATTTTGGAGAATGATGAATCTTTGCCCATTTTATGAAATGTTGAGTTTTTGGTGCCTTTGGATTCTTATAGAGAGTTGGATGATTTGAAAAATATTTGAGAGTGTGTTTTCTTAAAGGTTGTGTCGATTGTTATTTTTGGAAATATCCATTTTATAGACAAAATTTTAACGAATTGTTTTCAGAGATTTTTATTTAATTTGTATTCTTAATATTTTAAATTACTAATTAATATTTTTATTTATCTATTCAACAAGGTAAAATTTAAGTTATGAAAATTTTTAGTAAGTTTGAATTGTGACATTCTAGTATTATAATATGCATATTTTATACATATCGGGCATATATATATTATATATATAGAGTACTAGGGTGTAACGGAATAAGCTTCATTAAAATGTTAAATTGTCTCTATTTGTTGAGAAGCCAATTATCACACCGATTGGCTCATGATTCACACCATCGCTTTACCTTCAAGCTAACACATCCATCCTTCTTCTACTTGTGTGAATTCATTAATATTGATTTAAAAGGTTTTTCAATTTGCTTAGAGTTTGTGTGTGTTAATTTTATTCTGAACTTTTCTACCATATACGGTAAACAAAGAACTCAAAGTATAAAATTATATTATATACTAAAACTATCACAAGGAACATTTTTTTCTTGTGGCGGTGAATTTCCATTTAAACCATATTAATTTTTTGAATTTCCTATTTTACCTTGTTCTTTTTATCTTTTCTATGTTTCTTGTTTGTGTTTTTGTAGATATTATACCACAAAGTTAATTCCTTCACTAAACTATCATCCATAGTTTAGCTATATATATTTTTTTTAATCTTCTTTTTTTTATATACTTAATCATTTAAATGTAAATTAATTCAAATTAAATATTAGACTTTAGGTAATGTGCTTAAATTTTTACTATTAATTAATTCTATTTTCTCTTTTAATTCATTATCTATTTAACTCATAAGTTATATTATTATTATTATTATTATTATTATTATTATTATTATTATTATTATTATTATTATTATTATTATTTATTAAAGGTGGGCGGCACCATCGGCTAAATTTATTAATATCTCAAATAGGGATAAATATTATTAGTCAGTACAAAGCCCTTAATAAATTTGGGCAAATATATGAATGAGTCAAAAGTTCTAGAGATCTTATTAACACGAGAATAATAAGCTAAAAGATGAGCAGATTGGTTACCCTCACGATAAATATGGGATATGGTAACAGAAGGGGGGAGCTTGATCAGCCAAGAATATTCAGAAGGGATAAAACTTTGGCGGTTGGCCATATCAACCACCTGGATGGAGTCCACTTCAGCAATAATCTAATTGTAGCCTAAAGAAAAAATCCATTGGAGACTGTGAAATAGAGCCTGTATCTCAGCATTGAAAGGAGAAGATGCCTGCAAAATAAAACATTTTCCAATAATAAAGTGACCATTATCATCACGCAAGATGGCACCACCTGTGGCAAAAGAATCTGAGTAAGACGCATCAACATTCAATTTGACATATCCACTCTTCGGCCTCTCCCACCAGATTAGGGAAGGTTTCCAAATCCTCTTCCCATAATCAGATGGAAGAATGTCTGCCAGCATGGAATTATGGACCGCAAACTTCTGTGAAGATGTGGCCACTCCCCAATGAAGAAGAGTCTTAGAAATGAGAAGTTGCATAGCATTCATATCAACGGCAAGACCACCCCAAATCATTTTGCAATAAGCTAGCCAAATAGAATACATAACAACCAAAGGAACAAGATGACAAAGCTTGCTGCGAAGATTATTCGAATTAGCATTCAGCCACCAACAAGTCAACTCACCCCGAAGAGTAGAGGAACGACTCCGGTCGTGAGGAATGATAGTGGACCTGTAAAAAATCCAGATTTTATAGATCCAGTCACAATGAAAGAAAACATGATCTGCAGTAGCCTCTCCTTTTAGACAGAAAGGGCAAGCCGATGCAAGCTGAACCCCTATACGCTGTAGCTTAGCAGGAAGCGGTAAAGCAGTATTAACAACCTTCCAACCAAAAATAGAATACTGCAAAGGAATAGAAGAATCCCATAAGGATCTAGAAGAAAGAGACCTGCTTTTCTTAGGCCGAATAATATCATAAACATCACCAAACTTGAAGTTAAAATCAGAATCTCGAAAGCAATTGAAGAGTAAATCATCATTCAACCTCACATTTTTGTATTTGTCATAAGTCCGACATATACGTTTCCATCCATGGGAATCTACAAGAAGAAAAGACATGTTACCTTTTCGTTTGTATTTGCCATGCATGTAACGAGCCTATAGAGAATCAGCCCTCCAAAACATCCATAGATGCTTGAGAGAAAAAATTTCCTGAACCAAACTCAAAGTCCGAATACCGATTCCCCCCTCCTCTGTTGGAATAGTAAGTCTAGAAAAACGGATCCAGTGATGCTTGGTGGTGTCGCCTCCGGACCCCCAGAAAAAATTAGCAAACTTTCGTTTTATAATATCAATCACTGGCTTTGGAATCAACACCGAGCTCATCATGTGTAAAGGGAAAGATGCAAGGACATGCTTGATAAGGACCACTCGGCCGCCAGGTGAAAGAAAGCTCTTTTGCTAACCTGCAAGCTTTGCATCAATCTTATCAAGCAAATCCTGACAATGAAAAGACTTATGCATACCTTGGTGGATAGAAACACCCAAATAAGTGAAAGGAAAGCTTCCTCTTTTAATAGCCAAGGCACGCTCATAGTCAGCAACAGTAATATTATCAGCAGAATCAGAACAGTAAAATGAACTCTTCTCAAAATTTATCAACTGACCAGATGCACCCTGATAAGCATCCAGAAATTCCCTAAACTCCTTAATAGAATGGCTATCACCATTTATAAAAGCAATGAGATCATCGGCAAAAGCCAGGTGAGTAATAGTAGGACAGTTACGAAAGAGCCTGTAAGGAAGAATGGTACCAATGTTAACCAAATGTTTCAAAACCCTCGAAAAAGCTTCAGACGCCAGAATAAAGAGAAGAGGAGAGAGGGGATCTCCTTGCTTCACCCCACATCTAGGTTGAAAAAAGCCATAATTGATACCATTAACACAAACAGAAAATCTGGAAGCAGAAAGATGAGACATGACTAAATCCACCAGCTTGACAGAAAAACCAAACCGAAAGAGAACCGACTGAAGAAAGGACCAAGAAACCCTGTCAAAAGCTTTGGCCATGTCAAGTTTTATGGCAAGATTGTGTCCACAGGTCTTTTTATCAATGTCATGAATTAATTCATTGACAAGCATAACTTGAGCATGTATTGATCGACCCTTCATAAAACCGGCTTGCTCTTCAGATATTAATCTACCCAAAACCTCCGATAGTCTGTTTGCTAGAATTCTGGTACAAACCTTGCTGATAAAAGTCGCCAAACATATGGGCCTGTAGTGATTAAAAGAAATGGGATTATCTTTTTTTTATAGGAGAATGATTTGAGCACTTCCAAAAGCTACCGGCATAGGAACCCCAATGAAGAATTCTTTGACTGCACTGTACACATCCTTCCATACAATGTCCCAGCAATGGCGAAAGAAAAAATCGTCGAAACCGTCCAGACCTGGGGCACTATTAGGATTAAGCTGCCAGACAGCAGCTTTAATTTCCCTATTATCAGGAATGGCGATCAATTTATCATTGTCGTAAGAGTTGACTAAAACAGGAATAGAAGATAGAATAAAATCCATTTGTTGAGAATCAGCATTATTTAACAAACCAAAAAGATCAGAGTAATAGTCAACAGCTTCCTTACCAATAAGGTCCTGATTGGAGATTTGAACACCCTGGCCATTAACAATCCTATTGATCCGATGCAACCGTCTTCTCATCCGAACAAAATTATGATAGAACTTCGTGTTCCTGTCACCATCTTTAATCCAATCTATATGGGATTTCTGCCGCCAATAAAACTCCTCAAGCTTGAGTAATCGCAATAAATTAGCTTGTTTATCCTGCCAAAGTTTATAATTATGCTCATTAGGATCAGAAGAATAGGACAGTTCTGCTTCTTCTACTTCAGTCTCGGCCTTAGAAATCCCTTGGAAAATATTACCAAAATTCTCCTTATTCCAAGCCTGCAAGCCAACCTTAAGATCTTTAAGCTTATCAAATAAGCCTCGCATACCCCCATAACTAAAAGCGGCCGACCATCTCTGCTTAACAAGAGGCATAAAAGAATCATTAGTGACCCACATATGCTGAAATTTAAATTGCCTGGGAACCTGCTGATTCGAATTTCTGCAAGAGAAGAGCATAGGAGCATGATCAAAAGTAGAACTGCATAAATAGCGAGTGTTAAATATTTCAAAAACATCACAAAAATCCACATTGACCAAAATACGATCCAATTTCTCCCAAACTCTGCCATTAGACCGCATACCAGACCAAGAGAATTCTGGACCCAAACCAGGAGATTCAATAAGACCACAATCATTTATACACTCAACAAAATCCTGAATACCCAGCATATCAGGGGACCCATTGCCTTTATACTCAGAGAGAGATCTAATAACATTAAAATCTCCTCCAATGATCCATGGCAAAGAACAACCACTATGTAGGCCACGTAAAGAGTTCCAAAGCCGTTGACGACTAGCTCTCAAGTGGTAACCATAAACAGCAGAAAGACGAAATTTCAAACCAATACCGTGATTAATAACATCACAAGTAAAAATCTGCGAATTGTCCAGAAACCCAGATAAAGAAAAAACATGAGAGTGCCACATGATCCAAATTTTATTGTCAGATGAAGATACTACATCCTTGAAAACAAGTTTATTAGCAAACCAGATATTCTTACACTGATTGACCAAAGGTTCCAAACAAACAACCAAACCAAGCATATGAGTTCGACAAAGTCTATGAAGATGTGATAAGGAGGAACTAATTCCTCTAGCATTCCATATGAGAATATTCATTGTAAAGAATGATGCTTGATAAAAGATTTAGAGACAACAATAGCTTTAGACTTACCTTTTACACCCTTAGGTCTGCCCCTCTTTTTAAATGCTTGAAAACCATCGGCATCAATGTTCTTACCATCTTGAGAAGCCAGACGAGAAGTTTCATGAACCGAGTTGTCATCTGAATGCATTATCTCATAATCTGAATTGCTATTGTCTTCAGCCTCACTAGACACAAGACCTCTGCAGTTATCGTCTACCGAAGCCAATACATGAGTATTTTTAGAGTCAGGCTGAGTAGGAACAAAATTTCCAGTATCCTCAACTTGGGCATTTGTTGGAGCTGGTAAACCCGTGATAGCAACTTCAATTTTGTCTCCACCAAGTTGCTCACGAGTTTCAAGGTGAATAGAGCATCTCCCCCTATCCTGATCAGAACATACAGAGGCAACCTTAATAGGCATAGCTGGAACAGTAGGTTGAATATTAGCATCAGAAGAGCCAACAGTAGCTTTGAAATTCTCCTCAACTGAACCAACAGTATCATGCACGGTGTCATCAACAGTAGCATGCACGACTGCAACATGACTTTCGGGTTGAATTTTAGCATCAGAAGAGTCCACCAAAATAGCTTTTAAATTCTCATCAACTGAATTAACAGTAACATGTGCAGATTCATCAACACTAGCATGCACCCTTTCAACACGATTTATAACTTTAGGGACCCAAACTTTTTCGATAACTTTTTCTTGATTATTAGTAATACCTCCCTCAACAGCATTCACTTTAACACAGGAAGAAGTAGGATGCCCCAATTTATAACAATGTAAACAATAAACAGGAAGATTTTCATATACCACAGGCTGTGAAAATCCAGAAAATTCATCTCCAATCCAAAGTTTATCAGACAATTCATCAGATAAATTAACCTCAATGCAAACTCATGCAGTAGAAGGCCTCGTCAAGGTCGCGGTAGCAGCATCAACCATTAAAGGAACACCAATAGTGGCAGCTATATCCATCAAGGCAATATTATGAAAAAAATGTATAGGGAGACCTTCAAATGTAACCCACACAGGAAAGATGGGGCTGTCTGAATTTCGTGCTGTAATCCACAGTCCATTTAAATACACACATTCCATAGCCATGAAAAAACCAGTGCTGGCGTAACCAACATCTAAGGTAGTCTTCTTCCAATTTAAAGTTTATTAGAACATCCTTATCATTAAGCAAACCCAAAGTGAAATCTCCCTTAAACCCAATGGAATCAAAACACTTATGCAAAAGTTTCATACCTGGACGTCCAGAGGAGAAGTGTCCTACCAAAGCATATTTGAAAGGCTGAGCAAATAAGGAGATTTCTTTTGTCGAGAATTTGACAGCAGGTATCCCCCTATGCTTAAACGGTTTCTTCATGCCCATGCCACGCCTATCAGCAGTTGAAAACAACCGATCCACTGATGAAGCATCAGAATTTCGTCGCAACACAACAAGAAACGATCTCGTAACTTGCTCCGGCGGAGCCGTTGCCGGTACTGCATGATTGGGAGCCACTGTGAGGAGTTCCTCTATTGGTTGCTGGTGACTTGAATCTCGTCTATTTCTCACACCTTGCTTCTTATTAAAATCAGCAGTAGTAGGAAAGGCGGTTGTGGGGTTCACAATGTGTGGATGGAAAGCACCAGTTCCACCCAGTGAGTCAGAAGAATCGTTTGAGTGGATCAGAACTGTCTGCAACGTGACTCAGTATCCAGCCTCTTGCATCACCAGCATATCTTCTGCCAACGTCTCTATAAAACGTGACCCAGAAGCATCTTCAAGCTCTCTCTAGAAATCTACTTTAAAGAGCTTCAAAACATCTCTTCCCAATTCAGAAATCTTAACAATGTTAACTCTCAAGCGGCTATCGATGACTGTTTGAGTCAATTTGAAGTCGACTCAAAGATTTTGTGTCGGCAATGGAGGTTGGATCAGGAGAAAAGGCGTTGACTGTGGAGAAAGAGCAAATAAAGTTGATATCGATCTCGAATGGGAGAAAGAGCAACTCAGAGCATAATTTATTGGCAAAAAAAACTAAAATATCAATGAAAAAAGGCAAGAAAACGAAAGAAAAATTGCAGATCTAGAGTTTTGGCCGGCGGCATTTTCAGAGCGTCTCTCAATTCATCGGATTTATTTTTTTATTTTTTAAAATTTTTTCAAACTAATAAGAATGATGATTATTTAAAATTATTATTATTATTATTATTATTATTATTATTATTATAAAAATTGGCTTCTCAAATATTTTAACTTTTAGTGGATTTTATGAGTTAATTCATAAACAATGACTTTTTAATTTTTTTTATTATTATTTTGTTTTAACTTTTTAATGGGCCATATAAATTTTTTTTTATAATTTTTAAATTAGATTTAAGAGTTAGCATAGATTCAGAAGGATGAATCATCCAAATTCATAAATTAAAGTAAATTAAAGTTAAATTTTAACTAGAAAACACTAAAAATAGAAAAAGACAGAGATCTATTAAGAAAATTATTTGAAAGATCAAGATTTTGAAGATAGAGAGAGAATGATCAAGAAAAGATAAAAATTTTAAAATTTATTTTATTTTATTCAAATAATAAAATTTTATCTATCAAATAAAAAATTACAATCAATTTTTAAAATTATATTTAATTTTGATGAATTTAAGATTATAATTATATTTTCAATTAACATATAAACTTAATTATAATTAAATTAATTCCTCAATTTATTGAACCAATCAGTCACTACAAGAAATACTATTTTTTATGACAACGAAATTTCCAATAGACCATAATTATTTTCTTTCTTTCCTATTTTACTCATGCTCTTATTTTACTCTTGATTTTTTTCTTTTCTTCTTCCCGTCCTGCCACGTAATTATGCTGCAGTTATGATGCATTTTTTTCCCTTTTGATCTCTCTTCATACGCTACCTTAGTTTCTCACTGAGAAAGTTAAATATAATTGTAAATGCATATAACTTAACAAATTTTTATAATTAATAAATTTAAAAATTAATAAATTATTATATACATAATTATTTATTAATCCATCAAATTTAAAATTTTCTTGCTATGAATTAGAATGCATCCGATATTTTTTAAATTGAATAATAATTAATATTTATTATCATATAGTAATTAAATCAACTTATTCCATCTATATGATATATATATATATATATTATAATTTAGATATTATAAATTTATTTTGCTATTATAATTTATAATTTTTATTACTACTTTTTTTCCTCTTTTATTTTTAATGAATTTATTTTTCTAAAAATTGTTGTAGAAAACACACATTAAGAAATTATTTTAAATAAAATATAATTATAAAACAATAATTTTAAATAAATATAACTTAATTAATATAATGAATTGTGCAAAGTAAAGATTTTTTGCAAAATTATATTTCATTGTAATCATTAATATGATTTATATTTTTCATATATTTAATTTATTTTTAAATCTAGATTTTTATAATAATATCTGTTAAAAAAATGTAAATATCCATGTGTTAAGCTTCTTTGTAATATATTTATATTATTAAGGAGAGTGAAAATAGACCAACTAAAATTGATTTTTTTACTTCAATAATTCATAAAAATGAACAGATAATTAATAATTAAATTACTTGAGACTTGTATTTTTTGTAACTTTTATAAAGGATTAAAGAGAAAAAAAAGAACTATCAACTCATAATATTTTTGTGTGAGAGTTTACATTCCTCATTGCATTAATATAATAAAATCTTATTGTATTTTGAAAATTAAAAACAAAAAACCAACTTTTTTTGTTGAAGAAAAAATTAAAATAATAAGATAGTGATATACTTATCTCCATTTCCAATTAAACATTGAATTTATTTTACAATTTAATAAAATATTTTTCTAAAAACTAATATTATTTTCTAAAATTTTGGAATTTACTTTTAATAAATTAGACATATTTTATTATAAATATTTTTATAGCATGTAAATATGAAAAATTTTAATGTTCTGTATATTAATATATATATTATTTTTATCTATTAATTACACAAATACAAAAAAATATAAAAAAAATAATTAAAAATATAAAAAACATGCTTCTAAAACATCAAAACTACTAAAAAAAAAGTGTATTTATCTTCTTCTTCTTCTTCATTATCAATCAATAAATAATCAAAAATTCAAAAAAAGCTCTAAAAACCACATCAAGATAAAAAAATTCAAGAAAAACCATATCATAAATAATTCTTCATCATCTTTTTCATTATATTAGTATAAAAAAAGAAGATTCATTAACTAAAAATAAAAATATGAATCATCAATAAAAACTGAAAAATTTTACATGCAACCAGATATAAAAATTTTATTTCAAATACAAAAAAAGATATCAGAAGCAAATAAAAAAAAACTATATACAACTAAATATAAATTTTGATTTAAAAACAAATCAAAAATAGCAAAAAAAGTACGAAAAAATAAAAAAATTCAAAAATACGTAATAAATGTGTTGATGAATTGTATATTTTTTGTGTGTGTTAGGAGAATGTATAATAAAAATTTAAAAAATATTAATTTTAGTATGTAGATATTTAATAGATGTTCTATGAATATTTGATAGATGTTATAGATATTATGTATATATTAAATTTTTATTGTCTATATTGTATTTATATTATATAAATATTGTATAATTATTTTGTACATATTAGAAAAATTCAATATATAAGTTTAAAAAAATAATTTCATTATGTAGATGTTTAGTAGATATTATGGATATTGTATGTATGTTAAATTTTTTTATATATGTTATGTATATATTATATAAATATTGTGTCGATGTTATATGTATATTGTGTAAATATAAAATAAAATAAAGTTAAAAAATATTAAATAAATTTTGTAGATATTTGATAAATATTCTAGGAATGTTATATATTTACGGGTATATCATATTAAAAAATTATTTTTTAAATAAAAATATATAAAAAATAAAAATAAAAAATTAACTTTAAAATAGACGCAGGCACAGTTACTGTTACTGTTACGTAGAACTGAAAGGAAAAACAAAGAAAAAATAAAATTAAAAAAATATATTAAAAAAATATATTAAAAAAAAAATTATCCGCATATTTGAAAAGGGAAAATGAAATTGGTAACTGGATTAGAGGTGTGAATCCCTATAAAGATAACTTATAATAACACATATAATATATAAATTTTGGATTCTATGGAGAGTAAATAAAATTTTTTGTAATATATTAAAAATAATAATAATGACAAGAATAGTAAAATTTTGAATCTTATAAATAAAATAAAAACTAAGCTTTTAGTTGCGTTTTCAATTAGTATTAAATATCAATCACATAAAATTAAATAACAATTTATGTTATATGTATATATTAGATGTCCACAACTTTATCCAAAACCATATTTCCAATAAAATTAATAAAAAAATATAAATAAAATCAGTGGTTCTCATTTTCTTTCTTCTGATTTTCAAAATTTAAAAAACCTTTTAAGAGTTGCTCATCCAAACAAACAAATTGAAAACCCTTTGTAGGATATGACGAGCATTATGTGTAGCAATGGCAAACATTGCAATTGGTCTGTTGGAATTCAACAACAACATCTTTGCAGAGCCAGGCCAAGATTTTTTATTAACTTCCCACAGATTCCATTTTATGTTTTCTCCACTGCTCATTCCAAACATACACCTATCATATGCTGCACTTCACTGGATGATGCCAATCATTCAAATGATGATTCAGAAGATGATGATGATGATAATAATGGAGTTACTCGCAAAGATAAAGATGAAGCTGGAGATCAGGTATGCCCCTACTTAGTTTTTTTTTAGGAAAAAGTTTAAATAATCAAATAGGAAAGTGCTACCAAATTAGACATTTTTGTTTAATTAATTATACATATATATATTTTTGTAAATTTCCAGATTGATAGCGATTTGCTGAGAAAAAATCTTGAAAGAATTGTTGGTGCAGATGATTCCAGCTTTAGCGGAATAGACCTTGCAACTCTTATTAGAAACAAGTACGGAAGGTCTTATGATGTTCAACTAATAAAGAAGGTGTTTATGCCCTTCTTTCTTTAAATCTCAATTCGGAATGCATCGTTTAGTTTCCATTATCTTTGATTATTTTAATGCAAAATTATTATTTATAGATATTCCTTTTTCTTTGGTTTGTTATATTCTGTTTATTTCACTTATTATGGCTTTGCTATGACAAAATAATTCCATTTACATGCTTTCCCTTCTGGGTTTCTTCAACTAGAATTTATTATATATATATATTATTATGAATGTCAAATTCCATAGTTCTTGCTTATGACCATGCTTTATTTTTTTCTAAATGCTATACATATGCTGCTTAGCTTTAAGAATAGAGACATAAACATGTGAACATTTTTTTGTTTGCGTAGCAGGGTCCTTTCTGATGAGTATTTGATTATATGTATCTGGTCTTTTATGAGGAGCTCATGTTGATATATTTTTTTCCTTCTCTTGGAAGATTCTCTATGTTCACCCTTCATGCTTTGTCAGGCCATTTGTTGACAATATGTAGCTTCTCTCACCTAACTACTCAACCCAAAAGTATAAATGTATTAGTACATTAACAGAAATATTAATAAACAAACTTCATTTTGATCAGCAGCAAGAATCTTGAGCTTTCAAAATCAGGCAAAAAAATGCATATTTCAAATGCTATACATATGCTGCTTAGCTTTAAGAATAGAGACATAAACATGTGAAATTTTTTTTGCTTGCGTAGCAGGGTCCTTTCTAATGAGTATTTGATTATATGTATTTGGTCTTTTCTGAGGAGCTCATGTTGATATATTTTTTTCCTTCTCTTGGAAGATTCACTATGTTCACCCTTCATGCTTTGTCAGGCCATTTGATGACAATATGTAGCTTCTCTCACCTAACTACTCAACCCAAAAGTATAAATGTATTAGTACATTAAGAGAAATATTAATAAACAAACCTCATTTTCATCAGCAGCAAGAATCTTGAGCTTTCAAAATCAGGCAAAACAATGCATATTTCAAATGCTATACCTGAATCAACGCATCATGTGTTTTTTTCAATAAACAACACATGCAATTGTATTATTTTTTTCATCTCATAATGGTGAGTAATGTGGTTTAAACAGTCTTTTGCCGCCCCCCCCCCCCCCCCCCCCCCTTTTCTAGCTCCCCAACCCATTTTTTTATCTGCCTGGTCACTATCCTGATTCCTGATGGGCAGGGAATGGAAATTGCAAAACTCAACCTGCATTATTACCTTCACTACTTGGCTGACTGCATTGATTGATGCTTAGGTTTCTGAAATGTTACCACATATTTCCCCTCATAGCTGTGTGAGGGTCTAGCAATTTTTGTTGACTAATCCATTCGTTGTAGAAAAATTTAGTGGTAGATTGTTTTGCTATTATAGATTCCCACATCTCAACTTGGATGTTTTGTAATCACCTGTTTCCATCGCAACTTGATTTTTTCAATATTTCTATCGCAACTCACATATTATTCTAACGAATGATGTAGGAGTTTATGGGAAGAAATCTCCTTGCTTTGAATGTCATGTGGAAGTACATGGAACAGGTAAGTTAATTTTTTTAACTTGATACAATGTTAGAAACATTACCAACATTCATATGTATTGCACAAGTGGAGCTTTTTGGGAAGATGGGGCTTCATGGCAGCATTAAGTGGGGAATGAGTTCTTCATTTTACATTTACTGACTCATTAACAAGGTTTCAAATAATCATTTTGGGAATTGTAAATCATGTATTGAAATAGGATTGAATCATGCCCGCATGAATTGAATTAGTTGCTGCTATCATGAATAAATTTTCAAATTTTGCAAAATGACTCAAATAAATATTAATTAAATACTTTAATCAAATATTATATCACTATAGTTTTGGAGTTTAATATTTTAGAGTGACAAATAGGAGATCAAAAAATCATTTATAACAAAATTTGTTTAAAAAATGTTATTTCCAAGTGCCCTTATCGTATTGATAGGTTAAAAATCTGTTATATAACAGGGCATATGTAACCTATCTATCATTATTTAAATCAATGAATAATTCCTTATTTAGAATAGTGATTCCCTTAATACTTTGTCCATTGGGAAAGAGGAGCTTTTGATGGTATTTAAATGTCTATTGTTGTATCATATCATATTAGGAAGGAATAAGGGAATATTTAGTGGTGAGGATAGAAGAAAGATAGAAAAGACAAAGGAGAATCAGGAGGGACGAGAAATAGAAATAGAAAGATACAGAAAATAATAAAGATAAGAATTAGTATGGATTAAATCATTCTTGTTGCCATACATTTGTTGCATCAGATAATATATATGGGATCTATAGTGAAAGGAATATACTCCGCTTCTTATTTAAGTCAGTTGAGTTTTTATTCTGCTCAATCACTTAACAATTGTGTTACGTATAGAAGAAGGAAGAAGAAAAGAAGGAATGAGGTGAAAGCTGTAATAGCTGAGTTGGGTGAGAATAGTGATGGCTGAGTTGTTGTGAATAGGACAAAAGAATAATTTAGGAGTAGCAGTGTTAGGTAGCGGTTATGTTTCTTTGTTTGTTAGTGAATGTTGCCTATATGGTTGTACTGGTTGTGTGCAAAGAATCATTATGAATGAATGAAATATTCCTTCCAACATTCTCTCTGCCTCTTCTCTCTTGTTCTTTCTTTCTCTCTTTTTCCTAACGTTTGTTTCTTCCTTATTCTAAACCTCCAATCCTCTATTTCCCAGCCACTAATTGAATCAATAGCTCTTTTGTTACAAATTGTTTGCATATAAATTGGTATAGTTGTTTTGTGGAATTATAGCTTCTAAATTCCCGCCCTTTTATAAGAAGACCAAATTACTTCTTGATCTTCATTTATCTTATAATATTCATCATTTTGAGGGGGATGAAGGCTTTTAATAAGCTTTCCTTTTGTCGTAAAATAATTTCAATAAGCTGTTTCTTAGGTGTTAAGAAATTGCTGATTAGAAATGTTAGGAAAAGAGTTTCCTTGTAATTTTAACAAGTGTTACAAATTCTGGAAAGTCTTTAGGACCTTTTGCTTGATAAAGCTGAAATAACATTTTCCATACCCTTTTTTTCTTTTTCAATAAATTATATTGAATACTAGTTCTGAAATGGTTCCTTAGTTGTTAAGACAGCTAGATTTAATATATCTGCCCCATATATACCTTTTTCATTATAGTCCATATCTGATGGAGTTAGAGCTCCTAGGAAGCCTGGCTACTTCAGGTTTTTCTTCCCTATACTAAGTCTGGACTATTTCTTCTTCAGTCTTTTGAACTCCTACCAAAGATGGAGATCTTTATATAAGAAGCAGGGTTAGAGACATGACCTTATCAGCATGAATGCCACATAAAAATGTAGAATCTCTATTAGATACCACCATGAGTTTCAGTAAACTGAGTGTTTTTACCAAAAACAAAAATTGTGGGTACTTGTCTAATCATTATTAATATCATTTTCTTTTTCCCTTTGTTTAGAGATCATTTCCCCTCACTGAGGAAGAGTATCTATTGAGGCTTGATGATGTGGCAAACACATTGAAATGTTGGGGAGCTGTGTCACACATTCGAAGCAGCTTAGCAAAGTTGAAAGAGCGGCCTCGGATAGGGAAGGTAAAAAGTCCTGTTTGTGCCAATATTACCTGTTTTTATGAAGTTTAAAACCATCATTATGACTATTCTAAGCTTAATGAGAAATTATATTCCTAGCTAAACTTGAAAACTCCTTGCATATATGCAAAGGAGGAAAGAAGAAAAAATTGTGCATGGAGATTTGGCTATTTATATATTTTCTTTTTTTCTTGGATTATTTTGTATTTTTTATTGAATTCCTTGTCATGCATGTGTTTTTGCTTCTATTGAAGCATAACTTGGTATCCAATCTCAAGAAGTAAGGTTGTCCATCAGCACTAACATCAAACAAAAGACCAATTTGTAATAAAAGGCTTTTAACTTCCCATAATTTTGTCCCTCCATTTTGTTTATGTACTGAATGCACAAAGGGAGACTTGTTTGGTCAAACTCTATGAAACATGCCCTGGTACGTATTAGGCATCATAAATATCCTAATTTTTATTGGAATGCATTTTACTTTTATTAAAGTTATTTTTAAAAAAATTGGTAAAAAATTACACACGTTATAAAGTGATTGGGATAAATTTCAACTCAACTTAACTCAACAAAGCCTTAATCCCAAGTCAATTGGGGTCGGCTATATGGATTCTTTTTTTTTCACTCTGTACGATTTAAGACTATCTCTTGTGATAGATGTAATATTATAAGATCATTTTTTACCAAGTTATTTTAGGCCTACCCCTACCTCTCTTAGCTATATCTACTCTAACTTGTTC
The DNA here is from genome assembly GCA_947685225.1 of Garcia nutans. Taxonomy (NCBI): domain Eukaryota; kingdom Viridiplantae; phylum Streptophyta; class Magnoliopsida; order Malpighiales; family Euphorbiaceae; genus Garcia; species Garcia nutans. The sequence goes on from CANTUV010000003.1 coordinate 11,387,000, forward strand.
GATTTTTTTGGCCAGTGTATCACTAGGTCTTCGTTTTACATAATGACCAAACCATCTCAATCTATTTTCTCTTATTTTATTCTCAATGGGCGCTAATCCCATATTTTCTTTAATGGACTCATTGCAGATTTTATCCATGTTAGTATGTTCACGCTTTCATCTTATCATTCTCATTTCTGCAATATGCATCTTACTCATATGTTGTTCTTTTACTGCCAACACTCACTACCATATATCATCGTAGACCGTATTGCAGTGCGATAGAACTTTTCTTTTAATTTAATCGGTATCTTTCGATCACATAAAACTCCTGTAGCACCCCTTCACTTCATCCACCCAGCTTTAATATTATTATTTAACATGTGTCCCGAGGTTATATACACATCTTAGATAAATTTAAGTTTCATTTATATTATTTGATTATATTGAGAAAAAAAGGATTTGAATTATCAATGACAACCATAAATTGTATTATATAACTTTTAAAGTAAAATTCGTTAGTGTTGTATTCAACATAATTTAATAAGCATTGATGTTTATTAATTTATTGATATTGACACTCTGATCCTTTGAGATTAAAAATGTTAGCTTTACAACTAAAATTGCAATAATTAATTTATTACCATTATTAATATAGGAATTAGGATCTGTTTTCTAACAAGACAATAAAACAAAACAAGCAGAATCTATTGATGAGACCAATCAAAAAACAAAATATCAGTAAATTACTTTTTTTTGGTTTTAAATTGATAGATATGTTTTATATTTTGTAATAATTTAAAAAATTTTTGTTTCAAAAAATACATTTATGTGTATTTTTATTATATTTAATTTAGTATGTGATATATTTATTAAAAATATTTAATAAATGAATTGATGCAATAAACATTTAATATATTAATTAATTTATTAAAATAATAATGTATTATAGCTTGAAATAAATGGCATAATATGAGTATAAATGATTGAGAATTAAGCACACATTTTTAGGCACTCACCTCACGTAGATCATCCTATTGATATCGCAAAGAGTAATATGTAATTTTTTAAAAAATATTAAAAATAAATAAATCAATTGTTGCTGGCTAAGGGGATGCCTCTCAGCCAACAACTAATTTAGCCAAACCGGAAGTTATGCCAGCAACCGGAAGTTATACTTTTGGTTTGGCTAAAACAAATTTTTTTTTTTACCAAATCGAAAGTTATAGTTTCAGTTTGATTAATTTAAAACACAAAATTATAACCTAAACTTTATGTTTCGGCTTTGTAACAGCCGAATGTTGTAGTTTCGGTTTATTAAAAAATAAAAAAAAATACTAAAATTCAAACTGAAAGTATGACTTTCGGTTTGAGTTTTAGACTCACACCTTTTAGTAAATATTAGAAGAAGTCTCATATTTAGGTAAAAATATGAGACTTCTCCCATATGGGTAAATATCCTGCTGAAAATAAATCTTGAACTTTTAAACAAACTAATTGTTGACTACTTGTTATCACTTTACCCTTCATTATTATAATACTGTGAATATTTACTCCTATGTTGCTTAATTAATTTGATACTTGGCTGTTGCTATAGGTTTTTAGGCAAAGCTATTATTGCTGCAAGTTTTTCTTAAGAATGTACTATTTTTAAAACAATATAATAATATCATCAAACTCATGGATGAAATCTTCACGATTGTTTTGGAAAATTAATCTTATACACAACTTTAAGTAATAGTGATTAATCAAATTTACTATGATACTAATATTATTAAATAAGTGTTATATATGTTTTTTTAAACCTAGATGTTGTTCGTTAAACAGACAATTGTTATGCAATTGACTTTTTTTTTTTCACAAATTGTCATTGTTCTCTATGTTGGAATGCTGAGATTTTTGTTGGATACACTTTGGTTATTTGAATTTTGGAGGGAAATTCAATTTTGTGTTTGTTGTTGCAAGCAGTCAGTGCAGTTAGGTAGCATTATGAGCTTGATACAACTCGAGGGTAAGCATGGGTTGGTCATGGGATGAAGTCTAGCATGATTAGATTTAGTTAAAGGCCACTTCTTTAATCAAAGACCTCCATTTTGATCTCTATATGCGTACTAAAGAAATCAATGGAAAATACTGCTCTTTTATGGTTCAAATTTCAGAACACGTGTCTGTTGCCTTTGTATGTTGTATACTGTGCTGTGTTTGAGTGTTCTCTGCTCTCCAAAAATCTAACATTATGGTATCAGAGTTTAGATGATCTTTTAAGGGTTTGTGGGTGAAGGAAGAAAGAGTATTGTTCTGCGTCGAAAGGGAAAAAAAAAGAAAAGAAAAGTTGTAGGTATTCAGCTATTTCTTTCTGTTATAGTTCTTTGTTTGTTGTCTCTCTCCCTTCCTTTTTCAATCCAAAGAAATGGTTAAATTTCCATATCTCTGGTTCAAGATGAAGCATGGCTCCATTGAGTTTGTGTTATTGTGAAAATTCCACCCATTTTCAAGGGTCAGAAGTATGTTTTTGGGTATGTTAGGTCTTTTAAGGACCTGCATGTCCAAAAATGAAAAATTTTTGCTGCAAGAGACTGTTGGTGGTAGCACACCAAAATTTAAAAATAAAAATGAAAAAAAAGAAAGTAAAAAATGCAAGGTGCCTAACAAGGAAGAAATTGTAAAAAATGTGAGGTGAAAATGGGAAGTGCCTAATTTAGCCTAATTTTCACCTAATTTAGTTTGACAATTTATTTGCATTTGAAGCCTATAAATAGGCTCATTCTCTCCATTTGTAAACACACCAAGCAAACACAAAATATAGCTTAAGGAGAGCTATAGGTTAAACACCAAGTAGTTTATATTAGGAATTAGAGAATCAATCTCTTGGAGTTCCTCGGAGTATAAATATTTGGGGGTTGTTTTGTAAGTGTCGGTTAGAAAAATATTTTGTAATTTGTGGTTGTAACAATTTGCCGCATAGTGAATATTTTTCTTGGTTGTCGTTAGACAACGACCGTGGTTTTTCTCCATTTGGAAGTTTTCCACGTTAAATCTTTGTGTCTTTATTCTCTTTAATTTCTCAATTGTTATTTTATTTTCTCATTTATTCCTGCTTAAAGACGGTCCGAGAGGCGGGAAAATAGCGATTTTTTCAACAAGTGGTATCAGAGCTTAGGTGTTATAATTTTTGTCAAAAATCTTAGTATGCTCTGTGGTTGCAGCTTGGTCTGATCTTCCATATCAGAAAAGATTTTTGTTAAAAAATTATTTTTGTTTTTAAGCTGGTGGAGCCTTTGGAGCTGGTGGAGCTTTGGAAAAGGTGGAGCCGTTTTGCTTTGGTGTGCTTGAGTATTGGTGGTGAGATAAATAATTACATGTCGAGGTAAATTCTGTCAATCGACACGAATTTAGTCTAAGGCAAGTGGATTTTAAGTGAGACCATTGTGACTCCTCCTCTTACCTGGAAATTTACCTGGTGTAATTGTTTATTTCTAGTTCTTTATTAGCACGTAGTAAGCATGTCGGCAATGAGATGCGAGATTGAGAAATTTGATGGGAGAATGAATTTTACAATGTGACAAGTGCAAGTCAAAGACGTGAGGAAGGATTGCCCGAACGGTGGAGTTGATTCGGCTAGAAGCTCTAACGTTGTTGCTGCCAATGTGATCTCCTGTGGCAAAGGAGATGATGAGTTTTCTCTGTAGTTGAGAGAAGTGTGTCCTCATGGCATGATTGCTACCCGTTGAGATGCCATGGAAGAGGACGGATTATTGGTAGCTGGTCCACAGAAATGCGTGCGACATTGGTTGACAGTTGATGCAAAGCATGTGGTGGAAAAATGATGTCGATGGCTAATGAACTCTCGGAAAAGTCAACAAGAGGGTTGCACCATAAACTATTAGCGGGATTCGACATGGCCGATGGAAAATTCTTGGAGTTGGCGAAATAATTCCAAGTGGCGATACTCTTTTATGGTGGAGTATGTTAATTCTTGACGTTAAGAATTATGATTGTCGGTAACAGACAATGTTGTGTTTTTATTTTTCAAGGTGGAGATTGTTGGTGGTAGCACACCAAATTTGAAAAATAAAAATGAAAAAAAAAGAAAGTAAAAAATGCAAGGTGCCTAACAAGGAAGAAATTGTCAAAAATGTGAGTTGAAAATGGAAAGTGCCTAATTTAGCCTAATTTTCACCTAATTTAGTTTGACAATTTATTTGCATTTGAAGCCTATAAATAGGCTCATTCTCTCCATTTATAAACACACCAAGCAAACAAAAAATATAGCTTAAGGAGAGCTATAGGTTAAACACCAAGTAGTTTATATTAGAAATTAGAGAATCAACCTCTTGGAGTTCCTTGGAGTATAAATATTTGGGGGTTGTTTTGTGGGTGTCGGTTAGAAAAATATTTTGTAATTTGTGGTTGTAACAATTTGCCGCATAGTGAATATTTTTCTTGGTTGTCGTTAGACAACGACCGTGGTTTTTTTCCATTTGGAAGTTTTCCACATTAAATCTTTGTGTCTTTATTCTCTTTAATTTCTCAATTGTTATTTTATTTTCTCATTTATTCCTGCTTAAAGACGGTCCGAGGGGCGGAAAAATAGCGATTTTCCCAACAGAGACCTCATTTGTGGAGAAGTGCCATGTGCCATTGATTGAATTTTCTTGAAATTTTTTTTTTGAAAAAATCCTAGCATGCTAAAAATGAGGAGAGTACTGTCAATTAGGAGTTTTTAGAATGTTTTGATGATGAAGTACACAAGAAATTTAGTGAAAGTTGCTAGGAGACAAAGTGTATGCAAACTAAGCAATGGTTGGTTATGGGATGAGGTCAAGCATGATTAGTTATGGTTTAATTGTCTTTTTAACTCAAAAGACCTCCGATTAGACCTATATATATGTACTAAAGAAATCAATACAAAGTACAACACTTTGATGGTTCAAATTTCAGAACAGATGCCTGTGTGTGTTTTGCTGTGTTTGAGAGTTTTCTGTCCTTCAAAGATCCAATACATTGAAAGCGGCAGCTCTTACTGATAGAAGAAAACAAAATCATATTATTTAAAATTCTCTTATAATTTTCAACTGTATTCTCCTTTCATTTGCTCTTCACTTAGTTGCAAAAGTTTAATTTTAACATAATGTATTAATGTGTTATATAATAACGAATGATTTTAAAATTTGCACTGCTTTATAATTTTGTTATGGTTCTATTCTGAGATAAAATATTATCTACACTATGTTTAATTTATTTTTGCAGGCGGTAAGCATTTTTATTGATATGGATGAGTCTGGAGGCCGTGCAAATGAATGGTTTTACAAGTAAATTCTATATTCCAGTGGGGATCTCTACTACCATTTTCGTCCATCTAGCGAGGATAAGAGAAACTATCCATCGAAGAGTGGTAACTACAGTTACATCTATGAAAGCAGTTGTTATGAAAGGCCAAAACATTTAACATTTGCTGCTTCATATTTGTCATAGTTCTTTATTGTTTACTCTCATGGAAACCACAATGAGAATATTCTGTAAATTCAGGAGCCTTGCATAATATTTCAAGGTGCTTTCTATAAAACTTCTCTTTCGATAATAATAGGAGTTATCTTAACTAAGTTTCATTTATATATATATATGTTCCCCCCTACTCAGAGCTTCCAGTTCCATATTAACCGATAAATCAACTGTTACAACCGCCTTTACTGCACTTTCTCTCCAAATCTCAGCTTGATCGATATCGAACGGCTCTCTGAGAGAATTTGTCAAGCGAGGTAATTGCACTATCATTTTACTGAAACCTAGAAGATGAAAATTTGATTATTGAGCGAAGGAAATGAGAGGAAAATAGTGATTGCTGGCTACTGAATAGCGAGACGCTGTCAGGAGAGTTTCGAAGCTGGTTTATATATAAATATGTATACGGGATACCCAACCTCCAGCGAAGTGAATCCAACCAAATAATCAATCGGTTGAGGTCTTGGATCCAACTGCCTCTGTAGCAATCAGTTCGTGAAAGGTCGGTTTGGAAGGACGAACTTGTAAGTGGTAAGAGAACTCCAAACTAAACTTATATATATATTGCCCATAAAGTGTTTGATTTATTGCCTACAAGAGGACTATATATTTTGGGTCAGTGTTTTAGTATGTGAATATTATACTCCGCTTGACCGCCACGGATCCTGTCGCTTCATCTCCGGCCACCCGTAATGGGTCGGCCGGTCGATCGTTTATCGATGCTCTCAAACAGGGCGTGGTTCCCAATCCCATCAATCGTTCTTTTGTGGATGCTTCTGCAGATTTTCCTCAAATAGCCAATAAACAACCTTCAAAGCACAGAGGCGTTCCTGCAATTTCTTTCTCGGATGAAGAGATTGGTCTTCTGTCACATCCTTTTAGATATGCTTTGATTGGATTCTTTAACTCTGGTAGACCTAATATGAAGGCTTTACACAAGGTTCTTGAGGCTGTGGGCTTTAAAGGGAAATTCACATTGGGTTTACTTGACTCTCAACATGTTCTTATAAATTTTAGCTTGGAGGAAGATTTTTTGAGATGTTGGCTTCGTCAATTATGGTCTTTCTATGGATTTGAGATGAAAATCTTTAAATGGTCCCCAGATTTCCAACCATATGTTGATAATCCAATCTTTCCTGCTTGGATTTTGTTGAAGGGACTGCCTATTCATTTTTTCCATAAAGCTGCCCTGTTTCCTATTGCTAGTTTGATTGGTTCCCCTTTGATGGTAAATGCTGCTACAGCTACCTTGATTAGGCCATCTGTTGCTTGAGTGTGTGTTGAAATTGATCTCTCCAAGGAGTTACCTGAGAGAATATGGATAGGTAATAGCGAGAAAGGCTTTTTTCAGGCCGTGGAATACGAAAATCTTCCCTTATATTGTCAAGAATGTTATAAGTTGGGTCATGCTTTTCAATCTTGTAGACTTAAGAATAAGCCTACCCTCAATGATCAGAATAACAATGAAACTGCTGCACTTAATTTAGAAAATCCTTCTGCCCTAGTTTCTAAAGTTTGGGTTCCAAAAGATCCTGTTATGGCTTCAAATGCTTCTATTAATGATAATCTCTCTATCCTCAATAACAAGAAATCAGCTCAGACTCAGAACTATGCTCATATTTCGAACCCTGCTGCTACAACTTCTGCTGCTGCACCAAATTTTGCTACAATTGATGAAACTATGGAAATCATAGGGAAAGATATTAACTCAGTTCCGGACGCAACAATTAAATCAGTACCAGATAGGGTGCAAAACTCTTACCGTGTTGCAGAAACTGGTCCATCTAATCTTAAAGTTCAGGATGATGTCTCAATGCATGAAACTCATGCTGAGCTGGAATACCAGGCTTCTACAGCTACTATGGTTGACAATGTTGGCCTCACTAATCATATTGATCTAAGGAACAAAGCGGTAACTGAATCAAGCACTCAGCTAAATGACACAGTAAAACAACATACTTCTCCTAAACCTTCGGACCAAGCAACCATAAGCCCCAATATAGATTCTCCAAAAATTGCTGCCACCAATCTCCAATCTACGAAGAAATCAAGATATAAGGATTACTCTTCATTAGAAGAATTTAAAAAAGACCTCAAACTTTCCCAACAACTTATAAATCAATCTTTGGCTGCCATTGAAGCTAAAAGAATCCCTGCAGCCTCAACTTCCAATTCTCCTCTTCCAACCCCTGTAGTAGATGATGAAGACGTCAGGGAGATAGAAGCTAATGATCTTGAATATCCAATTGAAGATGATTTCACCCTGGTAACCTCAAAGAAAAAGAACAAGAAGAACAAAGAAATCAATCAGATCGAGACTAGAAAAATGGTCACCCGAGGAATTAAAAAAAGTTATATCTAGTTTCTTTTGTTTCTGATTCATTGGGAATTTTGTTTTTATCTTTGTGCTATTACGTAGTAGCCCTGCAATAGTTTATTTCTTTGTTGCATATTGCTTATGCTGTAACCGTTTTTATCATATTTTAATAAAAATCTACTGCTTAATAAAAAAAAATGTTCCCCCCTACTCTTTTGCTTTTATACTTAGGTTTTTCACTTAATTAATACTTTGTTATGGTTGGTATATGTATTCTATAAACAGAATTCTTATGACTTTGCAAGGCACCCATAATGAAATACAGGAATTGTGCCTTTACATTTCTTATTGTTGCGTTCTTCTTTGGTTACTATTTTAGTTGCTTAACTTTATAGAACATTATAAGCACTATTGACTATTCCAGTTTAAGCACTTAGATCTATGTAAGTCCTATTTTTAAAATTTTATTTTAATGCGCATTAATTTTTTTTTCAATGCGTATATGATATTTTTATTCATTGTTTATATACTTTCATGAAGGATGGACGTGTCTCTCGTTTTTTTACTTAAGAGAAAATTACATCATTTACTATTTTGTCTTTATTTTTTATTTTTACTCCTTTTTGTTCATTTTTTAATTTTAGGGTATTTCATATTTTTTGTTTTCATTTATAAATTTTCATATTTTTCAATATCATACCATGCGAATTTGTGTAATGCGATTCAGAGATTGCTCTAGCACCATATTTCACAACAAATCACAATACCACTCGCTATACAATCTGACCATGTCAAAAAATCATCCAATATACAATCTGATTATGCACCACAATATCAATAAGCAAAGACAACTTTTATCCATCATATTGCTACAAGGATTATACTACATGAAGAAGACTTTGATTTGATCCTTTGGAACAATACCTATGAAATACAAGTGATGCTCAATCTAACAGCTTCTCTTAAGTTTATCGCAATTAATATATCAATCCCCAAAGTTAGTTCCTATAGCTGAAGTTGTACCATAAAAATATTAAACAAAAGCCAAACAACTCCCCTCTTGCCTACTAAACACCTGGTTCTTTGTTTGATTTTGGTTTTGAAGAAGACGTTGATTTTGGATTTTGGTTCTTTGTTTGTAAATATTTTTTTTGTCTTGATTATTTTTGGGTTTCAACTATAAGGACGAGGAAATTACATAATACAAATTTTTTTTTTATTATTGTTTTCAATTTTATGGTTCTTTGTTTTTCTTTATATTTTTATGTTTTTCTCTTTTCATATATATGGAAGTTTTTTTTTTTTAATTTATACAGTAAAGTTGATAACATGCATATTTTGGTTTCTTTTAGGTGCAATTTTTTTATTTGTTTTTTTTTTCGTTTTGTTTCTTTTATCTTTTTTTTTTCCTTTTTCTTTTTTCAAGCATATTTATATCTATATTTTTTATGCAACCATACAAATATTTATTTTTTGAAATATTTTTAAACGTTGAATAATAAATTAGTATTATATTATACTTTTTTATTTTTTATATATAAAGGAATGTATATGAAATATAATTTAAAATTAGTTAACATAAATTATGTTTTAAGTTAATTAATTAATTAATTAATTTTTAATTATATAAAATTGTAATTATATAATTATATAAAAATTATGTTTTAATTGTATAATTATATATAAATTTTATTTTAATTATATAATTATATATAAATTATGTTTCATTTATACAGTAAGTTTATATGATAGAGCCAAAGAAAGAAAATAAGATTTTAATATTTATTTCCTTATTTAATTTTGATAGGAATATCAGATCAAGATACTATTTTAGTATTTTGTCTGCCTCTAGAATATTTTATTTCTTTGTGTATCTTTTTTTTAGTAGTATATTACTTTTAAATAAGTTTCCTTATATGAAATCAGGGTTTATGTAATCCTAACTCTATATAATGTAATCTTTTAGAAGGTCAAAGAAGTTAGTTTTGAGATTTTAATAAGAATTTGGCAGAGAAGTTTTCTCTCATTTGTGTCTATTACCTGGGTATTCTCAGACTAAATAGGAATAGCACCATTTTACCCTTTGTTCTTTTACTTCCATTAAGTCAATTGGTATCGGAGCCGTGTTTGCTCCTGGACAACTATGACACTGTGAAGACAATCACAACAGCGTATAGAGGAGGTTTATGAGCATGATCTCATAACCCACATTGAGTACCGACTTGAACACATGATGGACAAATTAATAGAGCGAATGATGCAACTCATGGAGGATCAATTGGAAGCACGATTATTGCATGCTTTTGGTTTAAATGGTGGAAGAATCAAAATTAAGGTATTTGACTCACATGAACACTTGCATGCGGATGCTTATTTAGAGAGTGATTTCAAAGAACTAGAACTAATTTTTGATAAATATAATGATGAGATAGTGAAAGTTGAAGAATCACAATCAATTTTTGATGACTATTGTGAGAAGATGCAGGAATTTAATGTTTCACCAACATGTAATAAGCTCTTGGTGATGCAAAAAAGATGTTAACAATAATTAATGAGGAAGAAGAAAAGGAATTGGCTGACAGTTCTACAAACACCAAAATCAGCCAATTCAATAGGAACATATTTGCTGAAATATGTGACCAATTTGGAAATTATTTTAATATTCTGTTGAAATCCAATAGCCATTCAAAGAGTTCAAGGAGTTGATTAATGACGATTTGCCAGAAAATTTACCATCTATAAAGACTACTGAACATGCCATTATAGTATTTCAGCTATTGATTCTTTGGCATTGCAAAACTCGAGGGCAAGTTTTTTCCAAGCAAGGGAGAATGATATCGCCAAAGAAAGAAAATAATATTTTAATATTTATTTTCTTATTTAATTTTGGTAGGAATATCATATCAAAACATCATTTTAATATTTTGTTTGCCTCTAGAATATTTTATTTCTTTTTATGTATTTTCTTTTATTTTTGGTAGTTTATTTTCTTTTAAATAAGTTTCTTTATATGTAATTAGGGTTTGTGTAACTCTAATTCTATATAATGTAACCTTTTAGAAGGTGAAGGGAGTTGGTTTTGAGATTTTAATAAGAATTCAGTAGAAAAGTTTTGTAATGAATTGGAAATTTTAAGTACGAATTTTTCTATAATAAGTGTATATGCAATAAGTGGGATTGTTTGGAGTGTTATATATTTGTTTGGAGTGTTTGGAGTATGTATAAAGTGACCATATTATCCCCATGGGTGTGGCTTTGGAGTGTTGCAGCTGTGGCATAGTTTTTAGAACTATTTCAAAGAAAATTTTCAAAGTGACAAAAGTTGTCTAATTCACAAAGGCATGTCAATGAGAAGACACGGCCGTGTATCTTGAATCAAATATGGAAATTGAGTCTTAAAGGCTATATATATGATATAAATGGTATTTAAGAATAATAAGGCTTTAAAATAATTAAAATGATGGTTTATATGATTATTTGGAGTTAAAATGTTATATTAAAAGATGAATAATAAAAGTAGGTGTACCAAAACTATGGTATGAGTGAGTACATAGGATGGAAACCTTAAAGTCTATATAAAAAGTTTCTAGCATCTTCCACACTTCTCCAAATTGTCATACTCATCACTATAAGCCTCCTTCATCTTTTCTCCTTCTTCTTCCATTTTTTACCCTAGAAATCATGAAGATTTCATAGAAAAACTAAGTTTTGATGGATTTTAACTACTTTAAGCTTGATTTATCAAGAAAAATATCATCAAATCAAAGGATTGAAGAGAAGGATGGTGGAAGTACTACTTAAGTAAGGTTAGTGCTTGAATATTACTTAGTTTTCTAATATTTGATTGTCAAAAGAAGTTGCATTTTGATTATAAGTGATCATTTGTGAAAGAATTATGTTTGGAGTAAATTATAAAGAAGTGATTATAAGAAGTGGTTTCTTTTTAAAAAAAAATTACTTTGTAATGAACAAAGAAAGTGATTAATAGTTCTTAAATGAATTCGTGTTTCAAGTAATTAATTTAATGGAGTATCTATAGTTTTTAGCATATAATTGGATTTAAAATGATTATTGGTATATAAAAGAATGAGATTAGGGTTTATGCCAAAATTTAGGGTTTGTAATTGGGTATGAGATTTTTTCTTGAAGAACTAATTTTTGAATTCATAATTAATTAAGGAAAAAGTATACTTATGTATGTGTAAGGTTTTAAGAATGAAAAATTTCTTAAAATTTTGGGTACAACTAAACATGGGAGTGTGTGAAGATAGACATGGGCGTGTGAATTGAGAAACAGTCAAAATCTTGAAAATTGATAGATTTGGCAGAAGCTGAAAAATCGTGTGAAATTTTTTTAGTTTTGTTTCTTTTTCTAGCAAGGGTTTGATATGTACAAGCGTATGGAATTACTAGACACGCCTGTGTCTAGTCTTTTTCTTTTGTTTTCTCCCCTTTTAAGTCTCAAAATGCTCCATCTCAATCATATGCAAGATTATTTATCAAAAATCACAATAATTTGACAATTTTCACTGTAATCTAACGTAGATACAAAATTATTAATTTTTGAAATTAAAATGATTGTTTCTAATATGTTTGGTGAATTTATCCCAAATGAAATATGTTTAAGAATTATTTCTTATTTATGTGGATAAAGTGAAGACATTTGAATGATAAAGAAGAGAAGTGTAATAAATATTATTCTTTAAACAGAGTTGTTATTGATCTTAACTAAGTGATACAATAATAATAATGTTGATTGGAAAATGAGAAAGAATTCAGTTGCCCGAACCATACTGATATTAAACTTAGAATTGGATTGAATGGCTAGCCAGATGGTAGACATCCATACTGTTACCAAGCATTCGTGCCGTTACTAGGCCGATGGCCATACCGACTGATGATTTAATAGGCATTCACGTCGTTACTAGGCCATTGGCCATATTGGCTAATATTTTGCCAGGCATTTAAATTGTTGTTATTGAACCAGTTATCCGAGTCTAAGATTTTAAATCCAGTATGTGAGAGCAAGAAAATATATGAATATGTAACTATAAAATGTAACTCTATAAATTGTATTGGAAGGAAGAATTATTAAAGCATTACTTTAACTGATTGTATGAAACACTGAAGAGTGCTAAACAAATTTATTGTTAATTGTATGAAATTGATTGACAGTAATTCAATGTTAAAGTGATTGAAAATGTTTATAATAATATTTCAAACCGAAGTGTTAAAGTATTGAATAAAATGATTATGATCAAAATATTGAATTGATTAATAACTTTTATAAATGCTAAAACAATTGAAAATATTTATAATGTCTTTTATGAAACTAGTGTTAGACTGTTACAATGAACTAAAGTACTAAAATATTAAGCTGAAAGGAAATGTCCATAAATTGAATTGATAATTAGAATGACAAAATATATATATATGGATATATCTAACGTGTTAAAAGAATAAAGGATGTGGAAATACCGAATGTTTGTTATCACATGTGTTGAAAAGTATAGAAATATTTTAAAAAAATATTATTGATTAATTTGTTACATTGATTGACAGTGTTTTGAATAATTGAATTGACTGAAGTGTTTTAAGTGTTAATTTGATTGTAAGTGCCTATAGTGATGATAAGAATTAAAGTATTCTAAATGTTATTTTGATTAAAAAAATTAAAAGTATTAAATCGAGAAGAAATGTTCCATAGATCATACTGATAAGTGAGATTTGTTAAAAATACAAAGAATGTAACATAAACAATGCTAAAAGAAAACTAATAAAGTATAAGTGATAAAACAGATTGAGAGTGAGCAATTGTAATACTAAAAGTATAGTGCAATACTGAATGTATTTATGAATTTAAATTGTTATTTAAATAATCAAAATATTGGATTAGACTATTAATGGAGAAGTCTGATTTATTAAGATCTCACACAATATTAAAATTGAGATCAAAACTTTCATTACCCATGTAGTAAAAAAATAATTTTTTTTTTTTTGCAAATGTGGTATGAATCACATGTTACAACATTATCCTCCTTTCATATGGAGAGCATGTCTTTTACTTCATATAAATGTCGTACAAATTTCAATAGACACACAATATCTAAAATGAGTTTACTTTCATACTTTTTCAATTCATAAGAACTCTAATCTGGCAGAAAATAGATAATTTTATGAATTTTAGTAATTCATTACTTATGGTCTTAAGTATATATCATACAAATTATGACTTTCTTTCTTTTGTTACTTAAATTATGACATAAAATATTTCAAGCTTGGCTCTCTATTATCACCTAGATAATAAGTTTAAAATAATCTCATCTCTACTCCTACGAAGTAATAGAGGCAATTGCCTGTGTGAGAAGGCCAATCTCATATCTATCTGACATGCATTTTAAATAAGAATGTATATATGTACAAAAAAAATATACACTTATTTATGTATGTTCTATATTAAATAAAACTTGAGCATTAAAAGAAATATCATTATTTAATAATGATAAACATATGTGAACAAACATTTGTGCAAGCCTAATGCTTTAACATGCTTATAATATGCATCTCTCGGTATGGGTTTTGTAAAAGGATCTACAACCATATCATGCGTAGATATGTACTTCATGTTAACTTCATTCGTTGCCACCATGTCTTGTATAAAATTATATTTGATATTTATATGCTTCGTTTTTTCATGATATTTGGGATCTTTGGTATATGTTATTGCTGCTTGACTATTACAGTATATTTTTACTGGGTTAATAGCACCATTAATCACTCCTAAATGATTCATGAACCTTTTCAACCAAATGGCTGGTTACACTACAACTGAAAATGCTATAAACTTGGTCTCCATTGTGAACAATGCTATGCATGATTGTTTCTTACTACTTCAAGATATGGCCCCACCATTTAGTAAGAAAGTATATCCAGAGGTAGACTTTTTTTTTTCATCCAAATCTCTTCCCCAATCAGCATCTATGTAGCCTCTCAAATGTAACTCACTTCCTTGATAACTTAGTGAGTAATTAGCTGTTCCTTTTAAATATCTTAAGATTCTCTTTATTACTCGCTAATGTGCTTGTCATGGGTTAGACTGATATTTGCTCACCAATTCAATAGCATAGCAAATATCAAGTCTTGTACACATCATGGGGTACATGAGACTTCTAATAGCACTAGAATAAGGAACCTTACTCATTTATTCCTTTTTATATGGAGTCTTTGGACATAAGGCATGGTTTAAAATCTTACCTTTTGATATTGGGGTATCTATGGGCTTACAATCTTGCATATGAAATCGTTCAAGAATTTTCTAAATATATGGCTCTTATGAAAGAGACTAATTTTCTTGAATGATCTCTTGTAATCTTAACTACAAGAATATACGCAGCTTCATCCATATCTTTCATTTAAAAATGAGATGATAACCAATCTTTGATCTCATTCACAAACCCCTTATCATTTCCAGCTATAGGTATATCATCTACATATCATGATAATATTGCAATTTCTCATTAGATCTCTTCGTGTATACACAGTGCTCTTCATCAATCATTTTAAAATCATACGACACTATTGTATTATGAAATTGAATATACCATTGTCTAGAAGGCTGCATAAGGCCATATATTGACTTCAAAAGTCTACACACCTTAGCTCTTGGCCTTCATTAATGAAACCTATTGGTTGTTCCATATAGATTTTTTCTTCTAACTCTCCATTGAGAAAAGCATTTTTACCTCCATTTGATGTAACTCAAGATTCATGCTTTTAACTATAGCTAGAATCAGTCGAATTGAAGTAAATCTCATAACAGGCTAGAATTTTTCTTCATAATCAATTCCTTCTTGTTGTGTATACCCTTTTGCAACTAAATAAGCTTTATAGCACTTAACACTACTATCAGTTTTATATCTAATTTTCAGAACCCATTGGTTCTTAATAGCTTTAAGTCCTTTTGGCAAATCAACCAAATCCCAAACTTGGTTTGACTTCATAGGATCCATCTCTTCTTCTATAGCATAAATCCATTTTTCCTTTATAGGGCATTTAAGAGATTCATTCACATTTTTAGGCTCTTATTCATCTTGTGAAGTAACTAAGAAAAATCCCCATTTAATCTCAAAATGATGATGTAGAACACTTTTCCTATTTGTTCAGCGTATTTGAGATTGATCAAAGTTACTCCCACTCGGACCAACTTTTAAAATTGGATCTACTACATGTAACATTTGAGTATCTGAAATGGATTCATTCATTCTCATGTCACTCCCACTCGAATGTAGCATATCTAATTGATCTTTATTAGCAGAAGCGATATGGTCTTGAGTTTCATATAGAGATAAGTCCTTACCTATCTCACCCTTCTTTGAAAAATCATTCTCTAAGAATGTGACATCTCGTGATTCAAATTCAATGACGCTACCACTATCTTGTTCACCTATGAACATATATTCTTTTGATTGTTTAGAATATCTTATAAAGATACATTTCTTCCCTCTTAGACCTAATTTTCCATATTTCTGGGAAGGTTCATGTACATAGGCAGTGCAACCCCATGGCTTTAGTATATTCAGATCAGGCTTTCATTTTGTCCATAACTCATATGGTGTAGTGGTAACTGATTTGGAGGGCACTCGATTAAGAATATATGTGGCTATCAATAATGCATCACCCCAAAATGCAATAGGTAATTTTGTTTGTTCCATCATTGATCTCACCATTTCAAGTAGGTTCAATCTCTTCTTTTGGCAACACCATTCTGTTATGGTGTTGCTGGAATAATCAATTGGCGTTCTATTCCCATTTCATCATAAAAACTTTTAAAATGATCAGATAGATATTCATGACCTCTATCAATTCTTAGAACTTTTATTTTCTTGTCTAATTGATTCTCAACAAGACTTTAGTACTTCTAAAAACAACTCAAAGCTTTAAATTTATGAGAAATAAAAAAAAACATAGTCGTATTGTGTGTAATCATCTATAAATGTGATGAAACAAACAACCTCATATCTCACCCTTATGTTCATTGGACCACAATGTCATAGTAGATTAACTGCAATGGAACTTCAGTTCTTAATGCTTTTCCAAATGGTTTCTGAGCTGTTTTTCAGCTAGGCAATGCTCACAAGTAGACAACACTGCTTTTATTAATTGTCCTTGTAGACCCTTAATTTTGACCCCAATTTGATATGGTCCTAATTAAAGGATGTCAAAATAAATTTGATCCGACTTTAAATATTTAAACCTAGTTTATAATTTTAAAGGAGTTGGTTCGGATTAAAGAAGCATAAATTTAATTGTAAAACCCTAAAATCAAGTTGAATTGGCCCAAATTAAAACTTTTCAGTCCATAAGTTAAAAAAGGCCAGAATAATTTGAGTGAGGCTGGCCGGGGAGACATGAGCATGCCTCATGTTGATCTGGCAGCCCAGATCGACATGAGGTTGGACTCATGTTGACTTGGGCAGGCTAGGTCAACATGAGCATGCTTCATGTCGACCTTGTCAGGCTAGGTCGACATGAGCATGCCTCATGTCGACCTGGGAAGCCCAAGGTCAACATGAGGTTGGTCTCATGTCAACCTCGGGCAACCAGGTCGACATGAGGTTGGATAAGTTTCCTAATTCAACTAGAATTCATTTTAAGGACTGATTAATATAAGGTTAAGGATTCATAGTGAAGTCAGGGCCTATAAATAATAACGTTTCAGAATTCAGAGGGGGGAGGGGAACATTAAAGAGGGTCGGCAATGAATATTAAGAGAGATTAAAATAACAAAACAGAAGAGATGGCAAGAAAGAGAGAAGAACAGCAGCAGCTTTTTGGAGAGCGAAGGAAACCACAAACAGAAAAATCAAAACAACCAAAGAAGAAGGCAAAATCCATATTGTCTTCACATTGTTCATCCAAAAATCAAGTTTTTTGGTGGAACCAATAACGGAGGTTTGATCTTTAATCATAAATTGTTCATGCTCATAGTAGCTTCGTTTCTTTGATTAATAAGAGCATGCATGCAGTAACATGATCCTTGAATATGCAGTAACTCGATCTTTGAACATGCAGTAAATTTATCTTTGTTTCAATAACTTTAATTGTTTACTTTATTTAACACATTGATCATTTGGTATTCATAACCCCATATGCACATTTCATAAAAACCATAAAACTATCCAGTATATATCGAGGATTTAAATTAATTGTTAGAATATATTTTGTTTACTTTGCATTAAGAACCGTAAATTATTTTATTGAAGCTCAAAACCTTAAACTATTTTTATCCAAAAGCTTAAACCATTTCATTATTAAACTCCAAAATATTGATAATTTTTTCAAAACCGTAATTTATCTTTCCAAACCCAAAATTATGTTTTTAAGCCAGTAAGTTAAACCCAAAAATCCTAATTCCAAAACCCTAGATTCAGAAACCTTAATTTTAAAACCCTAATTCCAAACTCTGAATTCCATAACCCTAGTTTCAAAAACCCTCCAAACCTTAATTCAAAACCCTAATTACAAAACCTTAATTTTAAAACCCTAAGTTCCAAAACCCTAAGTTCCAAAAAACCCTAAATTCTTTAAAACCCTAAACTTATATATTTATTGCTTTATTTAATTTTAAATTTGATTATGTAGTTTATTATATGTTTTGATGGTTGATTTATTTAATTTCAATGTTTGATTTATTTAATTTATCATGGATGATTATTTTCTTTACTGTTATGATTATTATTTGTTTGTTTTGGTATAAAACTTTGTAAGAGGTAGTTTCCACTTTGTGGATACCTCATTAGTTAAATTTTATATAATTTAAATTGCTTTTATATTTTCACTACAAAAAAACACGCTATCTGCGACGGACAGAATCCGTCGCAGATCCGTCGCAGATCCGTCGCAAATCAAGTCTTGCGACCGATCTGCGACCGATCTGCGACGGATACGATCCGTTAATAAAAAAGGCGTCGCAATTTTCAATTTGCGACAGGCCGTCGCAGATTTCGTCGCAGATTTCCGTCGCAGATTCCGTCGCAGATTCCGTCACAGATTTCCGTCGCAAATTCGTCACAGATTCCGTCGCAGATTGCCGTCACAGATTCCGTCGCAGATTGTCGTCGCAGTATCTGTCGCAGATTCCGTCATAGATTTCAAATATCCGTCGCAGATTCGTAGCAAATCCGTAGTAATTTAATATTGATTTTTATTGGAACTATTTATATTATTAATTAATTTTATGAGAACTTTATAAATACATTTGGAACATTTAAACACAATCTAAAAAAACACTAATTACATTGATAAAAATAATTCTTTTATTAATCTTTAATAGAATAAAATATTTTACAATTTAACTATACAAGTGTTAAGAACACTACTATAAATAATCTATCTTGAAAATAACAATATAGATCTTCAATTATCATTTTCCACTGAATCATGACTTGCATCACCATTATTAACCTGCAAATAATATTAAAAAGAGTAAATGAAAAGAATAATATGATACACGTTAACAAAGTAATACTAACCGTGGTGTGTAGGCTTTTTCATTCAACTCGTGTAGCTACTCAGGAATTTTGTATATACACAAGCTGATAATAATTAGTGATAATCAATAGGTATTCTAACAATATTTGATTATTTAAATGATGATTTTTTTATAAAAAGAATAAGAAAGTTGAGCTAATTTACATAAATTAACTAAAATTACCTTGGAGCAAAGCAATGACTTGTCTGCCTCTTTTACATGATTAGCTCAACTTCCATGCATTCCATACATGATTAGCTCAATTAAAAAAATTAAATTACTATTTCCACTTTTATTTTAACTGAGCATAAGCTCGAACAAAACAAAGGAAAAGAGTAACCACGAAACCACTAATACTGAATTGGCAGAAGCAAATTCAACAATACAAACAATAGGTTGTCATTTTCAACTGGTGGGCAATACAAGGTGAATAGAAATGCAATTAATTGAACAACTTGCAACTTTAATTTGAACCGCAAGAAGCCATATTTTGTTAATTTATTGATCATTTTGTTAATGATACAAGTAATCAACACATAAAAACTATAATTAACATTTACGAAAAAAATAATTTGCTAATGTACAAATTATATTTATTAACAATTAAAAAAATTGAACTTCAATATTTAAATTCAATTAGATTTAGTTAATTGAACATTTACTCCTAATATGATACAACGGAGATTCCATAGGCTAATAGAGGTAATAAAACATACTAGTCCAAGGCAGTAAAAAATCAGATCAACTAATTGAGACTCTAAAATCAGGGCATGGAGAAAATATTGAAAAGTGGCAATATCAATATTTCTTCAGTGAAACTGAAATAAACAGAAACAAATAGTTGTAACTTTCAGAAAACTATTATTATCACTACTTCGGAATTTTTATTGGTTTTGGAATTTAGGGACAAGCAGTCATATTGTTGCTGTTATTGTAAGGTATTGATTAATTGCATTCAAGAAGAAAGAGCTATACTTTTAGAAACGTTATTAGAGCAATAGTAATTTACAGTTTTAATATGTATTATTATGCTCATGCAGAAGCAATCACCTAGTTTTAGCACTCCTAACCTGCAAGAATATGTAGTTTTTTACATATGCTATAATAGCAATAAACTATGGTTTTATATTTCTTAATTTTAAAATATTTTTCATTTCCTAAGTGTGCATTTCTCTCATCGCGAGCTAGGCGTAACACATAAAAATTATCAAATAGACACATAAAAAATTCTCTCCATCAACTAAAAAGCTTTAAAAGTGGCAAAGTTTTAAGTGAATTAGTATATTAACCTCTACCTTTTGAATTCCATTATCTTTGGTCGCATCAATGTCTATCAATTTCTCTTCCTCCTTAATTTGGCTTTGAGGTTCAAGGTTAGAAAGCAAATTAATAAATAAGTTCTTAATTGTTATAATAAGAAGAACAATAGGTATAGTATGAAGTAGATATAGCTCCTAGTTCCTTGAAAATGACATATTAACATGTAATGATAATTGGGAGCAAGAAAAAATGGTCAACAGATCATATGCATGAAATTTTCAAATGCAAATTGCAAAATGAGCTTAACAAGGTAAAACTAACCTCTCACCACCAACAACACAAACAGCACATGTCCCTGTTGCAGCAGTCTCATCCTCATAATAATGAACCTAAAATTGCAATCTAATTAAATCCTAGACAAGAAAGACAACCTAAAGATGGAAACAAAAGACGCAGAGTAATTTACATTAACACCAGATTGCCTGCAGCTTTTCTTCATCTCTTCTCCAAACTTATCCTTCCCAATGCAACCCATGTAACTTGTTGCACCAGGAATTTGGAGCATCCACTGCAACGGAGACAAAATACCAGAGATGAAGAAACAGAATGTGCTACATTTAGTAGAAGCATAAATAAAAAATATTTATCCAGGGCAACATGAAAACAGAAGCAAACCTGAGCAACTCTGATTGAATTTTGAGTAGCACCTACAAGTAAAAAAAGAAAAGGCAATACTCTCATTAGTTTACAGACGTCAACAGATCGTGTTATTCAATAACTACCATATTGAGTTTTAATATAGATTTGGAAGAACCAACCTTATTAATCACTAAACATGTTTGTATTTAATCAATATAAGACTCTTTACCACAATATATTCTTAACAGGATGAGAAATATCTTCAAAAAAATGACAGTAATAAACTTCCAAATCAATGAAATTCTAATTTTACCTCCAGCAATATATTCTACATTGGGATTGTTGGCCATTTCTTCATACCTTCAAAGAGGAAAAATGAGAGTAAGAAAGGCATGTACTCCACACTCTTTGTCTTTATCACTATTCTCTATTACACATTAACATCAAAACTATGTTAATATTTACAAACTCAATTCCATAAATTTTTTTGGCAAATAAAAAATTTAAAAGAAAAAAATGGCATTATATTGAGTATCGGTATGAGAAGGAGAATCGATTTCAATATATTTTCCAAGAAAATATGCTCTTATTTGCATATATTCAATTATGAAAATCTTAAGAATTGTAAATTTGTAATGAATTAAATTACCATGGCCGCCAATGGTGCTGCATACATGCCTATGGTTAATGCAGCACATAAAATTCCAACAAAAGTAACGTAGATTGCCATGGATGGCTAGAAGAGTTACTGCTATCACTAATCCAAGAAAACCCACGTCTAGTAGAGCCACTAATTTTGCCGTCTTAATCTGAAATTAACAGAAGGGTTTTGATTAATTACTATAAAAAGATAATTATAAAGTTGATTAGAATACTACTAATTAACTAAAACTGAAAGCAATTCTAACTAAAATTTCGCCTTCTTGTTCTTTGGAGCATATATCAGAAACAGAGTGACGTAAATGAATTGAAATACGGCACCAGTCCCATTCACAGTCACCACAAGTAAACCATCTGGGTTTAAAAGTCCACAGAAAGTCTATAAACTTGTACTTAATAATGTTGTTATATATGGAACTCCTTCATAATTTTCTATTGATTTCTTCTTCGCCACTATCGCAATGGACTTTCTGTAAATTAAAAATCAATAACCATTGATATTAATCAAGCTAGTATTGTTTCTCTGTTTCAAGAAGGGGAAAAAAACAGGGGAGAACAGAGGAGAATTCGATACTTACATAGGAGAAGCAAAAACAAGTATAGAAATTATATTACCTGAAAATCATTAAATTAGCAAATGGGTATTATAAACAAATCTAAATAAATAAATAAATAAAAACTCAAATCGGAAGAAATCAGAAAAACAGAAACAAGAACTAACCAACAATGCCAATGATAAAGCTCAAACTAGCCATGAATGAAGTATGTTGGAAGTAGTGAACAAAAGCTTAAGCATTTTATCGTGGCTGATGATATAAATACTTGATAAATATCTGTCTTGAAACTGTGCTCTTTGTTGCCACGTTTTTAGCCTATCTGATTTTGTTGTTGGTATGCCGTTAATGGAAAGTGGGCCAAATTCTTTAAATTCTGCACTAATTTTGTTTCTTTTCAAGCTTTTGTTTCTGATTTTAAAGTTTTCAACAGAGGTCAATTTTAGTCTTTGAATGTTAGCAGCTTTTTCTAAAGTTAATTATTATAGCACATGGATTAATATTGAGTTTGGTCTTGGAAGTTAATGCCATAACATAATTTTGCTGGTAAATTTTCTAATTCGATTCATACACTTATCCAATACATTTATGTATATAAGAAAATTCTAATTACAGAAGCAAACCTGAGCAACTCTGATTGAATTTTGAGTAGCACCTACAAGTAAAAAAAGAAAAGGCAATACTCTCATTAGTTTACAGACGTCAACAGATCGTGTTATTCAATAACTACCATATTGAGTTTTAATATAGATTTGGAAGAACCAACCTTATTAATCACTAAACATGTTTGTATTTAATCAATATAAGACTCTTTACCACAATATATTCTTAACAGGATGAGAAATATCTTCAAAAAAATGACAGTAATAAACTTCCAAATAAATGAAATTCTAATTTTACCTCCAGCAATATATTCTACATTGGGATTGTTGGCCATTTCTTCATACCTTCAAAGTTTAAACAAGATGAAACAGTTAAGAATCAATAAATATTTCAAATTCCCAGCAAAAATTCAAAATTGAGCTAAACCAGAGCACCAAGATCATAGTAATGAAATTATTCAGTTCCGATATCACATTTTTATATTGACAACAATTCAAAGCAAAAATCAACAATAACTTAACAAACCAGAAAAAAAAAAGGATAAAAGAAACGAACTTACATTGGCAAGTGCTTGTCTTCAGCAAGAATAGCATTGTTTGGCTTGATTTCATATCTGTTAAGAGAATTAAATATATGAATAATCTTTCTTTCTTTTCCAGAACTTAAAACAAATCTATTATTAACAATCAATCATTTGAACTAACAATAACTTGAATTCGAATCTAATTTTCTATAAATACAGAATATTCAAGGTCTGTATTCCTCTATATTCAATTCAGCTCAATTATCTCATTTTCAAACACTAGTAAGCAACAGATGTGATATATAAACTCGGATCTATCATATTTTCACATTTTGTCAAGCAATAAAGGAAACTAATAAACATAAAACAAATACTAGTATCATATAAATACAGATCCAGAATAAGAAATGAATTTTCTAGGCAACCAAACAAACAAAGCAGGAACAAAATCAATAAAAGAAATGTAAAAAAAATTAAAAAAAAAACTGACTTATTCAAGAAATCTTCGTCCACAACAGCTGAAATGTCGAGAAGAGGATTGCCCATGCCTAATAGAACTCCTTCAAACGCCATTTTTGATTGAAAAAACAGAGTTTTGAGTGCGAGAGAGAGAGAGAGTTGTTTGGAAGTAGCAGAGAGCTGTGAGATCTTATGAAGATGAAAGAGCTTTGGGTTTTATAGGAAGACAGTGTTTCTGTTTTGTTGTTGTTGGTAAAATGGCCCCCAACCACCCGACGTGGGATTTGGCTGCTTTTTATTATTTATTTTATTTTATTTTTAGTATTTGGTTTGAATAAGGAAAGAAAATTTCAAGCACGCATCAACTAAGAGGGTGGAGATGTTAGAAAGCAAAAGAGAAAAGAACACAACCTCAAATGTTGGATCCGCAACTGGACTGCAATCAACAAATATGGCAACCTTTCCCTTGTCAGGTTGCAATGCACTTGGCTTTCCAAGCTCAGCCGGTGTGAGAGTGAGGAGAGGAAATGGAGAAAGAATGAGGATGTGTGCTGTGTAAAGGAGAGATGAGAAGATTAAGATTTTGAACGGCGCAAGGCAACTGATGAGATAAGAGTGAGGGATTAGGGTTTTCAATTTCTTTTCCTTTTCACTTTTTTATTATTTTGAACGAACTGGACTAAATAATATCATAGGCTCATAGCATCAACAATTTCTTTTCCTTTTCACTTTTTTTCTTGAACAGAGCTTTTCCTTTTCACTTTGAACATTTGAATATGCGATATTGACAATATTAATCATGTTTAATTATATATACTTATTATATATGTATTTAATTTCCTTTTTCAGAGTTATATCGTTATTATAATATATAAAGTATAAATTATTGTATAATAAATAATACTTACTATTTAATAATTATTAAGTACTAATTTAAAATTTAATATTAGTAATTAACACTAAAAAGGCATAAATATTAAGTACTAATTTAAAATTTAATATTAGTAAATTATTAAATCATAAATATTCATAAATATTGTTATCATAAATATTTGTTGTTATTAAAAGTAGATTGAATTTAATATTATATAAATATTTTTTTGCGACGATTATTTGTGACGGAATTATTTTCGTCGCAGATTTGCGACGGATTTGCAACGAATTTGCGACCAAATTCTCAAAATTCCTCCTTCCGTCGCAAATCCGTCGCAGATCCGTAGCAAATTTGCGACGAAAACATGTCCGTCGCAGATTTTCGTCGCAAAATTTCGAATATTTTTATAGTGAAATTTGCGACGGCAATAGACGGTAGCAGATCTCCGTTGCAAATTGGTTTTTTAGTGTTTTCTCTCTCGCGCCAAGTTTCCGCGCCAACTTTTGCGACGATTATTTGCGACGGAATTATTTTCGTCGCAGATCTGCGACGGATTTGCAACGAATTTCCGACCAAATTCTCAAAATTCCTCCTTCCGTCGCAAATCCGTCGCAGATCCGTAGCAAATTTGCGACGAAAACATGTCCGTCGCAGATTTCCGTCGCAAAATTCCGAATATTTTTATAGTGAAATTTGCGACGGCAATAGACGGTAGCAGATCTCCGTTGCAAATTGGTTTTTTAGTGTTTTCTCTCTCGCGCCAAGTTTCCGCGCCAACTTTTGCGACGATTATTTGCGACGAAATTATTTTCGTCGCAGATCTGCGACGGATTTGCAACGGATTTGCGACCAAATTCTCAAAATTCCACTGACTTGTCCTTCCGTCGCAAATCCGTCGCAGAATCGTAGCAAATTTGCGACGGAAACATGTCCGTCGCAGATTTCCGTCGCAAATGCCGAATATTTTTGTAGTGTTTGGACCAATGTAAAGGACATGTTTCCACCTTTCGGTGGGTGTCCTATTTAGTTTAGACATGAACGATGTAAGGACATGTTTCCATCCTCGGATGGGTGTCCATTTATTTACTTTGTTTGAACATTGCTTTGAATTTAATATAATGATGTTTTATTTTAATTGTTGCATGCAATATGAATAATATTGTTATACTTAAGAATTTTATAATATTAAGACCTGCAAAGGAGGTCGGTTCCAATGAACCGGGCGTTGTGGGGGGTGCTGAGCCATTTCTCACCTTCTCCACACGTACCCAACTTTCCGAACCCATTAAGGGGTTGGGGATTCCTTAGGAATCGAGTCATCCACCCCTTTCTTTTTTTCGGCCCATCCGGGTGGCAACTCCATTTTCTCCGGACTTAGGCTCGTGTTCTCTAAGGCCCCGAGCCTAAACAGTGCCGAAGTCGCAAGAACCATTCTACCGGGAGTGGGGGCAAAAATCCCCGCTCACAGTGGCGACTTCACTGGGGATAAGAGAAGTTGATTCCGTTGGTCTTTATATTATTCTATTCTTTCTTATCACGATATTATCCACTGCATCATTTAGATTGCATTGTGTGCGTGAGTTAGGATACCCGTGTTACTCGTGTTGTGTTATGTGAGGGATATCATACTTTTACTCAAGGTTTGGAGATTGAGCATGGCATAACCACTCATAGCCTCGTACCTTTTGGTATATACTTGCTATGGGAACCTAAGCCTTTTAACCCAAAGACTAAAGCTTATGTAATTGGCTTAGTTACTTACCTTAGGTTTTACCCTAAATGCTTGTTGTTTGACTATGGTTAGTTTGTCTTGGTTTAAATCATGGCTTATTTGGTTTGTTCTTTTTCTAATATGACCTAAGTACATTGTAAGCTCAAAATAAATTTTTTCTTTAAAGACCAAAACTATTTTCAAAACTTTTCAATATGATCTTTGGACATAAAACTTTTCTAAAAATAGATCAAAAAATTATTTTCTCAAGACTTTAATACAAAGCCCAAAATCCATTTTTTCTAAAATTATTTTACAATGGGCTTAGAAACAAAATTATTTTATCCAACCTTTTCTTACAAAGAGCTTGCAAATTATTTAGGTCAATTATGACAATACCAAAAATTAATTGTGAGCCTAGTTGATACTAAGAATAATTAATCATGGGCTTGTTTTTGGCATGAATCAATAGTTACTTTTTCAAGTGAGAAATCTATTTATAATAAACCTCTTAATTTAGTTTAATCCAATATAGCATAAAAGCTACTTTTGTTGGTTGAATGGATTAAAACCTAATTATTGGGAATTATCATGGATTGATTTTCATTTTTGAAAATATAACTATTGGTTGAAACGTCCGAGGGAAATATTTGAAAACAATATACCCTATGTTGGCATTTTGTTAACCATATACCTAGGAAAAGAGACTCGCCATCTGTGTGTGGATGTTATAAGGTTGGAAGGGACATTCTACTTATCTTTGTTGATTGTTTGTGCATACATGCATACATTTGCATCTCATATCATTGATCCTCTCTGGCTCACAGCCGTGGATAATGACTGTTCAAAAGCTTACGACAATCCGACCTATGCCGAAGATGAAGAATCTAGTAGTAACTCAATCACTTTCTCACCAAAAGTAATGGAGCCTGAACAAATTCAAAGAATGGTGGATGAAGCCCTCAATGCCAAGATGGAAGAAA
This sequence comes from Garcia nutans, assembly GCA_947685225.1. Taxonomy (NCBI): domain Eukaryota; kingdom Viridiplantae; phylum Streptophyta; class Magnoliopsida; order Malpighiales; family Euphorbiaceae; genus Garcia; species Garcia nutans. The sequence continues at coordinate 11,414,594 of CANTUV010000003.1, forward strand.
TAAAAGAGGCCCTAGCTGAGACCATAAAGAACCAATTGGCTACAATTTTAGGGAACAATATCGAAGTATTTGCTAGCACCAAGAAGCCAAAGGACAAAGGGAAGGCTAAGGTTGGTGAAGTGGCTTTTTATGATGACAAGGTAGTCCTTGATGATGATGACGATTGGGCTCAATACTTCTAAGATCCTCAAGACAAAAAGGAGCCAAAGGTTGTTGAGAAGACCACTATTGAAAAGACTAAAAATTTTGATGTTGAGAAGATAATTGCTGATTTAGAAAAGAAATTTGAAAAGAAACTGAAAACCGAAGAAATGTCCAAAGTTGACAAATTATTTGAGCTAGACAAAGAAGTTTCGTACAAATTCAAGATGCCATCTTTTGTAAAGTTTGATGGAACCGAAAATCCTCACCTCCATGTGAAGCAGTATATCACTGCTATGCAGTCTGCCAGAGCTACTAAGGCTCAAACTCTAAGGTACTTTATGCTGTCATTGGATCCTGTTATCCAAAATTGGTTCAATACCTTAAATGATGGCACATAAAAGAGTTAGGATCTGCTATACAAGGCCTTCATCCAACAATATGGATACAATGTCGAGATGGAAATTACCTTAATGGAAGTTGAGTCCATTAGACAAAGGCCAAATGAGAATTTTGTGGACTATGTGAAAAGATGGAGAAATAAGGCTGCTTTGCTCAAGAAGAGGCCCATTGAATTTGATCAAATAAGGATGATTGTGAGAGGGATGTTTCCTAGTCTTCGTGAAAGGATGTCTCATACACTCATCCGTGATTTCAAAGATATTCTTCAAGCTGGTCTACAATTTGAAGAATGGGAAAGGGAGAAGAATTGCTTTTCAATAAGAAGAAATGAGAAAGGGAACCACCAGTCTGGAAATCAAAGCACGCAAAAAGAAATTGATGTTAATACAACTGATCAAGCAAATAGAAGACAGTTTTCTGATTTGGGGAAGCCTTTGTCTTGGGTCTTTAACAAGCTATAAAAGAAGGGACTATTGCAGCCATTGGCCCCTCGACCTTTGCCTAATCCTTTACCCCCAAAATTTGATACTAAGGCTTTTTGTCAATTTCATTAGACTCAAGGACATGAGATCGGTAAATGTACCTGATTGAAGTATGAGATCCAAGATCTAATCGATAGTGGTAAGCTACCTGAGCCAGACAAGCCCAATACCAAGAACAATCATTTGTCTAAGTTTAGAAGAGTACCTCCACCAGCAACAGGAAAAGGATTGGAAGAAGATTTTGTCTTATCCTCTTTTCAAGATGGAAATATTGAAGATGTGAAAGGAGAAGAAGCTTAACTCAATGAACTTCCCTTAGCTTGAATGTTTCTTTTCAATTTTGCTTTCTTTAATATTTAATTGGAATAATTATGTTTTTCTGTTTTTGTTTGAATAAATTACTTTCATCAAAATTTTTGTTAGTCTTTGTTCATTTTGGTGCTTAACCAATGAGGAATCTAGCTTGATAATTCATGAATTAATATATTTATGCATCATGACTTGAATGACTTTACTATGTGAGGGAATTGCTCTATAGCATTGAGTTGTGTATGCTTACTTAGAGAGGGCTTATGCATAATTACCTTTGTCTAGGTCCTAGTCAGTCTTAGAACATGTTTTGACAAACTTTCGAGGCGAAATTGAACTCTGCTTATTTTGAGAGAGAAATGATCTAGGCATTGTTTGGTTAGCCAACAACTAGTATCCACCCTATTAAATATCAATCCCTAGTTGTCCCTTTGAGCCTTCATAAAATTTTTTAGCTTTCTTTTCATTGGCTTACAAACCCCAACAACCTACCCTGAGTTATTGTGATACTTTTGACAAGTCTTATGATCACTAAGATGAAGAGGCAAGAAGATCAAAGAAAGGAATGAATAGTCAAGACCATGAAGATAGTTGAAGTTCTTAAGACCATAAGAGTATAGTTGATGTTCTCAAGACCATAAGGGTAGTTGAAGTTCACCTAATATATCCAATCTATCAAGATGACATCAGAGTAACAAATGATTTATCCCTATTAAAGAAGATTTATGTCACTTCACTCATCCATTATTAGAAACCCAAGTTGTTACAAACAAGACAACTCTTTTATAGCTAGAACAAAAAAAAAGAAAAGAAAAGAAAAGAAGAAGAAAGAAAAGAAGAAAAAGAAAGAAAAAAAGAGAAAAAAGAGAAAAAAAAGGGATAAAAAAAAGACGAAAGAAAAGAAAAAAAAAGAAAAAAAGAAAACCCAAAATGGTTCAGAAATCCAACTAAGTTCTCTTTTACCTAAGACAGCAAGAGGCTTCCATTTGGTTTATAAGGACAGTTTGACTTGAATTGGTCCAACCCAACCAAAGATTCAATCAAAATCAAAGAAAAAGGAGAAAGTTCACCAAGTTTTTGAAAGTTTTGTACTTGACAGTCCTACAAGGAAGAAGAACAAAATGATAAAATGCTCAAAGAAAGGGAAGAGTAAGAAAAATAAAAAGAAAGAAAAGGGAGAAGAAGAAAAGAAATGAATTTGTGTAAATAAACATTTTGCAAAGGCAAAGACTGTCTTAATCAAGATTCAGATCAATGACAAGAAGATAGAAAGAATTTAGAGTCTAGCAAGATTGCTCCCAGCTGCCTAAAGTTCAAATAAGATATTTGTAGTGTGAAGATTTGTCTATTGTGTCACATCGGCTCCAACTTACAAATGGTCTTCATTTAACCCATGTCCCTTATAGACCCCATTTCAACCCTATCAAAGACCTGTTCATCTCTCTTAGTAGGTAGAGTCTATTAGTGGAGATAGTTTGAATAAGCATACATATGAGATAGATAATATTTAAAGTCAATGAGACCTTTGGCCAAGTAATGTGTATGTGCCTATCTGAAGTGCAACAATTCTTGCTTAAATAGGAATAATTCCCGAGTTTAGTACGGTAACTAGGGTTGTCATGTTATAGATATGCTAATTTGAAAAATCAAGTCCTGAGGTACATTGACATTGATTTGGCAAAGCCAACATTTGATTTCAAAATCAAAACTCAAAAAATACAAATATTTTTATCATACAAAGCCTTTAAGTTAAGAGAAGTTTCCTGAACAGTCAAACCTCAAAAGACATGTTAGGCAAATGAAATGATTATTGGTAAGGTCATGAAGCTACCAATTGACATACTGAATCATAATTTAAAATGGATGTATCTCTGCAGCTTGGGGTCTCCACCACTCATATTTTCAACATCTCGAAGATAAAAGCCATAAATGTGAAGTATTCTATCATTCCAAAGCAAGACCTGAATGAGCATCTGAAAGGAACCAATGAGAACACTTCTGCTGATCATCTCGGTCTGTGAGCCGATGGAACCATTATAAATATTATTCATGCATATCATGCATACATGAGCATATCAAATCGCACTTTCTTGTCTTGTATTATCTATTCTTTGTTAAAGTGAACAACAAACACCCTGTGAAGTAAAGAATAAAAAGAAAATATTGAATCAAGGGGGCATGAAAAGCCTATTGCTTGAGGAAGCTTCAGTCATTTTGCAAAAGAAGAAATACATGCTTGTCCGAAGAACTAGATAATCTACAAACATCAGCCAAAGCCCGCATAGAAAAATCATGGGTTTTAGCCTACACAGGGGGCAAAGTTTCTCCCTTTCAAAGTTTTGAGTTTATGCATGTACAAAATATTTTGAGATTCACTTCAAATATTTTACCACACAGGGGGCACACTACAAAAATATTCGGCATTTGCGACGGAAATCTCAGACAAATTTGCTACGGATCTGCGACGGATTTGAGACGGAAGGACAAGTCAGAGGAATTTTGAGAAATTGGTCGCAAATTCGTTGCAAATCCGTCGCAGATCTGCGACGAAAATCATTCCGTCGCAAATAATCGTCGCAAAAGTTGGCGCGAGAGAGAAAACACTAAAAAAAGCAATTTGCAACGGAGATTTGCTACCGTCTATTGCCGTCGCAAATTTTACTATAAAAATATTCGGCATTTGCTACGAAAATCTGCGACGGACATGTTTCTGTCTCAAATTTGCTACGGATCTGCGACGGATTTGCGAAGGAAGGACGAGTCAGAGGAATTTTGAGAAATTGGTCGCAAATCCGTTGCAAATCCGTCGCAGATCTGCGACGAAAATCATTCCGTCGCAAATAATCGTCACAAAAGTTGGCGCGGATACTTGGCGGGAGGGAGACCCGTGTATATTTTTTCGTGAAAATTTTTTCCGTCACAAATTTGCGACGAAAATCTGCGACGAAAAATTTCCGTCACAAATTTGCGACGGATCTGCAACAGTTTTGCGACGGATAAACACACTGAAGGAATTTTGAGGAAGCCGTCGCAAATCGGTTGCAAATTCGTAGTAAATTTGCGACGGTTGTCTGGTCGATGCAAATTTTCGTCGCAAAATATTTATATCTTGATTAAAAAATATATATTAAAAAATATTTATATTTAGACGAGTTGTCAATATTATTAAATTAAGAACATAATAAATTTAACGTGAATGATCATCTAATTTCAAAGTTTTGAGTCATTAGAAGATAATTAATTATTATAATTATAGAAATCATTCAAATTAAGTTTAAAAAGCTTCAGTTATTTCTACTTCTTATAAAAAATCATTAATTTATAAACAACCATTGTCCTATGATAAAAGTTTAAAATTGAATATGGTTCCAAATAAAATATTTTAGTTTAAAAAGTGGAAATATTATTAAAAATATTTTTTGTCTAAATATTTATTTATAGTTTTTTTTAATTTTAAAAAATATATATTTTCAATTTAATATAGTTAATATATCAAAAAATGTACATCTAGTCTTCCAGAATATATAGAGTATATTTTTAATTAAATGTTAAAAAAATACACTAAAAAATATTTGGCATTTGCTACGGATCTGCGACGGATTTACGATGAAAGGACAAGTTAGAGGAATTTTGAAAAATTATTAATAGAATTAACAAATAAAATAATGCAATACTGATTGAAAATATATACTTTACTTTTTAAAATTAAACTAGAATTTCAATTATAATTGGGGATTTTTCTCTTTTTTTTTCCAATTAAACTAAAAAAATTATTTTATTTGTTTAGGGGCGCGCACTGTCTTCGGCAACAAGTCTAGCAGAAAAAAGCCCTTTTTATAAAAAGAAGTTGCAGATTCAATTTCAGCCTGTGAAACGAAATGTCAACGGCGGGCTCATTAGATTTTCCGATCGATATTCTCTTTTAGCTTTATCGGCACCGCTCCTGTAATCGTGATTTAGGGTAACAATTAAATCCAATGATGGCTGCTGCGATGGTTGAGGATTCAAACCTCGAAGACGACCAGCTTGCGTCTATGAACACCGACGACATTCTTAGAGCCTCTCGTCTACTTGATAATGAGATTCGCATCCTCAAGGTTCGATCTTTTCCAATTTTTGTTCGTTATCTTCGCGAATTTTTTTATGTGTTGTGGTTAGGGTTTTTTTTTTGGTATATACGTATATATTTTTTGACGGTGAGGGTTGCTGATCTTATTATATGTATGATAATGTAATTATTATGCTTTGATTGTTGGAATTTGATTTTTTGGATTTTGACTGGTGCATTTGGGAAATAAAGGAAGAGTTGCAGAGAACGAATTTAGAGCTGGATTCATTTAAAGAGAAGATAAAAGAGAATCAGGAGAAGATTAAGCTCAACAAGCAGTTGCCTTACTTAGTTGGCAACATTGTTGAGGTAAATTTTGTAAATTTATTTATAATGTTAATGGCTGATGAATGGTGGACGGAGATGTTGTAATTCCTTGTCTATCCTTCTGTATGTTTGTATATTTTATTCTATTTTATTTCTACAGCGGAAAAGGGGACGAGTTATTGGAACTGTGATACTCTGACCATTCCCATAGATTTTTCCAGAAATATGTGCTATTTCTTCGTCTGTATGAAGTTTATGATAGTTTAAGTCATTATACTGATTATGGATTAATCGATTGAGCTCATGGCTGCAACATGATCATATTCCTGATGCTACCCTTCTGTAAATGTCACTAGATTATCAAGGATTTTCACCTTGGTGGTTTCTTTTCAATTTCTTTCTTTTCAATGTCGGGGGCAGAGTACTGAAGTGAATACCTTAAATTTAGAAACTTATATAAGTAACCTCTGTTGCAAACTATTTTTCTTCCAGTAGTTTGTCTTGTTGACCCTGATAAGTTGAAGCCTGGTGATTTGGTTGGGGTTAACAAAGATAGCTACTTGATCTTGGACACTCTTCTGTCTGAGTATGATTCAAGAGTGAAGGCCATGGAGGTTGATGAAAAACCAACCGAAGGAGCTGTGCTTTGCACCACTTGTTCTGGTTCAAGTTTATATGTCGATTCCATATTGGAGAGCCAGGGTATCATTGTCAAAGTGCGGTGCCTAGGTAAATTTACTTTCTCTTTAAATGATGTATGCTAACAAATGAATTTACGTGTTCGTTAATTTTATGGACTGCATTTTACTCCTATATCCCAGTTTGGCTCCTGGCTTGTATGATTACCATCTAGGTTCTGCATCACATTCTGTGCCTTACGATGCTATACATTTTTAACTGAGATCATTTCTGTGATGGATACTCGTTTCTTTTATTGTCAAAGAAGTGTCCTTGAATGAGTCATATTGACCTTTCCTGCTCCAGCAAATTTGTAATCTCAAGAATTGGGTGTCTCTGGCACTTTTTTTTTTAATTGTTTAGGAAACAATTTCTTGAGAACTGTGAATCTCGGACCTACAAAGTATTAAAAATGATAAAACTTCATGTATTTCAGTAATTTATTTTTGCATGTTATTCTTTTACTATATATGCATGTACATTTTGCACTATAAATCTATAATACATCTAGAAGATTTAATTTCTTTATTTAATCTCTGTTGCATGCATTTAATAGAAAATAATAAATATACAACATAAAATTAAGTTATTATAAATCTTGGTTAATGTTTTGATAAAAACACTTAAAAGGTAATTTGTAAATTTATAAGTTGAGTGTGGAACATTTCTTTAAACACATTTGTAAAAAGAATCTATTGATACATAAATTAATCTAAAAATATTCTTAATTAATTAGTAAAAAAACTTTAATTAATCTTTTTACTCAATCTTCTAGGAATGGAAATTCTCGAATATAATAAGAATTTTTTAGAAATTAAATATTTGAGTTATACTAATTCGTTAATTTAGGATCCAATTAGAGATTTTTTTAAAGGATTTTAGAAATTAACATGCATTGAAATTGTAATAGTACATCAATGAGACCAAATTAAAGCTCAGAAGAATTGTTGTGAGTAAATGTAGTATACATTATTGAATTGTTGTGAGTAAATGTAGTATACATTATTGAATTCAGAATGCATCATAAAATGACTAAAACAGCAACAATGATATATTTTCTAGCAATGAAAAGAAGAGAAAAAAAAAATTAAAAAGGGGACATTTAATATGTTGCTGAAAAGTGGGTGAATATCGGGAAAAAATCAATATTTTATTTCATTAATTATTTTTTAAAAAAGAAAAAACTAAAGTAATAGTGTGAGGATGATGGGACTTGGAAGAGTACTGATCCTCTCCTGCTTGTGGAAGGGACAAATTTAATGTCTCTTTCTGTTTGTTGCCACTCCTATTTTATCTATTTCATTTCCGCTTTACATTTATTTTCATTGAAATTTGTTTCGTTTTCGCCATTTTCATTTTAATTTTTGAATTTGCATTTACATGTTTTTATTTAAATAAACCTAAATATAATATATATTTTTAAATTTGTATTTAGATTATGTTATATATATCTTGTTTTATTGAAGTCGGAAAATTTGTTTAAAGTTATCACCATTATTGTAAATATATTGGATTTAAAAGTTTATTTAAACTATTTTACGATAAATTATTATAATTTTAATTAGTTGATTATTAAAATTTAAAATATCTATTAAAAACACAACCATCAACCTAATAAACTCATTATATAATGTGCTACAGTAATATTTAGATTGCAAACGATTTAAGCTATCCAACTAATATTTAATTGCATAATTATATTGAGTAGTTAATTTAATTAACTGTGAATCTTGGCTTCTTAGGTTTAAGTAGAATTTTGTCATATAATGAGGATTTTCAAGGTTGGCTGTAATCTTCTAGTGGGAATTCTAGGTTTTCTATTATTTGTATTCTGTGGGACGTAGCTATCGTTTTAGCTATAAATAATAGTTTTGGTATATAATATTTATTAAATGGAAAAAACTGCATGGTAACTGCAAACTATACAGTCTTGATTTTCTCTTTCATCAGTCCACATTGAAAATCGTCGACTTGTCTCACAACAAAATAAAAGGAAGGTTTCCTAATTGGTTACTTGAGAACAACACAGGACTCGAATATTTAAATCTTCAGAATAACAGTTTCAATGGACATATCCAAGAAATTAGAGGAAACAATAAGCTTGATAACCTCAGGTATCTCAATTATCTTGATCTAATGTAAAGTAATGTCACTTTGCTAAGCAGCAAATATGTAAGTTTTTTCTAACTTTGAGCTTCTGATTCCATGGCCAACGCGCTTCGGCGGGTTATTAATATTATGTATAAGCTTCTGATTTCATACATAATTCTGAATTTTTTTTAGTTGTCAGGGTATCTGCTAACGGCTTACGGTTATGGTGCCCAAGAATTTGAGTCTTGAATTTATAATGTCCTCAGTGATGTTTACAGCTTTGGAGTTGTCATGTTAGAACTCTTAACAGGCCGAAAATCCCATGACATTGAAATGCAATTCATTATAATGCAAGTGGTTGCTAGGTACAATCTGTATTTCATGCCATTTTTATTTACTATTTGTTGGTAGAGTATTGAAAACGAGAAATTTCATGTAGGATAGGAACTCCATTACATATCTATTTAGAATCGCATTTTTAACCTAAAGTATGTCTTGCAGACTCAACCAGAATTCAGGCCTCCAATGTCTGAAGTTGTTCAGGATCTGAAAGACGTGATAAGGAGAGAACGCCCCAACACTATAATTTAATATTGAAGATTTATATTGTTATTTTCAAGATAGATTATTTATACTAGTGTTCTTAACACTTGTATAGTTAAATTGTAAAATATTTTATTCTATTGAAGATTAATAAAAGAATTATTTTTATCAATGTAATTAGTGTTTTTTTAGATTGTGTTTAAATGTTTCAAATGTATTTATAAAGTTCTCATAAAATTAATTGATAATACAAATAGTTTCAATAAAAATTAATATTAAATTACTACGGATTTGCTACGAATCTGCGACGAATATTTGAAATCTATGATGGAATCTGTGACAGATACTGCGACGACAATCTGCGACGGAATCTGTGACGACAATCTACGACGGAATCTGCAACGAATTTGCGACGGAAATCTGTGACGAAATCTGCGATGAAAATCTGCCACGGAATCTGCGACGGCTGCCCTTTACCCGCGAAAATTTAAGCGCGAGATTTGCAACCGCCGAGTGGTTGCAAATCCGTCGCAATCTGCGACGGCTTGTCGCAAAATTGAAAATTGCGACTCCTTTTTTATTAACGGATCGTATCCGTCGCAGATCGGTCGCAAATCTTGATTTGCGACGGATTTGCGACGGATTCTGTCCGTTGCAGATAACGTTTTTTTTTTTTTGTAGTGGCAAGGAGAAGATATGAAGGATAGCTAAAAAGGGCTGAATTTTTTTGCAAAAGTGCAAAAGAATGGAACATTAAAAACTATCAAAAGAAGGAAGGCGTAAAAGACAATCCAGTTAAAAGAACTGAAGCCAAGGGTGAAGACCTGACATCTAAAGGATGAAGATCCATTTTCAAGGGTGAAAGACTCGATGCCAAGGATGAAGATCCAGTTTAAAGGATGAAGATCCATTTATGAGGGTGAAGACCTGATCTACCAAGGATGAAGATCCATTTACAAGGGTGAAGATCCATTTTCAAGGGTGAAGACCCGATCTCAAAGGATGAAGATCCATTTTTAAGGGTAAAGACCCGATCTCAAAGGATGAAGATCCATTTTCAAGGGTGAAGACCCGATCTCCAAGGATAAAGATCCATTTATAAGGGTGAAGACCCGATCTCCAAGGATGAAGATCCATTTTCAAGGGTGAAGACCTGATCTCAAAGGATGAAGATCCATTTTCAAGAGTAGAGACCCGATCTCCAAGGATGAAGATCCATTTACAAGGGTGAAGACCTGATCTCTAAGGATGAAGATCCGATCTCCAAGGATGAAGACCCATTATAAGGGTGAAGACTCAATCTCCAAGGATGAAGATCCATTTTCAAAGGTGAAGATCCGATGCTAAGGATGTAGATCCAAGATCCAACGATGAAGATTTATTTTGAGGGTAAAGACCCACAATGCGTTAAAGAATAGAACAACCAGAGCAGTCAGAATTTTCAACTGATAAAAGGTCAGTCAAACTCAGTCTCAGGTCTAAAACCCAAATCCCAAATTACCCTTAGTTCTAGAATCTAAAATTACCCTTAAGTCTAGAACTTGGCTCGGGTCTAGAACCCAAATTATCCTTAAGTCCAGAACTTAGCTTAGGTCCAGAACCTAAATTCCTTCTTAAGTCCAGAACTTAGCTTGGGTCCAGAACCCAAATTATCCTTAAGTCCAGAACTTAGCTTAGGTCCAGAACCTAAAGTCCTTTCCGAGTCCAGAACTCAAACCAGGTCTAGAAACCAAACCATCTCGGGTCCAGAACCCAAGTCTTTTCTCAGTCCAGAACTCAAACCAGGTCCACAAACTAAAATTAAAACCATCTCAAGAAAATTAAGTCTATTTTTGCCAAAATTAAAAGTCTTGTTGCTTTTCACTCTCTGAATCAATTCAACATCGTTCAAGCAGAGGGCAAACTATAGACCTTTAATTTTGACCCCAATTTGATATGGTCCTAATTAAAGGATGTCAAAATAAATTTGATCCAACTTTAAATATTTAAACCTAGTTTATAATTTTTAAAGGAGTCGGTTCGGATTAAAGAAGCATAAATTTAATTGTAAAACCCTAAAATCAAGTTGAATTGGCCCAAATCAAAACTTTTTGGTCCATAAGTTAAAAAATGCTAGAATAATTTGAGTGAGGCCGGCAGGGGAGACATGAGCATGCCTCATGTTAATTTAGCAGCCCAGATCGACATGAGGTTGGACTCATGTCGACCTAGGCAGGCTAGGTCGACATGAGCATGCTTCATGTCAACCTTGGCAGGCTAGGTCAAAATGAGCATGCTTCATGTCGATCTTGGCAGCCCAAGGTCGACATGAGCATACCTCATGTTGACTTGGGCAGCCCAAGGTCAACATGAGGTTGGTCTCATGTCGACCTAGGGCAACCAGGTCAGCATGAGGTTGGATAAGTTTCCTAATTCAACTAGAATTCGTTTTAAGGACCGATTAATATTAGGTTAAGGATTCTGAGTGAAGTTAGGGCCTATAAATAATAACGTTTCAGAATTCAGAGGGGGAGGGGAACATTAAAGAGGGTCAATAATGAATATTAAGAGAGATTAAAACCACAAAACAGAAGAGACAACAAGAAAGAGAGAAGAACAACAGCAGCTTTTTGGAGAGCAAAGGAAACCACAAACAGAAAAATCAAAACAACCAAAGAAGAAGGCAAAATCCATACTGTCTTCACATTGTTCATCCAGAAATCAAGTTTTTTGGTGGAACCAACAACGAAGGTTTGATCTTTAATCATAAATTATTCATGCTCCAAGTAGCTTCGTTTCTTTGATTAATAAGAGCATGCATGCAGTAACATGATCCTTGAATCAATAACTTTAATCGATTACTTTATTTAACACATTGATCAGTTGGTATTCATAACCCCCACATGCACGTTTCATAAAAAACATCAAACTATCCAGTATCCATCGAGGATTTAAATTAATTATTAGAATCTATTTTATTTACTTTACATCAAGAACCGTAAATTATTTTATTGAAGCTCAAAACCTTAAACTATTTTTATCCAAAAGCTTAAACCATTTCATTTTTAAACTCCAAAATATTGATAATTTTTTCAAAACCGTAATTTATCTTTCCAAACCCAAAATTATATTTTTAAGGCAATAAGTTAAACCCAAAAACCCTAATTCCAAATTCTGAATTCCAAAACCCTAGTTTCAAAAATCTTAATTTTAAAACCCTAATTCCAAACTCCGAATTCCATAATCCTAAGGTTCAAAAACCCTCAAAACCCTAATTCAAAACCCTAATTTTGAAACCCTAAGTTCCAAAAAACCCTAAATTCTTTAAAACATTAAACTTATATATTTATTGCTTTATTTAATTTTAAATTTTATTATGTAGTTTATTATATATTTTGATGGTTGATTTATTTAATTTCAATGTTTGATTTATTTAATTTATCATGGATGATTATTTTCTTTATTGTTATGATTATCATTTGTTTGTTTTAGTATAAAACTTTGTGAGAGGTATGTTTCCACTTTGTAGGTACCTCATTAGTTAAATTTTATGTAATTTAAATTGCTTTTATATTTTGGACCAATGTAAAGGACATGTTTCCACCTTTTGGTGGGTGTCCTATTTAGTTTAGACATGAATGATGTAAGGATATGTTTCCATCCTCGGATGGGTGTCCATTTATTTGCTTTGTTTGAACATTGCTTTGATTTTAATATAATGATGCTTTATTTTAATTGTTGCATGTAATATAGATAATATTGTTCTACTTAAGAATTTTATAATATTAAGACCAGCAAAGGAGGCCGGTTCCAATGAACCAGGCATTGTGGGTGTGCTGGGCCATTTCTCACCTTCCCCACACGTACCTAACTTTTCAAAACCATTAGGGGGTTAGGGATTCCTTAGGAATCAAGTCATCCACCCCTTTCTTTTTCTCGGCCTCAAGCCTAAATAGTGCCAAAGTCACAAGAACCATTCCACCGGGAGTGGGGGCAAAAATTTCCGCTCACAGTCCTAACAAGCCTTCTCTTGCTAATACATTGTTGGCCAATGTGGCCAAGTCTAGCATGCCATATATTCACAACATTTTCATTCACATTAGAAGATGTAAATAAGGAAATACATACTTTACTAGAACAATAATCCACACTAAGTATAATAAAACCATCAAAAAAATATCTATGTCCAAAATAACTTGTTCTCAAAGAATAGTCAATACAATTTTTAGTAAAATTCATATTAAACTCTAACTTAAGTAATACTAAAACAAAAACTAAATTTCATGAATATTTGAAGCATATAACGCATCATGTAAAAATATGATTCGTCCTCCACGCATGACTAACTTGCGTGTTTTAATCCCTTTGATATCAACTCTTGAGTTGTTTCCTGCATATATGTATCTTGTTCCATATGGAATTTGCCAAAATTCCACAAAGGCACTCTTGTCCTTTGCTATATGGTTTACGGTTGTTGAGTCTATAGTCCACAAAGGATGAGATTCAGTAAGAAAAATAGAACCAGAAACATTAATTGCACACTCTTGTTCAAAAAAATGTGTTACTTTCTTTGGCTCACTATAATCGAGAGCAAAGTGTCCCTTTTTGCCACAATTATATCACTTGACTTTTACTATATTTTTCTTTTTGATATTACATTTTTCTTTCCATGTTGGTAGAACTTTCTTCCTTTGTTAGCCTAAGCACTTCCTTTGTTCTCCCCTTATTGGTATTCACCTTGAAATTTGCATTTACATCCTTTCCTACCTTGAGAGCTAGAACCAGCCATATACACATCAGTATTAAGCTTATTATCATTGAGGTGATCCTCTTCTAGCTCCAAATGTCTCATGGCATCTTCTAAAGTTTTGATGCCTTCATTGTGGGTTAGGTGAATCTTCATATGTTCCCAACTTTGGGGAAAAGAACGGATAACAGCTTAACCCTGTTGTTCATCTGTTAGGACATGACCTATACCTTTTAGCTTAGTTATCATGTTTGACATATGCCTTAAATGCTATTTCATTCTATGGTTAGGCCTCTTTTTGTAAGTGTCAAACTTAATAGTAAGAGATCGAAGTTTGGTTGTGAACGTACCTCCAAACCTCTCTGCAAGTGTAGACCACATGTCCTTTGCTATCTCATACTTCCTAAACTCTCTCATTATATCATTGTCCATACTGCTCAACAAAGTAATACGGGCAAGAGATTTTTCCAAGCCTCATATACTACACAGTCTCCCTATGTTGAGCTATGTTTCCATCCTCAGGCTCAGTCATGGATTCATTAAGAGCCTCAAGAGCCTCTTACTCCTCCAGTATATATTGTATTTTCATGCTCCAATTCTCATAATTATCGCCATTCAATTTCTCACCCTTATTGAGTTCAACAACAATATTTTTAGAAGAAGATGTCATTTCTAAATACATTTACAAAGATATGTGTGAGAATGAATTTTTGCCCCTACTCCAGGTGGAATGGTTTTTATTACTTCGATACTATTAGTCTCAGGGTCTTAGAGAATACAGGCCTAAATTTGGAGAATATGGAGTCATCACCCTGTCGGCCGGGAAAAGAAAGAGGTGGATGACTCGATTCCTAAGGAATCTCCAACCCCCTAATGGGTTCAGAAAGTTGGGTATACATGGGGAAGGTGAGAATGACCCAACACCCCCACAGTGCCGGATTCATTAGAACCAGCCTCCTTTTAGATCTAAATATTATAAAATTCTTAATTATTATAATATTATCCAAACTACATGAGAATAATAAAATAAAATATCATTATATTAAAATCAAAGTAATGTTCAAAACAAAATTAAAACGGGCACCCACACGAGGTGAAAACATACACTTACAACCAAATCCAATGTCTAAAACTAAATAAATAGGATACCCACCAAAAAGGTAAAAACGTATGCTTTTGCTTTTACATTAATCCAAAATCTTTAAATAATAAACTAAATTACATAATAAAAACTGAGGCGCCCACAAAGTGGAAATGTGCTTTTTACAAATCAAGAAATCAAATAAATAATTAATTAAGCAAATTAAATCATTCAAACATGATAATTAAAAAAAAATCCATCATAAAGTAAAATAAACCAACCATCATATACCAAAAGGCAAACCAAATAAATAATTAAAACTAGAGTTTAAACCACTAAGTAAATAAAATTAAGGTTTGAGAAAAAAAATTGGGATTTATGGGCTACTAGACCATTAGGGAATTCAAAAAATAAGGTTTGGAAATTAGGAATTAGGGTTTAGAAATTTGGTTACTGGATGTTTACTAAATAAGTTTAGAAATCAGGGTTTAGGTGTTTAAGTCTTAAGAGTTACAGATTAGGGTTTTGGAATTGTTAGACAAATGATCTTAATTTTGACCCTTGACAACTCAAATGGATGATCTATTTAACTTGTGTTTGAGAAATCTTGTTGCAGGATTAGGTTGCTTCAATTAAAGGTGAACAGAACAATTATAGCGGTCGCACCTCACCTAAATACGACCGCTCCATGCAATTACAGAATGAAACCTTGTCACAGTAGGTTTCGCGGTCAGAAGTTCGACCATAGTCGCGACCGCGCCTACAGAATGGCGACCGTCCAAAATACTTGCCCGACCGCTACTCAAGGAACTTAAATCATTACAATCATAGTAAGGTTCGCGGTGACAAGAACGGTGAATGATTCGACCTCGCTTACCACTTTAGCGACCGCCCCATTTAGAGTCGCGACCGCCCAACAATTCAAGAAGAAATTGCTCAAAGAGACAGTAGTGTTCGCGTCCTCAGGTGCGTCCAGAAGTTCGACGCGAAAATGTGAGTTCGACCGCGAAAAGCTACCAAGGGCGACCGTGAAGATTCAAATTATGGCGGACATCTCTTTTGCTCTGTCAGAAAGTGACACGTGACATGACCGTTGTAAACCCACTTCAATATTCAAAAAGGGCGACCGCACCTCTGCTTGGCGCGACCGTCCCGACAAACACAACATGGGCAAGAAACGGTCCGACAAACACATCATGGGCAAGATTCCAGCTGCAGAGCACTAAAATTCGACCGTTGAAGTTTTTCAAAAGTAGCGACCGTCCCTTGTTAAAAGGACGACCGCGTGAAGCATGAGCGCGACCATCCTTGTACTAAGGGCGACCGCGAAGTGCTTCGGATAGTTTAAGTAAAGAAGGTCTAATCTGCCAAGACTTTATTCTCAACATCAATAACGGCTAGTAAGACCACATTGGCTATAAATACAAAGTTTCTATGAGAAAACAAAAAAGTAGACAACATTGAGAAAAGATTTTCATAGCCAAGCAACAAATTTTCTTTTACTTGTATTTGAATTGTTATGAATGTTAGGTGTTAGCATTGAAAACACCATTGTATAAGTTTGAGTGTAAGCTTGGGAAACACTTGGGTTGTGAGAGTAAGCCTTGTAAAACTCTTGTTAGGTTGTGAGAGTGAGCCTTGTAAAACTCTTGTTTGGGTTGTAAGTGTGAGCCTAAGAAAAACACTTGTAAAGTTGGAAGTGAGCTTGTAAAAACTTCAAAGACTAGTGGAACCTTAACAAGTTGTTAAGGAAGTGGATGTAGGATTGAAGTAAATCCGAACCACTATAAATCTTGTGTGTTCTTTCTTTCCTCCATTACTCAACCAACTCTCTATTCCGCATTTCTTGTTTGTTGAGTTTTTTAAATTGTCATTATTTCTTGAGGAAACCAATTCACCCCCCCCCCTCTTGGTTGCCATCTTGGGACAACAATTGGTATCAGAGCCCTGAGATTTCTTGAACTTATTTGTGAAATCTGATCCATAATGGCAACTTCTTCTTCATCAAGCTCTCATGGAAATCTTAACTCTATTCTTAGACCCTACTTTGATGGAACGGATTACTCATACTGGAAACACAAAATGTATTTGTTTCTAGATAGTGAAGGGATTGAACTATGGGATTTCGTGGAAAATGAGTGGAAATCTCCCACTCATGAAGCTGACGGTATTCAAGTTCCACTTCCCAAAGCTCAATGGTCAACTAGCAATATCAGAGATCGATTCAAGAACAATAGAGCTGCTTCCATCTTGATGAACTCCATTTCAAGAGAAGAAGGTGGAAGAGTTCAACATTTAACTTGTGCACATTGCATTTGGAAAACACTTGAAAACTACCATGAAGGTACAACTCAGGTAAGATTTACCAAGAAACAAATGCATGTTCATGAGTAAGAGCTATTCAAGATGAAACCAAATGAAAATGTCACCGACATGACCAATCGCTTACTTGCAATTGTCAATGAACTAAAGAAGTATGGCAAGGTATATGATCAAGGTGATGTAAACAGTAAAATCTTGAGAGCCCTAAGAGCTAGAAAGAACTTTGAATCCAAAGTATCATCCATAGAAGAAGCTCATGATCTCAGCACATTAAGAACCGACGAGCTAGTTGGTAAATTACTCACTTTTGAGCTGCATAGTGAAAAAGAAGAAGATCAAGGTGAGAAAGAAAAGAGAAAACCAATTGCACTCAAAGCAATCAAAGAAGCTGAGAGCTCAAGCAATGAAGATACTGATGATGAAGATGAAATGGCTATGTTCTCAAAAAGAATGATTGAATGGAAAAGGAAGAAAAGATTACAAGCAAACAAAGGTACACCTCCTAAATTCTCCTTCAAATATAAAGAAAAGAAAAATGAGGTAAAGTGCTATGAATGTGGAAAAACTGGTCACATCAAGTCAGATTGCTACAAATTAAAGAACAAAAGGAAATGGGATAAAGAAAAGAAAAAGTCTCTCAAAGCCACATGGGATGACTCTTCCTCAAGTGAAGAAGAAGAAGAAGAAGGAATTGCAAATCTTTGTCTCATGGCTATTGAAGATGACTCCAATGAGGTAAGTACTCAATCCTTTGATCTTGTAGCACATGATGATATAAATGATATAGATGATAGTGACTTGATTGAGCACATGAATTCTAAAATAGAAAAATATTTCTCTAAAATGATGCTCTATAAAGAGAAAAACTCTAAGTTAGAAAAGGATTTTATATGCTTAAAGATGTAATATCCTCATGTATGCCCTAGAAGTCTTGGTTATATTGTTGTTGTTGTTATTGTTATAAATTGGATTGAATGTATATGATGTGTTAAGAAAAGAAATTGGGAGGAGAATGCTTGTGTATATGTGTTTTGGAAAGAAATAGGGTTTAGAGAGAATGGTATATGTTGTGTATATGATGATATATATAACATATAAATGGGTCAAAGGAAGAGTCAAAGGAAGAGAGATATTTTTGTGTTAAGTGTGTAATTACATATGTGGGCTTATATGAAACAAAAGGTTAGTTATATGGTTAAGGGCAATTTGGTAATTGCTTGGATAAGATTACTTGGTGGAGATTAAAGGCAAAATTTGACTTTGTGTCTTGATCATTTTCTTCTTTCTTTCATGAAGTGGCCGGCTCCTCCATAGACAAAGGGAAGCAAGAGGTGAAGAGAGGTTCTTGATGAGTTGAGTTCAAAAATTGAAGGAAGATTAAGTGATCAAGTTGGTGATTCAAGAAGTTTTGTAACTTTGGTAAGTTCTCTTGTGATCTTTGTGTTTATTTGAAATGATATTTGAGTTTGATAGATTTTTAAGAGTGTGTTGGTTGATTTTGAGATGTGAGAAGTGTTTGAGTGATTGGATGATGGATGTTGAGTATGGATTGAAGAAAGGAGTAAGTGGTTGGAAGAGATGATGTTGTATATGTGGTAAGGGTTTTGAGATGATTTTGTGTTTGGTGTTTGATGTGTGTTTTGGTTTGTTTTGGGTGTGTTGCAAGTTGAGATGAGTTTTGAGTATGTTTTGTTAAGATTATTTGAAGAGGATGTTAATGTATAGAAGTGTGTTGTTGAGTGTATGGTTGTTTTTGATTGGAGTCTTGATTTGTGGCCGGACACGCCCATGAGCACGTCCAGGGTTTTTAGGCGTGTCAATTGTGTTGGAGGCAGTAGGTTTGACACGATCAGTAGCACGCCCGTGTTATTGAGCGTGTCATAGCTACTGTAAGATTTGAGAATTTACACGCCCAGGAACACGCCCATGTTGTTGAGCGTGTAAATGTTTCTGTGTTGTGGAGTTAGGGCACGGCCATAAACACGCCCGTGTGGGTGAACGTGTCAGGGTTGAGGTTTGCCCTAATTAATTCCTAATTGGATTATTTCTTGTGTATCCCTAAACAAGTATATGCTATTACTTTTGATTTAAGTCTTGAAGATAGTGATTGATCATTGATCTAAGAGGTTAAAGAATCTTGGACAAGGAAATGTTAGGAGTTGTATGAATTGTTAGTAAAATAAGTACAAATCTTGTATTATTGTATTGTTGCATATGATGATAATGGCAATGTATATGATACTATGTGAACAATGTGATATTTCATGTATTGTGACTCATGTGATGAGTAGTGTGTTTGGTTATGTTTATATCAATAATGCTATATGTATAATGTGATGGAATAAAATGCCATTGTGATTGGCTATGGTAACTTATATGTGATATGAGGCCATTGTTATTGGCTATGATGAGAGTTGAGAATGGAAATGATAATTAAATAATAAATGATTTGTGTGGCTAATGTGTTATTCCATTTTCAGAGTTTGTTGTTGGTGGCATGCCTAATAAGTGTAACAATCTCTTGAAGTTAGGTTGGATTGAATCCTTGAAGCCTAATTGAGATGTTACCACCCTTGAAGCTAGGTTGGGTTAGTTCTTGAAGCCAAGTTGGGTAGAAGCTTAGCATGCTTTGCTCCCTTTGAAGCTTGGTTGAACTTAATCCTTGAAGCCTAGTTGGGTATATGATATTGATAAATGTGATAACAAAACCAAAGCATTAACTCTGAAAATTGAATGGCATATTAGTGTGTTTTGGGCACATGCTTGTCTTTGTTTAGTGTTGATTATGAATGATTAAATGAATACTAATGAGGTATATAATAAGATGTTGAAATATGATATGTCTATTTATGTTGAGTTATGAAATGTAAAGGTATGTTGTTAGCTTTGCATATATGATGTTACATGTATAATATGGATTGAGAATTTGCATTGCATTGCATTAAAGCATAACATTAACATGCATTATCTTACTAAGCCGTTGGCTTAGCACGATAGTGTTTGATCGCGCAGGTAATAGGGTTGAACCCGAGAGCTCTTCGAGACCGAGTGAGAGTAGACAGTGAAGAGTTGATTTTGGGAACTTAAAGATCAGAGGAGACTTGCCAATCATGTATAACTCTTTTATATTTTGTAAAGTAAAGATTTTAATGTACATATGTGTATATTTGTAAATATGAAATTAAATGTTTTCATATATGTAAATATTTGATAAATTCCGCTGCGTAACAACTAAATGTATCTTTATATATATATCTATTTAGTTTTATATTACAAGTTAATTACTTATCTTTCTTTAATGTATACAATTGAAAAATTATGGTATCATTTAAAATGTTTTGAATGTTAAAAAAATCTGTAGCATCTCTATGTTTAGTGCATGTATACTGCATTGTGGTGGTTGTAGTGTGCATGTGTTGAATGTAGGGGTGTTACAATTGTTTTGGTATCAGAGCCTAGGTTTGAGATTCTCAACCTAGGTAAAATATAAGAAAAAGATTATTTTGATTTTAAAAGTGGTTTTTGAATAATATACATGTTTGGGATTGGCAACCTCTGATCTTTAATAAGATGTAGTATGTTGTGTTTGCAGACTTAGGTTGTGATGGATTCTCACTCACGCCAGTCGGTTGAGGGTAGTGAGGAGAGCGTTGCTCCTGATGAGGGAGCTAGGGTTGATAGTGTTGAGGAGGCACCTGCTTCGGTGTCGGGTAGACCAGTTGGTGAGGAGGTTCCGCCAGCCTGGTTTAGACATATGATGGAAGTTATGAGGCAAGCGCCAGTACAACCAGTGCCACCACCCCCTCAGCCTTCAGTACCAGTGAGGCACTATGATAAGCTAAGGAAATATGGAGCAGAGGATTTCTTTGGTACAGTTGATCCGGCTGTAGCAGAACAGTGGCTTGATAGAGTTCAGAGGGTATTTGTTCAGTTGCAAGCCACCTCAGAGGAAAAGTTTGATTATGCAAGATCTTTGCTGCAGAAGGATGCCTACGATTGGTGGAAGACGGTGCCCCATTCTATGGATGATCCTCCAACACTGTCTTACACTGATTTTCTGAGGGAATTTGAGTTGAAGTATACTCCTAGGGAGTATAAAGACATGAAGAAGATGGAGTTCTTAAGCTTGAAGCAAGACAGCAAGACTGTTACTGAGTATGAAGTTGAGTTTATTCGACTGAGTCAGTATGCTGGGGGTATCATTGCTGATGAGATTGATAGATTTCGGAGGTTTGAGGAGGGATTGAGGCCCTCGATTATGTGCTTAGTAGCTGGATCCAGATATCAGGATTTCTCACAGCTTGTGGCAGCAGCTCGAAGTGTAGAGCGAGCTCAGGGTATTGCGGTTGCTTCAGAAGAAGAGGTTAGGGTTAGAAGGCCCCAGTTCGAGGCAGGGTCTTCTTCTGCGAAGAGGGGTAGATGAAGTTTTGTTCCTCGGAGTAGTAGGAGCCAGAGACCAGCGGGTAGGTCAGTGCAGTTACAGAGGCAGAGATTTAGACCTGCAGCTTCAGTGGCGAGTGCTCCGACCCCTATGGTTCAGAGATCCACCTTACCCATCTGCATCCATTGTGGTAGGCCACATGGTGGTCCTTGCTGGAAGACTGGTGTAGCAGGGGTTTGTTTCAGATGTGGATCACCAGATCACTTTGTGAGAGATTGTCCTGAGAGGCAAGAGCAGATGTCAGTTGATACAGCAGCTTCTCGACCTAGTGTGAGGGGAGGTCGAGTAGGCAGAGGTAGCAGCCGGGGAGGCAGATCTGGGTTCAGTGTTAGAGGAGGTGCTAAATTCAGGGAGAGTAGACCAGAGGAGGTTGGTTCTTCCCAGAGGATGTATGTTATGCAGAGGCAGCCAGATGCTTCGGCAGTCATTGCTGGTACTTTTTCCTTATTTGGTTTTTCTGTACTTGCTTTGATTGATCCGGGTTCCACGCATTCATATGTTAGTGCATCTGTATTGCCTGTATTTGATGTGCATGCTGAGTCCCTAGGATTTGATGTGTTGGTGACAAATCCGTTAGGGCATAGTGTGGTTGTGAGTAAGGTGCACCGAGATAGTGCAGTGAGGGTGCAGGGTGAGGAGTTCCTTGGAGATTTGATTGAGATGCCATTTAAGGAATATGATGTGATCTTAGGTATGGATTGGCTATCTCGACATGGAGCTGTGGTAGACTGTAAAAGGAAAATTGTTTCTTTGAGAACTGTTGATGGTAGAGAGGTGATAGTATCTAATGAGCAGGAACAGCTAGCCTCCTTATTTGTTTCAGCTGTTGCAGCCAGGAGGTTGATTAGAAAGGGGTGTGAAGCTTATCTTGCTCATGTGATAGATACTAGAGTGAAGGGTTCTCCCATTGATAGTATTGCCACAGTTGCAGAGTTCCCAGATGTATTTCCAGAGGAGTTGCCAGGGTTACCTCCTGAGAGAGAGGTGGAGTTCGGTATTGAATTGTTGCCTGGTACCACTCCTATCTCTATTACTCCTTATAGAATGGCACCAGCAGAATTGAGGGAATTGAAAGTGCAATTACAGGAGTTGTTGGATAGAGGATTTATTCGCCCCAGTGTTTCTCCTTGGGGAGCTCCTGTGCTATTTGTGAAGAAGAAAGATGGTACTATGAGGTTGTGTATCGATTATAGGCAATTGAACAAGGTGACTATTAAAAATAAATATCCTTTGCCTAGAATCGAAGATCTCTTTGATCAATTGAAGGGTGCAGCTGTGTTTTCTAAAATTGATTTGAGATCTGGGTACCATCAATTGAGAGTTAAAGCTGAGGATGTTTCTAAGACCGCTTTTCGGACCAGGTATGGGCATTATGAATTTTTAGTTATGCCTTTTGGTCTGACGAATGCACCTGCAGCTTTTATGGATTTGATGAATAGGGTGTTTAGGCCCTATCTGGATCAGTTTGTAGTGGTCTTCATCGATGATATTCTAGTGTATTCAAGGAATGAAGAGGAACATGATTTGCATCTGCGGATTGTGTTGCAGATTTTGAGAGAGAAGCAGTTGTTTGCCAAATTGTCGAAGTGTGAGTTTTGGTTGGATCAAGTATCTTTTCTCGGACTGCAGAAGGCATTAGAGTTGATTCGAGTAAAGTTGAAGTCATTTTAAATTGGAGTCCACCCAAGTCTGTGACAGAGATTAGAAGTTTTCTGGGTTTGGCAGGCTATTACCGGCGGTTTGTGAAAGGGTTTTCTTTGATAGCTACTCCACTCACCAGATTGCTTCGTAAGGGAGTAAGGTTTTTGTGGACAGATCAGTGTCAGGCGAGCTTTGAACAGTTGAGAGAAATGTTAACTCAGGCACCTGTTCTTACTTTACCTGTTGAAGGCAAACCGTATGTGATCTACAGTGATGCTTCACATAAAGGTTTGGGGTGTGTTTTGATGCAGGAAGGGAAAGTTATAGCTTATGCATCTAGACAGTTGAAACCGCATGAGCTTAACTATCCGACCCATGATTTGGAATTGGCTGCCATTGTGTTTGCATTGAAGATTTGGCGCCACTATCTGTTTGGGGAGAAATGTTTTGTCTACACTGATCACAAGAGTTTGAAGTATTTGGGTGTCCAGAAAGAACTTAATCTTCGTCAGAGGAGATGGTTAGAATTGATTAAAGACTACGACTGCTTGATTGACTATCATCCAGGTAAAGCAAATGTTGTTGCTGATGCCTTGAGTCGGAAGTCTTTAGCTGGTTTAATAGTTTACTCGCTCTCGTTGCTTGTTGAGTTGAGAGCATTGCATGCCAGTTTTGTACCTTGTGTTGATGGTGCATTGTTGGCACAGTTGCAATTGAAGCCGGTTTTGTTAGATTAGATCAAAGAAGCTCAGTTGGCTGATAAAAAGATACAGAAGATTGTTTCGGATTGTCAGAGTGGAAAGGGTAGAGATTTTATTGTGAAGAGTGATGGGAGTCTCTGGTTTAAGAGCCGATTGTGTGTGCCGGATGATGCTGATTTGAAAAGGATCATTTTAGAAGAAGCTCATCGGTCGATGTTTGCTATGCATCCGGGTAATACGAAGATGTATCATGATTTGAGACAGCTTTATTGGTGGATGGGGTTGAAGAGAGACATTGCTGAGTTTGTATCGAAATGTCTCACTTGTCAGAAGGTTAAAGCAGAGCATCAAGTTCCAACCGGGTTGCTTCAACCGTTGTCAGTGCCAGAATGGAAGTGGGAAAGAGTGACAATGGACTTTGTGTCTGGGTTGCCATTGACACAAAGGAAACATGATGCCATATGGGTGATTGTGGATAGATTGACTAAGACAGCTCATTTCCTTCCGGTGCGGATGGATTACTCTTTGGAGAGGTTGGCTGAGCTGTATATCCATGAGATTGTGAAGTTGCATGTCTTTAGTATCTGATCGAGATCCCAGGTTTACTTCAAGATTTTGGAAGAGTTTGCATAGTGCTTTGGGTTCTCGACTGCACTTCAGTACTGCTTTTCATCCACAGACAGATGGACAGTCAGAGAGGGTGATACAGATTATTGAGGACATGTTGAGAAGCTATGTCATCGATTTCTTTGGAAGTTGGGATAGATTTTTACCTCTTGTGGAGTTTGCTTACAACAACAGTCACTAATCCAGCATTGGTATGGCACCGTTTGAAGCATTGTATGGCAGACGGTATAGGACACCTCTTTGTTGGAATGAACTTGGGGAAGGTAAGTTAATTGGGCCTGATTTGATTCAAGAAACTGAAGAGAAAGTAAAGTTGATTCGAGGCAGGTTAAAAGCAGCTTCAGACCGACAGAAATCTTATGCAGATCTAAAGAGGAGAGATATAGAGTTTGATGTGGGAGATAAGGTATTTTTGAAAGTATCTCCTTGGAAGAAGATTTTGAGGTTCGGTCGGAAAGGAAAATTGAGTCCTCATTTCATTGGGCCGTATGAAGTGTTAGAAAGAGTTGGGCCAGTGGCGTATCGACTTGCTTTGCCACCTGAGTTGGATCGTATTCATAACGTATTTCATGTTTCTATGTTGAGGAGGTACAGGTCGGATCCATCTCATGTGTTGCCGATTGAGTCAATTGAAGTAAATCCTGATCTGACGTTTGAAGAGGAACCAGTTGCTATCTTGGCACGTGGTGTGAAAGAGTTGAGAAACAAAAGAGTGCCATTTTTGAAAATTTTGTGGAAGAATCATGGAAAGGAAGAGGCAACTTGGGAAAATGAACAAACCATGCGAGAACAATATCCTCAGTTGTTTCAGACTTGATATCAGGTAATTTCGAGGACGAAATTTCTTTTTAGAGGGGGAGAATTGTAATATCCTCATGTATGCCCTAGAAGTCTTGGTTATATTGTTGTTGTTGTTATTGTTATAAATTGGATTGAATGTATATGATGTGTTAAGAAAAGAAATTGGGAGGAGAATGCTTGTGTATATGTGTTTTGGAAAGAAATAGGGTTTAGAGAGAATGGTATATGTTGTGTATATGATGATATATATAACATATAAATGGGTCAAAGGAAGAGTCAAAGGAAGAGAGATATTTTTGTGTTAAGTGTGTAATTACATATGTGGGCTTATATGAAACAAAAGGTTAGTTATATGGTTAAGGGCAATTTGGTAATTGCTTGGATAAGATTACTTGGTGGAGATTAAAGGCAAAATTTGACTTTGTGTCTTGATCATTTTCTTCTTTCTTTCATGAAGTGGCCGGCTCCTCCATAGACAAAGGGAAGCAAGAGGTGAAGAGAGGTTCTTGATGAGTTGAGTTCAAAAATTGAAGGAAGATTAAGTGATCAAGTTGGTGATTCAAGAAGTTTTGTAACTTTGGTAAGTTCTCTTGTGATCTTTGTGTTTATTTGAAATGATATTTGAGTTTGATAGATTTTTAAGAGTGTGTTGGTTGATTTTGAGATGTGAGAAGTGTTTGAGTGATTGGATGATGGATGTTGAGTATGGATTGAAGAAAGGAGTAAGTGGTTGGAAGAGATGATGTTGTATATGTGGTAAGGGTTTTGAGATGATTTTGTGTTTGGTGTTTGATGTGTGTTTTGGTTTGTTTTGGGTGTGTTGCAAGTTGAGATGAGTTTTGAGTATGTTTTGTTAAGATTATTTGAAGAGGATGTTAATGTATAGAAGTGTGTTGTTGAGTGTATGGTTGTTTTTGATTGGAGTCTTGATTTGTGGCCGGACACGCCCATGAGCACGTCCAGGGTTTTTAGGCGTGTCAATTGTGTTGGAGGCAGTAGGTTTGACACGATCAGTAGCACGCCCGTGTTATTGAGCGTGTCATAGCTACTGTAAGATTTGAGAATTTACACGCCCAGGAACACGCCCATGTTGTTGAGCGTGTAAATGTTTCTGTGTTGTGGAGTTAGGGCACGGCCATAAACACGCCCGTGTGGGTGAACGTGTCAGGGTTGAGGTTTGCCCTAATTAATTCCTAATTGGATTATTTCTTGTGTATCCCTAAACAAGTATATGCTATTACTTTTGATTTAAGTCTTGAAGATAGTGATTGATCATTGATCTAAGAGGTTAAAGAATCTTGGACAAGGAAATGTTAGGAGTTGTATGAATTGTTAGTAAAATAAGTACAAATCTTGTATTATTGTATTATTGCATATGATGATAATGGCAATGTATATGATACTATGTGAACAATGTGATATTTCATGTATTGTGACTCATGTGATGAGTAATGTGTTTGGTTATGTTTATATCAATAATGCTATATGTATAATGTGATGGAATAAAATGCCATTGTGATTGGCTATGGTAACTTATATGTGATATGAGGCCATTGTTATTGGCTATGATGAGAGTTGAGAATGGAAATGATAATTAAATAATAAATGATTTGTGTGGCTAATGTGTTATTCCATTTTCAGAGTTTGTTGTTGGTGGCATGCCTAATAAGTGTAACAATCTCTTGAAGTTAGGTTGGATTGAATCCTTGAAGCCTAATTGAGATGTTACCACCCTTGAAGCTAGGTTGGGTTAGTTCTTGAAGCCAAGTTGGGTAGAAGCTTAGCATACTTTGCTCCCCTTGAAGCTTGGTTGAACTTAATCCTTGAAGCCTAGTTGGGTATATGATATTGATAAATGTGATAACAAAACCAAAGCATTAACTCTGAAAATTGAATGGCATATTAATGTGTTTTGGGCCCATGCTTGTCTTTATTTAGTGTTGATTATGAATGATTAAATGAATACTAATGAGGTATATAATAAGATGTTGAAATATGATATGTCTATTTATGTTGAGTTATGAAATGTAAAGGTATGTTGTTAGCTTTGCATATATGATGTTACATGTATAATATGGATTGAGAATTGGCATTGCATTGCATTAAAGCATAACATTAGCATGCATTATCTTACTAAGCCGTTGGCTTAGCGCGATAGTGTTTGATCGCGCAGGTAATAGGGTTGAACCCGAGAGCTCTTCGAGACCGAGTGAGAGTAGACAGTGAAGAGTTTATTTTGGGAACTTAAAGATCAGAGGAGACTTGCCAATCATGTATAACTCTTTTATATTTTGTAAAGTAAAGATTTTAATGTACATATGTGTATATTTGTAAATATGAAATTAAATGTTTTCATATATGTAAATATTTGATAAATTCCGCTGCGTAACAACTAAATGTATCTTTATATATATATCTATTTAGTTTTGTATTACAAGTTAATTACTTATCTTTCTATAATGTATACAATTGAAAAATTATGGTATCATTTAAAATGTTTTGAATGTTAAAAAAATCTGTAGCATCTCTATGTTTAGTACATGTATACTGCATTGTGGTGGTTGTAGTGTGCATGTGTTGAATGTAGGGGTGTTACAAAAGAACTCTACCTTAGAATTGAAAACCTCAAATGAACACTTAATGAATACAATAGGAGAATTAAATAAAAGCTCACATGACTTAGAAAAGGTGATTAAAGAGAATGAGGCATTGAAGCATGAACTAAAAGAACTAAAAGAATCAATTTCCAAATTTCATAAAGGAAAGGAAGCATTGAACACATTAATTAATAATCAAAGATCACCTTCCTTGAAATATGGATTAGGATTCAATGGCTCAACCAACATTGCACCTAGCAAACCAACATTTGTGAAAGCATCTACAACTAAAATTTCTGATGTTCATATCAAAGATGCTTGCACCAAATCTAAAAGAACTTCTTATGGTTCACTAGGAGATAAAGCCAAAAATAATTATGCATTGTTGTTCACTAAACTTGTACAAAAGAAATCACATACTTGTAGTTGTATGTATAATGCAAAAAGAAAAATGCAGAAGCATAGGATACCATGGCAATGCACATATTGCATGAAATTTGGTCACAAAAATTTCTATTGTTATATAAGAAAAGCTCATCTCAATTTAGAAGGCACTCTTTCTACTAACCATCAAGGACCCAACTATATGTGGGTACCTAAAAGAAGATGATCACAATTGTCTTGCAGGTATGCCTAAAATCTACTACCAATGAAAGCACATGGCTTGTGGATAGTGGATGCTCAAGGCATATGACTGGAAATGCAAAGCTCTTTACAAGTATTACCTATAAACATGGAGGTAACGTAACTTTTGGAAACAATGCTAAAGGTAAAATTCTTGGTGTTGGCTCCATTGGTTCTATTGGTAAGGATTTAATTGAAGATGTATGGCTTGTTGATGGTTTGAAACATAACTTGCTAAGTGTTAGTCAACTTTGTGATAAAGCATACTTTGTCAAGTTTGATTCTAAGGAATGCAAAATCACAAATTCAAATAATGTTATCATATTTAAGGGCACTAGAACAAACAACGCTTACAATGTCAGCATACATTCAAATCATACATGTTTAATGTCCACTAATAATGATGCATGGTTATGGCATAGAAGACTAGGACATGCTGGTATGGATCAATTAAAATATATTTGTAATGAGAACTTAGTTGATGGCTTACCTAAGATAAAATATGATAAAGATAGGATCTGTGAACCTTGTCAACATGGTAAGCAACATAAAAGCTCATTTAAATCAAAGAGTGTTATAAGCACCTCTAGACCTTTAGAGCTCATTCATTTAGATTTGTTTGGACCAAATAGAGTTACAAGCTTAGGAGGCAAATCATATGCATTTGTTCTTGTTGATGACTACTCTAGATTCACATGGGTTAATTTCTTAGCTCAAAAGAATGAAGCCTTTAATTACTTCAAAACTTTTCCAAAAAGAGTTCAAAATGAAAAAGGATATGTGATCACATCTATTAGAAGTGATCATGGCAAAGAATTTGAAAATGAGAACTTTGAAGACTTTTGCAATGAACTTGGCATTTCACACAATTTTTCTGCTCCTAGAACTCCACAGCAAAATGGTGTAGTTGAAAGGAAAAATAGAACTTTAATCGAAATGGATAGGACAATGCTCAATGAATATGATTTACCATCTTATTTTTGGGCAGAAGCCGTTAATACAGCTTGTTACATTGCAAATCGTGTTTATAAAAGGCATTTAACTAATAAAACTTCTTATGAGCTATGGAATGGAAGAATACCCAGAATTGGATATTTTAGAGTATTTGGATGCAAATGCTTCATATTGAATACCAAGGATAATCTTGGAAAATTCTCATCCAAATCAGATGAAGGCATATTCTTAGGATATTCATCATATAGCAAAGCATATAGAGTATTTAACATGAAAACTCTAGTTATAGAAGAATCAATGCATGTTGTATTTGATGAATCATCTAAACTTGATCAAAAGAAAGGTATTACTTTCAATGACCCTGCAGGTACTCTTGAACCTCTTGAATCTATTGATGCTCCAAAGATCAATCAACTTGAAGAAAAGACTCAAGATCTATCTAAGGATTGGCAATACAAGAAAGATCATCCAAAGGAACTCATCATTGGAGAAACATCAAAGGGAGTAACTACTAGATCTAAAATTAATCACGTTGATGTTAATTTTGCTTTTGTTTCTCAAATTGAACCAAAAACTGTTGAGGAAGCTTTAAATGATGAAAATTGGATAACTGCAATGCAAGATGAACTTAACCAATTTGAAAGAAATAATGTTTGGCAACTTACTCCTAGACCTATAGATCATTCTATAATAGGATGCAAATGGATTTATAGGAATAAGCTTGATGAAAATGGTCACATCATTAGAAATAAAGCAAGATTGGTAGCCAAAGGTTATAATCAAGAAGAAGGTATTGACTATGATGAAACCTTTGTCCCAGTAGCCAGATTAGAAGCTATTAGAATATTACTTGCTTTTGCATGTCATATGAATTTTAAGCTTTATCAAATGGATGTCAAAAGTGCATTCCTAAACGGACTCATAAATGAAGAAGTTTATGTTGAACAACCTCCTGGTTTTGAAAACTACAAATTTCCTGATCATGTTTTCAAACTTACCAAAGCTTTATATGGATTGAAACAAGCACCTAGAGCCTGGTATGATAAACTTAGTGCATATTTGCTTGAAAATGGTTTTTCAAAAGGAAAAGTAGACACAACTCTTTTTGTTAAAAAGGATAAGCACAACATTTTGATTGTACAAATTTATGTGGATGACATAATATTTGGAGCTACTAATGAAGCCTTGTGCAAAGAATTTGCTTCATGTATGACTAGGGAATTTGAAATGAGCATGATGGGTGAACTCAAGTTTTTTCTTGGACTGCAAGTCAAGCAATGTAAAGATGGGATCTTCATCAACCAATCCAAATATACAAAAGAACTCATCAAGAAATTTGGAATGGATGGCTGCAAAACTAGCAAAACTCCTATGAGCACATCATTGAAATTAGGTAAAGATGATAATGGTAAAGCAGTAGATGAGAAGAAATATCGAGGTATCATCGGATCACTACTTTACTTAACTGCTTCTAGGCCTGATATAATGTATAGTGTATGTCTTTGTGCTAGATTTCAAACTAGTCCTAAAGAATCACACTTGAATGCCACTAAGAGAATCTTGAAATATTTGAGTGGTACAATACATTTAGGACTTTGGTATCCTAAAAACACATCATTTCATATTATAGGATTTTCAGATGCAGATTATGCTGGTAGTATATTAGATAGGAAGAGCACAACAGGAGCATGTCACTTTCTTGGTAATTGTCTAGTTTCTTGGCATAGTAAGAAACAAGCATCGGTTGCTTTATCCACAACGGAAGCTGAATATGTTGCAGCATGTTTTTGTTGCATACAAGTATTATGGATGAAACAACAATTGCTTGACTATGGTAAAGTGTTTAACAATATCTCCATTAAATGTGACAACACTAGTGCTATCAATTTGTCTAAAAATCCTATCCAACATTCTAGATCCAAGCATATAGATATTAGACATCATTTCTTGAGGGAAAATGTACAAAATCAGAATATAATCTTAGAATTTATAGATACAGAAAATCAACTTGCTGATGTCTTTACAAAACCCTTGAATGAAGATAGACTTAATTTCATCAAACTCAATTTAGGAATGATTGATGGAATCACTTTGAGCTAATTAAAATTTTTGCCTTACAATAAAGTTTCTATGTGCATGAAATTAATTTTTCTTAACATACTTGGAATATCTTTCATCTTTCCTTGAATCTTTCATTTTTAAGTCTGTTGCGGTCGCTCCAGTATCCCTTCGCGATCGCTACTTCGTCTGCTAGTTTCATTCAATAAAAATCTCTGTGCGCGGTCGAGAAAATTTGTGCGCGGCCGCACCAATTTGAATAGTTTCGACCGTTACAGACAGTTTCTTCCCTCGCGAGCGTACCTATCTTACTAATGGTCACTAGACCCCATGTCGCGATCGCACCTTGTTAAATCTGCGACCGCACCCTGTACACTCTGCTCGAAAATTTATAACCGTTGGCTGAATGGCTATTTTCTTAATTCCATCTATTTAAGAGTGTGTTACAACAGTTTATCTGATATTTTGCCTATCAAAGCAGACAAACCTCCCTCTGAAACCCTAAAAACCTCTCAATCTCATCTGTTTCTCAATCACTCTCTGTTTTTCAGATTACTCCTACTCCTTCTGTTTTCAATGGCTCCCAAAAGAAAAACCACCTCCAGAATAAAGGGTCAAGCCAAGAGAGTTCCAGGAATTACCATTAGAGAACCTGTAGTTGATCCTCCATCCCCTCCACAGTCTAGAAGAGGTGAGAAAATTCACAAACCTCACCACTAAACCTCTGAGGAAGACATTAGGTATGCAATGCTTAAGAAAAAGAAAGTTGAAGGCACCAAATCTCCTTTTGGTGGGATGCTTTCTGCATTGGGCATCAAGGACGAAATTGAGAGATTGTTGGATGTCCTTGGATGGGAAAAATTTGTCTTTCCAGAAGAGGTAGGCTACTCCAGTCTTAGCAAAGAATTTCTGATGTCTCTTCAAATAGAAAAGAGTGCAAACTCTGCTCTAGGTTGGTACGGGGTAAGGTTTAAGCTTTTTGATCATTATCAATCCTTAACCCTAGAAGATTTTGGCAGCATTTGGAACTTCCCTTCTGAAGGTATAACCTCTTACAATGACCAAATCTTCTCAAACCAAACCCTTTCTGATTTCTGGCGAGAAATTTCCATTGAAACTTCTTTTGAAAAGGAATCTAAAGCCAGACATATCAAATCTCTCACCCACTGGATGCTCCATAGGATCATCACCTACACCATCCACCAAAGAGCTGATGGGAATGAGAAAGTCACCAAAAGAGACCTCATCTTTCTGTATGCTTTCACCCACAACATCAAAATAAACACCACCAAGTTCTTGATTGATACCTTTTATCATCATGCTGTTACAAGAACTGGTACCGTCTTCCTATCCTCTCAAGTTACTCAAATAGCTAGGCACCTAAACCTTCTGAATGATTTGAACTTAGCCACTTTGAGAAACCCTTTCACTCTAGCCTCTAGTGCTATCACAATAGATTACTTAGAGCATGCTGGATGTGTAAGGAATATTGAAGGATCTTATGTATACTCCTTTGGCAAGAAAGGTGTTATGGACAAACAAAGGAAAAGGCCAAGGTATACAATTGAGGGAGAGGGAGATTCTGTAGAAGTTGCTGTGGAATTACCCCCAAAAGCAACTTCATCAAAAGCTGCTCAAGAAACTGCTTCATCCTCCACACAACTCATCCTCCAAGCTATCAAGACTCTCTCCAGGAACCTTTCTAAGTTCAAGAAAAGTGTCTCCAAGAGATTCCAGCACTTGAACAAGAGAATAGACCTTATATCCCACATGCACCATGATCTCTATGACATGCAAGGCAAATTGGACTTGCCTCAATGCAACCTTGAAGATTGGGATATAAGTAATTACACCCAAAGCATTGCTGAAGAAGAAGAGTCCATTAGCACTAGCTCTGCCTCTGTTGCACCTCAAGATAAAGGGAAAGCTCCTTTAGTTGAAGAAGAGTTAGATGTAGATGATGACTCAGAATAGCTTAGCTTTAGTTTGTTTTTTGCATTTTCATATGTTTGCTGCTTCGCTTTCTGTCTTGTACTTTCCTCCACTTTAATATATATAATGTTTATATTCCCTTTCATTGTTTTGTTAAATGGTTTTGCTTAACATTTGTTTCATTTTGCCTATGACAATGGGGGAGAAAATACCAAAATGGAAAACAAGAATAAAAACAATAATGGGAGAAACAAATTATACATGTTGAAATTTGTTGAACATTTGCAATAGGGGAGAAATGTTTATGGGGGAGAAATGTTTGCATCAAACAATAACATTTGCACATAATCACAATGCTCTTAACCATGATTGTTGCATATGTTAAGGGGGAGCATTTTAGACTTATTATTTTTCTCATCATTCCATTTGAATTGTCAAAGTCAAAATGGGGGAGATTGTTAGACAAATGATCTTAATTTTGACCCTTGACAACTCAAATGGATGATCTATTTAACTTGTGTTTGAGAAATCTTGTTGCAGGATTAGGTTGCTTCAATTAAAGGTGAACAGAACAATTATAGCGGTCGCACCTCACCTAAATACGACCGCTCCATGCAATTACAGAATGAAACCTTGTCACAGTAGGTTTCGCAGTCAGAAGTTCGACCATAGTCGCGACCGCGCCTACAGAATGGCGACCGTCCAAAATACTTGCCCGACCACTACTCAAGGAACTTAAATCATTACAATCACAGTAAGGTTCGCGGTGACAAGAACGGTGAATGATTCGACCTCGCTTACCACTTTAGCGATCGCCCCATTTAGAGTCGCGACCGCCCAACAATTCAAGAAGAAATTGCTCAAAGAGACAGTAGTGTTCGCGTCCTCAGGTGCGTCCAGAAGTTCGACGCAAAAATGTGAGTTCGACCGCGAAAAGCTACCAAGGGCGACCGTGAAGATTCAAATTATGGCGGACATCTCTTTTGCTCTGTCAGAAAGTGACACGTGACATGACCGTTGTAAACCCACTTCAATATTCAAAAAGGGCGACCGCACCTCTGCTTGGCGCGACCGTCCCGACAAACACAGCATGGGCAAGAAACGGTCCGACAAACACATCATGGGCAAGATTCCAGCTGCAGAGCACTAAAATTCGACCGTTGAAGTTTTTCAAAAGTAGCGACCGTCCCTTGTTAAAAGGACGACCGCGTGAAGCATGAGCGCGACCATCCTTGTACTAAGGGCGACCGCGAAGTGCTTCGGATAGTTTAAGTAAAGAAGGTCTAATCTGCCAAGACTTTATTCTCAACATCAATAACGGCTAGTAAGACCACATTGGCTATAAATACAAAGTTTCTATGAGAAAACGAAAAAGTAGACAACATTGAGAAAAGATTTTCATAGCCAAGCAACAAATTTTCTTTTACTTGTATTTGAATTGTTATGAATGTTAGGTGTTAGCATTGAAAACACCATTGTATAAGTTTGAGTGTAAGCTTGGGAAACACTTGGGTTGTGAGAGTAAGCCTTGTAAAACTCTTGTTAGGTTGTGAGAGTGAGCCTTGTAAAACTCTTGTTTGGGTTGTAAGTGTGAGCCTAAGAAAAACACTTGTAAAGTTGGAAGTGAGCTTATAAAAACTTCAAAGACTAGTGGAACCTTAACAAGTTGTTAAGGAAGTGGATGTAGGATTGAAGTAAATCTGAACCACTATAAATCTTGTGTGTTCTTTCTTTCCTCCATTACTCAACCAACTCTCTATTCCGCATTTCTTGTTTGTTGAGTTTTTTAAATTGTCATTATTTCTTGAGGAAACCAATTCACCCCCCTCTTGGTTGCCATCTTGGGACAACATGAATTTTGGAAGTTAGGGTTTGAGAGCTAGGGTTTTGGTTTTAGGGTTTTGTAATTAGGGTTTGAGTTATAGGTTCTGGATTAGGGTTTTGGGTTTTGATAAACTTTTCCTAGGGTTTGGCATTTTAGGTTGGGAAATTTGAAAGACTAGATGAAGGTTTCAAAAGAAATTAGGGTTTTTAAATTAATTATCTTAGGAAGATAGTTTAGGGTTTTTAATATTTTGAAACAGGTTAGGGATTTTGGATATTTAAGATTTTAAAATTGCAAAACTGACTATGGTTTAACAATTTAGACTGGATCAAAATAATGATTAAAACAAACAACATGAATATTTTAAAAAAATGGAACTACTGCATGTTGAAACAAATTAAGATTAGGACACAAAACCTGTATTGAAGGCTTCGCCAAATTGATTATTGACTCCAAGCTGCTGCCTATATCAATGTTTGTTTCTGGCTGAGCAAAGATCAAAGACAGTGATCACTGCCTTTGTTGGTTATTTGATGAAAGTTGGTTGTTATTGATTATTGTTGCTTTCCTTTCTAAAATTGCCGATCCTTGTTAAAGTATTAAACATCATTATTTATAGGTAAAGTAAGGGTTAACTAAACCTAATCTGCCTAATCTCAGACATAAAAGGATTCTAATCTAATTAGGAAACTCAATTGTTGGCCAAATTTGCTTCGGACTCAAAGCTAATGTCGATTTGGTTGCCCAAATCAACATGGGTCTAGGCCATGTCAATTTGGGTAACCAAATCGACATGAGCCATGCCTCATGTCAAATTGGGCTCCTAGGTCAATATGAACCATGGTTCAGGTCACCTGGGGCCCTCCCAACTCAAAACTGGTCTAAAAACACCTCAATTAGACCAGATAATTGAATTTCGGCCGAAAAAATTAAGCTTGGACATTTAAAATATTAATCAATTGAATAGATGCCCTTCCAAATTGGACCGACCTATTGAAAAGTTTAAATCTTTTAATATTGGTTCGAATTTATTTTGGCATCCTTTAGATAGGAACACACCAACTTAGGGCCAAAATTAAGGGTCTATAGTTTACTCCCTACTTGAACGATCTTGAATTGATTCAAAGAGTGAAAAGTAACATAATTTTTGGATTAATTTTGGCAAAAATGAATTCTGGACCTAAGGTGGTTTGGGTTTTGATCTCGGTTTGAGTTTTGGACTCAGAAATAATTTGGGTCATGAAACTGAGGTGGCTTGGGTTTTAGACCAGGTTTTAGTTATGGACTAAAAAATAATTTAGATTCTGGGCCTGGATTGAGTTCTAAACTAAAAAATGATTTGAGTTCTAGACCTGGACTGAGTTCTGGACTCAAAAATGATTTGAGTTCTAGACCCGAGTTGGTTTAGGGTGCTAGACCAAAAATTAGATTAGGGTTCTCGACCCAAAATTGGAATAGAGTTCTCGACCCAAAATTAGATTAGGGTGTTCGACCTAAAATTAGGTTATTTTACTTGACCCAAAACTGTATTAGGGTTCTTAACCCAATACTGGATTAGAGTTCTCGGCCCTAGATTGGATTAGGGTGCTCAACCCGAAATTGGATTAGAATTCTCAACCTGAAACTGGATTAGGGTGCTCCACTTGAGACTAGATTAGGTTGCTCGACTTGAGACTAGATTAGGGTGCTTGACCCAAAATTGGGTTTGGATTCTCGACCCAAGATTGGATTTGGGTTCTCGACCCAACGCTGGCTTTTCCAAATATTTGAGGAAAACTAGATAGCTCTTCTAGCTTGATTGATCTTCTGAGGATTTTGGCTTTCTTCTTTTATTCTTCCTTTTACAAAAAATTTAGCTATTTTTTAGTTAGCCCTCATGTCCTCTCTTTGCCCTCTGCATAAAAAAAATATTGAAAGTGAGTCTGAAAATATTTTGTACATGCATAAAATCAAGAATTGATAAGAGGACATTTTGCCCACTGTGTAGGCTCCAACCAATGATCTTATTCCCATGCAAGCTCTGATCAATGATCATATTTTATTTGGTTCCTTGCACAAGCATGCATCTTCATTCCTATAAGGTGACTGGATCTCCCTCAAGCAATGGATCTTCTATGCCCTTTGATTCCATATCTACTTCATGTTTGCTTCATAGAGTATCTGTTATTCATTTTAACAAAGAATAGACAATGCAGTGTGATATGCTCATGTATACATGATATGCATGAATAGTATTTACAGTGGTTCTATTGACTCATAGACCGAGGTGATCAGCTAAAGTGCCTCCATGGATTTCTTCCATATCCTCGTTCAGGTCTTGCATTGAAATGATAAAAGAGTTTAGTTTCATGGCTTTCAAGATATTGAAAACATGAGTGGTTTGGCCCAAGCAGCATAAATATACATCCATTTCAAACTATGATTCAACACATCAGTTGTTAGCTTCTTCATAATCTTGCAAATGATTATTTATTTTGCCTCATGCGTCCTTCGAGGTTTGATAGTGCAATATACTTCCCTTAACTTGAAGGTTTATATAACAAGAAAATAAATTTTTAAAAAAAAATCAAATGTTGACTTTGTCAAATCAGTGTCAATCTACCTCAGGACTCGACTTTCCCAAATCAATATATCTACAACATGATAACTCTAGTTACCATACTAAACTCGGGAATCATTTTCATTTGAGAAAGAACTATTGTACTTTAGATAGGTACATACACATTACTTGGCCAAAGGTCTCATTGAGTTTAAATATTATCTATCTCATATGTGTAGACACTTAATTTTTGATCAAGTCTGGTTTAGTCCAAAATAATTTTTGTGTTGTCTAATATATTTTAATTGGTTTAAAATAATTTTTGCTTTATTATCTAATTTTTATTAATAAAAAATAAAAATAAAAATAAAAATCGGCGACGAAAAAATCGTCACCGAAAATTCCAGCGGGCTTGGCCTTAGGCCATTTCGCCGGCAAGAGTTTTCTGCGGGAGAAATGTCCCGCAGGCCTATTCCCCACCCACTGCTGCAGCCAACTGCGGCAGATTATTTTTGCCAGCGCAATTTTTCCTGCGGCAAACTTTTTCGCTAGAGCAATTTTTCCGCAACAGTTTTTTTTCTCCAGCAAAATTTTTCGACGCAAATTTTTCAAAACCTAATACAATTAGGTTTCAGTTTCCTTTTCTTATTCAATATGGTATGCCGTGAGTAGCTAGGAAAAACCAATAAAAAAATCTCTATAAATAACAACACAAAAGGGAGGAAAAAAAGAGACGAAATTGGACAGAAGCTTGAACAAAAGGGGATCCGAATCCGTGAAGGAAATCAACTTGAATCAAGCTGATTTTTTGAGTGAGTAGAAAAACGATTTAAGCAACTCAAAGGCAAAAAGACTTGTTTTTGACATTGTTCATCTAAGAAGTAATTTTGGTGAAACTTACAAAATAAGGTTTGAATTCTTAATTTCTTTTGTTTTTTTTTCACAGTAGCTTAATCATCACTTTGTTTCTTTTAATTCAAAAATTTTAGGACCTCAATTCACTTTTTCTAAGGCTTAAAAATCCTAAATAGTAGCTTTATTTTCTAAAAGTTTAAAGACATTAGTTTTGTTTCTTCAAAACCCCAAAACCAAAATTTGTTTTCCAAATTTTCAAAACTCTAAATTGTATTTTGTTTCCTTCCAAAATACTTAAAAACATCTTTTTTTAAAAAATTTTAAATCGTGTTATTTATCTTCATAAAACTTCATAAAATTATCAATTGATTTTTCAAATCCTAAAAATAACTCATTACCCGAAACCCTAAATTCAAAAATCCTAAAACCGTAATTCAACTCCAAAACCTAAAATAGTGAACTCTAACCTCCTTAAAACCTTAAACCTTAATTTTTTCTAAACCCTAATCCTTCAAAACTTTAAAAAAACCATATAAACATAAATATTTAATTTTACACAGTAAGCTTGAAACCATAATTCAATGAATAGCCATAAATCACAAATCAAAAATGTTTTAAAGTGTCCAAACCCTAGTTTCATGATTTCACCATTCAAATATTAATTTAGTTAATCAAAGAGCTTTATCAACCTTTTAAAACATAAAATCTTAATCTATTTTAATTTCTTAAAAAAACTCACAGTAGCCAAAATTTAGACTTTTATTTGCTTTATTCAATTCTATATTTGATTATGCTTTGATTTATTTTATATGCTATAATTTATTTAAGTTCAATGATTGGTTTATTTAATTTATCATGGGTGGATGCTTACTTTCTATTGATATTTAATACCTTTGATGAATGATTTATTTATTATGAATTATTATTTACTTTTATTAATTTATTTAGATTTTTAAATGTTGTAAGAGGTATGTTTCCATTTGGTGGGTACCTCATTAGTTAAATATCATGTAATTTTTAGAACCAATGTAAAGGACATATTTCTACCTTTCGATGGGTGTCCTATTTAGGCATGTGATGTAAGGACATGTTTCCATCTTGGGATGGGTGTCCATTTATTTATTTTGCTTGGACCTTGCTTTGATTTTAATATATTGATGCTTTCTTTTAATTATTGTGTGTAATATGGATAATGTTGTTATATTTAAGAATTTTATAATATTAAGACTTGTAAAGGAGGCCGGTTCCAATGAACCGGGAGTTTTGGGGGTGCTGGGCCATTTCTCACCTTCTCCACACGTACCCAACTTTTCGAACCCATTAGGGGGTTGGGGATTCCTTAGGAATCGAGTCATCCACCCCTTTCTTTTTTCCCGGCCTGTCCGGGTGGCGACTCCATTTTCTTCGGACTTAGGTCCGTGTTCTCTAAGGCCCCGAGCCTAAACAGTGCCGAAGTCGCAAGAACCATTCCACTGGAAGTGGGGGCAAAAATTCCCGCTCACTGTGGCGACTCCACTGGGGATAAGAGAAGTTGATTCTGTTGGTCTTTATATTATTCTATTCTTTCTTATAATGATATTATCCATTGCATCATATTAGTTTGCATCGTGTGCGTGAGTTAGGACGCCCGTGTTATGTTATGTAAGGGATACCATACTTTCACTCAAGGTATGGAGATTGAGCATGGCATAACCACTCATAGCCTGGTACCATTTGGTATATTCTTGCTATGGGAACCTAAGCCTTTTTACCCAAAGACTAAAGCTCATGTAATTGGCCTAGTTACTTTCCTTAGGTTGTACCCTAAATGCATGTTGTTTGACTATGGTTAATTTATCTTGGCTTAAATCATGGCTTATTTGGTTTGTTCTTTTTCTAATATGACCTAAGTGTATTGTAAGCTCAAAATAAATTTTTCTTTAAAATCCAAAAGACCAAAGATATTTTCAAAATTTTTCAAGATGGTCTTTGGACATAAGACTTTTCTAAAAACAAATCAAAATTTCTTTTGCTCATGGCCCAAATACTAAGCCCAAAATCCATTTTTTTTTAAAATCATTTTACAACGGGCTTAAAAACAAAATAGTTTTCATCCAACCTTTTCTTACAAAGAGCTTGCAATTTATTTAGGTCAATTACGAGATACCAAAAATCAATTGTGAGCCTAGTTTATACTAAGAATAAATTAACCATGGGCTTATTTTTGGCATGAACCATTAGTTACTTTTTTCAAGTGAGAAATCTATCTATAATAGACCTCTTAATTTAGTTTTAATCCAACATAGCATAAAAACTACTTTAGTTGGTTGAATGGATTAAAACCTAATTAATGGGAATTATCATGGATTGATTTCCATTTTCGAAAATATAACTATTGGTTGAAACATCCGAGGAAATTATTCGAAAGCAAGGTACCCCATGTTGGTATTTTGTTAACCATATACCTAGGAAAAGAGACTTGCCATTAGTGTGTGGATGATATAAGGTTGGAAGGAACGTCCTAATTATCCTTGTTTGTTAATTGTTCGTGCATACAAGCATACATGCATACATTTGCATCTCATATCATTGATCATTTCTGGCTCACAGCCCTGGATTACGATAGTACAAAAGCTTACGACAATCCAACCTACGCCGGAAGCAAAGAATCTAGTAACAACTCAATCACTTGCTCACCAAAAGCAATGGAACCCGAAAAAATTCAAAGAATGGTGGATGAAGCCCTCAATGCCAAAATGGAAGAAATAAAAGATTCCCTAGCTGAGACCATGAAGAACCAATTGACTGAAATCTTAGAAAATCATGCTGAGGCATCTGCTAGCACTAAGAAGCCAAAGGACAATGGGAAGGCTAAAATTGGTGAAGTAGCTTTTGATGATGATAAGGTGGTCATTGATGATGATGATTGGGCTCAATACTATGAAGATCCTCAAGACAAGAAGAAAGAACCGAAGATTGTTGAAAGATCAACTATGAAAAAGACCGAGACATCTGATGTTGAGAAAATGATTGCTGATTTAGAAAAGAAATTTGAGAAGAAACTGAAACCCAAAGAAATGTCCGAAGTCGACAAACTATTTGAGCTAGATGAAGAAGTTTCGTACAAGTTCAAAATGCCATCTTTTGCGAAGTTTGATGGAACCGAAAATCATCACCTCCATGTGAAGCAGTATATCACTGCTATGCAGTTTGCCCGGGCTACTAAGGCCCAAACTCTAAGGTACTTCATGCTCTCATTGGACCCTATTGTCCAAAATTGGTTCAATACCTTAGATGATGGAACACAAAAGAATTGGGATTTGCTATACAAGGCCTTCATCCAGTAATATGGGTATTGAGTCCATTAGACAAAGGCCAAATGAGAATTTTATGGACTATGTGAAGAGATGGAGAAATAAGGCTGCATTGCTCAAGAAAAGGCCCGATGAATTTGATCAAATAAGGATAATCGTGAGAGGTGTCCTACCCAATCTTCGTGAAAGGATGTCTCATACACTCATCCGTGACTTCAAAGATCTTCTCCAAGCTGGTCTACAAATTGAAGAGTGGGAAAGAGAGAAGAACCATTTTTCAATAAAAAAGGAATGAGAAAGGGAATTATCAGCCTAACAATCAAAGCACACAAAAAGAAGTTAATGTTAATGCGACTGTTTAAGGAAATAAAAGATAATTCTCAGAATTGGAGAAACCTCTATTTTGGGTTTTTAGCAAGCTGCATATGAAAGGGTTGTTGCAACCGTTAGCTCCTTGACCACTACATAAACCATTGCCACCAAACTTCAATGCCGAGGTCTTCTGTCAATTTCATCAAATGCAAGGGCGTGAAACAGATAAATGTGCTCGTCTAAGGCATGAGATCCAAGATTTAATCAACAGTGGTAAGCTACCTGAGCCGGATAAGCCCAATACCAAGAACAACTCTTTGCCTAAGTTTGGAAGAGTACCTCCACTAGCAACCTTCATGGTGGGAAAAGGATTGGAAGAAGATTTTTTATCCTTTCAAGATGGAAATACTGAAGATGTGAAGGGAAAAGAAGCATAAACTCAACGAACTTTCCTCAGCTTGAATGTTGCTTTTCAATTTTACTTTCTTTAATATTTAAATTGGAACAATCTTATTTTTCAAATCTAAAGTTGCTTGAATAAATTACTTTCGTTAAAATTTTGTTGGTCTTTGTTCATTTTGGTGTTCAACCAATGAGGAATCTAGCTTGATTATTCATGAATTAAGATATCTAGGTATCATGACTTGAATGACTTTACTAGGTAAGGGAATTGCTCTATAGCATTGAGTTGTGTATGCTTACTTAGAGAGGGATCCTACATAATTACCTTTGTCTGGGTCCTAGTCAGTCTTAGAACATGCTTAGGCAAACTTTCGAGGCGAAATTGAACTCTGCTTATTTTAGGGAGAGATGATCTATGCATTATTTGGTTAGCCAAAAACTAGTATCCACCCAATTAAATATCAATCCCTAGCTGTCCTTTGAGCCTTCATAAAATTTTAGCTTTCTTTTCATTGGCTTACAAACCTCGATAACCCACCTTGAGTTTTTGTGATACTTTTGACAAGTCTTATGATCACTAAGGTGAAGAGGCAAGAAGATAAAAAAGGAATGCAAAGCCAAGGCCATGAGGGTAGTCGATGCTTTCAAGACCATA
This sequence comes from Garcia nutans, assembly GCA_947685225.1. Classification (NCBI taxonomy): domain Eukaryota; kingdom Viridiplantae; phylum Streptophyta; class Magnoliopsida; order Malpighiales; family Euphorbiaceae; genus Garcia; species Garcia nutans. The sequence goes on from CANTUV010000003.1 coordinate 11,458,001, forward strand.
AGGGTAGTTGAAGTTTTTCTAATATCTCCAATATATCAAGACAACATCAACATTAGAGTAACCAATGATTTATCCCTGTTAAAGAAGATTTATGTTACTCCACTCATCCATTATTAGAAAGCCAAGTTGGTACAAATAAGACAACTCTGCTTGAGCTAGAACCAAACAAAAAAAAAACAAAAAAAAAAGAGAGAAGAAGAAAAGAAGAAAAAAGAAAGAAAGAAAAAGAAAAAAGGACAAAAGGAAAAAAGGACAAAAAGAAGAAAAAAGAGAATAATAACTAAAAAGGCAGTTCAGAAAGCCAACTGAGTTCTTTTTTACCTAAAGCAGCAAAAGGCTTCCATTTGGGTTATAAGGACATTTTGACTTGAATTGCTCCAACCCAATTAAAGATTCGATCGGAATTGAAGAAAAATGAGAAAGACCATCCAGTTCTTGAAAGTTCTATACTTGATAGTCCTACAAGAAAGAAGGACAAAATGATAAAAGAAAGGGAAGAGTAAGGAAAGAGAAAAGAGGGAAGAGAAAGAAAAGTAAAGAGGAAAGAAAAGGGAAAAGAAGAAAAGAAATAGATTTGGGTCTTAAACTTTTTGCAAGGGCAAAAACTGTCCTAATCAAGATCCAGATTAATGCCAAGAAGATAGAAGGAATTTGGAGTCTAGCAAGATTGCTCCCAGCTGCCTAAAGTTCAAACAAGAAATTTGTAGTGTGAAGGTTTGTCCTTGTATCACTCCAGCTCCAATCTCAAAATGGCCTTCACTTTAACCCATGTCCCTCATAGACCCCATTTCAAGCTTATCAAAGACCTGTTGATCTCCCTTGATATGTAGAGTCTATTAGTGAAGATAGTTTGGATAAGTATGCATATGAGATAGACAATATTTAAACTCAAATGAGACCTTTGGCCAAATAATGTGTATGTGCCTATCTGAAGTGCAACAATTCTTGCTTAAATAGAATTGATTCCCGAGTTTAGTACGGTAACTAGGGTTGTCATGTTATAGATATGTTAATTTGAAAAATCAAGTCCTGAGGTACATTGACATTAATTTGGCAAAGCCAACATTTGATTCGAAAATTCAAAAATAAAAAAAAAGTTTTGTCATACAAAGCCTTCAAGTTAAGGGAAGTATGTTGAACCTCCTGTAGACCCTTAATTTTTGACCCAATCCGGTCCAATATATTTTATTTAGTCCAAAATAATTTTTGTTGTCTAATTGGTCCAAAATAATTTTTGTTAAATAATTTTTTCTTTAGTATCTAATTTTTATTAATAAAAAATGAAAATAAACAAATAAAAATTAAAAAATAAAAATAAAAATAAAATCGAAGTCGAAAAAAAAATCGACAGTGAAAAGCAGTCGTGCGGGCCCGTGGGCATTTTGCCAGTAGGAATTTCCTACGGGCGGCACGCCCTTAGGCCCGGCACTTCACCCGTAGGCCTGCGGGTGTTTCGCCCGCAGAAATTTCCTAACTTCCCGCAGGATTTTCCTGCGGGCTGGCACGCCCACTGGCCCCAGCCACGGGTCTGGCTGCCGCAGTTTTCGCCAGCGCAAAATTTTTCGACGCAAATTTTTTGAAACCTAATCCAATTAGGTTTTAATTTTTTTATTAATATTACTTGTCGTGTATAATTAGGAATAAACAACCTAAAACCATTATAAATAAGGACCAATAGAACCAAATTGAAAGGAGGAAGAAAAAGAGGCAGTAGCTTATTTTTTGAAACCAAATCAGTGAAGGAAAATGGAAACTCAATTCAAGTTATTTTAAAAGCAGCAGCAGCACGAATTAAGCAATTCAAAGGCAACAAAGTCTTGTCTTTGGAGCTAGTTCATCCAAGAAGAATTGTTTTTGGAGGAATCAACAAAAGAAGGTATGTTAAATTCTTTTTTATTTATGTTTTCACAGTAGCAAACCTATGAAATTAGGGTTTTTTAAATCAAAAATATTAGAGCTGCAATTTAATTTTTCCAAGATTAAAACACTAATACATTACTTTATTTTCCAAAAAGACTTAAAATTATTATTTTTTGCTTCTTCAAAAGTCTCAAAACCCTAATTCAACAAATTCTTTAACAAAACCAAAACTTGATTATGTTTCTTTCAAAATTTTCAAACAAGTTCTATTTCATTCAAAAAGTCTTCAAAAACATCTTTTTTACTTATAAAAACTTCAATTCGTGTGTTTAAATTCATAAAACCTCATGAAATCATCAAATTGCCTTTTTAAACCGTAATTCAACAAATCACCCGAGAACCCTAATTTTAAAGCTTAAAACCCTAATTCAACTTTTAAACCTAAAATAGTAAACCCTAAACCTTTTAAAACATTAAACCCTAACTTTTTCTAAATTTTAATCCTTTAAAACATAAAAAACCATAAAAACACAAATATGCTAAAATTATACAGTAGCTTAAAATCATCATTTAAAACTACAAATCAAAAGTATTTTAAAGTGTCTAAAACCCTAGTTTCATGATTTCATCATTCAAATCTCAATTTGGTTAATCAAAGTGTCTTACCAACCTTTTAAAACATAAAAACCTAATCTATTTTAACTCCATAAAAATTCACAGTAGCTATAATTGAACTTTTATTTGCTTTATTCAATTCCATATTTGATTTTGCTTTGATTTATCTCTTATGCTATAATTTATTTAATTTCAATACTTGATTTATTTAATTTCAATACTTGATTTATTTAATTTATCATGGATGGATGTTTATTTTATTGATATTTAAATACTTTTAATGAATGATTTATTTATTATGGATGATTATTTACTTTTATCAATCAATTTAGACTTTCAAAAGTTGTAAGAGGTATGTTTCCACTTGGTGGATACCTCATTAGTTAAATATCATATAATTTAATTTTCTTTTCTATTTTAGAACCTTTGTAAAGGGTATGTTTCTACCTTTTGGTGGGTGTCCTATCTAGGCATGTGATGCAAGGACACGTTTCCATCCTTGGATGGGTGTCCATTTATTTGTTTTGTTTTGTTTGAACATTGCTTTGATTTTAATATAATGATGCTTTCTTTTTATTGTGTGCAGTATGGATAATATTGTTATATTTAAGAATTTTATAATATTAAGACCTATAAAGGAGGCCAGTTCCAATGAACCGGACATTGTGGGGGTGCTGGGCCATTTCTCACCTTCTCCACACGTACCCAACTTTCCGAACCCATTAAGGGGTTGGGAATTCCTTAGGAATCGAGTCATCCACCCCTTTTTTTTCCCGGCCCGTCCAGGTGGCGACTCCATTTTCTCCGAACTTAGGTCCGTGTTCTCTAAAGCCCCGAGCCTAAACAGTGCCGAAGTCGCAAGAACCATTCCACCGGGAGTAGGGACGAAAATCTCCGCTCACAGTGGCTACTCCACTGGGGATAAGAAAAGTTGATTCCGTTGGTCTTTATATTATTCTATTCTTTCTTATAATGATTTTATCCATTGCATCATAATAGTTTGCATCGTGTGCGTGAGTTAGGACGCCCGTGTTACCCGTGTTGTGTTATGTAAGGGATACCATACTTTCACTCAAGGTATGGAGATCGAGCATGGCATAACCACTCATAGCCTCGTACCGTTTGGTATATACTTGCTATGGGAACCTAAGCCTTTCTACCCAAAGACTAAAGCTCATGTAATTGGCCTAGTTACTTTCCTTAGGTTTTACCCTAAATGCATGTTGTTTGACTATGGTTAGTTTATCTTAGTCTAAATAATGGCTTATTTGGTTTGTTTTTTTTCTAATATGACCTAAGTATATTGTAAGCTCAAAATAAAATTTTCTTTCAAGCCCAAAAGACTAAAACTATTTTTTTAAAAATTTTTCAAGATGGTCTTTGGACATAAGACTTTTTCTAAAAACAAATCAAAAAAATTCTTTGGCCCATGGCCCAAATACTAAACCCGAAATCCACTTCTCTAAAAATCTTTTTGTAATGGGCTTAAAAACAAAATTCTTACAAAGAGCTTGCAAAATATTTAGGTCAAATATGAAATACCAAAAATCAATTGTGGGCCTAGTTTACACTAATAATAAATTAACTATGGGCTTGTTTTTGGCATGAATCAGTGAGAAATCTATCTATGATAAACCTCTTAATTTTGTTTTAATCCAATATAGCATAAAAGCTACTTTGGTTGGTTGAATGGATTAAAACCTAATTAATGGGAATTATCATGGATTGATTTCCATTTTCAAGGATATAACTATTGGTTGAAACGTCCAAGGAAATTATTCGAAAGCAAGATACCCCATGTTGGTATTTTGTTAACCATATACCTAGGAAAAGAGACTCGCCATTCATGTGTGGATGTTATAAGGTTGGAAAGAACGTCCTATTTATCCTTGTTTGTTTATTGTTTGTGCATACATGCATACATTTGCATCTCATATCATTGATCTTTTTTGGCTCATAGACCTGAGGTACATCAATTCAAGAGCATACAACGATATCACCTACAGCATTGATTTTTTATTCAAGTGCTTCATTCGAAGGATGGATGCAAACCAGCTAAGGGATATAATCGATGAAGTTGTCAAAGCTAGGATGGCCGAGCTACAAGATCAATTGGTAAAAATTATGAAGACCCAGTTTATTCAAATTCTAGAGATCATCAACAATGCTAATGAGGCATCTCCCATTGACATAAGAAAGAAGGAAAAGACAGCATTAACAAGGAACATGTCTACTGATAGAGATCAAATGAAAAATGAGAGATCAATCCCTATTCTACAAGACCAACTGAACCATGTGCTATCTAAGTTGAGCAATAAGAGCGGCTATCACCCTAGTGGGAAAAGTCAAAGGGAAAGAGGAGGTGTTGAGAAAGATGCAACAACTAAGCCAACAAAGAAGCATAAATTTTCAGATTTAAGGGAGCCTTTGTCAAAGATGTTAGAAAATCTAATGAAAATGGATTTGCTACAACCATTGGCACCTCTGCCTCTACATAAGCCTCTACCACCAAATTTTGAAGTCAAGGTCTTCTGTCAATTCCATCAAATGCAAGGGCATGAGACAGATAAATGTGTTCACTTAAGGCACAAAATCCAAGATTTGATTGACAGTGGAAAGCTGCCTGAGCCTGATAAGCCCAATACTAAGAATAAGCCTCTGCCTAAAATTGGAAGGGCGCCACCGCTTGCAACCCTCATGAAGAGTTTTATCTTTTCATCTCATCATGATATGGATAGAGAAGCTGCTAAAGATGATGTACTACTAAACAAGTTTGGATTAACTATGGATGATGAAGCCATGATCCTTAATGATGGAAAAAATCCTTGCCCTTAATGAATGGAGTATCTTTGACTCCAACTCAATAAACTTTCCTTAGCTTGAATGTTGCTTTTCAATTTTACTTTCTTTAATTGGAACTATCATGTTTTTCAAATTTAAATTTGTTTGAATAAATTACTTTTATCAAAAAAAAAAATTGTTGGTCTTTGTTCATTTTGGTGCTCAACCAATGAGGAATTTAGCTTGATGTTTATAAATTAATGTGTCTAGGCATCATGACTCGAATGACTTTACTAGATGAGGGAATTACTCTACAGCATTGAGTTGTGTATGCTTACTTAGAGAGGGCTCCTGCATAATTATCTTTGTCTAGGTCTTAGTCAGTCTTAGAACATGCTTTGACAAACTTTCGAGGTGAAATTGAACTCTGCTTATTTAAGGGAGAGATGATCTAGGCATTGTTTGATTAGCCAACAACTAGTATCCACCCAATTAAATATTAATCCCTAGTTGTCCCTTTGAGCCTTCATAAAATTTTAGCTTTCTTTTCATTAGCATATAACCTCAACAACCTACCTTGAGCTGTTGTGATAATTTTGACAAGTCTTATGATCACAAAGGTGAAAAGGCAAGAAGATCAAAGAAAGAAATGAATAGTCAAGACTATGAAGATAGTTGAAGTTCTCAAAACTATAAGGGTAGTTGATGTTTTCAAGACCATAAGGATAGTTGATGTTCTCAAAACCTTAAGGGTAGTTGAAGTTCCCTTAATGTCTCCAATATATCAAGACAACATCAATATTAGAGTAATAAATGATTTATCCCTATTAAAGAAGATTTATGTTACTCTACTCATCCATTATTGGAAGCCCAAGTTGGTACAAATAAGACAACTATGTTTGAGCTAGAACCAAAAAAGGAAAAAAGAGAATAGAAAAAGGAAAGAAAGAAACAAAAAAAGAAGAAGAAGAATAATAGAAAAAGAATTAAAAAAAAAGATAAAACCTAAAAAGGCGGTTCATAAAGCCAACTGAGTTATCTTTTACCTAAAGCAGCAAAAGGCTTCCATTTGGTTCATAAAGACATTTTTACTTGAATTGGCCCAACGCAACCAAAGATTCAATCAAAATTGGAGAAAAGGAGGGAGACCATCCAGTTCTTGAAAGTTTTGTACTTGATAGTCCAACAAGAAAGAAGGACAAAATGATAAAATGCTCAAAGAAAGGGAAGATTAAGGAAAACAAAGAGAAAGAAAAGGGAAGAGTAAGAGAAATAAAGAAAAGGGAGAAGAAGAAAAGAAATGAATTTGGGTCTTAAACTTTTTACAAGGGCAAAGACTATCCTAATCAAGATCCAGATTAATGCCAAAAAGATAGAAAGAATTTAGAGACTAGCAAGATTGCCTCCAAGCCGCTTAAAATTCAAATAAGAAATTTATAGTGTGAAGGCTTGTCCATTGTATCACATCAGCCCCAACTTACAAATGGCCTTCACTTTAACCCATGTCCCTTATAGACCCCATTTCAAGCCTATCAAAGACCTGTTGATCTCTCTTGGTAGGTAGAATATATTAGTGGAGATAGTTGGAATAAGCATGCATATGAGATAGACAATATCTAAACTCAAATGAGACCTTTGGCCAAGTAATGTGTATGTGCCTATCTGAAGTGCAACAATTCTTGCTTAAATAGAAATGATTCCCGAGTTTAGTACGGTAACTAGGGTTGTCATGTTATAGATATGTTAATTTGGAAAATCAAGTCCTGAGGTGCATTGACATTAATTTGGCAAAGCCAACATTTGATTTCAAAATTAAAATTCAAAAAATCAAATAAAAAATGTTTTTGTCATACGAAGCCTTCAAGTTAAGGGAAGTATATTGAACCTCCAAAGGACATATTGGGCAAAGGAAATGATTATTGGCAAGGTCATGAAGGAGCTGCCATCAGACATAATGAAATATAAAAAGGATGTATCCCTGACTCTGCAACTTGGGATCTCCACCACTCATGTTTTCAGCATCTTGAAGATAAAAGCCACAAATGCAAAGCTTTTGATCATTCCAATGCAAGACTTGAATGAGCATCAAAAAGGAACCAATGAGAACACTTCTATTGATCACCTTGGTCTGTGAGTCGATGGAACAACTGTAAGTATTATTCATGCATATCATGCATACATGAGCATATCACATCGCACTTTCTTGTATTGTGTTGTCTATTCCTTGTCAAAATGAACAGCAAACACCCTGCGAAGTAAGGAATCAAAAGAAGATGTCAAATCAGGGGGCATGAAAAGCCCATTGCTTGAGAAAGCTCCAGTAATTTTGCAAAGAGAAGAAGTACGTGCTTGTGCGAAGAACTAGACAACAACAACGTCAATCAGAGTCTGCATAGAAAAATCATTGGGGGGGCAGAGAGTGAACAAATCCAAGGGGAGTTTGGAAAGTTTGAAACCAAATCAAGGAAGGAAAAGAAGAAATTGAATTTAAATCTTTTCTAGAATAGCAGCATCACGTGGGGAAGGGATTCCAAAGGCAAAAAAGGCTTGTCTTTGGAGCTAGTTCATCCAAGAAGAATTGTTTTTGGAACAACTTACAAAAGAAGGTATGAAATTCTAAATTCTAATTTTTTACACAGTAGCTAAACTAGGGTTTTTTTTGTGTTTTTCAAAAGTTAAAATCTTAGAACTTTAATTTAGTTTTCCAAAGTTAAAACACTAAAATGTGACCTTATTTTCTAAAAAGACTTAAAATTATTATTTTTTCTTCTTAAAAATCTTAAAACTCTAATTGAACATATTTTTCAACAAAACCAAAATCAAATTCTGTTTCTATTAAAATATTAAAGTAGGTTCTATTTCATTCAAAAAGCCTTAAAAAAAATCTTTTCTACTTATAAAAACTTCAATCCGTTTGTTTAAATTCATAAAACTTCATAAAATTATCAAATTGATTTCTAAAACCCTAATTCAAATCTTTTACCCGTGACCTAAATTCTAAAACCCTAAAATCCAAAATTCAACTTTTAAACCTAAAATAATGAACCCTAATCCTTTTAAAACCTTAAACCCTAATTTTTATGAACTCTAATCCTTTTAAAACATTGAAAACCATAAAAACATAAAAACTCTAAAATTACACAGTAGCTTACATCACTATTTAAAACCATGAATTAAAAAGTATTTTAAAGTGTCCAAAACCCTAGTATCATGATTTCACCATTCAAATCTTAATTTGTTTAATCAAAGTGTCTTACCAACCTTTAAAAAAACATAAAACCCTAATCTATTTTAATTCCCTAAAAAGTCACAGTAGCTTAACTTTAGAATTTCCAAAACCTTAACACATGAGATAAAGAACCCTAAATGGAAATAGTAGCTATACTTGAACTTTTATTTGCTTTATTCAATTCCATACTTGATTATGCTTTGATTTATTTCTTATGCTTTAATTTATTTAAATTCAATACTTGATTTATTTAATTTATCATGGATGGATGTTTATTTTATATCTTGATTAATAGCTTTGATGAATGATTTATTTATGATGAATGATTATTTATTTTTATCAATTAATTTAGATTTTCAAAAGTTGTAAGAGGTATGTTTCCACTTGGTGGGTACCTCATTAATTAAACATCATTTAATTTAATTTGCTTTTCTATTTTAAAACCTATGTAAATGGCATGTTTCTACCTTTTGGTGGGTGTCCTATTTAGGCATGTGATGTAAGGACATGTTTCCATCCTTGGATGGGTGTCCATTTATTTACTTTGTTTGGACATTGCTTTGATTTTAATATAATGATGCTTTCTTTTTATTGTGTGTAATATGGATAATGTTATTATACTTAAGAATTTTATAATATTAAGACCTGTAAAGGAGGCCGGTTCCAATGAACCGGGCGTTGTGGGGGTGCTGGGCCATTTCTCACCTTCCCCACACGTACCCAACTTTCCGAACCCATTATGGGGTTGGGGATTCCTTAGGAATCGAGTCATCCACCCCTTTCTTTTTTCCCGGCCCATCCGGGTGGCGACTCCATTTTCTCCGGACTTAGGTCCGTATTCTCTAAGACTCCAAGCCTAAACAAAGCCGAAGTCGCAAGAACCATTCCACCGGGAGTGGGGGCAAAAATCCCCGCTCACACCTCCAAAGGACACATTGGGCAAAGGAGATGATTATTGGCAAGGTCATGAAGAAACTACCAACTAACATGCTGAAACATAGTTTGAAATAGATGCATCCCTGACTCTGTTGCTTGGGGCCTCCATTATTCATGTTTTCAACATCTTGAAGATAAAATCCACAAATGCAAAGCTTTCGATCATTCCAATGCAAGACTTGAACAAGCGTTAAAAGAAGTCAATGAGAATACTTCTGCTGATCACCTTGGTCTGTGAGTCGATGGAACAACTGTAAGTATCATTCATGCATATCATACATACATGAGCATATCACATCGCACTTTCTTATCTTGTGTTGTCTATTCCTTGTCAAAATGAACAGCAGGCAATCAAAAGAAGATATCAAATCAGGGGGGCATAGAAAGCCCATTGCTTGAAAAGCTCTAGTAATTTTGTAAAAAGAAGAAATGTGTGCTTGTGCGAAGAACTAGACAATAACAATATCAATCAGAGTCCGCATAGAAAAATCATGGGTTTAAGCCTACACAGGGGGAAAAGCTTCTCCTTTTCAATTTTTTGAGTTTATATATAAAACATTTTCAAACTCACTTGCAAATATCTCGCCACGCAGGGGGAAAAGGAGAGGATATAAAGTCCAATTAAAAAGGGCTGAATTTTTTGCAAAAGTACAAAGGAAGAACAAAAAAGAATGGAATAAAAAAAAGAAAATTAGAATTCTCAAAAGAATGAAGATGCAAAAGACAAAAGATCAATCCAGCTAAAAGAGTTGAAGCCAGGGTAAAGACCCGACCTCCAATGGATTAAGATCCATGTTTCAAGGGTAAAGACCCGATCTCCAAAGGATGAAGATCCATTTTCAAGGGTAAAGTCCTGATCTCAAAGGATGAAAATCCACTTACAAGGGTGAAGATCCAATTTCAAAGGATGAAGATCCATTTGCAAGGGTGAAGACCCGATCTCAAAGGATGAAGATCCATTTTCAAGGATGAAGACCTGATCTCAAAGGATGAAGATCCATTTTTAGGGTGAAAAACCACAATGCATAGAATAAGCGGAGCAGTCAGACTTCTCAAATGATAAAAGGTCAGTCAAACTCAGTCTCGGGTCCAAGCACCCAAATTAAACTCAATATCGGGTGCAGAACCAAAAATACCTTTAGGTCCAGAATCTGAAATCTTTTCTAAGTCCAGAACTTAGCTCGGGTCCAGAACCTAGAATCTCTTCTAAGTCCAGAACTTAGCTCGGGTCCGGAACCCAAATTCAATCCAAGCTCGGGTGCAAGTACCAAATCTCGGGTCCAAGTACCCAAATCCAATTCAATCTTGGGTCCAAGCACCCAAATTCAATTCAATCTCGGGTCCAAGTACCCAATTCCAATTCAACATCGGGTCCAAGCACCCAAATTCAATTCAGTCTCGGGTCCAAGTACCCATTCTCGGGTCCAAGCGCCCATTCATGGGTCCAAGCGCCCAAATCAAATAAATCTCGGGTCCAAGTACCCAAATCCAATCAATCTCGAGTCCAAGTACCCAAATTCAAACCAAATCAATTCAATCTCGGGTCCACATAGCCATTCTCTGGTCCAAGCACCCAATCTCGGGTCCAAGTACCCAAATCAAATCAATCTCGGGTCTAAGTACCCAAATTCAATCCAATCTCGGGTCCAAGTACCCAAATCAAATCAGTCTTGGGTCCAAGTACCCAAATCAAATTCAATCTCGGGTCTAAGTACCCAATCTTGGGTCCAAGTACCCAAATCAAATTCAAGCTCGGGTCCAAGTACCCAATCTCTAGTACAAGTACCCAAATCAAGTCCAGAACTCGAACTGGGTCCAGAACCCAAAACAAATTCAAATAATCATCTCATCAAAAATTAAGTCTTATTACTTTTCACTCTCTTTCACTAAAGTTTCAGATCATTCAAGCAGGGGGCAAACTGTAGACCTTTAATTTTTTACCCAGTCCGGTTTAGTCCAAAATAATTTTTGTGTTGTCTAATATATTTTAATTGGTCCAAAATAATTTTTGTTATCTTAATTAAATAATTTTTGCTTTATTATCTAATTTTTATTAATAAAAAAAATAAACAAATAGAAATCAAAAAATAGAAATAAAAATCGGCGACGGAAAAATCGGTGACGAAAAAATCATCGCCGAAAATTCCAACGGGCGAAATGGCCCGCAGACCTATTCCCGGCCCACTGCCGCAGCCAACTACGGCAGATTTTTTTTGCCAGCGCAATTTTTCCTGCGGCAAATTTTTTTGCCGGCCCAATTTTTCCGCAGTAGTTTTTTTTTCGACGCAAATTTTTCGATACAAATTTTTCGAAGCCTAATATAATTAGGTTTCGGTTTCCTTTTCTTATTAAATATGGTATGCCGTGAGTAACTAGGAAAAACCAATAAAAAAAACCTCTATAAATAACAACACAAAAGGGAGGAAAAAAAAGAGACGAAATTGGACAGAAGCTTGAACAAAAGGGGATCCGGATCCGTGAAGGAAATCAGCTTGAATCAAGCTGATTTTTTGAGGGAGCAGAAAAATGATTTAAGAAATTCAAAGGCAAAAAGAATTGTTTTTGACCTTGTTCATCCAAGAAGCAATTTTGGTGAAACTTACAAAATAAGGTTTGAATTCTTAATTTCTTTTGTTTTTTTTTTCACAGTAGCTTAATCATCACTTTGTTTCTTTTAATTCAAAAATTTTAGGACCTCAATTCACTTTTTCTAAGGCTTAAAACTTCCTAAATCGTAGGTTTATTTTCTAAAAGTTTAAAGATATTAGTTTTGTTTCTTCAAAACCCCAAAACCAAAATTTGTTTTCCAAATTTTCAAAACTCTAAATTGTATTCTGTTTCCTTCCAAAAGACTTAAAAACTTCTTCTTTTTTTTATAAATTTTAAATCTTGTTGTTTATCTTCATAAAACTTCATAAAATTATGAATTGATTTTCCAAATCCTAAAAATAACTCATTACCCGAAACCCTAAATTCAAAAATCCTAAAACCGTAATTCAACTCCAAAACCTAAAATAGTGAACTCTAACCTCCTTAAAACCTTAAACCTTAATTTTTTCTAAACCCTAATCCTTTAAAACTTTAAAAAACCCATATAAACATAAATATTTAATTTTACACAGTAAGCTTGAAACCATAATTCAATAAATAGCCATAAACCACAAATCAAAAATGTTTTAAAGTGTCCAAACCCTAGTTTCATGATTTCACCATTCAAATATTAATTTAGTTAATCAAAGAGCTTTATCAATCTTTTAAAACATAAAACCTTAATCTATTTTAATTTCTTAAAAAAAACTCACAGTAGCCATAATTTAGACTTTTATTTGCTTTATTCAATTCTATATTTGATTATGCTTTGATTTATTTTATATGCTATAATTTATTTAAGTTCAATGCATGGTTTATTTAATTTATCATGGGTGGATGTTTACTTTCTATTGATATTTAATACCTTTGAAGAATGATTTATTTATTATGAATGATTATTTACTTTTATCAATTTATTTAGATTTTTAAATGTTGTAAGAGGTATGTTTCCATTTGGTGGGTACCTCATTAGTTAAATATCATGTAATTTAAATTACTTTTCTATTTTAGAACCAATGTAAAGGACATGTTTCTACCTTTTGGTGGGTGTCTTATTTAGGCATGTGATGTAAGGACATGTTTCCATCTTGGGATGGGTGTCCATTTATTTATTTTGCTTGGACCTTGCTTTGATTTTAATATATTGATGCTTTCTTTTAATTATTGTGTGTAATATGGATAATGTTGTTATATTTAAAAATTTTATAATATTAAGACCTGTAAAGGAGGCCGGTTCCAATGAACCGGGCATTGTGGGGGGTGCTGGGCCATTTCTCACCTTCCCCACATGTACCTAACTTTACGAACCCATTAGGGGGTTGGGGATTCCTTAGGAATAGAGTCATCCACCTCTTTCTTTTTTCTCGGCCCGTCCGGGTGGCGACTCCATTTTCTCCGGACTTTGGTCCGTGTTCTCTAAGGCCCCAAGCCTAAACAATGTCGAAGTCGCAAGAACCATTCCACCGGGAGTGGGGGCAAAAAACCACGCTCACAATATGCACACTTATTCAAACAATCTCCACTAATAGATTCTACCTACCAAGAGAGATTAACATGTCTTTAATAGGTTTGAAATAGGTCTATATGGGACATGGGTTAAGCATAGACTATTTATAAATTAGAGCCGATGTGACACTATGGAAAAACCCTCATACACTATAAACTTCTTGTTGGAACCTTAGACAGTTGGGAGCATAAAAAGGTAGAGCTTTGAACATTCTTCCATTGACATTAATCTGAATCTTGATTTGGATAGTCTTTGCCTTTGCAAAAAGTTTCAGACCCTCATTCCTTTCCCTTTTCTTCTCTTTTTTTATTTTTTCTTCTTTCTTCTTTTTTTAGCATTTTATTATTTTGTCCTTTTTCTCTGTAGGATTATCAAGTATAGGACTTTTCAAGATTACTAACTAAGAAGTGTGATGGTTCTCATGAACTAGATGGTCTTTCTCTGATTATGGTTGAATCTATGGCTGGATTGGATCAATTCGAGTCAATATGTCCTCATAAATTAAGTGGAAGTCTTCTGCTTGCTTTAGGTAAAAAGAACTTGGTTGGCTTTCATTCTTTTGTGGTTTTATTTTCTCTTTTCTTCTTTCTTCTTTTTTCTTTTTTTTTCTCTTTTTTCTCTTTTTTCCTTTTTTTTTTCTTTTTCTCTTTTTTTTGTCTTCCTAGCTCTAAGAGAGTTGTCTTGTTTACACCATTCTATGCTTCTGACTATGGATGAGTGGATTAGAGTGAGTCTGCTTCAGTGAGTACATACCCTTTAGTGCCTTGATAGATCTGAGATATTAAGTCCAATTTAGGTAAACTTCAACTATCTTTGTGATTTTGACTATAACTTCTTCCTCGATCTTCTTTAGTCCTTGGTATCTTAGTGATCATCAGACTTGCCATAAATATCACAATAGCTTAAGGTAGGTTGTTGGGGTTTACAAGCCAATAAAAGCAAGCTAAAATCTTATGAAGGCTCAAAGAGGACAAACTATGGATTGATGTTAATGAAGTAGATTCTAGTCATTGGCTTACCAAACAATACCTAGATAATTTCTCCTTAAATAAACAAAGTTCAATTTCACCTAGAAAGTTTGTCAAAGCATGTTCTAAGATTGACTAGGACCTAGATGAAGATAAGTATGCATGAGCCCTCTCTAAGTAAGCATACACAACTAAATGATATAGAACAACTCTCTCACGTAGTAAAGTCATTCGGATCATGATGCATAAATACACTAATTTATGAATATCAAGGTAGACTCATCATTGGTTGGGCATCAAAATGAATAAAGACCAATATAAAGAAAAATTTGATGAAAGTAATTTATTCAAACAATCTAAATTTGAAAAACATAATGTTCCAAAAAATGTCAAACAAAGAAAATAAAATAAATAACCAAATAAGCTAAGGAAAGTTTTATTGACTTGAAATCGAAAGATATTTCATCCACTTGGACATGTCAGTGGCAAGGGCCAAAATAAGCAACCCCTTCAGTAGTTTCTTTATCTATATCTTGAAAATATGACAAGATAGAACTTTTCATCAATCCTTCTTCTATCATAAAGGTTGTTGGTGATGGCACTCGTCCAAACTTAGGCAATGGATTGCTCTTGGTGTTGGATTTATCAGGCTCAGGCAGCTTGCCACTACCGATCAAATATTAGATCTCGTATCTTAATCAAGCACATTTATCTATATCATGCCCTTGCATTTGATAGAATTGACATAAGGCCTTGGAATCAAAGTTTGGTGGCAAAGGATCGTGCAGTGGTCGAGGAGCCAATGGCTGTAATAGTCCTTTCTTTTGTAACTTGTTGAAAACCTAAGACAAAGGTTTGTCCAACTCTGAAAAATGTCTTCTATTTGCTTGATCGGTTGTTGCATTGACATCTACTGACTTCTGTGTACCCTGACCACTAGACTGTAAACTTCCCCTATCATTTCTTTTTCCAAAAAAAATTATTCTTCACTCTTTTCCATTCTTCTATTTGTAAACCAGCTTGGAGAAGATCTTTAAAATCTCTTATAAAAGTGTGAGACATCCATTCATAAAGACTAGATAGAACACCCCTTACTATCATTTGAATCTGGTTGGACTCATATGGTCTCTTTTTAAGCAAGGCAACCTTGCTTCTCCACCTCTTCACATAGTCAACAAAACTTTCATTTTATTTCTGTCTAATTGATTCTACCTCCATCAAAGTAATTTTCAATTCCACATTATTCCTATAATGCTGGATGAAGGCTTTGTATAACAAATTTCAGTTCTTTTGAGTACTTTTCTCTAAGGTGTTGAATCAGCTTTGCACAACAAGATCCAGTGAAAGCATGAAGTACCATAGAGTTTAAACCTTAGTAGCTCGGGCAGACTACATAGCAGTGATATACTGCTTTACATGCAAGTGAGGATTCCCTGTGCCATTGCACTTAGCAAAAGCAGGCATTTTGAATTTGTGAGGGATTCCTTCATTATCTTCAAATAACTTGTCAACTTCTGAAACCTCTTTGACCTTCAGCTTCTTCTCAAACTTTTTCTCCAAATCAACAATCATCTTCTCCACATCAGAAGTCTCGATCTTTTCAACAGTTGATTTCTCCACAATATTTGGCTCCTTCATCTTATCTTGAGGATCTTGAAAGTACTGAGCACAGTATTCATCATCATCCAAAACTATATTGTCATCATCGAACGCCACCTCACCAACCTTAGCCTTCCCTTTGTCGTTCTGCTTCTTGGTGCTAGTAAAAGCTTCAGCCGCATTCCCAAACATTGCAGCCACTTGTCTTTTCATGGTCTCAACTAAGATCTCCTTCAATTCTTCTATCTTGGTGTCGACTGCATTGTCTATCATCTTTTGAATCTGTGCTGGTTCCATTACTTTTGGCAAGAAGCTAACTGAGTCGTGATTGGATTCTAAGTCGTTGGTGTAGGTCAGATTGTCATAGGCTCTTGAATTATTATAATCCAGGGCTGTGAGCCAGAAAGGATCCATGACACGAGATGCAATGCATGGATGCACAAATAATAATCAAACAAACAAACCAAAAGAGTAGGAATGACCATTCCAACCTTATAACTTCCACACACAAATGACAAGTCTCTTTACCTAGGTATATGGTCGACAAAATATCAACATGGAATATCTTATTTTTGACAGAATTCACTCAAACGGCCAAAAGTTGTATTTTCAAATTTAGAATTTAGTCCATGATAACCTCAATTAATTAGGTCTTAATCCATTAGGTCAACAAAAGATAGCTTTTATGCTATATTGGATTAAAACTAAATTAAAAGAATTATTATAAATAGATTTCCCATTAGGAAAAATAACTAGTGATTCATACTTCAAACAAGTCCATAATTAATAAGTCTTAGTGTAAGCTAGGCCAACAATTAATTTTTAATATTTCATAATTAACCTAACTAGCTGTAAGCCCATTAAAGAAAAAGTTGTTTAAAAGCCTATTAAAAATGATTTTATTTCAAAGCCCATTGTAAAAGATTTATAAAAAATAGATTTTTGGGCTTTGAGTTTGGGCCATGAAATAGAAAGAATTTTTGACCTATTTTGGAAAAAGATTTTATGTCCAAAGACTATTTTAAAAAATTTTAAAAATAGTTTTGGTCTTTTGGGCTTAAAAATTCTTTGGGCTTATAATATAATTAGGACATATTAGGAATGGAACGAACCAAATAAGCAATGGTTCAAACTAAGATATATCAAATAGAGTCAAAGAGCAAGCATTTGTGTAATATCCCAAAGAATACCCTAAAAGTTTTAGCATTATTGTTGCATTTGGATTTAATGTATATGTTTAAGTGGGAAGATTAAAGATGAGAAGAGAGATGTGTATATGTTGTATATATAGAGATATATACAACATATACAAGTCAAATTATTATATGGTCAAAAGAAGAAATAATTGATTTTAATTAATTAGTGGAAAATGGAAAATTAAGTTAGTGGAAGAGGATTTTATGAATATTTTAATATTATTATTGCTTGGTGGAGGTTTAAGTAGAGAAGAGTGTTTGACTTTGCTTCTCATTTTTCTTCTTCTCTTCTTCTTTTCCTTATTGGTCTGGCATTACTTGTAACACCCCAATACTCCATATAAATACTATACATATACCTAGTATACATACAGTAAGTATTTAAAGTATAAGGATGCCACTTTTCTTTTTACCTTTCAATACCTGTAACAAAATTCAAACCATAATAGGTCAATTTAAAGAACACTTACAAATTATTGTCTTTATCAAAACTTCATTTATACATATAATATAACATACTTAAAGTGGATACATGTATGCATTACCCTCTAGTTGGTCTCGACAAAATCTTACTCTTCTCGTGGCATACCAAAAGACTTCATGTCTTCCACCAAGCTACCTGCGCGATAATACATCCGCGCTAAGCTCGAAAGCTTAGTAGTACAAATATAAAATACAAACATATATCATGGAAACACTAACATATAAAGATATCTCAATTCCATATACTTTTAGTTCTTATTAAGTTTATCCCTATTCATTTGCACCTTTCATATCTTTCAACTAATCTCATATCTTATACACATATAAACATAACATTTCTACCAAGTCCAACCCATCACTAATATTCACAATCAACATCTCAATACACACATTATACATCATACTAATCATAAGTCACATTTCCAATTAAGACAATCATTGTCATCAACCACAATTCATCAATTGAATTCACAATCAATGCTAATACACACATTATACATCATACCAATCATAACATTTCTTTATTCACAATTCAACATTAATGATTCATCACTAGTGCTCATAATCAATATTTCAACGCACATATTACATATCATCAATCACATGTCCAATGAAGTATACCAAAGATTTCATTATCCATTTCTTTCAACATTTGTATATCACATTGACAACAAAGACAGACTCGGGCCCAACAGACACCACTATGTTATTCAGAGTTCAGAGTTACTGCTTTGGTCTATAATCATAATCATCAAGCCCGTAGGCATCATATATCAATATTTCTATCCATGGATAGTGTAACAGACCCAGTCTCTTGGACCATCAACTCATCATGAGGAGATCCTCAACCCGGCAAGACTGTTACCTTTTTCATTTTATAGGCATGCCTCCAAACCCAGAACTCTGAAAACTGAATAACACATTAAACACATATTTCACTTATTGTTTCATTATCAATTTCAATCTCAATGTTCATTATCATCTAGGCAAACATGCCTTATTTCTTTCAATTAGATCATCATAGCCAATCACAATGGCTTCACAACATATCATATCTCAATCCATATGATACATATAACATCATTGCTATAACATTACAAAGTACCTTATTCATATAGCACAATACAATTCACAAGATTCATAATACACAAATCATAGTATTGTTCATATAGTATCATGTGCATCATCATTATAATACTCAACATCAATTACATTAACCAAATGAACATATCATTATTCAATCACATGATTCACATTATACATATAGCATCATTGCTATAACATTACAAAGTACATTAAAGTAATTCTTCATAAAAGTGTTTGTCATAATAAATTTGCATAGCTCATACCTTGTTGAATGATCCTCTTCTCTTTCACACTATACAAGTCACATTAGATTAACAATGTAATAATTTACCTAACATTATTTAATTATACTCAATCAATTGTATTCTCATACATTAATATTCATCAAATCATTCACATCTTTCATTTTCCCATAACACAATTATATATATACATATCATTAATGATATAAACACATCAAAATACATTAGTGATATGCATTAACAATGCAATCATGCAACATTGGTACTTACCTTAATAACATTTCACACCACTCTAAACTCTTCTCCACTCAATAGTTCTTCACTTCACAAATTAGGGCAATTCAACCTCTTCACAACCTAATCCAAAAGGAATATTAGCAAAATGACCATATGAATAGTACATTCTGGTTTTAGACTCCATTTTATCCTTATTTTGAAAAATTGTATAAAATAATCTACTTGACTAAAAATTCTAAAATTTTTACAGAATTTAGTTTTGTATCTTAAAATCATTCCTTTAAAATTTCAGATCAAACTAAACACAAAATCTTGGTCAAATAGTTCACCTAACCAGACTGCCCCAATTGCCCTGCATCCTGGCAGCAGTTCTGAACTTTGTGAATTCCATAAATCAAATTCAATCAACGTGGTTCCAAATTATTTTTCTCAAATACTAGACTCACTAAGCAACAACATATCCAAAATTCAATTGGATATGATTTTTCTACATTTTATTAAAAATCCCGAAATATAGCTGTCTCAGTTAAGGTACCTGCTGGAACAGGTCTAATAAAAATAATCTTTCTAAACTCATAACCATTCCAAAATCGAATCAACATATTTTTCAGTCATTCTAGACTCATAGAGGCACAACATATCAAAAATTCACTTCAAGAACATTTTTCTATAAGTAATTAAAAATCATACAAGTCACAGCCTTTACTAATTGTAAAACAGAAAAATATTCACTAAACACAACTCTTACTCTTCCATCACCAACACCAATTTACTTCTTATTTAAAATCAATTTCAACTCTAATCAACAAATCATCAACACACTTAATCATACTATCAATAACCCTAACTCAACTCACACACATCTTCAAAAATAACAAAGGCAAACAAGAGAAAACTTACTAAAATCATGAAATTCTTGAAATTCCAACTTGTATACTTGAGATCTTCCTTCACTTTTGAGCTTAAAATTCCAAAATCATCACTTGCTCTCTTGCTTTCCTTTGTCTTTGAGTGAGCCGGCCATCAACAAGAAGAAGAAGAAGAAATGATGAAGAAAACACAAAGTCAATAGGCATTAAATACCCTTCCAAAAGAAAATTACTAAACTACCCTCAACCATATAACTAAACCTTTGTCTTTTACAAGCCCATGTTGGTAATTTCACAATCACAAATAAAATATCCTCTTCCCTTGACCAAGCCCTTTGACCAACTTATATTATATATATATGACCATATACACAACATATACACTTCACTCTACACAATGCTTTTCTTCAAACAACATAATTACCACTTATCAATCACACACTCAATTCAATAATAACAACATTATCATAACTTCTAAGCACACTTAGGGATATTACAATTCTCCCCCTCTAAAATGAAAATTTCGTCCTCGAAATTATCAATATCGTAACAATTGATTCTTAACAACATACTATCTTACCTTCCATATGAAGTTAATTATATGTTTAAGTTACTATGTCACCAAATCATATAACTTCAACTCTTTCCTATAGAATCAACAATCTTCTTTAAATTCCATAACTCATCATTCTATAGGTTTATATATCTTGTTACTTCATTGATCAAACATTCAAAAGAACTTATTACACTTCCTATTACCCTCTTTATACCAGAATCAGATCATTTTATAGTACACTTATACTTCATCCAATCTTTATATTTAATATATATTGTTCCTTCATCTCTTTATGATTACTCTTTTAACTTTAACCTTAAAAATCATTGGTTATGTCTTAGCATTAATTATCCCATCATTACAATCACTGTCTAAATAGACATTTATCAATCCCTCAATGGATGACAAGATCCTTATTTTCCACAAATGGAGTTACCTCTTTAGCATGCTTTTCTCTTAACTTACATATTAATACATTACCTTTCAACTTATTTTATAAATAACCAATCTTTTCCCTTTTTATCCTGATTTATAACTACTATGACTCCATTCATTCATGTCCATTCACACTTTAATATTTTACATCATATACATTGCCATGTAAATAATTACATTCTTAATACAACTATAGATATTAAATCTCAAGAATAATTCATAATCTTAATCCAATCCAGATCAATTGATTTATCTTACACAATATATCCACTTTCCCATCTTGTTCAATTCCATCCAATGATTAATTTATTTAACTTATCATGAAATTGCACCATATTCATATATGTATATATGATCTAATTCAATTAGGGCAAACTTATATACAATTTCTTGATCTCTTCCAATCCATATTCAATCAAATTATTGTGATAACAAATCACTTCAAATCATATTAGTATAGTTCCCACCAAATCTTATAATAACTTTTTAACTATGCTTCTTAAACAAAATTTTCAATCTCACCAATTTGTACTACAGTCATATTGTCTCAGTCCCAAATTTATGGATACTAAAATTAACCGGCTACACATACTAACCAAATCATATAGCCATAGAAGATGAATGGTCACACACCTGTAACTCATAAATCAATACTGTTTCTCGATTATTCTGTATCCAAACTTTTACTACACCAAGAGTTAACACATTTCAACTCCATCTCCATAAATTTTCTCTTGAACATACGATTATCATTAGTCTAACTCACATCAACAATATTATCTATAACATCTTTATACACAACATTTAATCATATACAAATTCCATTTATTACTCCACTTCTAATTTATCTCTTGTAACACTTTTCATACAGTATACTTTCCTTTTTATTATATACTTATACATATAGAATTTCTACAAACAAAATCCTTAATCCAGGAAACATTATATGATAGTTTAACTCAGTTATTATCATAACAATTTCATCTTCTAGTGTTACTTGAGTCCTTTCTCACTCTCCATTTCATCCCATAATCTAACTCTACATAGGTTAAAACCTATTCTCTCATAGATCCACTGATACATGCCCTATTATTCTCCACACCACTAAACAAATAATTATATCACATTCACATACTTAGGTCACATTCACAATATGACTTGCTTTCCACATTTCTTACATTTTCATTTACATTCATATCGAAAAGCTCATTCCACATTTTCCATACATGTATACACATAGTCATACAATTATATATATAATTCCTCTTTTACATATCTTTAACACAATTTAACATTTATTACTTTTCCTTAATCAACATCATTCTTACCCCTTTTTGACATAACTTAAATTATTTATCAACTCAACACATATATATTTCCTAACCACAATAATACTTCACAAATTCTTAGTCACCTTACTAAGGTGACATCTCTCTCACCTTTATTTTGAAATGCATTTAATATATCATCTTTATATCCGTTTGTTTACCATTCAACGTATATATATATTTTACTCATATATTTATACATATGTACATTACACCTAATAATATACACATTGAGCCTAATAGCTCCTATACACTTAATTATATGCTCTGATTTTTATTTTCCTTTTTCATACATTCACTACAAATTTAGTGTTTATCACTTTCTTTTGAATACTATTATTCTCATTCTTCCAATATGATAAAAAGTATTTAATCACACTACAAATATATATTCTGACTATAATAACACTTCACATCCATCTTGGTCACATTCCCAATGTGACATCTCTTTTACTTTCATCTTTAAAAAAAAACATTTAATATACTTCCATATCTTTTTTTTTTTTTTGCAATGAAATGACTTAAAATAGCTCCTTTTCATTTGCTTATCTATTTCTCTTTTTACTTCAAAACAAATTCTCATACCATCAATCACATTACTTAATTCATAATACTTTCATGTGCAATATTAATCATTTCACCTGAATCAGGTATTGAATATACATTAAATCATCAATATCCAATCAATCTTTATCAGTTTCTAGTAGAACTTTAACTTTTCAACTTACTACTTCGTTTAAACTTTAAATTTACCAAACTCATCTTTTCTTAAAATCAACTTTAAAAACATCTCGGATATATATATATATCATAAAGCAATATCAACACATATTTCTTCCCCAATTATTAAGCTCATTTCGAAAAATCTTAAATATCACATATTATTACCATTACCATGAGCTTTCACAATATCCAAGCATCTCACATTTCTAACCTTGAATTCACAATGTTTACATTAAAATAACCATACCAATTTATATTCTTACATAACCAATATCATCTCTTTTTCCTTTAAACAATACCTTAACTTTATATATATACCCCAAACTTTAAATAATCATACCTTGTCTTTACTAATCAACTCATTCAATATTATTTTCCTTTTCATTTCTTTATGCTTCAACACATTTAACACTTCACTTTACTTGCATAAATTTCCATTTTTAATTATCAATTAGACTTATATAAATTCATATCATTCATTATACTCATTTAAATTTATCATTATAGCCAACAACTATGACTTTATATACGTACCCTTCCCCAACCAGGTCGGTTGCCCTTCAATCCCAAGGGTCCGCAGGAGGCAGATAAGCACGTATAACATTATCAGTAACATACCTTTTCCCATCCAGGTCGGTTGTCCAAGTTCGGTTGCCCATTCCAATGGGTCCGTATGGTTCCGCAGGAGACAGATAGGTCCGTTCATTAAACTTATCAATATTTTTTTTTAAATTCATTTCTTTTTTTTTCACAAGCAAGTTAAGTAATCATGCCTCAACATCTCACATTACAACAAAACAGTTTTCTCATAACATCATATCATTCACACATTAACATCCATTTCATATAACACAGATATACTATAAATCATATAATGCCACCTTCGAGACCAACCTAGGTGTGAATGCATATGCATGTATTACAAATTTCATTTTCAAAACTCTTCTTTTTAATTCATTTTAAGCGTTTCAAAACTTTTTCTTTTTAATTTTACTTAGGCCGAGAATCTCGAACCTAAGCTCTGATACCAAAATAATTGTAACACCCCAATACTCCATATAAATACTATACATATACCTAGTATACATACAGTAAGTATTTAAAGTATAAGGATGCCACTTTTCTTTTTACCTTTCAATACCTGTAACAAAATTCAAACCATAATAGGTCAATTTAAAGAACACTTACAAATTATTGTCTTTATCAAAACTTCATTTATACATATAATATAACATACTTAAAGTGGATACATGTATGCATTACCCTCTAGTTGGTCTCGACAAAATCTTACTCTTCTCGTGGCATACCAAAAGACTTCATGTCATCCACCAAGCTACCTGCGCGATAATACATCCGCGCTAAGCTCGAAAGCTTAGTAGTACAAATATAAAATACAAACATATATCATGGAAACACTAACATATAAAGATATCTCAATTCCATATACTTTTAGTTCTTATTAAGTTTATCCCTATTCATTTGCACCTTTCATATCTTTCAACTAATCTCATATCTTATACACATATAAACATAACATTTCTACCAAGTCCAACCCATCACTAATATTCACAATCAACATCTCAATACACACATTATACATCATACTAATCATAAGTCACATTTCCAATTAAGACAATCATTGTCATCAACCACAATTCATCAATTGAATTCACAATCAATGCTAATACACACATTATATATCATACCAATCATAACATTTCTTTATTCACAATTCAACATTAATGATTCATCACTAGTGCTCATAATCAATATTTCAACGCACATATTACATATCATCAATCACATGTCCAATGAAGTATACCAAAGATTTCATTATCCATTTCTTTCAACATTTGTATATCACATTGACAACAAAGACAGACTCGGGCCCAACAGACACCACTATGTTATTCAGAGTTCAGAGTTACTGCTTTGGTCTATAATCATAATCATCAAGCCCGTAGGCATCATATATCAATATTTCTATCCATGGATAGTGTAACAGACCCAGTCTCTTGGACCATCAACTCATCATGAGGAGATCCTCAACCCGGCAAGACTGTTACCAATCATATATTTCATATTCACAATTCTCATAGTGTAACAGACCCAGTCTCTTGGACCTCAATTCAACTCAATTTGAAGAGATCCTCAACCCGGCAAGACTGTTACCTTTTTCATTTTATAGGCATGCCTCCAAACCCAGAACTCTGAAAACTGAATAACACATTAAACACATATTTCACTTATTGTTTCATTATCAATTTCAATCTCAATGTTCATTATCATCTAGGCAAACATGCCTTATTTCTTTCAATTAGATCATCATAGCCAATCACAATGGCTTCACAACATATCATATCTCAATCCATATGATACATATAACATCATTTCTATAACATTACAAAGTACCTTATTCATATAGCACAATACAATTCACAAGATTCATAATACACAAATCATAGTATTGTTCATATATTATCATGTGCATCATCATTATAATACTCAACATCAATTACATTAACCAAATGAACATATCATTATTCAATCACATGATTCACATTATACATATAGCATCATTGCTATAACATTACAAAGTACATTAAAGTAATTCTTCATAAAAGTGTTTGTCATAATAAATTTGCATAGCTCATACCTTGTTGAATGATCCTCTTCTCTTTCACACTATACAAGTCACATTAGATTAACAATGTAATAATTTACCTAACATTATTTAATTATACTCAATCAATTGTATTCTCATACATTAATATTCATCAAATCATTCACATCTTTCATTTTCCCATAACACAATTATATATATACATATCATTAATGATATAAACACATCAAAATACATTAGTGATATGCATTAACAATGCAATCATGCAACATTGGTACTTACCTTAATAACATTTCACACCACTCTAAACTCTTCTCCACTCAATAGTTCTTCACTTCACAAATTAGGGCAATTCAACCTCTTCACAACCTAATCCAAAAGGAATATTAGCAAAATGACCATATGAATAGTACATTCTGGTTTTAGACTCCATTTTATCCTTATTTTGAAAAATTGTATAAAATAATCTACTTGACTAAAAATTCTAAAATTTTTACAGAATTTAGTTTTGTATCTTAAAATCATTCCTTTAAAATTTCAGATCAAACTAAACACAAAATCTTGGTCAAATAGTTCACCTAACCAGACTGCCCCAATTGCCCTGCATCCTGGCAGCAGTTCTGAACTTTGTGAATTCCATAAATCAAATTCAATCAACGTGGTTCCAAATTATTTTTCTCAAATACTAGACTCACTAAGCAACAACATATCCAAAATTCAATTGGATATGATTTTTCTACATTTTATTAAAAATCCCGAAATATAGCTGTCTCAGTTAAGGTACCTGCTGGAAC
Source organism: Garcia nutans (assembly GCA_947685225.1). Taxonomy (NCBI): domain Eukaryota; kingdom Viridiplantae; phylum Streptophyta; class Magnoliopsida; order Malpighiales; family Euphorbiaceae; genus Garcia; species Garcia nutans. Next base: position 11,484,657 of record CANTUV010000003.1, read on the forward strand.
AGGTCTAATAAAAATAATCTTTCTAAACTCATAACCATTCCAAAATCGAATCAACATATTTTTCAGTCATTCTAGACTCATAGAGGCACAACATATCAAAACTTCACTTCAAGAACATTTTTCTATAATTAATTAAAAATCATACAAGTCACAGCCTTTACTAATTGTAAAACAGAAAAATATTCACTAAACACAACTCTTACTCTTCCATCACCAACACCAATTTACTTCTTATTTAAAATCAATTTCAACTCTAATCAACAAATCATCAACACACTTAATCATACTATCAATAACCCTAACTCAACTCACACACATCTTCAAAAATAACAAAGGCAAACAAGAGAAAACTTACTAAAATCATGAAATTCTTGAAATTCCAACTTGTATACTTGAGATCTTCCTTCACTTTTGAGCTTAAAATTCCAAAATCATCACTTGCTCTCTTGCTTTCCTTTGTCTTTGAGTGAGCCGGCCATCAACAAGAAGAAGAAGAAGAAATGATGAAGAAAACACAAAGTCAATAGGCATTAAATACCCTTCCAAAAGAAAATTACTAAACTACCCTCAACCATATAACTAAACATTTGTCTTTTACAAGCCCATGTTGGTAATTTCACAATCACAAATAAAATATCCTCTTCCCTTGACCAAGCCCTTTGACCAACTTATATTATATATATATGACCATATACACAACATATACACTTCACTCTACACAATGCTTTTCTTCAAACAACATAATTACCACTTATCAATCACACACTCAATTCAATAATAACAACATTATCATAACTTCTAAGCACACTTAGGGATATTACATTACTAAAGCAATAGAGAGAAAGAGAGTTTTTGTTTTCCAAGCTCAAGATTAAAGGAGATTTTAAGTGATCAAGTTGGAAATTTGAGAAATTTCATCAACTTTGGTAAGTTTCCACTTGATTTCCTTGTTTTATTTTAAGTTGTATTTGAGTTTTATGATTGATTATGGATAGTATGAGTATGTTTGATTGTGGTGTGTTTGAGAGTGTTGGGTTTAATTGATTGTGATTTTGGAGTTGAATGGAAGAGTAAGAGTTGTGTTTATGTTATGGTTTTGAGTTGGTAATTGATGTCAATATTGAGTTTGATCAATTATTTTTGGTAGATCTTCAAGATGTTTGTGTTTAATTAAGTTTAAAGCATAGAATACATGAGTTTGGTCCAAAAAAGAAGCATAATGGATGCCATGGTCGTGGCATCCACGACCGTGGCCCTTGGATGCCACGACCGTGGGGGTGTTAGGCAAATTGGACAGGTTCATTTGCTAACCCACGACCGTGGGGGTTGTGAGGCCACGACCGTGGGGTCCTAGATAGTTGTGTTGGCTTTTAATTTGTGATCTATGGGTCTAGTATGAGATTAATAGGTGAATAATTGCATTGGAATTCATGTATTTGTAAATAAGTGTGTATTATTCCTTTTGGATTAGGTTGTGAAGAGGTTGAGTTGCCCTAACCTAAGTGTGGAGAATTCTTGGAAGAAGAAGTGTATAGACTGGTGTGAGTTGTTCTTGAGGTAAATACAAACTTACATGGTTGCATACATTTATATGATTTTGAGACTTAACACATTTGGTTGTAAATGTGTTAAGTAATTTACTATATTGTTAATACAATTTGATTAATGTTATGATTTGTATAATGTGAAAGATATGATGATCATTCAAATGTATGTGCAATGCAATTGGATATGATGAATACTTTAACGATGAATTGCTTTAATGTGAATTGAGATATGATGAGATGTGATGCCATTGTGGTTGGCTATAATATTCAAATGAAATAAGTGGGGCAAGTTTGCCTAGATGATGATGAATTTAAAATATATGTGCAATGTAATTGGTTATGTATACTCTATTGATGAGATGTGAAGCCATTGTTGTTGGCTATAATGATGCAAATGAGATAATTGAGGCATGGTTGCCTAAATGATGATGAGAAAATGAGAATGAAATTGATAATGAAATAATGAATGAATTGTGTGTCTAATGTGTTATTCCATTTTCAGAGTTTTGTTGTTGGTGGCATGCCTAATGATAACAATCTCTTGAAGCTAGGTTGGATTTGATCCTTGAAGCCAAGTTGGGTTGAAGTTTAGCATGCTTAACTCCCCTTGAAGCTTGGTTGGGTCTAGTCCTTGAAGCCTAGTTGAGATGTTACAACCCTTGAAGCTAGGTTGGGTTTGGTTCTTGAAGCCAAGTTGGGTTGATACTTAGTATGCTTTGTTCCCCTTGAAGCTTGGTTGAGCCTAATCCTTGAAGCCTAGTTGGGATAATGATAATGATAAATGTGATAATTAAACCAAAACATTAACTCTGAAAGTTGAATGGCATATTAGTGTCTTTTGGGCCCATGCTTGTCTTTGTTTCAATGTGATTCATGAATGGAGAAACAATTGAATAAAATAATGGAATGTATTGTTATGAAAAATATTAATATATCATTTATGAATATTGTCTTTATTGTTGAAATGAGTGACATTGGCATTGCATTGAAGCATATTGTTATTGTGATTTGTATCACTAAGTCGTTGGCTTAGCGCGATTGTGATTCATCGCGCAGGTGACAGGGTAGAACCAAAGAGTTCATCTATACCGAGTCGAGTCTAGACTCTGAAGTGTTGATTGTGGGCTTAAAGATCAAAGACGAACTGCCAAACATGTATAAACTTTATGTTTTGTAAAAATTGATTTTGATGTATATGTATTTGTAAATACCACTACATTTTCCGCTGCATAATGAATAAATGTTTTATCTAATATAGTTTTTAATATAGTTTGAATGTTTTAAGTTTTCCTATAATGTTGTTAAATTGAAAGATTGGTTTGCTTATTATAAATTGTGGCACTCCTGTATTCGGTATACGTATATTATAGGTGTAGTAGTATGTAGTGTGCGTATACGGGGTATAGGGGTGTTACAATTGTTTTGGTATCAGAGCCTAGGTTTGAGATTCTCAACCTAGGTAAATTGTAAAAAAAAAAGAAAAGAAAATTTTGATTTTTAAAATATTGTTTTTAAATAAGATACATGTTATGGTATTGGCAGTCTCTGATCTTTGATGAGGTATATTCTGCTGTGTTTGCAGATATAGGTCGTGATGACATCTCAGTCACGTCAGTCTATAAAAGGTAGTGCTGAGAGTGTAGCTCCTGAAGAGGGTAGAGATGGAGCTAGGGTTGAGAGAGCTAGTGAGGCACCTGCTCTTGTGCCAGAGAGATCGGCTGCTGATGAGGTTCCGCCGGTTTGGTTACGACATGTGGTAGAATTATTGAGGCAAGCTCCAGTGCACTCGCCACCGCCACCACAGCCGCAAGTACCGGTGAGACATTATGATAAATTGAGGAAATATGGGGCTGAGGATTTCTTTGGTACTACAGATCCTGTAGTAGCTGAGCAGTAGTTGGATAGAGTTCAGAGAGTATTTATTCAGTTGCAAGCCACTTCTGAAGAAAAATTTGATTATGCTAGATCCCTTCTGCAGAAAGATGCTTATGATTGGTGGAAGACGGTTCCTCATGCCATGGATGATCCACCTACATTGTCTTATAGTGATTTTCTGAGGGAGTTAGAGCAGAAATATACCCCGAGGGAGTATAAGGATGTCAAGAAGATGGAATTTCTGAATTTGAGACAAGATAGCCGGACTGTGACAGAGTATGAGATAGAGTTCATCCGGTTGAGTCACTATGCCGGTGGGATTATTGCAGATGAGATTGACCGGTGTAGGAGATTTGAGGAGGGGTTGAGGCCATCTATTATGTGTATTGTTGCTGGTTCTCGGTATCAAGATCTTTCTCAATTGGTTGTAGTAGCCAGAAGTGTTGAGAGAGCACAAGCTATTGCAATAGCTGCTACTGAAGAGGAGACCAGAGTTAGGAAATTCCAGTTTGAGGCAGGGTCTTCATCTATGAAGAGAGGCCAAGGAAGTTTTGTTCCGAGAATTAGTAGGAGCCAGAGGCAGTCAAGTAGGTCAGTTCAGTATCAGAGGCAGAGACCGAGACCTACAGTTTCTGTAGCGAGTGCTCTGACTCTAGTGGTTCATATATCTACTCCACCTATATGTGTTCATTGTGGTAGGACACATGGGGGTGCTTGTTGGAAGACGGGTGGATCAGGAGTATGCTTTAGATGTGGGTCACTAGCTCATTTTGTTAAAGATTGCCCTGAGTTACAGGAGGATAGACAGACTGATACTGCAGCTTCTCAACTTAGTTTTAGCAGAGGGGGTCGAGGGGGCAGAGGTTTTAGTAGAGGTGGTCGACCTGGATTTAGTCAGAGAGGAGGCTCTATATCCGGAGGCAGTAGGCCAGATGAGGCTGGGTCTTCTCAGAGAGTGTATGTGATGCAGAGGCAGCCGGATGCTTCAGCAGTTATTGCTGGTACATTTTCTTTATTTGGCATTTCAGTTCTTGCTTTGATTGATCCAAGATCTACTCATTCATACATAAGTGCATCTATTTTGCCTGTGTCTGAATTGCATTCAGAATCCTTAGGATTTGATGTCTTGGTGACAAATCCTTTAGGACATAGTGTTGTGATGAGTAAGGTGCATCGTGATAGTTCAGTGGTGGTACAAGGTGAGGAATTTTTGGGTGATTTGATTGAAATTCCTTTTAAGAAATATGATTTGATTTTAGATATGGATTGGTTGTCTAAGCATGGAGCGGTGGTAGACTATCAAAAGAAGTGTGTTACCTTGAGAACCGGTGATGGTAGAAGTGTGATGGTATCTAGTGAGCAGAGACAACTTACATCCTTGTTTGTTTCAACTGTTGTAGCTAGAAAGTTGATTAGAAAAGGGTGTGATGCTTATCTTGCTCATGTTGTGGATACCAGAGTAGTGGGTTCTCACCTTGAAAGTATACCCACAGTTGCGGAATTTCTAGATGTGTTTCATGAGGAGTTTCCAGGGTTACCCCCTGAGAGAGAGGTTGAGTTTGGTATCGATTTGTTGCCTGGTACCAGTCCCATCTCTATTACTCCCTATTGAATGGCACCTGCTGAGTTGAGAGAGTTGAAGGTGCAGTTGCAGGAGTTGTTGGATAAAGGGTTTGTTCGCCCTAGTGTTTCTCCGTGGGGAGCTCCTGTTTTGTTTGTAAAGAAGAAGGATGGTACTTTGAGGTTATGCATCGATTATAGGCAATTGAACAAGGTGACTATCAAGAATAAGTATCATTTGCCTAGGATTGATGATCTTTTTGATCAGTTGAAGGGAGCAGCAGTGTTTTCCAAGATTGATTTGAGATCAGGGTACCATCAGTTGAGAGTCAGAGCTGAAGATGTTCCTAAGACAGCGTTTCGCACAAGGTATGAGCATTATGAGTTTTTAGTGATGCCTTTTGGATTAACGAATGCACCTGCAACTTTCATGGATTTGATGAATAGGGTGTTTAGGCCCTATCTGGATCAGTTTGTGGTGGTCTTTATTGATGCTATTTTGGTGTATTCGCATAATGAAGAGGAGCATGACAAGCATTTGCGGATTGTGTAGCAGACCTTGAGAGAGAAGCAGTTATATGCTAAGCTGTCGAACTGTGAGTTTTGGCTTGATCAAGTGACTTTTCTCGGTCATATAGTTTCAGCAGATGGTATAAGAGTTGATCCGAGTAAAGTTGAGGTCATTTTAAATTGGAGTCCACCGAAGTCTGTAACTGAAGTTAGAAGTTTTTTGGGTTTGGCAGGCTATTATCGACGCTTTGTGAAAGGTTTTTCTTTGATAGCTACTCCACTCACCAGATTACTTCGAAAGGGAGTTAGATTTGTGTGGACAGATCAGTGTCAAGCTATCTTTGAGCAGTTGAAGGAGATGTTGACTCAAGCTCCTGTTCTTACTTTGCCTGTGGAAGATAAACCATATGTGATTTACAGTGATGCTTCACATAATGGTTTAGGTTGTGTTTTGATGCAAGAGGGTAAAGTCATAGCTTATGCTTCTCAGCAGTTGAAGCCGAATGAGCTTAATTATCCGACGCATGATTTAGAGTTGGTAGCTATAGTGTCTGCATTGAAGATTTGGCGACACTACTTGTATGGGGAAAGATGTTTTATTTATACGGATCATAAGAGTCTGAAATATTTGGGTGTTCAGAAAGAACTTAATCTTCGGCAAAGACGATGGTTGGAGCTGATCAAAGACTATGATTGTTTGATTGATTATCATCCTGGTAAGGCGAATGTTGTTGTTGATGCTTTGAGTCGGAAGTCTTTAGCAAGTTTGACTGCTTATTCGCTCTTGTTGCTTGTTAAATTCAGAGCATTGCATGCTAGTTTTGAATCATGTGATGATGGTGCATTGTTAGCTCAGTTGCATTTGAGACCGGTGTTGTTGGATCGGATTAAAGAGGCTCAATTGGCTGATGGAAAAATTCAGAAAGTTGTATCAGAATGCCAAAAAGGAGAGAATCGAGATTTCTATATGAGAGACGATGGTAGCCTTTGGTTCAAGGATAGATTGTGTGTTCCTGATGATGCTAGTTTGAGAAAGATTATTTTGGAAGAAGCACATCAATCGATTTTTGCTATGCACCCTGGGAGTACTAAGATGTATTATGATTTGAAGCAACATTACTGGTGGTCAGGTATGAAGAGAGATATAGCGGAGTTTGTATCCAATTGTCTCACTTGTCAGAGGGTGAAAGCTGAGCATCAAGTTCCAACAGGGTTGCTTCAACCTTTATCAATGCCTGAATGGAAATGGGAGCGTGTGACAATGGATTTTATATCTGGTTTGCCATTGACTTAGAAGAAGCATGATGCTATCTGGGTGATTGTTGATCGATTGACAAAGACATCTCAATTTCTTCCAGTTCGGATGGACTATTCTCTGGAAAAGTTGGTTGAGCTGTATATCAGTGAGATAGTGAAGTTGCATGGAGTTCCAATTTCTTTAGTGTCTGATCGAGATCCTCGGTTTACTTCAAGATTTTGGAAGAGTTTACATGGTGTTTTGGGTTCTCGATTACACTTTAGCACTGCTTTTCATCTGCAGATAGATGGGCAGTCAGAGAGAGTGATACAAATTATAGAGGATATATTGAGAAGTTGTGTTATTGATTTCTCTGGAAGTTGAAACAGATTTTTGCCACTTGTGGAATTTGCTTACAACAACAGTCATCAATCCAGTATTGGAATAGCACCATATGAGGCATTATATGGTAGAAGATGTAGAACGCCTCTATGTTGGAATGAAGTTGGAGAAGGCAAATTGGTTGGTCCTGATTTGATTAAAGAAACGGAAGAGAAAGTGAAGATAATTCGGGATCGGTTGAAAGTAGCTTCAGATCGACAGAAATCTTATTTAGATTTAAAGAGGAGAGATATAGAGTTTGATGTTGGTGATAAAGTATTTTTGAAAGTGTCTCCTTGGAAAAAGATTTTGAGATTGGGTCGTAAAGGAAAGTTAAGTCCTCGTTTTATTGGACCTTATGAGATATTAGAAAGAGTTGGACCAGTTGCTTATCGACTCGCTTTGCCGCCTGAGTTGGATAGAATCCATAATGTCTTCCATGTTTCTATGCTGCGGAGGTACAGATTAGACCCATCTCATGTTTTGTCTATTGAATCTATTGAGGTGAGTCCGGATTTGACTTTTGAAGAAGAACCAGTTGCTATTTTGGCACATGAAGTGAAAGAGTTGAGAAATAAGAAAGTGTCACTTGTGAAGGTTCTTTGGAAGAATCATGCAAAGGAAGAAGCAACTTGGGAGAGTGAGCAAGTGATGCGAGATCAGTATCCTCAACTGTTTCAGACTTGATATCAGGTAATTTCGAGGACGAAATTTCTTTTTAGAGGGGGAGAATTGTAATATCCCAAAGTATATCCTAAAAGTTTTGGCATTATTGTTGTATTTGGATTTAATGTATATGTTTAAGTGGGAAGATTAAAGATGAGAAGAGAGATGTGTATATGTTGTATATATAGAGATATATACAACATATACAAGTCAAATTATTATATGGTCAAAAGAAGAAATAATTGATTTTAATTAATTAGTGGAAAATGGAAAATTAACTTAGTGGAAGAGGATTTTATGAATATATTAATATTATTATTGCTTGGTGGAGATTTAAGTAGAGAAGAGTGTTTGACTTTGCTTCTCATTTTTCTTCTTCTCTTCTTCTTTTCCTTCTTGGCCCGGCATTACTAAAGCAATAGAGAGAAAGAGAGTTTTTGTTTTCCAAGCTCAAGATTAAAGGAGATTTCAAATGATCAAGTTGGAAATTTGAGAAATTTCATCAACTTTGGTAAGTTTCCACTTGATTTCCTTGTTTTATTTTAAGTTGTATTTGAGTTTTATGATTGATTGTGGATAGTATGAGTATGTTTGATTGTGGTGTGTTTGAGAGTGTTGGGTTTAATTGATTGTGATTTTGGAGTTGAATGGAAGAGTAAGAGTTGTGTTTATGTTATGGTTTTGAGTTGGTAATTGATGTCAATATTGAGTTTGATCAATTATTTTTGGTAGATCTTCAAGATGTTTGTGTTTAATTAAGTTTAAAGCATAGAATACATGAGTTTGGTCCGAAACAGAAGCATAATGGATGCCACGACCGTGGCCCTTGGATGCCACAACCGTAGGGGTGTTAGGCAAATTGGACAGGTTCGTTTGCTAACCCACGACCGTGGGGGTTGTGAGGCCACGACCGTGAGGTCCTAGATAGTTGTGTTGGCTTTTAATTTGTGATCTATGGGTCTAGTATGAGATTGATAGGTTAATAATTGCATTGGAATTCATGTATTTGTAAATAAGTTTGTATTATTCCTTTTGGATTAGGTTGTGAAAATGTTGAGTTGCCCTAACCTAAGTGTGTAGAATTCTTGGAAGGAGAAGTGTATAGACTGGTGTGAATTGTTCTTGAGGTAAGTACAAACTTACATGGTTGCATACATTTACATGATTTTGAGACTTAACACATTTGGTTGTAAATGTGTTAAGTAATTTACTATATTGTTAATACAATTTGATTAATGTTATGATTTGTATAATGTGAAAGATATGATGATCATTCAAATGTATGTGCAATGCAATTGGATATGATGAATACTTTTATGATTAATTGCTTTAATGTGAATTGAGATATGATGAGATGTGATGCCATTGTGGTTGGCTATAATGATTCAAATGAAATAAGTGGGGCAAGTTTGCATAGATGATGATGAATTTAAAATATATGTGCAATGTAATTGGTTATGTATACTCTATTGATGAGATGTGAAGCCATTGTTGTTGGCTATAATGATGCAAATGAGATGATTGAGGCATGGTTGCCTAAATGATGATGAGAAAATGAGAATGAAATTGATAATGAAATAATGAATGAATTGTGTGTCTAATGTGTTATTCCATTTTCAGAGTTTTGTTGTTGGTGGCATACCTAATGGTAACAATCTCTTGAAGCTAGGTTGGATTTGATCCTTGAAGCCAAGTTGGGTTGAAGTTGAGCATGCTTAACTCCCCTTGAAGCTTGGTTGGGTCTAGTCCTTGAAGCCTAGTTGAGATGTTACAACCCTTGAAGCTAGGTTGGGTTTGGTTCTTGAAGCCAAGTTGGGTTGATACTTAGCATGCTTTGTTCCCCCTTGAAGCTTGGTTGAGCCTAATCCTTGAAGCCTAGTTGGGATAATGATAATGATAAATGTGATAATTAAACCAAAACATTAACTCTGAAAGTTGAATGGCATATTAGTGTCTTTTGGGCCCATGCTTGTCTTTGTTTCAATGTGATTCATGAATGGTGAAACAATTGAATAAAATAATGGAATGTATTGTTATGAAAAATATTAATATATCATTTATGAATATTGTCTTTATTGTTGAAATGAGTGACATTGGCATTGAAGCATATTGTTATTATGATTTGTACCACTAAGCCGTTGGCTTAGCGTGATTGTGATTCATCGCGTAGGTGACAGGGTAGAACCAGAGAGTTCATCTAGACCGAGTCGAGTCTAGACTCTGAAGTATTGATTGTGGGCTTAAAGATCAGAGACGAACTGCCAAACATATATAAATTTTATGTTTTGTAAAAATTGATTTTGATGTATATGTATTTGTAAATACCACTACATTTTCCGCTGCATAATGAATAAATGTTTTATCTAATATAGTTTTTAATATAATTAAATTGAAATATTGGTTTGCTTATTATAAACCGTGGCACTCCTGTATTCGGTATACGTATATTATAGGTGTAGTAGTATGTAGTGTGCGTATACGGGGTATAGGGGTGTTACAATTTGGGTATAAACCTAAGGAAAGTAACTAGGCTAACTACATGAGCTTTAGTTTGTGAGTTGAAAAGCTTAGGTTTCCATAGTAAGTTTATATACAAAAAGGTATAAGGCTATGAGTGGCTATACCATGTTTGATCTCCATACCTTGAGTAAAAGTATGGTATCCCTTACATAACATAACATGGGTAACACAATCGTCCTAACTCACGCACACAATGCAAACTAAGATGATGCAATGGACAATATCATAATAAGAAAGAATAAAATAATATAAAGACTAACATAATCAACTTCTCATATCTCCAGTGGAGTCGCCACTGTGAGCAAAAATTTTTACCCCCACTCCCAGTGGAATGGTTCTTGCGACTTCGGCACTGTTAGGCTCAGGGCCTTAGAGAACACGAGCTTAAACCCAAAAAAAAAAGTCGCCACCCGGTCGGGCCAAAAAAAAGGGGTTGATGGCTCCAACCCCCTAATGGGTTCGAAAAGTTGGGTACGCGTGGGGAAGGTGAGAATTACCCAGCACCCCCATAGCTCCCGGTTTATTGGAACCGACCTTCTTTTCATATCTAAATATTATAAAATTCTTAATTATTACAATATTATCCATACTATATACGAATAATAAAATAAAGTATCATTATATTAAAATTAAAGTAATGTTCAAAATGAAATAATAAACGGGTACCCACACGAGGTGGAAACGTACCCTTACAATCAAATACAATGTCTAAAACTAAATAAATAAGATACCCACCAAAAAGGTAAAAACGTATCTTTTTATATTCATCCAAAATCTTTAAGTAATAAATTAAATTACATAATAAAAATCGAGGCACCCACAAAGTCGAAACGTGCCTTTTACAATTCAAGAAATTAAATAATTAATTAATTAAGCAAATTAAATCATTCAAGCACGATAATTAAAATAAAACATCTATCATAAAGTAAATAAACCATCCATCATAAAGTAAAATAAACCATCCATCATATAACAAAAGGCAAACCAAATAAATAATTAAAACTAAAGTTTAAACCATTAAGTAAATAAAATTGGGATTTATGGGCTACTAGACATTTAGAGAATTTAGAAAATAAGGTTTGGAAATTAGGAATTAGGGTTTAGAAATTTGGTTATTGGATGTTTACTAAATAAGTTTAGAAATTAGGGTTTAGGAGTTTAAGGCTTAAGAGTTACATATTAGGGTTTTGAAATTTTGGAAGTTAGGGTTTGAGAGCTAGGGTTTTGGTTTTAAGGTTTTGTAAATTAGGGTTTGAATTATAGGTTTTGGATTTAGGGTTTGGTTTTAGGTTACTGGATTTAGGGTTTGGTTTAGGTTTTGGGAATTAGGTTTACTAGATTAAGGTTTAAGGATTTACTGAATTAGGGTTTAATGGTTTATTGGATTGGTTTAAGGGTTTACTGGATTAGGTTTTAGATTTGCTAGATTAGGGTTTTAGGGTCTGTTGGATTAGGCTTTGGGATTTGATAAACTTGTCCTAGGGTTTGGTATTTTAGGTTGGGAAATTTGAAAGACTGGATGAAGGTTTCAAAAGAGATTAGGGTTTTTTAATTAATTATTTTAGGAAGACAGTTTAGATTTTTAATATTTTGAAATGATTTAGGGTTTTTGGATATTTAAGATTTTAAAATTGAAAAACTGACTATGGTTTAACAATTTAGACTGGATCAAAATAATGATTAAAACAAACAACAAGAATATTAAAAGAAAAAAATGGAACTACTGCATGTTGAAACAAATAAAGATTAGGACACAAAACCTACATTGAAGGCTCCACCAAATTGATTATTGACTCCAAGTTACTACCTATATCAATGTTTATTTCTGGTCGAGCAAAGATCAAAGACAATGATCACTGCCTTTGTTGGTTATTTGATGAAAGTTGGTTGTTATTAATTATTGTTGCTTTTCTTGCTAAAATTGTTGATCCTCGTTAAAATATTAAACATCATTATTTATAGGCAAAGTAAGGGTTAACCTAAACCTAATCTGCCTAATCCTAAACATAAAAGATTCTAATCTAATTAGGAAACTCAATTATTGGCCAAAATTGCTTTGGACTCAAAGCTCATGTCGATTTGGTTGCCCAAATCGACATGGGTCAAGGCCATGTCGATTTGGTGTGCCAAAACGACATGGGACCAAGGTTCATGTGGATTTGGTTGCCAAAATCGACATGAGCCAACACATGAGACTTTCGGCTCATGTCGATTTTGGCAACCAAATCCACATGAGCCTTGGCTCATGTCAATTTGGGCAACCAAATCGACATAAGCCATGGCTCTTATCGAATTGGGCCCTCCTGGTCGATATGAACCATGGTTTAGGTCGCTTGGGGCCCTTCCGACTCAAAATCGGTCTAAAAAAACTTCAATTGGACCGAACAATTGAATTTGGGCAAAATAAATTAAGCTTGAACATTTAAAATATTAATCAATTGAATATATACCCTTTCAAATTAGACCGACCTATTTAAAAGTTTAAATCTTTTAAAGTCAGTCCGAATTTATTTTGGTATTCTTTAATTAGGACTGTACCAACTTAAGGCCAAAATTAAGGGTCTACAATATGGTGCATGTAACACCCCTATACCCCGTATACGTACACTGCATGCTACCACGATCGTAATATACGTATACTGAATATAGGAATGCCACAGTTTTTCTTTCAAATAAACAAATCCTCCCTTTATACAATAATATGAGCTAATTTAAACAATTAAGTTATAATATAACACAATAGATAAAAACGTTCATTCAATACGCAGCGAAAAATATAGTTATATTTACATTTATTTATATACATCAAAATACATAAACATCCAAATCAATTTTTACAAAAAACATAACATTTATACATGTTTGGCAGTTCGTCTCTGATCTTTAAGCCCACAATCAACACCTCAAAGTCTAGACTCGACTCGGTCTAGATGAACTCTCTGGCTCTACCCTGTCACCTGCGCGATGAACCACAATCGCGCTAAGCCAACGGCTTAGTGGTACAAACTACAATAACAACATGCTTCAATGCAATGCCAATGTCACACATTTCAACAATTAAGACAATATTCACAATTGATATCCTTATATTGTTCATAACACTACATTTCATTATTCTATTCACTTGTTTCATCATTTATGAATTACATTGAAACAAAGACAAGCATGGGCCCAAAAGACACTAATATGCCATTCCACTTTCAGAGTTAATGTTTTGGTTCAATTATCACATTTATCATTATCATTTTCCCAACTAGGCTTCAAGGATTAGGTTCAACCAAGCTTCAAGGGGAACAAAGCATGCTAAGTATCAACCCAACTTGGCTTCAAGAACCAAACCCAACCTAGCTTCAAGGGTTGTAACATCTCAACTAGGCTTCAAGGACTAAATTCAACCTAGCTTCATGATATTGTTACCATTAGGCATGCCACCAAAAACAAAACTCTGAAAATGGAATAACACATTAGACACAATTCATTCATTATTTCATTATCAATTTCATTCTCATTTCCTTATCATCATTTAGGCATCCATGCCACAATCATCTCATTTGCATCATTATAGCCAACAACAATGGCTTCACATCTCATCAAGAGAGTATACATAATCAATTGCATTGGACATATATTTTAAATTCATCATCATCTAGGCAAACATGCCCCACTTATTTCATTTGAATCATTGTAGCCAACCACAATGGCATCATATCTCATCATATCTCAATTCACATTATAGCAATTCATCATTAAAGTATTCATCATAAAAAATTGCATTGCACGTACCTTTTGAATGATCATCATATCTTTCACATTATACAAATCATAACATTAATCAAATAGCAATGACAATATGGTAGATTACTTAACACATTTATAACTAAATGTGTTAAGTCTCAAAATCATGTAAATGAATGCAACCATGTAAGTTTGTACTTACCTCAAGAGCAACTCACACCAACCCATACACTTCTTCTTCCAAGAATTCTCCACACTTAGGTTAGGGCAACTCAACCTCTTCACAACCTAATTCAAAAGGAATAATACACACTATATAAACATACACATGAATTCCAATACAATTGTTCACCTATTAGTCTCATACTAGACCCATGGATCACAAATTACAAACCAAAACCCCTAACTAGGGCCCACGGTCGTGGCCTCACATCCCTACGGTCGTGGCCTCACAAACCCCTACGGTCGTGAGTTAGAAAATGAATCTGTCCAATTTGTCCAACACCCCACGGTTGTGGCATCCAAAGGCCATGGGTGTGGCATCCAAAATGCTTCTGTTTCGGACCAAACTCATGTATTCTATGCTTTCAACTTCATTAAACACAAACATCTTGAAGATATACCAAAATAATTGATCAAACTCACAACATACATCAATTACCAAATCCAAAATCATAACATAAACACAACTCTTACTCTTCCATTCAACTCCAAAATCACAATCAATTAAATCCAACACTCTCAAACACACTACAATCAAACATACTCATACTATCCACAATCAATCATCAAACTTAATTAAAACTTAAATTGAAACAAGAGAATCAAGAAGAAACTTACCCAAGTTAATGAAATTTCTCAAATTTCCAACTTGATCACTTGAAATCTTCTTAAATTTTGAGCTTGGAAAATAATCAAAAACTCTCTTCTCTCTTGCTTTGGATGGCCGGCCATGAAGGAAAAGAAAAGAAGAAGAAAAAGATAAATTAGCCAAGTCAAACTTCTCTTCTCTTTAAACCTCCACCAAGAAATTATATAATAAAATAATCTAAAATATTCTCTTCCATTCATTTATTTTCCTTATTAATTTATTTCACTAATTAAAATAAATAAATATCTTCTTTTGACTTTCATCACCTTGACTTGTATATGTTGTATATATTTCTATATATACAACATATACACTCTCTCTCTTAACTTCTTTTCTCTTTCCATTAAACATATACATTAAATCCAAATACAACAATAATTTCAAAACTTCTAGGGCATACTTTGGGATATTACAATTCTCCCCCTCTAAAAAGAAATTTTGTCCTAGAAATTACCTGATATCAAGTCTGAAACAACTGAGGATACTGATCCCGCATCGCTTGCTCACTCTCCCAAGTTGCTTCTTCCTTTGCATGATTCTTCCAAAGAACTTTCACCTGTGGCACTTTCTTATTTCTCAACTCTTTCACTTCATGTGCCAAAATAGCAACTGGTTCTTCTTCAAATGTCAGATCCGAATTCACCTCAAAAGATTCAACTGGTAAAACATGAGATGGATCTGATCTGTACTTCCGCAGCATAGAAACATGGAAGACATTATGAATTCTATCCAATTCAGGCGGCAAAGCAAGTCGATAAGTAACTGGTCCAACTCTCTCCAATACCTCATAAGGTCCAATAAAACGAGGACTTAGCTTCCCTTTTCGACCAAATCTCAAAATCTTTTTCCAAGGAGACATTTTCAAAAATACTTTTTCTCCAACATCAAACTCTATATCTCTCCTCTTCAAATCTGAATAAGATTTCTGTCGATCTGAAGCTGCTTTCAACTGATCCCGAATTATCTTCACTTTCTCTTCTGTTTCTTTAATCAAATCAGGACCAACCAACTTGCCTTCTCCAACTTCATTCCAACACAGAGGCGTCCTACATCTTCTACCATACAATGCCTCAAATGGTGCCATTTCAATACTGGATTGATGACTGTTGTTGTAAGCAAATTCCACAAGTGGCAAAAATTTGTCCCAACTTCCAGAGAAATCAATGACACAGCTTCTCAACATATCCTCAATAATCTGTATCACTCTCTCTGACTGCCCATCTATCTGCGGATGAAAAGTAGTGCTAAAGTGTAATCGAGAACCTAAAGCACCATGTAAACTCTTCCAAAACCTCGAAGTAAACCGGGGATCTCGATCAGACACTAAAGAAATTGGAACTCCATGTAACTTCACTATCTCACTGATATACAGCTCAGCCAACTTCTCAAGAGAATAGTCCATTCTAACTGGAAGAAAATGAGCTGTCTTCGTCAACCGATCAACAATCACCCAAATAGCATCATGCTTCTTCTGAGTCAATGGCAAACCAGACACAAAATCCATTGTCACATGTTCCCATTTCCATTCTGGCACTGATAAAGGTTGAAGCAACACTGTTGGAACTTGATGCTCAGCTTTCACTCTTTGACAAGTGAGACACTTGGATACAAATTTCGCTATGTCTTTCTTCATACCTAACCACCAGTAATGCTGCTTCAAATCCTGATATATCTTTATACTTCCAGGGTGCATAGCAAAAACCGACTGGTGTGCTTCCTCTAAAATACTTTTTCTCAAACTAGCATCATCAGGAACACACAATCTATCTTTGCACCAAAGACTACCATCGCTTCTCACATGAAATTCTCGGTTCTACCCATTATGGCAATCTGAAACAATCTTCTGAATTTTCTCATCTGCCAATTGAGCCTCTTTAATTTGATCCAACAACACCGGTCTTAACTGCAACTGAGCTAACAATGCACCATCATCACATGATTCAAAACTCGCATGCAATGTTCTCAACTCAACAAGCAACGAGAGTGAATAAATAGTTAAACCTGCCAAAGACTTCTGGCTCAAGGCATCAGCAACAACATTTGCCTTACCAAGATGATAATTAATCAAACAGTCGTAGTCTTTGATCAATTTCAACCACCGTCTCTGTCGAAGATTTAGCTCTCTCTGAACCCCCAAATATTTCAAACTCTTATGATCTGTGTAGATAAAACACTTCTCCCCATACAAATAATGTCGCCAAATCTTCAAAGCAAACACTATAGCTGCCAATTCCAAATCATGCGTCGGATAATTAAGCTCATGTGGTTTCAACTGCCTAGAAGCATAAGCTATAACTTTACCCTCTTGCATCAAAACACATCCTAAACCATTATATGAAGCATCACTGTAAATCACATATGGTTTATCTTCCACAGGTAAAGTAAGAATATGCGCTTGAGTCAACATCTTCTTCAACTGCTCAAAGCTAGTTTGACACTGATCTGTCCACACAAATCTAACTCCCTTTCGAAATAATCTGGTGAGTGGAGTAGCTATCAAAGAAAAACCTTTCACAAAGCGTCGATAATAGCCTGTCAAACCCAGAAAACTTCTAACTTCAGTTACAGACTTCGGTGGATTCCAATTCAAAATAGCCTCAACTTTACTCGGATCAACTCTTATACCATCTGCTGAAACTATATGACCCAGAAAAGTTACTTGATCAAGCCAAAACTCACACTTCGACAACTTAGCATACAATTGCTTCTCTCTCAAAGTCTGCAACACAATCCGCAAATGTTTGTCATGATCCTCTTTATTACGCGAATACACTAAAATATCATCAATAAAAACCACCACAAACTGATCCAAATAGGGCCTAAACACCCTATTCATCAAATCCATGAAAGTTGCAGGTGCATTCGTCAACCCAAAAGGCATTACTAAAAACTCATAATGCCCATACCTTGTGCGAAAAGTTGTCTTAGGAACATCTTCAGCTCTAACCTTCAGTTGATGGTACCCTGATCTCAAATCAATCTTGGAAAACACTGCTGCTCCCTTCAACTGATCAAAAAGATCATCAATCCTAGGCAAAGGATACTTATTTTTGATAGTCACTTTATTCAAATGCCTATAATCGATACACAGCCTCAAAGTACCATCCTTCTTCTTCACAAACAAAACAGGAGCTCCCCATGGAGAAATACTAGGGCGAATAAACCATTTATCCAACAACTCCTGCAACTGCACCTTCAACTCTCTCAACTCAGCAGGTGCCATTCGATAGGGAGTAATAGAGATGAGAGTGGTACCAGGTTACAAATCGATACCAAACTCAACCTCTCTCTCAGGGGGTAACCCTGGCAACTCCTTAGGAAACACATCTGGAAATTCAGCAACTGTGGGTATATTATCAAGTTGAGAACCCATTACTCTAGTATCCACAACATGAGCAAGATAAGCATCACACCCTTTTCTAATCAACTTCCTAGCTACAACAGCTGAAACAAACAAAGATGCAAGTTGTCTCTGCTCACTAGACACTATCACACTTCTACCATCACCGGTTCTCAAAGTAACACACTTCTTTTGACAATCTACCACAGCTCCATGCTTAGACAACCAATCCATGCCTAATATCAAATCATATTCCTTAAAAGGCATTTCAATCAAATCACCCAAAAATTCATCACCTTGCACTACAACTGCACTATCCCGATGCACCTTGCTAACTACCACACTATGCCCTAAAGGATTTGTCACCAACACATCAAATCCTAAGGATTCTGAATGCAATTCAGACACAGGCAAGATAGATGCACTTATGTATGAGTGAGTAGATCCTGGATCAATTAAAGCAAGAACTGAAATACCAAATAAAGAAAATGTACCCGCAATAACTACTGAAGCATCCGGCTGCCTCTGAATCACATACACTCTCTGAGAAGATCCAGCCTCATCTGGCCTACTGCCTCCGAATGTAGAGCCTCCTCTCTGATTGATCCCAGGTCGACCGCCTCTACTGAAGCCTTTGCCCCCTCGACCACCTCTGCTAAAACTAGGTCGAGAAGCTGCAGTATCAGTCTGTCTATCCTCTTGCATCTCAGGGCAATCTTTTATAAAGTGAGCTGGTGACCCACATCTAAAGCATACTCCTGATCAACCCGTCTTCCAACAAGCACCCCCATGGGTGCTACCATAATGAACACATACAGGTGGAATGGATCTCTGAACCACTGGAGTCGGAGCACTCGCTACAGAAACTGTAGGTCTCAGTCTCTGCCTCTGATAATGAACTGACCTACCTGACTGTCTCTGGCTCCTACTAAGTCTCAGAATAAAACTTCCTCGGCCTCTCTTAATAGATGAAGACACTGCCTCAAACTGAGATCTCCTAACTCTGGTCTCCTCCTCAGTAGCAGCTGCTGCAAAAGCTTGTGCTCTCTCAACACTTCTGGCTGCTACAACCAATTGAGAAAAGTCTTGATACCGGGAACCAGCAACAATACACATAATAGAGGGTCTCAACCCCTCCTCAAACCTCCTACACTGGTCAATCTCATCATAAATAATCCCACCGGCATAGTGACTCAACCAGATGAATTCTACCTCATACTCTGTCACAGTCCGGTTATCTTGTCTCAAATTCAAAAATTCCATCTTATTAACATCCTTATACTCCCTCGGAGTATATTTCTACTCAAACTCCCTCAGAAAATCACTATAAGATAACGTTGGTGGATCATCCATGGCATGAGGAACCGTCTTCCACCAATCATAAGCATCTTTCTGCAGTAAAGATCTAGCATAATCAAATTTCTCTTCAGAAGTGGCTTGCAACTGAATAAATATCCTCTGCACTCTATCCAACCACTGCTCAGCCACTGCAGGATCTGTAGTACCAAGAAAATCCTCAGCCCCAAATTTTCTCAATTTATCATAATGTCTCACCGGCACCTGTGGCTGTGGTGGCGGTGGCGGCTGCACTGGAGCTTGCCTCAACAATTCTACCACATGCCGTAACCAAACCGGCGGAACCTCATCAGCAGCTAATCTCTCTGGCATAAGAGCAGGTGCCTCACTGGCTCTCTCAACCCTAGCTCCAGCTCTACCCTCTTCAGGAGCTACACTCTCAGCACTACCTTCTACGGACTAACGTGACTGAGACGCCATCACTACCTATGTCTGCAAACACAACAGAATATACCTCATTAAAGATCAGAGACTGCCAATACCAAAACATGTATCTTATTCAAAAATCACATTTTGAAAATTAAAATTTTCTTTTTCTTACAATTTACCTAGGTTGAGAATCTCAAACCTAGGCTCTGATACCAAAATAATTGTAACACCCCTATACCCCGTATACGTACACTGCATGCTACCACGATCGTAATATACGTATACTGAATATAGGAATGCCACAGTTTTTCTTTCAAATAAACAAATCCTCCCTTTATACAATAATATGAGCTAATTTAAACAATTAAGTTATAATATAACACAATAGATAAAAACGTTCATTCAATACACTGCGGAAAATATAGTTATATTTACATATATTTATATACATCAAAATACATAAACATCCAAATCAATTTTTACAAAAAACATAACATTTATACATGTTTGGCAGTTCGTCTCTGATCTTTACGCCCACAATCAACACCTCAAAGTCTAGACTCGACTCGGTCTAGATGAACTCTCTGGCTCCACCCTGTCACCTGCGCGATGAACCACAATCGTGCTAAGCCAACGGCTTAGTGGTACAAACTACAATAACAACATGCTTCAATGCAATGCCAATGTCACACATTTCAACAATTAAGACAATATTCACAATTGATATCCTTATATTGTTCATAACACTACATTTCATTATTCTATTCACTTGTTTCATCATTTATGAATTACATTGAAACAAAGACAAGCATGGGCCCAAAAGACACTAATATGCCATTCCACTTTCAGAGTTAATGTTTTGGTTCAATGATCACATTTATCATTATCATTTTCCCAACTAGGCTTCAAGGATTAGGTTCAACCAAGCTTCAAGGGGAACAAAGCATGCTAAGTATCAACCCAACTTGGCTTCAAGAACCAAACCCAACCTAGCTTCAAGGGTTGTAACATCTCAACTAGGCTTCAAGGACTAAATTCAACCTAGCTTCAAGAGATTGTTACCATTAGGCATGCCACCAAAAACAAAACTCTGAAAATGGAATAACACATTAGACACACAATTCATTCATTATTTCATTATCAATTTCATTCTCATTTCCTTATCATCATTTAGGCATCCATGCCACAATCATCTCATTTGCATCATTATAGCCAACAACAATGGCTTCACATCTCATCAAGAGAGTATACATAATCAATTGCATTGGACATATATTTTAAATTCATCATCATCTAGGCAAACATGCCCCACTTATTTCATTTGAATCATTGTAGCCAACCACAATGGCATCATATCTCATCATATCTCAATTCACATTATAGCAATTCATCATTAAAGTATTCATCATAACCAATTGCATTGCACATACCTTTTGAATGATCATCATATCTTTCACATTATACAAATCATAACATTAATCAAATAGTAATGACAATATGGTAGATTACTTAACACATTTATAACTAAATGTGTTAAGACTCAAAATCATGTAAATGAATGCAACCATGTAAGTTTGTACTTACCTCAAGAGCAACTCACACCAACCTATACACTTCTTCTTCCAAGAATTCTCCACACTTAGGTTAGGGCAACTCAACCTCTTCACAACATAATTCAAAAGGAATAATACACACTTATATAAACATACACATGAATTCCAATACAATTGTTCACCTATTAGTCTCATACTAGACCCATGGATCACAAATTACAAACCAAAACCCCTAACTAGGGCCCACGGTCGTGGCCTCACATCCCCACGGTCGTGGGTTAGAAAACGAATCTGTCCAATTTGTCCAACACCCCACGGTCGTGGCATCCAAAGGCCATGGGCGTGGCATCCAAAATGCTTCTGTTTCGGACCAAACTCATGTATTCTATGCTTTCAACTTCATTAAACACAAACATCTTGAAGATATACCAAAATAATTGATCAAACTCACAACATACATCAATTACCAAATCCAAAATCATAACATAAACACAACTCTTACTCTTCCATTCAACTCCAAAATCACAATCAATTAAATCCATCACTCTCAAACACACTACAATCAAACATACTCATACTATCCACAATCAATCATCAAACTTAATTAAAACTTAAATTGAAACAAGAGAATCAAGAAGAAACTTACCCAAGTTAATGAAATTTCTCAAATTTCCAAATTGATCACTTGAAATCTTCTTAAATTTTGAGCTTGGAAAATAATCAAAAACTCTCTTCTCTCTTGCTTTGGATGGCCGGCCATGAAGGAAAAGAAAAGAAGAAGAAATAGAGAAATTAGCCAAGTCAAACTTCTCTTCTCTTTAAACCTCCACCAAGAAATTATATAATAAAATAATCTAAAATATTCTCTTCCATTCATTTATTTTCCTTATTAATTTATTTCACTAATTAAAATAAATAAATATCTTCTTTTGACTTTCATCACCTTGACTTGTATATGTTGTATATATTTCTTTATATACAACATATACACTCTCTCTCTTAACTTCTTTTCTCTTTCCATTAAACATATACATTAAATCCAAATACAACAATAATTCCAAAACTTCTAGGGCATACTTTGAGATATTACAGTGCATGTCATTTAATGCTCATAAAATATATTTTTTTAATATTAATTAATCACATTAATAATAGTCTCATATTAGGTTTAGAGTCGAAAGCTACTTATTGTCAAAAAATCATCATCTAAAACACTAATACTTAATTATTATTAACATGATTAATTAAATAAGAAAAAAATTAATTCGTACTTAATGAATATATAATAAATTCATATAATAATCACAAATGTAATGAAGCTTATATTTAAGAAACAAATAATACAAATTTTCATTGCATAAAATTAAATATGTACAAGAAACTGACTAGTTCAAATATTCAACATGAAATTTAAAGAAAAGAACTAGTATCTAGTTATAGTTCTCAAAACAAGGAATGAGCTATATAACTTTTGTCAAAGTTCATCTTCTAGTTCATAAAGAAACTTTAGGTAAAGGATTTCCTATTATCTTATGGCATCCTTTATGAGTATAGACTCAAATAGAGGCTCTAGCAATCTTCTTAGCAACCCAACTTGCATATTCAATTATAAAATCATTTTGCAATAGTCTATAATCATTGTTTTCTATTTTGTTCCAAACTAAATCAAGGAGACCTTCTAAATATGGGTTGTTAAGAGTTGATCTCAAAGCCATGTATCTTTCACATTCTACAATAAACCTCCTTTCCAAATAATTTTTTGTATTTTTTTTTATTTATATTAATAAAATGTTTCACTAGAAGATCCAATTCGTTTAATTTTTCATTTGGACTAAATTTGGTATCTCTAGGTCTTTTATCATTCTATTAACTTTTTCCCGTGCGACTTGAGTTCTAATGCGTACATGAATCATGAAATCCTATAATAAAGACAGAAGAGAAAAAAATTGTTATTAAAATTTTTTTATTCACAAATAAATAAATAAATATATATATATGATAAACACATATTTATATAACAAATAAATAAACTCAATATATATTCATGTATTATGTGACATACATATAAAAAAATTATTTATTTGAATAAAAAATATAACTTTATGAAATAATGATTTTGATATTTGATATATTAAATATGGATACTAAGTTGTATAAAATATGCTTTAGTTAGGTGGACAAAAGTTCTTTGGCATGTGTTGCTGGGTCACAGGTTCGAATCCTAGTAGCCACATGCATACATTCTTGTTTTGTTTTCCAATTTATTAGTATGATTGAAAGTGAAGGAACATCTTATTTTTTTTGTCAATTTATTAGTATGATTGAAAGTGAAGGAACAAAAATGACTTGTAGTTTAATAAAACTACATGTCGTTTATAAGAGGCCATTACTACATCAATAACTACATGTAGTTTCATCCTTCTTCAACCTCTAATTACAAAAACCATCTAAGTTTCATATTTTCAGAATTCTTACTCTAACTTTAAACAATCATAAATTACTCATTTTAAGTCCAAAATAAGCATATAATATATTGTTGGAAAGCTTGTAATCTCTATTTTTCAATGCAATCAAAATTACTCAACTTTAACTGATATACAAGAGATTATTTATTCATAAAGTAAGCCATATGAATTAAGCAAAAAAATGGTTAATTCTTATAAAGCATGGAAAAATACAAAATTGAGCATGCACTACAAACCCAAAGGCTTGATACCAATGTTGAAAAATATAAACAAGAAATCACAAAGATTTAAAGCATTTAATTCCCAAGATTATAGATATGCATACTCAAATTGTAATCACATCATACAAAATACTGAACTACAACTATTAAAATCATAGTATAAATACCTTTGTAGATTCCCAAGTTTTCTTCAAAAACACTTAGAATGAAGTAAGAGATGATATTCAATTTTGGAGATAAGATAGTCTATTCTTTTTTCTTACTTTACGTTCATAAAAAACCAAAGAGCAATCTCTGTTTATTTTTCTTTTATCCAGACATTTTATCCAGACAGTTACCGTTTGGTAACTATTTGTAGTTGAGTTAGTAGTTACCACTCAATCTTTTTTATTTTAATTAATTTAAAGTAATTAATTTAAATTAATTGGGTAGGCCCCATCATAGGTACCCACTAATCTACATATTCCAAGGATGAAATAAATTATGAATGATAAATAAATTTTAAGGATGAAATTTCTTAAGTGGGAGAGAATTATAATGCCCTAGAAATTTTAAGTACGGATTTTTTTATATCCAATCTCAAGAAGTAAGCTTGTCCATCAACACTAACATCAAACAAAAGACCAAGCTGCAATAAAAGGCTTTTAACTTCCCATAATTTTGTCCCTCCATTTTGTTTATGTACTGAATGCGCAAAGGAAGATTTGTTTAGTCAAACTCTATGAAACATGCCCTGGTACGTATTAGGCAACATAAAAATTCTAATTTTTATTAGAATGTATTTTACTTTTATTAAAGTTATTTTTTTAAAAAATTGGTAAAAAATTGCACACGTTATAACACGAATGAAATAAATTTTAATATATCATCATATAACAATATATAACACTTTGTATTCTCAATATATAATATATATTAATATATGTTATATTTATCAATATATAGCAATATATAACACTTTGTGTTCTCTTATTTGTTTTCTAAATCATATGATGTATATTGATATATATTACATTTATCAACATATAACAACATATAATATTTTATGTTCTCATTTTTCTTCTCTAAATTATCTGATATATGTTGATACATATTACATTTATCAATATATAACAACATATAATACTCTGTATTCTCATAATATGATATATATTGATATATGTTACATTTATCAACATATAATACTTTGTAATATCATAATATGATATATGTTACATATATAATATATTATATATAACATATATAGGTATATATATAACTAAATATATAGCACTTGTGTACTATTGTTTCTCTTAGTTTAATCATATATATCTACTTATATTTAATATATACATACATATATATATATCATGCAACTAAAATATATTTTTATTATTCCTCTCTAATATAAGCATCGGCGAAGCCACCTTAATGAGAAGGGGGCAGTTGGCCCCTTCTCTTTTTAAATATATATATATATATAATATTTTTAAAAATTTTTAAAATTATTTATTAATTTCATTTAAAATTTTAAATTGCCCCCTCTTTTTTTTTTTAATTTTTACAAGAAGTCAAAAAAATTATAATAAATTATTTATTCTATAACCAATAGTTCTCTTTTAAAAAATTGACAAAATATTGATAATATATAAATGCAAAAAAAAATAATAAAAAAGAATAAAATTTTCAACTAAATTAAATTGAACTCATTTAATGAATTAAATAATTTATTTATTTTAATTATTTTTTAAAAAATTATATTTATTATTTAATTTTTTTTCTCTTTATTTTATTTTTATTGTGAATAATTTTATAAATTTAAAATTCTTTACATATATATATTAATATTTTTTTATTAATTAATTTTTTAATAATAAAAATATATTATTAATAAATTAATAAATTTATAAAATATTATTAAAACAAAAAAGAGATAAATAATTACGGAGAAAGTTAAAATTTATAAAAAAAATTTTATCCCCCTTTATTTTAAAATCTGGCTTCGCCCCTGAATATAAGCATGCATATAATTGTTATTTATATCCGATTGAATATATATATATATATATATTTATTTATATATGATACATATGTTATATGTTATAAGGTGATATATGCAACTTATACATCAGTTTGCTAAATAATGACACTTATAATTTAACACTTGTATTTTTATAGCGTCAAGATGAAACACTGTATTTTTTAAAACTTTATTTCTTTTTATTGTATTTTTGAAATTTTTTGTATTGTGTAGCATTTTTAAAAACTAAAATTTTTTAGGTTAGTTGTGTAATCTTTCCTTTATATAATGGTTATGGCCATAATTATAATTAAGAAAAAAAAAACTCAGTACTAAAAATGAAAATTCAAACAAAAAAAAAATACAAAAAAAGAATACTGTGTAAGCTTACGATGAGAAGGCGATTAGTGGGTGATAGCATTAATGCAATTCCCGCCAAAACCCGCTGATAAATGAAAGGAATGGCTTCTAGCAAAACGCTGAGGGATTTCTTTCAACCTGCCAAGCGCATAAAGGTATCTGTATCCTCCTCTTCCGATTCAATCATCGATTCTTCCTCTTCTCCCATCACTGCTGCTCAGAAATCGAGTATCGAGTTCAATAAACTGCGTGCCAATTCCAAGCGTAGTCTCAATCTCTGTCTCCAGTTAGTTTCCAAGTCCAAATGTAAGCTTCAATCTATTTCTTTTTCGATTTTGATTTTCTAGGGTTTTTACTTGTTTTCTGATTTGAGTTTGTATCCCCAGCTGAAGGGGTGGGCTATGTAAAATTGGAGGAGCTCTTGGTGGAGAAGACTTGGTTGGAAGTTCTTCCTGGGGAATTGCAGAACCCATATGCCAGGACTTTATGTAAATTTATTGAGAATGAGATATCTAATGCCAATGTGCCCATATATCCACCCCAACAGTTGATCTTTAATGCTCTCAATTCCACACCCGTTGACGCAGTCAAGGCTGTTATTATTGGACAGGATCCTTACCATGGCCCTGGTCAAGCAATGGGTCTCTCCTTTTCTGTTCCTGAAGGAGTTAAGGTTCCTTCGAGTCTTGTTAACATATTTAAGGAGCTTAAACAAGATCTTGGCTGTTCCATTCCATCTCATGGAAATCTTGAACGATGGGCCTTTCAGGTATTCTTCACTTTCTTTGTGTAAATTGTCTAACCTTATCATAGTCTTAGATGTTTTCTTCTTATTTTTTCCCAGTAATCTACAATTGTTTGATCAGCTATATAGGATAAGTATTATCAATTGTAGCCCTTGAAATTGAATTTTGGTATTTATAAACATGAATAAGGCTTCAATATGTGCGTTCATTTAATAGAAAATAGATGAATATCATGGTGCTTTTCATTTAAGCCTAGTATAAGAAAATAAATCACTTTATTCTCATGTGATTGGACAGATTCAACCCTCGGGAAATATGAGTACCCTTTTGATTCAAGGGGGCACCAAACTTTCTTGAACAAACCAGAAACATTGTTCTCTCCCTCTCTCTCTCTCTCTCTCTCTCCAAGCATTGATGTTCTTCCTTGCTACTAACTGCATTTTGCCTGCCATAAATTTGAGCAGATTTGAATTTAGTAGCTGACATGGTACATGCTGGCATCAGTTGCTTAAAAAAAATAGGGGTACCATAGTCCGGTCTGCCACATATATAATACTCTTCTGGATTTTTTATTTTCATCTTTATGATCATGGTAATTCTTGTGCAAGATCATGAATGTTCTTATCCAACCTACTTAAAAAAGATGAAACAACTTTGTTGGAGTTCACAGATAATGAGCCTGTTTCTTTCACTTGCTCATCACTGGAGACTGCTGACTAATTGTTCAGACCTATTGTTAATTTGTTGATTGTGCATTGTCCTCTTCTTTCTTTTCCATGTTTATCTATTTCACGAAACTATTTTAATTACAGAAGCAATTTAATTTTTAAAATTAAGTCCTTGTAAAAATAAAAGATCAGAATGAAAAGGAACCACTTTGTGTTGTTTATTTTCTAAGAAATCTGATATTATTATTATTTTTTCTTTTGACTATTGTAGGGTGTTCTGCTGCTTAATACTGTCCTTACAGGTAAAATTCCTTCATTATACTGGTGAGCTTATTATCTGCGTATATTTTGATTACTTTCCAATTATTGCAATGCTAGCTGTGAAAAAACTGGCAGTTTAGAAGAACCCTCAAAACTACAAATGCAATATGTGATTTGCTAAAATGATGTATAAGCAGCTAAACCAATTTTATGAATAAGTAAACTGGTTCTTTTTTTTTCCTTCTTCTTTTTTTAATAGTACAAAAAAAAGCCCTATGTGGTTTGTATTTTTATTCTTCAAATGACACACTGTAAACCACATTATTAGCTTTTTGAGCCCAAATTCTTAATGCTGTTTATTGGCACAAACCGTTGAACCAAACATTATTTTTGGTGACATTTGTGACGCAGGGAACATAATAAATAATATCATTTCAATTAAAAAAAATGTAAAGTGAATATTGAGGGATAAAAGGAAATATCGAAGTGGTGGATTATAATTGATAGATTAATATGTAGGTTGAAGGTGAAGAAATGTTGTAAATGAAGGCAAACCAATGAATGAATGCCTAAGCTAGAAATAATTTTGACAGTAATAGTCATTCTTAATGGGTCATAGCGAGAGCTGAGAAAAGAGAAGTAAAGTGGTTGTTGAAGTCGCAAGTAAAGTTGGATGATGCGTAAGTGTTGCACATGTCATCTGTCTCCTCTTTCTTATATAAAGTGGGAAAAGGCTCTTTAATTTTTATCTGCTGCTTCCTACTATGAGCCATCTCATGCCTTATTCTTCTAGTTCACTTTTATTTTTGCCATTCACTTAAGATTAAATTAAATGAAGCATCATTAGTTGACATGCAATACAGTTGGGTGTAACCAATGCAATTGTCAAACAACTTGTGAGTAAGCTTGGTACAAGCTCGTTAGTAGTTTCATGAAGTTAAATGAGTAAGTTTGACAAAAAAAAAAAAAGATGCTTGCATATCAAGTGAACAAGCATTAACATATTCGAGCTTGATTGGATAAGATTGCTCAACACATTTTAGCTTGATTTTCAATAGGCTTATTTAACTTTGCTTAGCTACTGATTTACAAATTTAATAATGATGGTGAAATGGGTTAGTGACATATCTGGGATTGTGGTGGCATGAATAGTGGCAGTCTTCTCTCTCTTAAAGGCCTATATATATATATATATATTTATCTAAAAAATAGTTTTTTTTTTTGCTATGGAATTTTATACACGTAATATGTTGTGATTTCTGAAATATTCCTGTGAAATCTCCCTTAGACAACTTCCATTGTTGGTTAAAAATATTTCAGAAAAAAAAAAGGTTTCACATGTGGGGTTTTAAAAAGTTTAAAAAACTCTGTTGAACAATAAAACTTTGGGACTTAATAGAAAATCAAGTCTTTTATGATTTTCCTCATGAACATTTTCTTTGGTTTGTTTTTATATAGTCTTTAAAGGAGAATTTGTCTTTTTATTCTTTGTAATTTTGCTTCTCTCTAATATGACTCTCTCTCTCTCTCTTAAGAAAGAGAAAAGGCTGCCATGGTACAAGATAACAATGATGATGTTGACCAAGATTGCTGTGATATTGAATGCTTTGAAATCTATGTTTGGCATATTAGAATAAGAATCCATATGATTTTCATATTCATGGTGAGTTGTCTTACAACTTGCTTAGATCACATTTTGGACATGCATTATCATATAATCTTTTTGGTACATCAAAAAAAATTCTTAAATGGAAAAAGGTCACTAAGGTTTGGACCCTTCATCTGCTACACCATGTGTTAGGCCCTCAATCATAGTGCTACTAGTCTACTGGCATATGCCATAAGACATATTTTAGGGGAAGAAAGCAAGAATGAATTCTCTACTTCTGTTTTTGTTGACGGAATCCAAGAGGATGAGGTTGGATAAACTCTGTTGGCTTGTTTGAGTTCTGAAGATGATTCAACACTCCAAAACTCATCGAGGGTCTCTCAACTAATAGAGAATCATGCATTCGAGGAAAAGGGCATTTGGAATTCATTTTTCATTTAATTACTAATTATGATATTTTGAACCTGGGAGTTTGTCTATTTCTCTCATTCGAATTTTCCCATTTATGGAAGTAGGTACTTAAGAATTCATCAGCCTTCAAATGTAATGCTTTATGTATTTATCTGATGCTCTATTTTATTTGTATTCATGGTTGGTTTAGTTACTATATAACCACCTTTGCTATGTTAAAGATGAGGGATTATCAATGAAGAAAGATGGACAGTAGTTTACATTCATAATTCTGTTTGCTCCTCTGTTTTGAACTCCTTTTTTATTCTTCACTTCCAGTTTCCTTTACTACCTCTCCTCTTATCATGTCGTATTGTGGGGATTTTGTCTTCATCACTTTTGCCTGCTTTGTTGCTTCATTTTTAGAAATATAAGAGGAGGTATGACGGTGAAGGTAGGAGTTCTGGACCTACATGTTTGATGCCGTGTTTGCAGTTTTTTTTAAAGAAAAAAAAGGTAATCTGCCTTCAAATCCAGTGGCTTTGCTTTTTATGGTCAGGATTTTCTTTGTCCTAGTTCTTTTCATTTTTTTTTAACATTTCAGACATTAAGGTGATTTGAATTTTAGGCCTTATTTTCACTTATTTTATTACTAATGTAGCAGATTTTTCTCATATACACTTTCTCTTCCTTTCCTCCCTCTTGTAAAAGATGGCGCCAATGGCATTTTTTCATGTTTCTACTTGATTTCAATAGAAAGGTGCCTATTGATAGATGACATATCACTTTATATCATTCCCTTTGAAAGTTGCCTAGGACTAGAAACATATGCTTTTCTTTTTCCGTCTTAAATACGTATCAGTATATTTATGTATATCTCATTGTGGCTGTTGTGTCAAAATGTGTTGGTGGACAACATGCTGCAGGCACTTGTGCTGCTTGTCTTATGAATTAGTTCAACCTTAGAAATTGTACTCCAAGCCCTTTTTTTCTAAACCTGATTTAGCTGATAAACTAATCTAACTTCTTATCGGTCTTCTATTCAGTTAGGAGTCATCAAGCAAACTCCCATGCAAAAAAAGGATGGGAGCAATTTACAGATTCTGTCATCAAAACAATTTCACAGAAGAAGGAAGGAGTTGTCTTTCTCCTTTGGGGAAACTATGCTCAAGAAAAGTCAAGGTATTTTCATTTTGTTTTGAGAAGGAATTTCATACATTGGAAATAACATTCTTGATTAATGCCTTGATAATATAGAAATGAAAAAAAAAGACCCTATAATTGCAGATTCTCTCTCTTGCAGGCATGCTCAAATGTAAACATTTTTCCATTAACTGCGAAAAAAGACTTAATGATAAAAACCTTACCTTTTAATCATTTGCAGTTTTAGCAAAACTTTTTAATTTTATTTAATTTACCCAATTTTTTAAAGGTAGGTGCAATTTTACAAATTGGTCGAAGTTAAAAACAAATAATGTCTAGTAATAGGAACGTTAAATGGTTTCCTCAAAAAATAAAAGAATGCTACAAGGTCAAATTGTCCTATAAACTTATATTAAATTATGAATTTAATCTCTAAATTTTGGTTCAAGTTAGACCTATTCTGGGGGCTGGTCTTGGTCCATGTTGGCAAACCTCAGGTTGAAATGGATGAACCAAGACTGAACTTTGGCTGGTTCCAACTGGTTTTTGGCTAGTCATTTTGAAGTTTCAAAATTTTAGGTGGCTGGATTTGGGCCTAAACTGGCTTCATTTTTCTTCATAGGAGATCAAGGCCAAACCTTCCCCAGCCCAACTGAGACCAAATCTGACTCCACCCTGAGCCTTAGTTAGGTTGGGATTAGGTTTTCTCAGCTCGGTTACCCAATCCTGGCTTGCGATCACTCTTAATTAAAGTTGATTGCTTGTGAATTTGGTTAGCTACCATTGGATTAACTAATGACTTAATTAATCAAATTCGCAAGAGTCGAAGAGTTTAATTTACTTAAATGGGACTTTCTTCTGCTGCATAACTTCCTTCCTTGGCCTTCTCTTGCAACTAATGGTAAAACATTCATTATCTTGAGTTGCAGCTTTCTGTTGTTGGCACATATCAGATATTTAATCCTTCAAGTTGCCGTCTCTTTTCTTTCTTATAAAATGAGTGTCTTGGGTTTTTACCTGAGAATTCATATGCCTTAGGCTTGTTATTCAGGAAAGAATTACCTATCTCAGTTGGCAACTGCTGTTACAATTCAATGTTATAGAAGCAAGTGAACTAGTGTAGATTTATCTGATCCTTGAACTTGATTTTCTCTTGGTCATGATTCCCTTCAAGTTGGGGGCAATAGTTGTTTATAAACTTAAAATCTGATGAGTATCACAAAAATGTGGGGATTTATATGGTGTTGAAATATGTTTGAAATGATTACTAACAATATTTCTTTGTAACTTTTTCTACAACGAAGTGATAATGAAGTTTGAAGTGTTTAGTTCTCTTGTGGAGAACTGCATTGGGAGCTATATATGATGTAGGATGCTTTTGCAGGGTTGGCTATCAAGGTAGGGTTTTGGGTTTGTGTGAAGTCTGGATTGGGTACAGATCTAGATAAACAACTATAAGTTGTGGCCAAGAATAATTTAGAAGCAAAATAACATGAGAAAAACAGTTTTCAGAACTGTTTGAAGAGAATTTAACACACTGTGAATGGTAATGCGTGATAAGTATTGATGAATAGTAACTACATATGGTAAATAAAAAGTGTAAACTCCTTCAGAAAGGAATTTGGTGGTTCTAGGATTGCTACCAGCGTTATAGATTTTGCACTTACCTTTGAGGTGTTCATTTGATTAAGCAGGAAGCAAAGCTATTGGTATTATGTTATTTGTTGTTAACTAGTGGGTTTAGTTTGAGCGCAAGGCAAGGCCTTTAGGGATCATCAACTACTATCAAATTTATAACATTATAAATTTTTTTTTGGGTTTGTATCTGAGGAAGTATTTATGGGATCAGATTTTATCTTTGCCTTTTCATTATGTGCTTTCGCTGATGTTTTGTTTCTTTAGATTTCATGAAATGAGGTGAGAGGGCTCTTCTCTATTGTTGGAATTTTGTTTTGTATGTATTTGTGTATATGTTTGTTTTTTTCATCTGTTTTGCCCTTCATTTTCCTGTCTTTTGGGGTTATTATCCAAGTCTAAACCTTTTTACATATCCTTAAATAATTTGCTTATAAAAATTGTCATATGCTTTTCCTGTTCTTCTTCGGTTTCTTTTTGTTTTTGTTTTTGTTTTTTTTTTCACTTGGTTTCGTCATTCCTGTCAAGGTTTGATGGAAATATACTGTCGTCTTTGATTGTGTCTGCATTTACGATGCAGTTTTTTGTCTATTTTTTTTGGAAGGTTAAACCGTCTTTTAATTTGCCTAAGAATGTCATTCCCCAGGTTAATTGATGGGACAAAGCACTACATTCTGAAGGCAGCACATCCTTCTGGTTTATCTGCAAATAGAGGCTTCTTTGGCTGCAGGTTTGTTTTTGTTTGCTTCGTTTAAAATTATTTTGTTTCCAACTTCATGCAATTTCAATAAAAGATCTTTATTTCAATAATTTATCACGTGATAAACTCTTGAAATCATGCATCTATTTATTATTTTCTTGCGCATGATGTGGTCAGGCATTTCTCTCAGACAAACAAGCTTCTGGAGCAAATGGGAATTCCACCAATAGATTGGCAGCTTTCATTTGACAATTAGCTATTGGTCTTCATCTCTCATATGATTTTGTAGTATTTGTCTGTAAATGTTGTAGGAAGGCAATATTCGGGGCTATAACCTTGCAAACCTTTTCTGGCCTTTGGAGATAGATTGCTATGCACCATTGGTATAGCTTTCTGCTGGTTGGCAGAAAGTAAGAAAATTGCACCATGACCTTTATTTTGTGTTCTCATGTATGCCTATCATTCCTACGTCTAATGAAAGGTCCATTTTCTAGTTGAACCATTGCGTGATCCATTGCTGGATTTTTTTCTCCCTTGAAAAGAGCAGGGCAGTAACGTGTATCAACTGCCTTTTTGAGATTTATATTGTAACGGTCATTGTTTCGTAGCTCTCAAGGCTCTAAAGTCACATTATATATGGGGAAAATTACACAATTAATCTAAAAAAAAAAATTCTAATTTCAAAAATACGAGGAAAAAATTTTACATGTATACGAAACTTTCTCTTAAATGATAAGTTTTCCTATTCCATCGAGATTCTTTATGAAATCTTCATCTTTCATCTTCAAAATTTATTGTAAAAATACAATCAACAACAAATTATTTCAATTTCGAAATCAAATGTCAATATAAATTAAAAGATATGAATTGACAACAAAAGTTGGAAAAAAGCAAATAAAATTAAAAAAAGTAGATTGATATCTTTCTGCAATGAGATGGGTACTTTTCTTCAAAACAGGTCATCAACAAAAAATGGTACGAAAACATAATATCTCGTATTAAAATATAACAAATATAAATTACTAAAACATTATTATTTAGAATACAGCATATATAACTAGTAAATGTAATGTTCAATTATTCTGTATAGTATGCATGGCATGTATATATTATAAGAATTATGATCAACAACAATAAAAAGTGCACTTATTGCATATAATGCTTAATTATCTTATATAGTTCAAATATTGTATATAATGTAAACTACAAGATTAATAAAATAAACTAACTGAATACAATATACAATTATACAACATAACTAATGTGTATGCAGTGTAGATACTGTGAATGTGTACAACAAGAAGCTATAAAAAAGACACTTAAAAGTATATAAAGTAAAACAATGGTATATATATCTTTCACATGTTCCCTATATGCTGAAATACAAGCCATAAAATACACACATATTGAATAAGATGTAGAATTATACATTATAAACATTGTGTATGTAGTGTAGATGTTCTATATATGATGAACAAAAACCATAAATAATAAACCTAAAGTACATAAAGTTTAATAATTATGTAAATATGTTTCGCATATTTTTATATATAGAAATCCAAGACGTAAGATACAACTTGCTGACTAAAATATAGAATTATACATTATAAATAGTGTATATGCTATGTATATATTTTGTGCATGATAAATAAAAAGCCATAAAAACTAGCACTTAAAGTATATAGAGTCTAACATTGGTGTAAATATATTTTACATGTTGTGTATATGTTGCCAAAAAATATATACTTACTATATGTATGTTTTATTATATTAAATATATGTTCAACAAAAAGCTATACGAAGTACAATTAAAGTGTGCATATATGATTTACATGTCGTGTATATTCTAAAATTCAAGCCAGAAAATATAAACTTATTTAAAAATATATTTAATTATTATGTAAAATTATAGTGAAAGTCATATAGATGTGTGTATAACAAACTTCAAGACATAAAAGGTACATTTATATAATATAGGCTGTTTAATCATGGTGTATATGATAATTAAATGTTGTATATCGACTAAATTCAAAACCACAAAAATAAAGTTTAATAAATAATGTGTTTAATTATTCTATAAAAACAATGTGTATGTATCTATGATTAAAAAGAAGTCATAGAACACAAATATGTTGTGTATGTTTTGTCTACATACTAAAATATAAGTAAAAAATATTTTGATTAATTGTTTTACTTTTTTGATCTTGAAACTTGAAATAATGGACATAAATACTACTATTAATTCAACATAACGTAAAATGGAATGAGAATATGAATTATATAGATTTTGAAGTAAATGGTATTAATAAAAGGTAGCTATGCGGAACTATTGTAACTAGTTTCAACTCAATTGAAAATCAAATCAGAAGATTTAAAGATACAAATATAGTACCAACTTACAAATGGCTACCTAATAATAAACATGCAATATGATAAAAGCCTCTTTTTTCTACATTCATTTGAAGATGAAGCACAAATGATGAAGTACCCTCTATGCATTACATTGGAATAAGAAAAAAAAAAAACATAACGAATATGAAATATCTACACAGATAATTCAAGCTCAAAAATCTTCAAGATCAAAATTTGCACAAAGCTTAACAAAATCATGTCGTAATAATGTAATCACATGTATTGTTCAATATACAAATATGATAAGTAGAAGTATAGTTGATGAAGAAAACGAGAATGGAGAAAAAAGTTTATAGTACTGCATCATCAATCATCATCAACACAACACAAAGAGATATTGAAAAGGATAAATTGTACACGGACAAAGATACATTCAAAACTGTATTAGGTTTATATATCATCAGAAGTCATTTCCAGTACAAGATAAAAAATTATATACAACAAGAAATAGTTTGCTGTTTGCTTTGATGAGCAATGCAAATGGTACTTGAGAGTAGCCAGAATAAAAAAAAAACCTCTTCCTAATTAAAAAATCTGACAATATTTACAGTTGTCCATTGGAAGTTCAAATAAGTGATTAGAGACGTGCAACTACAATTGTTTTTGTCGAATGCATC
This sequence comes from Garcia nutans, assembly GCA_947685225.1. NCBI lineage: Eukaryota > Viridiplantae > Streptophyta > Magnoliopsida > Malpighiales > Euphorbiaceae > Garcia > Garcia nutans. The sequence continues at coordinate 11,521,403 of CANTUV010000003.1, forward strand.
AAGTTGAATATCAAAACATTAAAAGAACATATACACCAACAAACACAGACATGAAAGATGTGTATGGCGTCAGCTTGAAATATATGAAAGCAAGAAGATCCAAAGAAAAAACATAGGAAAAAATAAGTGGTAAACTAGAAACATCTTATCAAATAAATCTAAACTTCTTATATATGTTAAATGCTACAAACCTAGGATCATTTGTTCAACTCCTTCAAAAAGAAAATGACACATTTCTCTATGTTTTTATGGCACTAGTTGCATAATAAAATGATGGAATTATTATAGACCTATGGTTGTTGATGAGACTTTTTTTTGGAAGGCACCTATGGAGGAACACTATTTTTAGCATCAACACAAGATGGATTTGGTAAAATATTTCCTCTTGCATTCTCAGGAGTTGATTATGAGAATGATAACTCCAGGAAATGGTTTTTCATAAATATAAAAGAGCCTTTAGTTATTGCAGACCCTTAAATTTGGCACGGATTAAATTTAAAAAGCTTAATATGATCCGTTGTTTTTTAAAAGAGTCTAAACCTAATTTAAAAGTTCAAAATTTAATTAGTCCAATTCATAAAAGCTCGAATTTAAGTTGTGAAGGGTTTGTGCCAAAAAATTAAGAATTAGAATTCGGTTTGAGTCAGAATGGGTCCAAGTCAACATGAGCTTAGTGCTCATGTCAACTTGGACAGATTTTTTTTGGGGGGGGGGGGGGGGGGGGGGGGGGGGGGGGGGGTTCCAAATCGACATGAGCTTGGACACCCCAAATCGACATGAGCAATGGCTCATGTCGACTTGGACACTCCTAATCGACATGAATCCAAATTCTGAAAGAATTTAGCCAGCCATTTTAATTTTCTAATCAAGTTGGACTTCGGATAACCCTCAAATTAGGGTTTGAGGGTTTAAGGTTAAACTATTATTTGCCTATAAATAGAAAATTAAAGGCAGGAACAATTAGCAATTAGCAGCTGGCAACACATGAAACAATACACATAAAGACAAAGCAATAACAAAAGGCAGAAGCATTGAGCTTGGATCTTCAAGGTACCGACCAATACTTTCCTTGATACAGGATTTCAAAGACACAAGCTTGGTTCAACATATCACATTGGGTGGAACCAACGAACGTGGGTTTGAATTCTTAAATTTAATCTGTGTAACACCCTTATACCCTATATACGTATAATACATACATTCCATATATATAAAATACACATATAAAGTATAAGAATGTCACAAATCAGTTTAATAAAAATTTTCTTATTCTCAATTTAAATTTTCAAACAATCAAAATGTATTATTTTTTTATATGTAAATAAAATGTTCACAATTAATTTTAGGTACCCAAAATAAGTGTTTTATATAGAAATCTCTAGAAAAATTCACCAGAGTTTTATCTATAAGTTAGACATCCCAAAAATCAACATTTACTCATGCTGCATAAAAACATATTCCCAATAAAAACAATTCAACATTTCACCTCAACTTCTTAATTTCTCCACATTTTCCTCAAAACATTTAAGCATGTACATATATATATATATATTTATAAAACATATATACAATCCATTATCATAAAAGTAGTTCAAAAATTCTTTATATTTTACAATAATCCCAAAACATAAACATAATATGCATAATTATATCGTGTTTTATAAAATAAAATGTATACATGACAGCAGCTGGCTCTGATCATGTGGCAGCAAAAGTTACTTCAAATACTACCGACCTCAAGCCTAGACCTAACTAGGTCTAGATGAATTCTCCGGATCTATCGGACCAACTCTGTTGCCTGCGCGATGAATTACTGTAACACTCTTATACTCTGTATACGTATAATACATACACCCAATATATGTAAAATACACATATATGGTATACAAATATCACAATCCGATTTAATAAAATTTTTCATTTTACAATTTAAATTCTCAAATACTTTAATATATATATTTAGTAATAAAATATTCTTTATTTATTACATAATTATCAAAATAACATTTTAATATAAAGCCTCTGAAAAAAATTCGCTAGAGTTTTATCAGTAATTTGGACATTCCCAAATTTTAACAAAATCACAACCTGCATAAAACAACTCCCAACAATATCACATCACCATTTCACCAATACTTCACAATTTCTTCACATTTTCTGAAAATATTTATAAATAAACATACTCATATTAAAACATATTTAAAATTCTACATTACACAGTTTATCCCGAAACATTCTCTATAATTTACAATTTATTCTCCAAGAATATAATAGTAAAATTTATCATAACAAATTGTACTATGATATAATATATATATAAATGATGGCAAAATAGCTCTGATATTGACATGGCAAAATCAACTCAACAAGCAACTTCAATCTAGATTCGACTTGGTTTAGTAGAACTCTCCGGCTTTACTGGATTGCTTCTGTCACCTGTGCGATAAATTACAATCGTGCTAAGCTAAAAGCTTAGCGGTATAAACTTTGATAACAATAAAACTATAAAGAAATGCCAATGAAAAATGCTTATGCATATCATATCTCATATTATTTCATTTTAACATATTTTTCAATCGTTTCACATTTCACATAAAAGCAAACACAAGAATGGGCCTAAAGAATCTAATATGCTATTCAAATCTCAGAGTTACTGTTTTGGTCCATATTGACACCTAGTTTTTAGTCCAAAGGCAAGTGATGCCTAGTGTCTAGCCCGAAAGCAAATCATAGTGATGCCCAGTATTTAGCCCGAAGGCAAGTGACGTCCAACGTCTAGACCGAAGGCAAATCAAATAGTTGCTCAAAAGCTAGCCTCAAAGGAAAATAATGAGGATAGCCTCATAGGCATGTTGTCAAACATAGAACTCTGAAAATTAAATAACATACTAGGCACACAATTAGTTCACATTTCTCATTATCAATCTCTTTCTCATTTTCTCATAATCAAGCTAGGCACATTGCCTCATTTTTCATTATCTATTAGGCACATTACCTTATTTTCTCATATTTTTCTCAGTTTTCTCAGTTTTCTCATTAGTAGCAATATCAATTCATTACATTTCATCATATCATCACATTGCATCATATTTTATCTTAAAACTCATCACCCAAATATTTTGAATAATTTCACATGTTACACCATTTAGCCATTAACAATGGCTTTTCACAATGTATTTAATACATATATGACATTACACTTGTCATAACACATTATTCATACATGTTTCATGTATCAAGTAGCTTAACACATTTTTCAATCCAAAATGTGTTAAGCCCAATGTAATGCAAATATAACTAATTCATCCAAAGTTTGTACATAACTCTAAAAGCAACTAAAAACAAGCCACAAAACTAACACCAACCTTATCTTCCAACTTGCCCTTCAACACTTGGATTGAGAAAATCAATTCTCCTCAATGCTTATACCAAATGTGATCATAAATATTCATTGAGTATCATACTTAAAAGTATTTCCAAACTTAAACCATAATTAAAGATCACTTAAATCAAAACCCTAAAATAAAGCCCAACCTTACTTTAACTTTAGAAAACCATATTAAGCCATTCAATTTGGTGTTCTAAGTTTATCTATATTATTATAAACATATTTTAACATGTTTAACTATTGCACTCGATTAATTACTACTACAAAGCTACACTCGCAAGTATATGAGGTATTTATTGCAATGGTGATTGCCCCAAGGTCGTCTAACAAGGAAGGAATTATTTTGCAATAGTTTGCTTAATAAGTAAATTTAAAAACAAGGGTGTGATGTTTGAAATAGTGGTGAAAAGCAATTAAAATTGAAAAGTTAAATGAGTAATGTTGTGCAAGATTAATTCAATTCTAGGAATGGTGCTTAGGGTTGTAGATCAATTTAATCAAAGCTTAATTGTCAAATTATCCATTAATATAACCTTGTATTTTAATTTGTTCCTTGAGTTTAATTAGTAATTACCAATTCATTAGTTTTCACATTCATGAATTAATAACAACCAATTATTTTAAAATTGCAAATTAATAAAACCCTAGAACTTATATTTCTAATTCATTCTTAGGGTGATTAATTATATAATTCTGATATCGAATTTCACCTCTCGGTCCATTGTTCAATATTAAGTGATTAATAGGTGACCAATCTATCAATCTAACTTTAAGTACAATGCGATCAACCAATAACAAGGTATATTAATGGAATTATCAAATCAAATCATTTAATCAAATCTACTACAACCTAAGGCAATTAACTCATCATCAATTTAAAACAAATATTCAACTCAATATAAACCAAATCAAAATTATTCATTGTAATATTAATGTTCATAATAAAACAACAACAATTTAGAAATGAATTAAAAGAGAGAATATGAAAAACTCCTTATAGACACCAAGAGTTGAACTACTTGTCTTCTTGCTAGCTTCCACCTTGATGTATGATGAACAACTTCCAAGCCCTCTTCAATCAATGGCTCTCTTCTTGAAAGATGGAATGGTAACTCTCTTAAGCTTACAACTCCAATCAAGCTTTCTTCAAACTCTAATCTTCTAAAGAGCTTGTTCACCCAATTTAATCCCCAAACTTGATTAAGTCTTGTCAATGGAAGAAATGAAAGATGAATGGAAGTGAAGATGAAGAGAGAATGGTGTGTTCTCTCCCAAAAACAAAAACCAAAACTAAGAACTAACTCTCCCTCCATCAAACCCAACGTGTATGTATGTTCCCTCCTCCTCCTCCTCCTCCACTTGCAATTCTTTTTAATTTTTTAAGACACCAAGCATGTCTTGCCAACTCACACACTCCTCTTTGTCTCCCTCTTTTTTCTTATTTAATATTTCATCCCATAAAACCATCCCTCTTTTACTCATTTTTATCATTTCTTTTTAAAAGATGTTGATGTTGTCTCCCACTTGACCCTCAACCAATCGTGAAAATAATTCAAGAAATCAAACAGGACATGGCCAAGTCATGAGTGACTTGGCCGTGTCACTCAAACTTTCACTGGACACGACCAAGTCATTAGGCCATGTCCATGGCTGCATTCTTCTCCTTCTTTTCTTTTCCAAGTGTGACACGGCCAAGACCACATGACACGACCAATGGCTTGGTCGTGACTTCTACTTGTGCTCACCCCTGCCATTTGCTTTTCTTCCTTATTCTTTAGTTTTATCAAGTGGGTTATTGCCAAGGCCTTGGCCATGTCATATGACACGACCAATGGCTTGGTCGTATCTCTTGCCAGTGTCTACTTCTGCCCAATTTTCCTGAAGGACACGGCCAAGCCAAGTTGCCTCAGCCCGTGTCCTGCTTCTTCGTTGCCTTTAATGACTAACACGACCAAGCTAAGTGGTATCTTGGTCGTGTCTTTACTTTTCCACAAACTTTAATCTATCACTCCATTGTTTTGCACTTCAACCTAAATCAAACACTTCAAACAATCTTTAAACATAAATTAAAAGAAAAATTAACTAAAAACCAATAAAATTACCCTAAAAATATGAACATAAATAATTAAACCAAATACCCCACACTTAATTCTTTGCTTGTCCCCAAGCAAAGTTAAAATTAAAACAAACTAAACAAGAAAATTTAGTCAAGTTCACGAGTTATAAGAATGTATCAAGACTTCCAATTTCTTAAATCCGCAATCAATATCAAATCAAACAAAACTAATACTCATGTAATTTAGTGGTTCTCCATGCATAACCAATGTTGTCACTCCCTCACCAACTCTTTGAAGTGTTTAATAAGGTAGTGTTTACACTCATAACATTCAATAAAAGATTATCACCATAAGCTTGCTTATCAATCAAACTTCCTGTGAGCTGGAATTTTCATCCCCACTCCCGGTGGAATGGTTCTTGCTACTTCGACACTATTTAGTCTTAGGGCCTTAGAGAACAAGGGCCTAAGCCTGGAGAAAATGGAGTCGCCACCTGGACAGGCCGAAAAAAAAGAAAAGGGTGGATGACTCGATTCCTTAGGAATCCCTAACCACTTAATGGGTTCAAAAAGTTGGGTACGTGTGAGGAAGGTGAGAAATGGCCCAGCACCCTCACAACGCCCGGTTCATTGGAACTAGCCTCCTTTGCAGGTCTTAATATTATAAAATTCTTAAATATAACAATATTATCCATACTACATGCAACAATTAAAATAAAGCATCATTATATTAAAATCAAAGCAATGTCCAAACAAAATAAATAAATGGACACCCATTCGAGGATGGAAACATGTCCTTACATCATCCATGTCTAAAACTAAATAGGACATCCATCGAAAGGTGAAAACGTGTCCTTTACATGGGTTCAAAATATAAAAGCAATTTAAATTACAGCTTTGCTTAATACATGAGGTATCCATCATAAATAATCAAAGGTAAAGGATGCGGCAAAGGTCGAGGGGCCAATGGTTGTAATAGTCCCTTCTTTTGTAGCTTGTTGAAGACCCAAGACAAAGGCTTTCCCAGATCTGAAAATTGCTTTCTATTTGCTTGACCAGTCGCATTGACATCAATTTCTTTTGCGTGCTTTAATTGCCCAACTGGTAGTTCCCTTTCTCATTCATTCTTACTGAAAAGAGATTCTTCTCCCTTTTCCATTCTTCAATTTGTAGACCAGCTTGAAGAAGATCTTTGAAATCTCGGATGAGTGTGTGAGACATCCTTTCACAAAGACTAGGCAACACCCCTCTCATAATCATTCTTGTTTGATCAGATTCATCGGGCCTCTTCCTGAGCAATGCAGCCTTATTCCTCCACTTTTCATATAGTCCACAAAATTCTCATTTGGCCTTTGTCTAATGGACTCAACTTCCATTAAGGTAACTTCCAGCTCGACAATGTACTCATATTGTTGAATGAAAGCCTTGTAAAATATTTCCCAATCTTTTTGAGTACTTTCCTTTAAGGTGTTGAACCAATTTTGGACAACAGGGTCCAATGAGAGCATGAAATATCTTAGACTTTGAGCCTTAGTGGCTCGGGCAGACTGCATAGTAGTGATGTACTGCTTCACATGGAGATGAGGGTTTCCAGTACCATTGTACCTAGAGAAGGAAGGCATCTTGAACTTATAAGGGACCTCCTCATCCTGTTCAAACAGTTTGTCGATCTCAGACATCTCTTCGATTTTTAGCTTCTTTTCAAACTTCTTTTCTAAATCAGCAATCATCTTCTCAACATAAGAAGTTTCAGTCTTTTCCACAGTTGCTCTTTCCATAACCCTTGGCTCCTTCTTCTTGTCTTGAGGATCTTGGAAGTATTGAGCCCAATCATCATCATCATCAATGATCACCTTATCATCATCAAAAGCCACTTCACCAACTTTAGCCTTCCCCTTATCTTTCTTGGTGCTTGCGGATGCTTCTGCATTGTTCCCAAATATTATAGTCATTTGATTTGTAACACCCTTATACCCTATATATGTACAATACATATTTTCAGCATATGTAAAATATGCATATACAATATAAAAATATCACAAACCGATTTAATAAAAATTTTGACATTTTTGTTTTAAAATTTCAAATACTAAATATATAAAATTAAATAGTATATAAATATTCTTTACTAGCTATAGTAACCCGAAATAACATTTTATGTGAAAATCTCTGGGAAAAATTGGCTAGAGTTTTGTCTGTAATTTGGACGTTCCCAAAATTCAACAAAACACAACATGCATAAAACAAACACTCCAAATAAAATCAATTCACCATTTCACCAATACTTCTCAATTTCTCCATTTTTTCTCAAAATACTTATATATAGGTATATATATATCAACATCACATATGAGATCCCATCTTAAACAAATTATTCAAATCATTCTTTACAGTTTACATTATATACTTCAAAAGCATATCATAACATATATAATATCAAAATATACTGTAATATCAAATATCTACATGCTAGCAACTGGCTCTGATCTTGATGTATTGAAAAACTCTTCAAGCTCAAAAAATACAAACCTAGACCCGACCAGGTCTAGTAGAACTCTCCGGCTCTACCAAAATGTATATGACACCTGCGCGATGAATTACAATCGTGCTAAGTCGAAGTCTAGTGGTACAAACTTTGATAACAATATAGTCCAAATATAATGTCAATGCACAACACACACACACACACACACATATATATATATATATATATCACAACTCATAACATTATATCTCATTATATTGCTTAATTGTATCACAATTCATAATACACATTAAATCAAAGACAAGCATGGGCCCAAAAGGATCTAATATGATATTCAAATTTCAGAGTTACTGATTTGGTCCATAATGACACCTTGTGTCTAACCCTGTAAGTAATATATCCATGGATAATCCAACTAGATCTGAGCTTATGACCCAGTCTTTTCACTCAGTCTAGCTTCAAGGATTTGTTTTTGAGGCTTACAATCCGGTCTTTTCACCCCAAAAACATCATATTTATCAGTCGAGCCCGACTTATGACTTGGTCTTTTCACCTGCCCAGCAATTCATAGGCATGTCGCCAAAACCAAAACTTTGAAAATTGAATAACATACTAGGCACACAATTTATTTATATTTCTCATTATCAAATTCTTTCATAATTCCTTTATCAAAACTTTTCTCATTTTCTCATAATCAAGCTAGGCACATTGCCTTATTATATCATCTTTTTCTCACTTTTTTCATTTTTCTCTTTTATATCAAAGTCAATTCATTACATTTTTTTTTCACATATCTCATCACATTATACCACATTTCTTTTCATTTTCAACACATTACCTTGGTACTTCAACATAATACACATTATGCATATCATAACATAATTCACATTCATCAACAGTATATTAACTTAACACATTTCTCAACTAAATGTGTTAAGTCCAAATGTCATGTAAATATATGCAGTCATTCAAAGTTTGTACTTACCTCCACTAGCAACCCAAAGCAAGCTTAAAACAACCTCCAATCCTATCCTTCCAACTTGCCCTTCACCACTTGGATGAAGCAAATCAACCTCCCTCAATGCCTATATCAAATGTGATCATAAACAATCATTTAATATCACATTCTAAGGCATTCTCAACATCAAACCTTAATTTAACAACACTCCTACAAAATTTCAAAAATTAAGTCTTTCCTTACTTTAACTTAGCAAATCCATATTAACCCATTAAATTATTGTTTTGAGTTTATTTATATCATTACAAACATATTTTAACATGTTTAAACCAATTACATTAATTAACCACATGCTTATGTTCAAAACCCTAAAATGGCATAACCTTCACCATTGAAGGATCTCCATTCCAACTCAATCCAATTATCATTTCAATCTTATTTCCACCACTTATATAATTAAACAACATGATTTAAGCATTAAAATTAAACAATTAATCATTCTTTGAAAAATCACTTTTTCAAAACCCTAAATCAATACTACCATCTTCAAACTCTATCCAAACTTAACTAAATCCATCATTTGATTCTAAAATCCTTGTTTATGCATCAAAACAACACATTTGGAGTCAATTTGCACAATTAAAACTCATGATTTCAAAAACTCAAATATTCCATAACCCTAAATTCTCTCTCTTCACCAAACTCAACTTAAATTCAACCATTTCTTAAATCTAACCTTAAAATCATTGTTAATCACTTAAAATAACTTCATCCATATCCAAATAGATAATTAAATCTTAGAACTTAAAGAAATCCAAAACACACATATTCAAACTTTCATGCAAAATCCAAAGAAAAAGTGAGTAAACTTACTAATTAAAGAGGAAAACCTTAAAAATCCACTTGAAACTTTGTAAATATTTCAATTAAATGAGTTTGGAAGAATAAAATCCCTCTCTTGAAGCCATGGAAGTCGGCCTTGAAGGAAAGAAGAAGAATAAGATGAAAAAAAAAGTGATTTTCTCTTTCCTCCCACTCACATTTTCAACCTTATATATATTATTATTTTAATATATTTTTAATTAATTATTTAATTAATTAAAACTCCAAAATATTATCTTTCATCCAAAATTATTTATTTTTGAATTATTTTATTAATTTTAAATTTTTAAGATTTAATTACCAAAATACCCTTTTACTTTGACTTTTTTTAAAAAGTGTTGACTTTTATATGTTGTATATATTTTACATATACATCACATATATATTTCACTTTTTCATTTAAAATCCCTTCATTTTTTATTTAAAACTATTAATTTAATTTATCCATTTAAATTATAATTTACTTTATTAATTTTTTAAAAATTAGAACTTTTCAAAAAAAAAAAGGAATATTACACATATGCACAAGTAATTTGTATCTTATATAAAGATCAAATGTATCTTATATGTGTATTAAATATATTAAGTATGTAATGTATTAATCCAACATATATAATTAATATACCATATGTATGTATTATATATACTTTAAATATATATTGAGTATATATAAAATTTATATCTCCAAAATCATGAATGTGACATGATTCTTCATGATCTCAGCTAAGGCCCCCTTTAGTTCTTCCATTTTAGCATTGAGGGCGTCGTCCACCATTCTTTGAATTTGTTCGGGCTCTATTGCTTTTGGTGAAAAAGTGATTGAGTCGCTGCTAGATTCTTTGTCTCCGGCATAGGTCAGATTGTCGTAAGCTTTTGAACTGTTGTAATCTAGAGCTGCGAGCCAGAAGGGTTTAATGATATGTCATGTGATGCATGTATGCATGTATGCACAAACAATAAATAAACAAGGATAAATAGGATGTTCCTTCCAACCTTATAATATCCATACATGAATGGCGAGTCTCTTTTCATAGGTAATATGGTTAACAAAATACCAATATGGGATATCTTGTTTTCGAATAATTCCCTTGGATGTTTCAACCAATAGTTATATTTTCAAAAAAGAAAATCAATTCATGATAATTCCCATTAATTAGGTTTTAATCCATTAAAAAAACTAAAGTAACTTTTATGCTATATTGGATTAAAACTAAATTAAGAGGTTTATTATAAATAGATTTCTAATAAAGTTACTAAAGTTACTAATGTTCCTTCCATTTTCCCTTCTAAGGTTTATCCCTTTAAGGAAGAGTTACTAAAGGAAGAAATTTGGAACCTTGAGGCTAGTGCAGAGGACTTGTGGACAAAAATGGAAGGTGGCATTAAGAAAGCAGGTAGTAAATTGCTTGGGATCTCTAAAGGGGCAGGGCCTCGACCGCACGATGCATGGTGGTGGGATGAGGAGGTTCAAAAGGCTATTAAGGCTAAGAGGAAATGGTATAAAAAGTTACCGAATGGGGTTAATAGCGAGGCCTTTGAGGAATATAAGAGGGCTAAGAAAGAGGCAAAGAAGGCTGTTAGTGTAGCTCGTGGCAGAGCCTTAGAAGGGATTTATCAAAAGTTAGGTACTAAAGAGGGAGAAATGGGCATTTATAAGATTGCAAGGATGAGAGAAAGGAAAAGCAGAGATTTAAGCCAAGTTAAATGTATAAAGGACGAAGATCAACGGGTGTTGACAGGAGATGTTGAGATTAAGGAGAGGTGGAAGGCTTATTTTGAGCAGTTATTCAACCCTGAACATGAACAAGATTTTCAAGGTCTTCATGCAACAAATGATTATATCAGCTGGTCTAGGAGGATCTTGCATAGTGAAGTAAGAGAAGCCTTGAAGTATATGAAAGTTGGTAAAGCTTGTGGCCCGGATGGTATTCCTATAGAGGTTTGGAAGAACCTTGGAGAGGTAGGAGTTGCCTGGTTAACTAAACTCTTTAATGCTATTGTGAAAGGACGTAAGATGCCAAATGCCTGGAGGAAGAGTATCATGGTACCCATATATAAAAATAAGGGAGACATTCAATGCTGTACAAATTATCGGGGTATCAAACTTATGAGCCATACTATGAAATTATGGGAAAGGATTATTGAACACAGATTGAGGAAGCTTACAAGAGTTTCAGAGAATTAGTTTGGGTTTATGCCAGGGAGATCTACCATGGAGGCTATTTCTCTTCTAAGAAGACTAATGGAATTGTATCAAGAGAAGAAGAAAGATCTCCACATGGTATTTATTGACTTGGAGAAAGCCTATGATAGAGTACCAAGAGAAGTGTTATGGTGGGTTTTGAAGAGGAAAGGAGTCAACGGCAAATATATCAACATCATCAAGGACATGTATGAGAATGCATCCACTAGTGTGAAAACACCTGGTGGAGACACTGAGGCTTTCCCTATTACTACCGGATTGCATCAAGGTTCGGCCATGAGTCCATATTTATTTACCCTGGTTATGGACGAGCTAACCAGAAGCATACAAGACGATGTTCCTTGGTGTATGTTGTTTGCTGATGACATTATTTTAATTGATGAGACTAGTGCTGGTGTAAACCGTAAGTTGGAAGTGTGGAGAAAAACCCTCGAGGACAAGGGTTTTAAGTTAAGTAGGAGTAAAACGGAATATATGCACTGTGAGTTCAGTCTAAGGAAGAAGCAGGAACATGAGGTTAAGTTGGATGGAATTTTGGTTCCTAAAACCAAGCACTTCAAATATTTGGGTTCGGTGTTCCAGAATGATGGCCGTATAGATGAAGATGTGGCTCACAGAATACAGGTAGGGTGGTTGAAGTGGAAGGGTGCGACTGGGCTTCTATGTGATAAGAAAATACCTCTGAAAGTGAAAGGTAAATTCTATAGGACGGTTGTTAGACCTGCGATGCTCTATGGTAGTGAGTGTTGGGCACCAACGGGACAACATTTGCATAAGATGAGTGTGGCAGAAATGAGGATGCTAAGATGGATGTGTACATACTAGACTGGACAAAATTAAGAATGTTCATATTCGACAAAAAGTCCAAGTAGCGGACGTCGGAGATAAGGTGAGGGAAGGAAGACTTAGATGGTATGGGCATGTTTTAAGAAGACCTCCTAATGCTGCGGTTCGTAAGTGTGAGAATTTGTTGATTGAGGGGGCTAGAGGTCGTGGCAGACCTAGAACTGTGTGGAAGGAGGTGATAGCAAGAGACTTACATGCCTTAGATCTTGATGCGGATTTGATTAATGACAGACTTGAATGGAGACGTAAAATCCGTGTCTTGGAAGGGGCCTAAGGCTGGAGTATCTTTTTTGGTGTCTTTTGAGCTTATTTTGTTGAGAATCCATACAGCCGACCCCAACTTTTTTTGTTTGGGATTAAGGCTTAGTTGTTGTTGTTGTTGTATTATAAATAGATTTCTCACTTGAAAAGTTAACTAATGATTCATACCAAAAACAAGCCCATGATTAATAATTCTTAGTATAAACTAGGCTCACAATTGATTTTGGTATTTTCATAAATGACCTAAATAATTTGTAAGCTCTTTTAAAAGATTATGAAAATAATTTTATTTCTAAGCCCATTTGTAAAAAATATTTTAGAAAAAATGGATTTTGGGCTTTGTATTTGGGTCATGAAAAAAGAATTTTTGATTTGTTTTTAGAAAAGTTTTATGTCCAAAGACCATCTTGAAAAGTTTTAAAAATAGCTTTGGTCTTTTGGACTTTAAAGAAAAATTTATTTTGAGTTTACAACGTACTTAGGTCATATTAGAAAAGGAACAAACCAAATAAGCCATGATTTAAGCCAAGATAAATTAACTATAGTCAAATAACAAGCCTTTGGGGTAAAAACCTAAGGAAAGTAACTAGGCCAATTACATTAGCTTTAGTCTTTGGGTTAAAAAGGCTTAGGTTCCCATAGCAAGTATATACCTAAAAGGTACAAGGCTATGAGTGGTTATGCCATGCTCGATCTCTATACCTTGAGTGAAAGTATGGTATCCCTTACATAACACAACACGGGTAACACGGGCGTCCTAACTCACACACACGATGCAATCTAGTATGATGCAATGGATAATATCATTAAAAGAAAGAATAAAATAATATAAAGACCAACGGAATCAACTTCTCTTATCCCCAATGGAGTCGCCACTATGAGCAAAATTTTTTGTCCCCACTCCTGGTGGAATGGTTCTTGCGACTTCGGCACTGTTTAGGCTTGGGGCCTTAGAGAATACCGGCCTAAGCCTGGAGAAAATGGAGTTGCCATTTGGACAGGTGGGGAAAAAGAAAGGGGTGGATGACTCAATTTCTAAGGAATCCCCAACCCCTTAATGGGTTCAAAAAGTTGGGTATGTGTGGGGAAGGTGAGAAATGGCCCAGCACCCCCATAACTCCCGGTTCATTGGAATCGACCTCCTTTGCAGGTCTTAATATTATAAAATTCTTAAATATAACAATATTATCCATACTACATGCAACAATTAAAATAAACCATCATTATATTAAAATCATAGCAATGTCCAAACAAAACAAGTGAATGGACACCCATTCGAGGATGGAAACATGTCCTTGCATTGTCTATGTCTAAAACTAAATAAGACAACCAACGAAAGTTGGAAACGTGTCCTTTACATGGGTTCAAAATATAAAAGCAATTTAAATTACATGATGCTTAATACATGAGATACCCAAAATATGGAAACATACCTCTTATAATGTTTAGAAACCAAAACAAATTAATAAAAACAACCAGCCAACCATTCATCATAAATAAATCATTCATTGAAGACATAAATGGAAATCAAAATATATAATAAACATTCATCCAATTTAAATAAAATAGTAAGTATATAACTTTAGGGTTCATGTATCAAGTAGGGTTTCTTGGGTTTTATGTTTAACAATTAGGGTTTAAGTAAATAAGATTGAAGCTTCTGAAAATAAAATAAAATCTTTAGATATTTGAAAGGAACAAGCTACTGTGATGATTTAGAAAATAGAATTAATTAAGATTTATGGTTTGAATAAATTAGGGTTTAGGTGAATAAAGCTACTGTATTTTAAATAATCATAATAAAGGAAGTTAAACATAAACACTTACAATACACAAATAAATATTGACCCCTTCGACAAGCCTATACGGCGGTCCCGCTAGCCGTTTAGCAGGCGAGGGCCAAGGGGGCAGTGCCCCTTATGGGGTCAGGGGCCACGCCCCAGAAGATTTTGAAAATTGGCTTTTAGGGTTGTAGGTTTTGGTGTTGAAAATCAAGATTTTAGGGTTTGAGATTTAGAAAATAGGGTTTCAAAATTGGAAGAAACTAGCTACTGTAAATCTTAGAAAAATATATTTGGTTAGGGTTTTAAGAAAACAGATTATTGTTTTGTGGTTTTAGAAAAGTTTAATTAGGTTTTAAATTTCAAAAGTTAGTTTTACGAGTATTAAGGTTTTAGAGTTTTCAAAAAAATACTTTTTAGGGTTTTAAATAAAGTTTAGAGGGTAAACAGAATAATTGATCAAATAACAAAAACATGTATGCTTAAATAATTGATCAAATTGTATGATAAAGCTACTGTGAACATAAACAAAGAAATAGAGATTCAAACCTCCGTTGTTGGTTCCACCACAATCTTGAATCCTGGTTGAACAATAACAAAGACAGTGTGGGCTGCCTTTGATGGGTTGTATATTGTTTGCTGCCTCTTGATTCTTCAAGCTTGAGATTATGAATAGACTGCCAAAAATAATTTCGAGCTCCAAAGGTCTAGATCCTCTTTTTAAGATCAAAAGTCAAAAGTCCCTTTCTGTGTGTTTTAATGTGGTATTTATTGAAAAAATAAAATCCTAATTCTAATTGGCTAAAGAAATAAAAATACCTTTTAGGAAATAAAATTAAAAACCAAGTAGAATAGGGTTTTGGCAAAATTGCGCGCGGCCAGGAGTGCGAAAGTGCACTGGCGAAGAAAATCTGTGGGCGCTGGGCTTGGGTGCTACTGGCTCGGGCACGGGCCAGGCCAATTCGTCGGTAAAAAAATATGTGGCCAATTGGCCCAAGCCAATTCGTCGCTTGTGACGAAAATTTTTCGTCGCCGATTCTTTCGTTGCTGATTTTTATTTTTAATTTATTATTTTTTATCCTTTTTTTTATTACTTTTTTTATTAAAAATAAATATTATTTAATTAAAACACCATAAAAATTATTTTGGACCATTTAAAAATATCATATTGGACAGGGTCAAAATTTAAAGGTCTACACTTCTGCCACTAAATTCCAATCAATAATCAATCATAAGGACTTTCATTTGGTTGTAATGGGCTAAGGTAAGGGCATTACATTTGGGAGCGTGAGTTTATCCACTAAGTTCAAGAGTACTTCAAGAGTGAAGTAAGCAACGTAGTATGACCGAAAATCCCAACGTACCTTCCAATCACTTTGCATTAGACATTCAAGAACTTTTTAGGAACTCCACTTATTAAATTTGCAAAGATCATTCCCAAATTCATTTCAACCCTTCCAACAAGAACAACAATTTTTGTTTTTTTACCATTTTATTTATTATTATTATTATTATTATTATTATTATTTAAGTAAATTATGGTTTGCAAGTAAAGAACGCAATAGTTTGCAATCTTAAACCAACTAAATTTAACCCCACACTTATTTAACACAATGCTCAATCATTAATGCTCTTCAAATGGCTAGTAGTGTTGTGAAAAAGAAAAAAAAAGGAGAAGTGAAATAGGCTCAAAATTGGCTAACTAAGGTTGAATATAAGGTTGGTCTTTTTAAGCTAAAATGGGTTCACCTAATTGCCTTAATCATATTGATGTCTAATTGAAATTTTTAAGTAGTCTCAAAATGCATGTCAAAGCAAGTTCTAGCAATTCATCAATCAAAGATGTTCGCACATAAAAAAGATATATTAAGTTGGCTAAGAAATTAATAGGCTCAATTTCTCGTAAGTTTAAAAGGCAATGTAAGGAATATCCACCAAATCAATAATAAGCACCAATTTTATCCAATTCTTCAATTCATGCTTCAAAAATTAAAAGGTCATTTGCCAATACACTTATAACAATTGATCTTAAAAATATACTTCAAAACAATATGTAAAGTAAGGCAAAACACTTAACAAAATGACTAAAACAATGACTAAATTACAAAAAACATAAGCTTTGCATTTATGAATAAAAACTTAGCACCCACATTTTAAGATTGACATTGTCCTCAATGGAGACTAGGATAATTTAAAAGAGTAAGAGTTAAGGTACAACATGATTTCCATCATTTTCTTTGTGAGGCAAGTGCCACCTTTTCATCCACAAAACATTAATTATTCAAGATTAAAAAACAATAAATATAAAATAACAAAAAATATATAGCTTTAATAACAAAAAGCGGTGAATAAAAATAGCAACTAAAATATCCAACAACTGAAAATAAGAAAATAAGAAGTGTTCTCAAAGGCAGAAGCTGATATGTTCTATAGTGATGGAGGATGTGACGATGATACTGTTGAAGGGTGGAGGCTAAGAATCTTGGCAAGGTTACTATTGATTTATTCCAACTGGTGAAGGACTTCGACATGATTACGATCTACCTTGCTTTCCAATGCTTCTATCCTACTAATAATCTCATAATTTTCCAAAAACTGGAGCATCTTCATCCAAACCGAGTGAATCCGAGTCGGACTCCTCATTAACTCATGGTCTCTTTTGCCGGTCCTCTGGTGCAACTTGCTCATCTGAAGCCATCACATAAGCCCCTCCTCTTTTTGTAACCATGTGCATCTTCTCAAGAGTAGCAAGGTCTAATGAATCACTTTTAGAAATTCTAGTCATATGGCAAGTGCTTAGGTCAAAATCATCGGCAAGTGCCATAGCTAAGGTGGTCACTAATCCACCTATACAAATTGCACCCCTTTTTCTATTTGCTACACTATAAAAAAAATCGACTAACCAATAGCCGGTACTCACGGGTATAACATTGCTAGCACAATCTAAGAAAAATAGCTCTCTTAGTTCCACCACAACCATACTTTCTTTCTATGCAAAGAACCCACAAGACATAAACCTATGTAAATACCTCAAGGTGGCATTTATCAATTTCATTGCCTTGGCCGATTTGGCCACATACATTTCACCCAAGCCATTGCTCCCCATGCAAATTGTTGTCTAAAACCTTTAGGCACACATTTTTTCCCTTCTTGATGAAAGCCAAAAATAGCATTCAATTATTCAATATCAGGAACACATGGTTTTCCAAGCAATTTAAAGCTAAACCTAGTGCAAATCTTCTTTTAATCTCTTTCAACCTTAAGAGAGGTTAGAAATTCCATGGTAAGTTCTTGGAATTGCAAAGGTTTAAGGGAAACTAATTTCTCCCATCCAAGGTTTTGAACATATCTAGTAAAATTTTCTCTAATTTGGAGACTATCAAGGGATTCTTCGCTTACATACCTTGTTGGAAAGAAACCCCTTGCTAGAAGAGCCAATCTCTTTGAAGATGATGAAGAGGATGATGAAGGTTGCCTCATCTTGTGATGGGACACCATTTTTGTTCTAGGCATCTTGATTCTTTGGTGAAAATTGAAGCTTTGATGGATTTTAATGATTTTTTATTAGAAAATTAGAAGATTTAATGGGTTTAATTGAGTTTTGGTTAAGAATAATGGAAGTTTTGGTGGAACTTTGAGGTTTTTAGGGATGGGCATGGAGGATTGAGAGAGAGAGTCAAGAGAAAGAAGAAAGAAAAATGGAGGCTAGGTTTTAAAAATGAGACTAGATCGGGTAAAATTGGGTTTTAAAAAGGGTTGACATGGCCAAGTTGGGAATGGCTTGGTCGTGTTTGATTCTTTAGAAGGGACACGGCCAGTGGATTGGCTGTATCCCCTGGGTGTGTCCACACTGTGGGATTTGTCTGGGTGAAGAAATAGGGACATTGGCTGGGCTGCTTGGTCGTGTCTGGGTGACACGGCTAAGGACACAGCCAAGCCTTCTGGCAGTGCCCATGCCTGGACTTTCTAGGGTAGCTTGACACAGCCAGTGGCTTGGTCGTGTCAAGTGGCAGTGTCCCTCACTGCCATTTTTGCCTATTAATTTATTTTTTTAATTTTTTATTATGTCACCCAAGTCTAATACATGCAAATTTTCTTCCTGGCTTCACCATGTAACTCCATCAAAAATAAAAATAGATCAAAGCACCCATTCTATTCTCTTAAAACCATAAAATGAAATTTAAATTGCAAAACACAAAAATTTAACTATGAAAAGAAATACAAACGATGGGTTGCCTCCCATTGAGCGCTTCTTTAATGTAGTGTAGCTGGACATTGTTGCATCATTTGTTGATAAACACCAAACTTTCAACAGTTTTTGCAACATCAATTTCTTCAAAGTAGGGCTTCACCCTTTGTCCATTTACCTTAAATGTCTCGTTAGTTTTCAAATTGAGCAACTCAACAATTCCATATGGGAATGTTTGATTACATGAAATGGTCCACTTCAACGGGACTTCAATTTCCCGAAAAACAATCACATTCTGGAATTGAATAGGCGGACTTTCATTATTAGTTTGAAATTCCTTCGAAGGATCATCCTGTCATGCATAGCTTTTGCCTTTCCTTATAGATCCTTGAACTCTCATAGGCTTCATTCCTAAGCTCATCAAGCTCAGAAATTTGTAACATTCTTTGCTCATTTGCTCCTTCTAAGTCCATATTTGTAGTCTTTATTGCCCAATAAGCATTGTACTCCAACTCCACCGGTAGGTGGCAAGCCTTGCTAAAGACCAACCTATATGGACTCATTCCCAATGGTGTTTTGAATCTAGTCCTATAAGCCTATAATGCTTCTGGGAGTCGGATTGACCAATCCTTTCTCATTGCGCTCACCGTCTTTTCCAAGATCCCCTTAATTTGCTTGTTGGAGATCTCGGCTTGTCCGGATGTTTGGGGGTGGTATGGAGTTGTTACTTTGTATTTGATGCCCATCTTGGACATCAACTTCTCGAACCATTTATTGCAAAAATGACTTCCTCCATCACTGACTATTCCCTTTGGGGTTTCGAACCTGCTCAAAATATTCTTCTTTAAGAATTTTAAAACAACATTAGTATCATTAGTCCTAGTGGGGATAGCCTCCACTCACTTAGACACATAATCCACTGCAAGAAGGATATATTCAAAACAAAAGGACTTGAGAAATGGCCCATGAAGTCTATTCCCCATACATCAAAAATTTCAACCATAATAAAAATATTGAGAGACATTTCATTCCTTTTGCTAATGTTTCCTACTCTTTGGCATTTATCACATCTTGTACAAAATTTATAAGCATCCTTTAAAAGAGTAGGCCAATACAAACTGCTTTGAAGAACTTTCTCGGCAGTCTTCTTTCCTTCAAAATGCCCTCCACAATACATGTTGTGGCAAAATTGCAGCACTTATTTTTGTTCTTCTTCCGGCACACATCTTCTTATGATTTCATCACTGCAAATTCTAAACAAATATGGCTCATCCCAAAAATAGTACTTACATGTATGCATGAACTTTTCTTTGCCTAGAAATTCAAATCCTTTCTCACAACACCACAAGAAAGATAGTTAGCAATATCTGCATACCAAAGTGCTTGAGTTAAAGCAAACAAGTCTTCATCTGAAAATTTTTCAAAAGCATTTTCACAAGCAATTTCTGCATCATTATCATGAGAGTTCAATCTAGAAAGATGGTCGGCTACTACATTCTCACTTTCTTTCTGATCTTTGATTTCAACATCAAATTCTTGCAACATCAACACCCACCTAATGTGTAACACCCTCATACCTTATATACGTACAATACATATTTTTAGCATATGTAAAATATGCATATACGGTATAAAAATATCATAGACTGATTTAATAAAAATTTTCACATTTCTGTTTTAAGATTTCAAATGCTAATATATAAAATAAATAGTATATAAATATTCTTTACTTGTTATAGGAATCCAAACTAGATATTTTATATGAAAATCTCTGGGAAAAAATCACCAGAGTTTTGTTTGTAATTTGGACGTTCCCAAAATTCAGCAAAACACAATTTTCATAAAGCAAACACTCCCAATAAAAATCAATTCACCATTTCACAAATACTTCTCAATTTCTCCATATTTTCTCAAAATACTTATATATAGATATATAAATTAACAACACATATAAAATCCCATCTGAACAAATTATTCAAAACATTCTTTACAATTTACATTATATACTTCCAAAACATATCATAACATATATAATATCAAAATACATTGTAATATCAAATATCTACATGTTGGCAACTGGCTTGGATTTAGATGTACCAAAAAAAAAACTCTTCAAGCTCAATAAATACAAACCTAGACCTGGCCAGGTCTAGTAGAACTCTCCGGCTCTACCAAATCATCCACGACATCTGCGCGGTGAATTACTATCGCGCTAAGCTGAAACCTAGTGGTACAAACTTTGATAATAACAATAAAACTCAATGCAATGCCAATGCACAATGCATATATATGTCACATCATTCTACTTTTTTATACTTTTCAAATATTTCATAATCACAACTCATAGCATTATATTGCTTAATTGTATCATAATTCATAATTCACATTAAAGCAAAGACAAGCATGGGCCCAAAAAGGATCTAATATGCTATTCAAATTTCAGAGTTACTGCTTTGGTCCATAATGGCACCATGTGTCTAGCCCCGTAGGCAATATATCCATGGATAATGTGACAGCCTCAGTCTCTTGGACCTCAACCCGGCTAGACGCTTAGGCCCCAGTATCTTGGTCCTCAACCCGGATAGACTAATACAGTTTTTGAGGCTTACGACCTAGTCTTTTCACCCCAAAAACATCATATTTATCAGCTGGCCTGGCTTACGACCCAGTCTTTTCACCATTCCAACGTTTAGCTCGTAGGCAATCATAGGCATGCCGCCAAACCCAGAACTCTGAAAATTGAATAACATACTAGGCACACAATTTATTCATATTTCTTATTATCAAATTCTTTCATAATTCCTTTATTAAAACTTTTCTCATTTTCTCATGATCAAACTAGGCACATTGCCTTATTATATCATCTTTTTCTCACGTTTTTTTTATTTATTCATTTTTCTCATTATTAATCTCTTTCTCATTGTCACATATTCAATCTAGGTACATTGCCTTATTTTCACATTTTTTTCATTTTTCACATCTTTCTCATTTTTCTCACGTTTCTCACGTTTCTCATTTTTATCAATATCAATTCATTTTATTATTCCACATATCTCATTTTTGCATTCACAACACATTACGCAATTACTTTGGGTATTTTCACATAATATACATATTTCACATTCTACACAATTTAGCCATTATCAATGGCTTTTCACAATGCATTTAACACATATATGACATTACAAATGTCATAGCACATTATTCATACTCAATCAATGAGCCAAGTAACTTAACACATTTTCCAACCAAGATGAGTTAAGCCCAAATGTCATGCAAATATAAACAATATATTCAAAGTTTGTACATACCTCCACTAGCAACCCAAAATAAGCTTAACACAACCTCCAATCCTATCCTTTCAACTTGCCCTTCACCACTTGGATGAAGCAAATCAACCTCCCTCAATGCCTATACCAAATGTGATCATACATAATCATTTAATATCACATTCTAATGTATTCTCAACATCCAACCATAATTAAACATCACTCTAAACCAAATTCCAAAATTAAGCCTCACCTCACTTTAACTTTGAAAAACCATATCAAGCTATTTAAATTAGTGTTTTAAGTTTATTAATATCATTAGAAACATGTTTTAGCATGTTTAAACCAATTACATTAATTAGCCACATGCTTATGCTCAAAATCCTAAAATTGCATAACCTTCACCATTGAAGGATCTCCATTCCAACTCAATTCAATTATCATTTCTATCTTATTTCCACCACTTATATCATTAAATAGCATGATTTAAGCATTAAAATCAAACAATTAATCATTCTTTGAAAATTTACTTTTCCAAAACCCTAAATCAATACTGTCATCTTCAAACTCTATCCAAACTTAACTAAATCTATCATTTGATTTTAAAATCCTTGTTTATGCATCAAAACAACACATTTGGAACCAATTTGCACAATTAAAACTCATGATTTCAAAAACCCAAATATTCCATAACCCTAAATTCTCTCTCTTCAACCAACTTAACTCAAACTTAACCATTTCTTCAATCCAACTTAAGAATCATTAATAATTAAACAAAATAGCATCTTTCATATGCATTTAACCAATTAAAACACACTCCATTAAAATCTCAAATTATACATAATCATATATTTAGATGGAACTTCAAAATTGTAAAGGAAAACTTACTAATTTATGAAGAAATCACCAAAACCCACTTGGTTCTTGTAAAATCCTTGGAAATTGGTTGTTTAAATGAAGCAAAAATCAATCTTCCTAATCCATGGAGAAAACTTCAAAGAGAGGAAGAAGAAGAAGAAAAAAAATTCTTTTAAAATTTTTGATTTTTTCTCTTTCCTTCATTTAAGACCACATATATATATTTTTATATTATTTTAATTAATTAATTAATTATTTATTTTAAATATACCAATTTTCATCTTCCATTCAAAAATATTTTCTTTTTAAATTATTTTATTAAGTTTTAAATTTTATAAAGTATATTTACTAATTTACCCCTCCCTTACTATTTATGTTTTTGTCTTTTTAATTTCTTTCTTCTTTAATTTCTAGCCTTATATATATCAATATTTATTTATTTATTTAATTATTATTAATAAATATATTTAATCTTCTACCACCCAAAAATAAATTAATATTGAATTATTTTTATTTACTTATTATTAATTAATTAATAATTACAAAATATCACATTTTTCATCATCTTCCACTATCTAATATTATTTTATTATTATTATTTTCATCATTCACTTTTCCAACACCAAATTATATCCTACATATATATATTGTATATTTTATGTATATGTATATATCTTATATATGTTACTTATATTTCACATATATCATTATGTACATATTTATGTAATGTATATATTATGTCTATGTAATGTATATTTAATGAATATAAATACCCATATGCACAAATAATATTCCTATATACACATCAAATTTACCTTATATGTATATTAAATATATTAAGTATGTAATATATATTTCCAACATATACAATTAATATACCATATGTATATGTTATATATACACTAGGCATATATATTGGTTATGTATAACTTTTATATCTCCAAATACTTATTTAATTTCTCCAAAATTACGGATATGACATAATGAGCCTAGGTTTTGCTTGTGGTTTGGTCAATAGATATTTCAAAGCCGTATGGTTTGAAAATACTATGACTTTAGAACCTATCAAGTAAGATCTAAATTTTTTCAGTGCAAATACCATAGCTAACATTTCCCTTTCAGTGGTTGTGTAATTCAATTGTGCATCATTTAAAGATAAACTTGTATAATAAATTACGCACATCAATTTGTTCACTCTTTTGTCCAAAATAACTCCAATGGCATAATTCGATGCATCACACATGATTTCAAATAGAAAATCCCAATTTGAGGCAACAATTATAGGGGCAAAAGTTAATTTTTCTTTCAAAATTTCAGAAGCTTCTAAGCACTTTTCATAAAAAACAAATGGGACATCTTTTCCTAACAAATGACACAAAAGACGTGAAATTTTTGAAAAATCTTTTATGAACCTCCTATAAAATCCCGCATGTCCCAAAAAACTTCTAATCCCCATAACAGATGTGGGTGGAGGTAGATTCATGATTAATTCAACCTTAGCCTTGTCTACCTCAATCCCCATGTGGGAAACAACATGACCCAAAATAATCCCATGATCAACTATAAAGTGACTCTTTTCCCAACTCAAGGTAAGATTACATTCAATACATCTTTCAAGCACGAGAGTCAACTTTTGCAAATAATCATCAAAAGAATTATCAAAAATAGAGAAGTCATCCATAAATACCTCAATGCATTTGTCTAATAAAAAATAGAGAAGTCATCCATAAATACCTCAATGCATTTGTCTAACATAGTAGAAAAAATAGAAAGCATACATCTTTGAAATGTACCTGATGTATTGCAAAGTCCGAATGGCATCCTCCGAAAGGCAAATATCCCAAAGGGACAAGTAAAAGTTGTCTTTGGTTGATCTTTCGGTGCTATTGGGACTTGGTAGTAACCTAAAAGACCATCAAGAAAATAGTAAAAAGCATTTCCAAATAACCTATCAAGCATTTGATCAATAAATAGTAAAGGAAAGTGATCTTTCTTGGTAACATTATTTAATTTTCTATAATCTATGCACATTCGCCACCCAGTTTGTGTTCATGTATGTACCAACTCTCCTTTCTCATTCTGGACCACAGTCAAACCTGCTTTCTTTGGCATGATGTGTACGGGACTAACCCACTCACTATCAGCAATGGGGTAGATTACCTCTTCATCAATCAATTTTAGAACCTCCTTTTTCACTACTTCGCTCATATTAGGGTTAAGCCTCCTTTGAGTCTCTCTCACCGGTTTAGCCCCTTCCTCTAAAACTATCTTGTGCATGCACATATAGGGACTAATACCCTTGATGTCACTCAACCCCAAACCAATAGCTCTCTTGAATTTTTTCAACATTCTCACAAGTTTATCTTACTCCTCACTACTAATAGTAGCAGAAATTATCAATGGTTGTGAGTTGTTCTCCCCAAGAAAAACATGCTTTAAGTGCTTTGGAAGTTCTTTAAGTTCAACCCCCTTTAGTTGAATCTCCTCATTTGAACCCTCAGCTTCTTCCTCCAAATTTAGAGCCCTTTCTAACTTGTCTTCACCACTCTTCTGCAAGAAAAATTCTTCAATAATATTATCAGTAAAATTAATAAAAGAGCAGTCCTCATACAAAGCAATAGTGGAAATAGGAGAAGTGTTAAAAATTGAAAATTATACAGTTTGACCTAAAACAATCATGGTCAATTTCCCATTTTTAACATCAACTAATGTGTTAGTTGTGGCCATAAAAGGTCTCCCTAACAAAATTGTATGTTCAAAATCTCTAGGAATTTCTTCCCCCATATCTAAGAAAATGAAATCAACGGGTACAATCAAACCATCTACCTTAACTAGAACATCTTCTATGATTCCTTTAGAGTATCTAAGAGTTCTATCTAAAAGTTGCAAAACCATTTTAGTTGGTTTGAGTTCCCCTAGCTCTAATTTCAAGTAAATAGAGTATGGCATCAAATTAATACTTGCTCCTAAATCACAAGTACCAATAGTTTCTTTCCCATTCCCCATAGAGATGTTAACTATAAAATTTCCAGGATCCGTTAGTTTTGGAAGTAACTTGCATTGTAAAACAACACTTGTTACTTTCGAGACTATCACCTTCTCATTCAACTCATACTTTTTCTTTTTTATATTAAGCTCCTTAAAGAATTTGGCATAAGATGGCATATTTTTAATCACCTCAAGTAAGGGGAGGTTAATACTTACCTTTGAGAGCATATTATAAATTTCAAAAAATTGCTTATCATGCTTCTCATTTTTTAACCTGCTTGGAAAAGGAATTAGCGATCTATATGGATTTGAAGATTTGTGCAGCTTTGGTGTAACTGATGTCTCCTCACTATCTTCCTTTGGCTCACTTGGTTGAGCTTTGTCTTCTTATATTTCCTTGACATTCTCTTGCATTGTACCTGCATTTAAAGAATCATCAATTGTATTATCACCGATTTTATTATCAAGTACATTACCACTTCTTAAAACTGTGATTGCTTTGGCTTGCTCCGATTGGCTTGAAAATTTTCCTTTTTGATTAGCTTGCAGTTGATTAGCCAATTGACCCACTTGAGTTTCTACCTTCTTAAGTGAGGCTTCCAAAGAATTGAATCGTTTGTTGTTCACCTCTTGATTTTGAGTATTTATTTGAATGAAAACATTCAAATTGTCTTCAATTAAAGGTTTCTTGACTTGCTCATAATTTGAGCTTTGCCCTTGAAATTGGGGTCCCCTTTGATAAGATTGGAATGAATGTTGAGGTGGAACTTGTTGTTGGTTCTTCCATGAAAAATTAGGGTGATTTCACCAACCAGGATTATAAGAATTTGAGTATGGGTCATTCCTTCCCCTTTGTTGGAACCCTTCAAAAGCAAAAGTTTGCTCTTGCCCTTCTTGGAATTGGTCAAAGTTTGAAGGACATACATTTGCATTGTAGCCTACCACACCACATGAGGCACATGATTCTTGGCTTGGCACTGACAATTTTCCTCTAGCATTCAATAATTTAACTTGCCTTGTCAACTCGGCAATTTGCCTTGCCATTTTGAGTTTGCATTCAGCTCATATGCTCCTCTTCTCCTTTCCCCATTACTCTTTTATTGAGAATTTTCTTTGAATATTTCAAATAATGCAACTGTTTTAGCAGCTGTTTTCTCACCCATTGCCCCTCCTGCAACATTATCCACTAAGTTTTGATATTGTTGAGTTAGTCCATTATAGAAGAACTGATTGAGCAATTATTATGGATAATAGTGATGAGGGCATTCAAACAATAAAGATTTAAAGCAATCCCACGCCTCATGAAATGGTTCCCCATTAAATTGAGTGAAAGTTTCAATAATCCCCCTAAGGTCCTTTGTCTTTTAGTGTGAATAAAATTTTCCCATGAATTTGTTATACACTTCGGTCCAAGTGGTCAAGGAATTCTTCGGTAAGGTCATCAACCACACTTTTGTCCTATCTTTCAAACTATATGGGAAACATCTCATTTTGAGATCATTCTCCGTTAATGCTTGCAAAGGGAAAGTATGCAATGTTGTATAAAAGTCTCGAATGAAGTTGAGAGGATCTTCATTCAGCAATCCATGGAAGGATGACATCATACTATAATGAGTGCTTTTGAGTTCATAATTTCTTGTTGCGTTGCTCAATCGGAAACATGATGTAGTTACTCCAATGATTGGTCAGGCAAACTCCTTCATAGGTGGTTCCTCTACTTCACCCATTTCTACTTCTGTGTTCTCCTCAAATTGCTCATCGATTTCTTCTCCTTCTTGTCCCAAATGATCTACTCCTTCAGTTCTTGGAAGTCTATGAATATCATCTATGTTTCTAACAAGTTCAATTCCTTGAAACCTTCGTCCTTGTATAAATCACCTAGGCAATTCAAAAAGGAACACTCTAAACAATTAAATGATTAAGGTAAAAGAATCAAACTACTAACACAAATTGCCTTCCCCGGCAGCGGCACCAAAAACTTATTGAGCTCGATTAATTACTACTAGAAAGCGACACTCGCAAGTATACGGGGTAGTTGTAGCAATGGTGATTGCCCCAAGGTCATCTCACAAGGAAGGAATTATTTTGCAATAGTTTGATTAACAAGTAAATTTAAAAACAAGGGTGTGATGTTTGAAATAGTGGTGAAAAGCAATTAAAATTGAAAAGTTAAATGAGTAATGTTGTCCAAGATTAATTTAATTCTATGAATGGTACCTAGGGTTGTAGATCAATTTAATCAAAGCTTAATTCTCAAATTATCCATTAATATAACCTTGTATTTTAATTTGTTCCTTGAGTTTAATTAGTAATTACCAATTCATTAGTTTTCACATTCATAAATTAACAACAACCAATTGTTTTGAAATTGCAAATTAATAAAACCCTAGAATTTATATTTCTAATTCATTCTTAGGGTGGTTAATTACATAGTTCTGATATCGAATTTCACCTCTCGGTCCATCGTTTAATATTAAGTGATCAATAGGTGGCCAATCTATCAATCTAACATTAAGTCTAATGCAATTAACCAATAATAAGGTATACCAATGGAATTATCAAATCAAGTTATTTAATCAAATCTACTACAACCCAAGGCATGAGTAAATTAGCTCATCACCAATTTAAAACAAATATTCATCAATATAAACCAAATCAAAATTATACATTGCAATATTAATGTTCATAATAAAACAACAACATTCTAAAAATGAATTAAAAGAGAGAATGTGAAAAACCCTTTGTAGATGCCAAAAGTTGAACTACTTGTCTTCCTCCTAGCTTCCACCTCGATGTATGATGAAAAACTTCCAAGCCCTTTTCAATTAATGGCTCTCTTCTTGAAAGATGGAAAGGTAACTCTCTCAAGCTTACAACTCCAATCAAGCTTTCTTTAAACCCTAATTTTCTAAAGAGCTTGTTCACCCAATTTAATCCTCAAACTTGATTAAGTCTTGTCAATGGAAGAAATGATAGATGAATGGAAATGAAGATGAAGAGAGAATAATGTCTTCTCTCCCAAAAACAAGAACCAAAACTAAGAACTAGCTCTCCCTCCATCAAGCCCAACATGTATGTATGTTCCATCCTCATCCACTTCCAATTCTTTTTAATTTTTTAAGACACCAAGCATGTCTTGCCAACTCACACACTCCTCTTTGTCTCCCTCTTTTTTCTTATTTAATATTTCATCCCATAAAACCATCCCTCTTTTACTCATTTTTATCATTTCTTTTTAAAAGATGTTGATGATGTCTCCCACTTTTCCCTCAACCAATTGTGAAAATAATTCAAGAAATCAAACAGGACACATCCAGGTCATGAGTGACTTGGCCGTGTCACTCAAACTTTCACTGGACATGGCCAAGTCATTAGGTCGTGTCCATGGCTGCATTGTTTTCCTTATTTTCTTTTCCAAGTGTGACACAGCCAAAACCCTGGCTATGTCATATGACACGGCCAATGGCTTAGCCGTGTCTTCCACTTGTGTTCATCTCTGCCATTTGCTTTGTTTCCTTATTCTTTGGTTTTATCAAGTGGGACACAACTAAGGCCTTGGCCATGTCTCTTGCTAGTGTGTGCTTTTGCCCAATTTTCCTGAAGGACATGGCCAAGCCAAGTTGCCTCAGCCTGTGTCCTGCTTCTTCTTTGCCTTTGATGAGTGACACGGCCAAGCTAAGTGGTGTCTTGGCCGCGTCTCTTGCTTTTCCACAAACTTTGATACATCACTCCATTGTTTTGCACTTCCACCTAAATCAAACACTTCAAGCAATCTTTAAACACAAATTAAAAGAAAAATTAACTAAAAACCAATAAAATTACCCTAAAAATATAAACATCAATGATTGAAACATTAACCCAATTACATTAGTTAAACACATGCTATAGTACTAAACCCTAAAAATGGAAAAACCTTCACCTTTGAAGGTTTTTCATTCCAATTCAATCCAATTATCAATCCAAGTTTATATTCATCACTTATATCATTAAATAACATGCTTTAACCATTAAAATCAAACAATTTACCATACTTTGAAAATCCCTTTTCCAAAACCCTAAATCAATACTTCCATTTCTAAACTTTATTCAAACTTAACCAAATCCAATATTTGATTTTAAAATCCTTGTTCATACATCAAAACAACACATTTAGAACCCAATTGCACAATTAAAACCCGTGATTTCACAAACTCAAAAGTTACATAACCCTAAATTCTCTCTCTTTACCAAACTCAACTTAAATTCAACCATTTCTTCAATCCAATCTTAAAATCATTATTAACTACTCAAAACAACTTCATTCATACCCAATTAGGGAATTAAAACATGCTACTCCAAAAATCCAAATTCAACATATTTAAATAATCATGGATTTTCAAAGAAAGAGGTAGATGTTTTCTAAAACTTTAAAACCATAAATTGTTTTCTAAGCCATAAAAACCCTAGTTTTCAAGCTCAAAACCCTAATTCCATTTTCTAAGCCCTAAAACCCTAATTTTCAAATAAAAACCCTAAAACCATGTTTTTAAACTCTATAAACCCATATTTAATATGTGAACCCTAATTTTGTATTTTTAATGCTTTAAACCCTTAGTTTTGGTCATTTAAATTATTATATGCTTATGATGGATGATTTATTTTATTTGGTTTATAAATGGATGATTTTTGTTTAATTATTGTAGATGTTTAAATGGTTTAATTTATTTTGTTAATTGTTTTAATATTAATTATTTTGGTTTTAACGATTTAAGAGGCATGTTTTCACTTTATGGGTGCCTTGGTTTTGATTATGTAATTTAATTTTAAGGGTTTTTGATCAACATAAGGGGCATATTTCCACCTATAGTGGGTGTTCCATTTTATTTATTTTATTTTTTTAGACATCGGACATTATAAAGATATATTTTCATCTTTGGATGTGTGCCTATTTTATTTGTTTTATTCTAATAAGATGATGGATGTTTTCTTCTTTTAATTGCATGTAATATGGATGATTTCATAATATTTAAGAATTTAATAATATTTAGACTTGAAAAGGAGGCCGGTTCTAATGAACCGGGCATTATGGGGGTGATGAGTCATTCTCACCTTCCTCATATGTTCCTAACTTTTCAAATCCATTGGGGGATTGGAGATTCCTTAGGAATCAAGTCATCCACCCTTTTCTTTTTCCCTGCCCGTCCGGATAGCAAATTTATTTTCTCTGAGTTTAGGCCCATGTTCTCTAAGGCCCTGACCCTAACAATGCTAAAATCGTAAGAACCATTCCATATGGGAGTGGGGGCAAAAATCTTAGCTCACAGTGGCAACTCCACTGGGATAAGAGAAATTGATTCTGTTAGTCTTTATATTATTTTATTCTTTCTTATTATGATATTATCCATTGCATCATTTAGTTTGCATTGTGTGTGAGAGTTAGGACGCCCGTGTTACTCGTGTTATGTTATGTATGTAACACCCTTATACCTTAGATATATATAATATGTATACCCCGTATACGTAAAATACATATCTAGATCATAATGATACTATAATAATTACATTTAGAAACCCTCACTTGAATTTTAAAAATAATTTATAAATTATAAAAGAAAATTCTCTGGAAAAATTCACCTGAGTTTTTTCTGTAATTCTAATAAATCCCAATTTATCAAAATCTCACCATGCATAGAAATAAACACTCCCAATATTTTCCAAATCCACTGTAATATCCGTGATATTGGATAAATTAAATAAGTATTTGGAGGTATATGTGCTGTATAAATCTAATGTATACCTAGTGTATACATAGCATATACATAGCATATAATTATTATATATATTGGATATATATATTATATTTAATATATATAATGTACATATAAGGTATACTTGATGTATACATAGGATACACATTATATACACATATGAGTAAAATATAAATTAAATATATATTACACATACATAGTATATACATTACATAAATATGTACATAATGATATATGTAAAATATAAGATACATATATAAGATATATACATATACATTAAATATATGTAACATATAAAGGAAGTATAAGTAGGTAGTGGATAATTAAGGATGGGAAAGTGATAATTATAATAATTAAAAAAAAAGAAAGAAAAAGAAAAAGAAAAGTCAAAGGAAGAAGGGGATTTGTGGTGGAGAATTAAAGTAAAATTAATTAATTTATTAATTAATTAAATGAATAATTAATATAATTATATTTATGGATGTAAAATAAGAAAGAATTAAAAATCGATGTCTTCTTATTCTTTCCCCATAGCCATGGATGTATAGGGGGGGGGAGAGAGAGAGAGAGAGAGAGAGAGAGAGAGAACTTGCTTTGGAACCATCTAATTTTACAAGAAATTAAAGAAAATTAAGGGGATTTTAAAGAGAAATTAAGAAAACAAGTAAGTTTTCTCTCTTTAAAGCTACAATAATTTAGTTTTATGAATATGTTTACTATAGTTAGATAAAGGAAGTAGTGTTAATTGCTAAAATGGATAGGAATGATGTTTAAATGATAAGTATATGATAAAATATTGGTTGGTTATTTGAAATGAAGTGGGGTTATGTAGTAAAAATGTGTTAATAGGGATTTTACTATGGGTGGATATAATTCTTTTAATGGATAAATTTAATGTGGTTTTCATATGTATGTGATGATTTTATGATTAGAAATTGGATATGGGTAAGATTGGATGAGTTTAGGGTTATGGAAGATTATGGGCAATTAGTGTTTCATCTAATGGTGGTTCTAATTATTGTAATGAGATGAATTGATGTTGATTTAATGTAAATACTATGAATTGATGTTTTTTTAATTTAAATACTATGAATTTATGTTTGAAAAATGTGATATGAATAAGTTTTGGGAAGGTTAATATTTATATCCATATTATGTGAAATTAGGGTTTTTGGAAATGGTGTTTGGAATTGTTGTAATAAGTTATTTTAATGTTATTCTGATATGTAAATTATGATTTTTGGGTTAAGTGTTGGATATGAGTTGAGTTAGTTAAAGTTTGGATAAAGGAGTAAGTGGTGAATTTATACTTTTAATGGAATTTTAATGAGAATGGGTTGGATAATGGTAATTTGATATACAATGGGTTGTAATGTGAATTTAAATTGGTAATTCAATTAATATTAGATTATATGTGTGCTCGCTATATTGAAATAAGTGTAAGAGTATAAAGTTTTATCAAGTTAAGGCTTGAAAAGGGGAAATAAGGCAAGTACATACCTTGACTTTGTATAATTCATTTACATATGATGTAATGTAGCACATTTTGATGTTAAAGATGTGCTAAGCTACTTTTATATTGAGTATTGTATGTAAGTGCATTGTTATTCATAAAAAATGTAAAATGTATTAAAAACTTTATGTTAAGCTATTATAGGTGGCTAAAACTATTAATATATATATATATATTAGGTTAAAGTGGGAGAAATGCCCAAACCACATGGATAATGAGGTCACATTGTAAATGTGACATACATTATGTGAAATGTGATTAAATATAGGGAAAATGTGAAAAATATCTAAAATGTAGAAATTATAAAAATAAATTGATAATGTGAGTAAAAAAATATAAAAAAAATATAAAATATAATTAAAGTTATTAATATAGACTATGCAATATGTAATGTGATTGATGATACGGAGATTGATCATGAAATAATGTGAGAATGCATTAGAAATGAGGAAAATGGTCACATTGTGAATGTGGCTAGGAATAATGCTTAATAAGATTGTGATATATGAAATGATTGTGCAATATGTGTATGTTTGTGTAAATATGGAAATTTGGAAAATTGATGAGATACAATAATAAGATGGAAAATTTGATATGTGATTGAGAGTATAAGAAATGGTTACGAAATAATTGGAATTGTGATGTGAAAGTGACTATAGCATGGTATGATCACTTGGGAATGAAAAATGGGTATGAAATGTGAAAAATTAAGTAAAGTGATGAAAAAGTGTTGAAAAATAAACTTAAAACACTAATTATAATGGATTATAATGGATTTTCAATATTAAAGTAAGGTAAGGCATAACTTTGGGATATTGGTTGGAGTGAAGGTTGGAGAGTGACCTTTAACTTGGGTTTGAGTGATAATTGAGGTATGTAGAAACTCTTGATAAATGAGATGTAATTGCATTACATTTGACCTAACACATTTTTGGATAGAAAATGTGTTAAGCTACTTAGTAACTTAAATATTCATGAACATTGTGTTATAACATGTGAATTGTTGAATATGGATTATGAGCATTATGAAAAACCATTATTAACGGTAAAATGAATAAAATGTGATTTATATGCATTATGTGAGAATGACCCAAAATATTTGGGTAATGTAATTATAATGTTAAATGTCATACATTGTGATAAAATGATAAGATAGGATGAATATAATGTTAAGCCATGGAATTATGGCTTATGTTTCAGATGTGTATAAATTATGAAATAGAATAAAGTTAGAAAATTGCAAGTTATGCACTAAAATGTGAAAGTGAGCCACATTTGTATTATATATGATGATGGTTTGAGGAAACCATGATATGAGTTAAATGTGGAAATATGATAAAGAATATGTGTATGTTGTGATACGAATGAGAAAAATAAGAAAATGAGGCAATGAGATGAGAAAAGTTGATTATGGAAAATATGTCTTATTTGTGTGCCTAATATGTTATTCAATTTCCAGAGTTACGTGTTTGCGGCATGCCTATGAGGTTATCCTCATTATTTGCCTTTGGGGCTAGACGTTATGCGTCACTAATACATGATTTTTTTCTTCGAGGCTAGATGCTAGGTGTCATTGATACATAATTTTGCCTTCAGGACTAGAAGCTAGGCGTCACTGTTATATGATTTGCCTTCAGGGCTAAACACTTGGTGTCAATATGGGCCAAAATAGTAACTCCGGAATTTGAATAATATATTAGAATATTTGGGCCCTTGCTTGTGTATGTGTTAATGTGATGTATGAAAAGAATAAAGAATATATATTTAAAGTAGAATTGTATTCCACGTTGTGAAATACCATGTAACAACATTGTACATTGTTATTAATTTAAAGTTTTATTATTATTAAACTTTGTACAACTAGGCATTTAGCTTAGCACGATTGTAATTTATTGCGCAGATGACAATGTTGATCCAGTAGATCCGAAGAGTTCATCTAGACCTGGTCAGATCTAGGCTTGGGATTAGTGTGCTTGAACTAAGTTTTTACTGCCATAGGATCAGAGTCAGCTAGTGTCATGTATATTTTCTATTTATTAGAACATGCCATAATTATGTATAATATATTTATGTTTTTGGGAGAATTGTAAAATATTAAGAACTTTCGAACTAATTTTGTAATAATGGATTGTATATACACTTTATAAATATATATGTATATATTTAAATGTTTTGAGGAAAATGTGGAGAAATTGAAAAGTGTGATGAAATGTTGATTTACTTTTTTATGAGTGTTTTTTTATGTAGGTTGAGTTTTATTGAATTTTTGGGATGTCCAAATTACAGACAGAACTCTGATAATTTTTTTTCAAATAATTTTAAATAAAATACTTATTTTTAGTACATATAATTAATAAACAATATTTTATTTAGTACTTAAATATACCTTTTAAAGTTTTTATGATTTTTAATTGGGAATATGAAACTTTTATTAAACTGAGTTGTGACATTCTTATACTATATATGCATATTTTACATATATTGGATGTATGTAGTATATGTATATAGAGTGTAAGGGTGTTACATTCACAACTCCAATACTTCATTCAACCTCATCAAATATTTCACAAATATATATATACATATATATATATAACATAACTTAACTACATTTACCAAACAATAATACCATAAGCAGGTATACATATATACAAATTATTATTATGTATATATCCATAAAGTACTTGAACAAAATTCCTTTTCATGCCATGCACTATGAAACACCAATTATGCTGGTCTTGTGACAAAACTCTACCTTCAAAGATAGTCCCAAAACTTATGCTCTGCACTTCCATTACCTGCGTGATACATTCAACCGCGCTAAGCTCAAAAACTTAGTGATACTTAATTCGATAATAATAAATATTTAAAACATGCTATTTAAACAAACCTTCTTAAATCCATAACATTCACCGACATATCATAATCGCCATATTGGCCTCAAATATTTTTTATGGCATCTAACATATTATGCCATCTCACAATCCACTATATATTTATTCAACTACAAATGTGACCCTGAAAAATTTTGATGGTTTTATAAACCATAGAAATACGACAAACCATGACAACACATACATATTCACACACACACCCACACATTAGGCCCAACCAGTTCCTACACAATACCTAAGTTGCAAAAATATCAATTTAATCCATCTTGACATTGGGGGAAGTGTCACATAAATCACCCGAAGGTCGCCCCTATGGGCACCGAGGCTAGTGTCATATAATCACCCATATGCTGCCTCTATCAACACCGAGGGCAAATGTCACATAAATCATCCGAAAGCCGCCCTCTCTTGACACCGGAGGCAAGTGTCACATAATTCACCTAAAGGCCACCTCCTCAGCACAATACCATTTTTTATATTCTGGAACATAACATTGTGCAAGGCATACACATAATACACATCACATCATACCATACTACATATCCTTGAGTCACATTCGCAGTGTGACTCACTCCACTCATTTTTTTCACATTTCTCATATCTTATGAATTTTTTCATTATTTTCATTCATTTTCCCCGATTTCCCATATTTTAGCTCATCAAATTTACAAATCCATAAGTCACATTCATAATGTGACTCATTTTCCACAATTTATCACAAGTCACAAATATGTTCATATTGGACATCATATCACATAACATAAATATATCTCACATATATCATACACAAACATCAATTTACATTGGACTATTGCCCAATGTGACACTCATCACATAATTATGCCATATTGCATAGATTATGTGATTTTCCACATTTCTAAGTATTTTACATACATAATGCCAAGCCACACTTAACAAAATCTCAAGTAAATAAGCATATGTACTAACCTCTTTCTTTTTCCAAAATCAAACCTTAAACTTCACCTCTCTTATCACTTTAACCTACACATATATAGTTCAATAATAATTAACGTTATCTATTTAAAGTCACTTACATACTCATTTTATATTAAATTACCGTTGTATATACAATTCTTATCAAAACCCATCAAATGATCTAACTTCACCACTTACTACCTTATTCAAACTTCATTTTACCAACCTCATTTTCAACATTTAACCTTAAAATCATTACTTACATACAAAAAAAACAACAAACCAACTCATTTCTATAATCATCTCAACTTCCATGCAAAACCCAAATTTTGCATAATGTAACTAATAACATTAACTTAACCAAAGCTACTCATATCACATTTTCAACCTTAAAATCATAACATTTACATTAAATAATACTAATTCATCTCATTAAAATAATTATCAAAATCCATATTTGAAATTCTAATTTCACATAATAGGTCCATAACCCTAAATTTTACCAATCTCTCATAATCAATTTCTAATCATAAGATCATTACATACATATTAAAACAACATTAAATTATTCCATTTCAACAATTATAACCATCCACTCAAAAACCCTAATTTACACATATTCATCCATAATCCTAAATTCAACAATCATGCCCTTTTCAATCATCCAACCAACAAATCACTATATAATCTTTATTCTAACTTCATTTCTATCTATTTTAGCAATTTAAACACACTTTCTCTCTCTAACACAAACTTACATAATCATAAAACCAAGAAAATAAAGTTTAAAATAAAAGATACTTGATTTCTTTGATAATCCTTTAAAACCACTTTAAATCCTCTTGAAATCTCTTGTAAAATTTAGTATTTGGAAAGAATTTGTACTATTCTCTCTCTCTCTCGCAACCTCATGTTGAAGAAGCAAAAGATGAAGAAGATGAATAATGGTCTTCCCATTCTCATCTCTTAATATATATAAAATAATTAAATAACTTTCCACCAATCACATTTCTTCCTTCTTTGACTTTTCTTTCTTCTATTATTATTATTATTATTATTATTATTATTATTATTATTATTATCACCTTTATCATAAACCTTTCCAACACCATTTTATACTTCATTTATATGTATTGTATATTCCATGTACATTTATATGTCTTATATATGTTACTTATATTTTAGATATACCATTATGTACATAATACTTATATTTTACATATACCATTATGCACATATTTATATAATGTATATATTATATATATGTAATATATATTTAATGAATATAAATACCCATATGCACAAATAATGTGTATTCTATATACATATCCAATATATCTTATATGTGTATTAAATATACCAAGTATATAATATATATATCCAACATATACAATTAATATACAACATGCATATGTTGTATATACACCAGATATACATTGGGTATATATAATTTTTATACCTCCAAATACTCATTTAATTTCTCCAAAATCATGGATATGGCAATGTAAGGGATAACATACTTTCACTCAAGGTATGAAGATTGAGCATGACATAACCACTCATAGCCTCGTACCTTTTGGTATATACTTGCTATGGGAACCTAAGCTTTTCAACCCAAAGACTAAAGCTCATGTAATTGGCCTAGTTATTTTCTTTAGGTTTTTACCCAAACGCTTGTTGTTTGACTATGATTGATATATTTTTGTTTGTATCATGGCCTATTTGGTTTGTTCTTTTCTAATATGACCTACCTATATTGTAAGCCCAAAATAATTTTATTCCTTTAATGCCCAAAAGACCAAAATTACTTTCAAAACTTTTCAAGATGGTCTTTGAACATAAAGCCTTTTTAAGATGGGTCAAAAATCCTTTTCGCTCATGGCCTAAGCTCAAAGACCAAGATTTATTTTTTAAATAAATCTTTTTACAATGGGCTTTGATACAAACTATTTTTATGGGCTTTGAAATACTTTTCACTTTATGACCCAAATTCAGATTTTTTACTAAAACCTTCTTCTTAAATGGGCTTACAACTAGTTACGTTAACTATGGAATACTGAAAATCAATTGTGGGCCTAACTTATACCAAGAATTGTTAATCACGGGCTTGTTTGTGGCAAGAATCGTTAATTGCTTTTCCAAATAAGAAATCTATTTATGATAAACCTGATTTTAATTCATAATATAACATAAAAGCTATTTTTAGTGGATCAAATGGATTAAGGCTTAATTAATGAAAATTATCATGGACTGACTTATATGTTTGAAAATACAATTATTGGTTAAATCATCCGAGCGAATTGTTTTGAAAACAAGATATCCCTTGTTGATATTTTGTTAGCCATATACCTAGGAAAAGAGCCTTGCCATTCAAGTGTGGGTGATATAAGGTTGGAAGGTTCATTCTTACTCTTTTTTTATTGTTTGTCTATTATCTGTGCATACATGCATACATGCATTGCATCACATAACATTAATTCTTTCTGGCTCACAGACCTGGAGTATAGCAGTTCAAGAGCTTATGACAATCTAACCTATGCAAGTGACATAGAATCTAGGAATGACTCAGTCAAATTTACACCAAAAGCAATGGAACCTGAACATATTGAAAAGATAGTGGATGATGCCCATAATGCCAAGATGGAAGAACTAAAGGGGGTCCTAGCTGAGACCATGAAAAGCCAAATGGCTGCACTATTAGGGAACACTGTTGAAGCATTTGCTAGCACTAAGATGCAGAAGGACAAAGGGAAGGCCAAGGTTGGTAAAGTGGCCTTTGATGATGACAAAGTGATGATTGATGATGATTGGGCTCATTATTTCCAAGAATCTCAAGATAAGAAGAAAGAAGCAAAGGTTATGGAGAAATCATCTGTGGAAAAGGCTAAAATGTCGAATGTGGAGAAAATGATTGTTGATTTAGAAAAGAAGTTTGAAAAGAAGCTAAAAGTTGATGAGATGTCAGAAGTAGACAAGTTGTTTGAAAAAGATGAGGAGGTCCCTTATAAGTTCAAAATGTCTTTTTTTGCTAAGTTCGGGGTAACCCTCATCTTCATGTCAAGCAATACTTCACTATCATACAGTCTGCTCAAGCTACCAAGGCTCAAACTCTAAGTAACTTTATACTCTCGTTAGACCTTGTTGTGCAAAATTGGTTCAACACCTTAGAGGACAGTACTCAAAATAATTGGGATACATTGTATCAGGTCTTTATCAAGTAATATGGGTACAATGATAAATTAGAAGTTACTTTGATGGAGGTTGAGTCAATTAAGCATAAACAAAATGAGAATTTTGTTGATTATATGAAAAGGTGGAGAAATAAGGCGACATTGCTCAAGAAAAGGCCAAATGAGTCAGACCAGATTAGGATGATAGTAAGAGGGGGTGCTGCCTAATCTTCATGAATGGATGTCTCACACTCTCATAAGAGATTTCAAAGATCTTCTTCAAGCTAGTTTACAAATAGAAGAGTGGGAAAGAGAAAAGAACCGTTTTGCTATAAGAAGGAATGAGAAAGGTAACTATCAGTATGGCAAACAAAGCACACAAAAGGTAGTTGATGTTAATACAACTGGCCAAGGAGGTAGGAGGAAATTTTTAAAGTTGGGAAAACTATTATCCTGGGTTTTCAATAAGGTACATAAGAGGGGGTTGTTGTAGTCATTAACTCCTCGCCCATTGCCGAATCCTCTACTACCCAACTTTGATGCTAAGGCATTTTGCCAATTTCACCAAATGCAATGGCATGAGATGGACAAATGTTTAAGATTGAGGCATGAAATCCAGAATTTAATTGATAGTGGGAAGTTGCCTAAACCTAACAAGCCTAGCATGAAAGACAACCCATTGCCAAGATTCAATAGAGTGCCACCACCAGTAACTTTCATGATCGGAGGAGGTTTAAAAGAGAAATTTATTTTATCTTCTTTCCAAGATGAAGGAGGAGAGGCAACTAAAGAAGAAGAGATGCTTATCAAGATTGAACCAGTTGTGATAAAAGGTGATGAAGTGGCCATCTGTGTTGTGAATGAACTTTGGGATTCAACTAATAATGATGATGATTCTGAGGCAAAGAAGGAGGGGTGGACCTAGTCCAAGCTTAAAGAGGATGAGGTAATAAACACTCACTCTGGTAAGCCTTATGCAAGGCCAACACCAAAGCAAGTAGAAGTTGATAAGGGAAAGGAGGTTAAAACAGGGGTAAAGAGGAAAAGA
The DNA here is from genome assembly GCA_947685225.1 of Garcia nutans. Taxonomy (NCBI): domain Eukaryota; kingdom Viridiplantae; phylum Streptophyta; class Magnoliopsida; order Malpighiales; family Euphorbiaceae; genus Garcia; species Garcia nutans. Next base: position 11,562,875 of record CANTUV010000003.1, read on the forward strand.
CGATGATATTCTTAAGCAGTTGAAAAGAACTTATGCTATTAGTATCCGAGATTTACTAGCTACATCCAAAAAGCATCGAGAAATTATGGCCAAAGCTATGGCAAGCATGCAAATTTTCACTTCTGCGACACCCGACAAAATGATCAATTTTATCGGGGTAAATAAGGCTGAGGATGTAAAAGAAAAGTGATGATGCTCAAATAAGGACCAAGATTGATGTGGGAATGGTGTCATTTTCAGATGCTAATTTTCCAAAAGAGGGTAGAGATCACATCCGCCCACTTTTTATCAAAGTAGAAGTCAAAGGAAAGAGAACTCCATGTGTAATGGTTAATGACGGATTTGCCATAACTGTGTGCCCAATTAAGATCATACCAAAGCTAGCTATGTCAACAAGGGATCTAAGCCCAACTGAAGTGACGATTAGGGCTTATGATAATACTAAAAGGCATGCTGAAGGGACTTTCAAAGCTATTATGAAGGCTGGTCCTATTGAATCCACTGTAGAGTTTATGGTCTTAGATATACCCGTCACCTTTGCACTACTGTTGGGAATCCTCTTGGTGGAGTTCCTTCTACACTCCATCATAAGATCAAGTTCCCAAATGGGGATCAGACGGTGCTTATTGAGGTTAAGAATAATGAAGTGGTGAATGCTATAATAATTGAGAGGCCTCTCAATGGATTTCAATTGGCTGTTGTTTTCGAAAATGAGATAGCAGATTTTAGGATTTTGGCTATGATGAAGAAAATGAATTACCTACTTGGCACTGACTTTGGAAAAAGGAAGACAGGTCACTAAAAAAGAATGAGAAGATGAGATTTCTGCCATTAGAAAAAGTTTTTGTCAAAGCTCTACTTATGGGACCACTCCAAGGAAAACCGGAGCCAATCATGTTCATGAGAAAAATGATTTTGGGTTTTGAGATATTTGCTGATGTTGCTGAACTGGTGTAACAGATGGAGAAAAAGCTTATCTTGCCAACTGACAAGGAACCTTACCCAGAAGAGAAGAAGGAAGTTGTCCTAAAGATCCAGAAGACTCCAGAGGAGATTGCTGCCTTGATTGAAGAATAATTTGAAAGTCTTTTAGTTTATGAGAACGATGACTTTGATTTTGATTTCAATTTGTCCGCTTTATATGAGGTTGATGATGTTTTCTTTTCCAAAATGAATGCAATAAAGTTTGATTTTGCTTAGTTGTGTGATGTTTTTCCTGATGGTCATATACATTCAAGTAGTGATTACATGAGCATTTTTAATATTAACTCTGTTAACACACAATCATTAAATTTGGGAACAACCGATAATCTTAAAAGCTTTAGCATAGCATCTGACCTTACTCTTGAAGAGAGAGAGAGAATGGAAAAATATTTAAAAAGTATGAAGTCTTTGCTTGGTCTTATGAGAATATGCTTGGAATTGATCGAGACATAGCCGAGCACATGATTAATACTTACACTCACATGAAACCAGTCGAACAAAAGCCTAGATGGCTAAGGCTGGAATGGGTAGAATTGATCAAAGAAGAAGTCATTAAGCAAATACAAGTAAAGTTCCTCGAGGTGATAGATTATCCTGACTAGTTAGCTAACATAGTTTCCATGCTAAAGAAAGATGGAAGAATTAGGGCTTGTGTGGACTACAAAGACTTGAACAAGGCTTCCACTGAATATGATTTTTCTTTACCCCATATAGATGTCCTTATTGATAGTGCAACCTCTAGCTTGTTACACTCATTTATGATGGATTTTTTTTTACACAATCAAGTATTAATTTCCCAAGAAGATAAAGCTAAAACTGCCTTCATTACTATGTAGGGTATATTTTATTATAGAGTGATGCCGTTTGGGTTAAAGAATGCTAGAGTATCTTACCAAAGGATATCCACCACCTTGTTTCATGACATGATGCAAAAGGAAGTTGAGGTCTATGTTGATGATATGATGGTGAAGTCGGATTCAAGAGAGCAACATTTCCAAAACTTAGTTATTCTTTGAGACAGCAGTAAAGTATAAGCTAAGGTTGAACCCAAAGAAGTACGTGTTTAGGGTTACTTTAGGCAAGATGTTGGGATACGTGATTGACCTAAATAGCATTGAGATTGACCCTAATAAGGTTAAGGCAATTAGGGATATGTCAACTCCTAAGACAAAGAAAGAAGTTTGGTGGTTTATTGGTAGGTTTTAGTATATTAGAAGGTTCATAGCAAAGCTTACCACAATCTTTGAACCTATCTTTAAATTGCTTAAAAAGAACTAGCTAGTCAAGTGGAATGAAGAGTGTCAAAAGGCCTTTGAGTGTATAAAAGAGTATTTACTGAATTCACCTATTTTAAAACCACCTAGACCTAGTAGGCCTTTTTTACTATACTTAGCAGTAGAGGAAGAGTCGATAGGAGCAATGCTACCATAGGCAGATGAATCGAGATTCGAGTACACCATTTACTATTTGAGTAGAAAGCTTCTACCTTATGAGATTAAGTATAGTATCATTAAAAAGACCTATATAGATGTCGTCTGGTCATCTAAGAAATTACGACATTACTTTTAATCTTATAGTGTGCAAGCAATTTTCAGGATGGATCCAGTGAAGTATTTAAGGGGGACACCCTCGTTGATTGGGAAGTATGGTAGATGGTTGATAATTTTAGAAGATTTTGAGATTGAGTAAAAAATCAAGAAAAACATTAAAGGAAGAGCAGTTGCAAAATTCCTAGCCTAACAACCATTGCCAGACAGTGAGGAAATGATTTTAGAATTTCCCGATGAACATTTAGAAGCCATAGAAGTACAAGGATGGAAGATTTTTTTTGGCGGAGTAGTAAATAGAAAAGGGTCCAGCCTAGGAATAATTTTGGAATCACTTAAAGGGGAGCTCATACCCCTAGTAAAGAAGTTAAAGTTTAGGGCAACCAACAACATGGTGGAATATGAAGCATGCATTTTTGGTTTGGAAACCTTGATGATTATGAAGGTGGATATAGTGCAAGTCTTTGGTGATTCATTGCTAGTGGTATCCAAAGTAAATGGAGAATGAGAGTTGAAGGAAGAAAGGCTAAAATCATACCACAATCACTTGACTATGATGAAGAAGAACTTCAAAGAATGCAGGTTTATGCATCTACCAAGAGAGGAAAACCAAATGGCTGACGCCTTAGCCATCATGGCTTCGATATGGGAGGATCATGTTAAGTTATTTCTTAAGTGTTTCATTTTGACCATTTCATTGACTCCTTGTTATGAGAATGTAACAATCATGAAAACTGATACAGACCACGATGCGTGGTATGACACCATAAGATGACGCTTGAAAAATAGGGAATACCCATTGGGAGCAACAAAGGAAGAGAGAAGAGCCATAAGGTGATGGTCTTTGCAATATATTACCTTTCATGGAGAGTTGTATCAAAGATGGCTTAACAGGGTACACTTAAGATGCTTAAGGAAGTCTGAGGTTGAATAGATCATGCAGAAAATACATGTCGAAAGTTAGGGGCCCTACATGAATGGGTTGGCCTTGTTTAAAAAGATAATTCGATAAGGTTACTATTGGCTGACCATGGAAAGAGACTATATTGATTTTATGAAGAGGTTCCAATAGTGCCAGATGTGTGGCAATTTGAATCACATGCCTCCCAAAGAAATGCATTCTATATCTTTAACATGGCCTTTCGCAACTTGGGGGATTGACATTATTAGAGAGGTACATCCAATGGCTTTAAATGGTCACCATTTCATTGTAATAGCAGTTGATTATTTTTCAAAATGGGTTGAAGCCAAATCTTTTAAATAACTGGAGGCAAGACAATTGGATATGTTTATTGAAAAGAATCTCATTTGTAGGTATGGGATCCCGCACAGTGTAATATAAGACAATGAAGTGCAAGTTCAAGGAGCCAAGGACTTATTCTCGAAATACTAGATCTGCCATCACCAATCCTCCCCTTATAGACCAAAGGCTAATGGTACAATGAAAGCAACGAATAAGACAATTAAGCAACTTCTCTCCAAGATGACTAAGACATATAGAGATTAGTACAAAAAATGCTTCCTTTTGCTTTATGGGGATATAGGATAAGTGTGCGAACGCTGACCAGGATGGAAGCAGTATTGTCGATTGAGATTGAGATCAAATCACTAAGAGTGGTCCTGGAAGCTGAATTGCATGTGACAGAATGGGTAGTGAGTAGATATATACAACTTGCCTTGTTGGAAGAAAGAAGGTTGAAGGCACTATATCATCATTAGTCATATCAAAGAAAGATAACTCTGGCATATAATAGAAGGGTTAAGATTAGAAAGCTTAAAGTTAGTGACTTAGTGTTGAAGCAGTGTAAGCCTAGTTGTCCTTGGTCTAAGAGGAAAATTTACATCTTGTTAGGAAGGGCCGTATGTTGTGAAACATGACATGAACAAGGGTGCAGTCAAGTTGTTAGACATGGATGGGAATGAGTTTAGTGAGCCAGTGAACATTGACAGGTTGAAGAGGTTTTATGTTTAAAATTTAAAAAAAGAGCTCGCTAGGTTAAAAACCCAAAAGGACAGCCTAGGAAAAAATTAGAGCAGTCTGCTAGTTTAAAAAATCCAAGAGGGCGGGCTAGGAAACAATTAGGGCTAAATGAGAGAAAATTGTCAATTAGAAAATCCAAAAGAGCTGGTTAGTGACATGGATGATCTTGTGTTTGTTGGTTTTATTTTTTGGTTGTTCCCCAATTTAATAAAATATAGTTAATAATAAAATTATTCTATGTACAGTATTTTGAATAATCTGACCATTAGGATAAAATAAATAACACAATAGTGAAAAGTGGTGAAATATTATAAAATAAAGAAAAACATCTTTTATTAGCATTATTGTTCATCCTAACATCATTTTTTCTAAAGAATTGACAAGTGTATGATTTATAGTAGACTATAAGTGTAACATGCAGACCAGCTTTACTTCAGTTAATCCAAGTAGGCTTCAGTTAGATGAGGCATGTCCAAATTAGTAGTGAACTCAAAACCTCAAGGCTCTGTGCCATACTGGAGATCAAGGCGATAAGGATCATAACAAGTGCCTCGATGGAGAGAAAAAAGAGGAACATACATCACATATGTCTAAATGATGACATGGATAATCTTCCACTAAGGTATCAACCAACAGATGTTAATCATAGCTTGTAATCGGATCCAATCAACCCATTCGACATATGAGGAAGTGGGATGAAGCAGTTTCCTTGCATAATGATGTCGGGGCTGACATCTGGTGTAATGTACTGATGGGATGTCAAGCAAGCAGAGGTATTCTTGTAGCCAAATATGTAAAGGAGAATAATAATTCATTATAAATAAAAATGAAATTTGCTAGGTTGAAAACCTAAAAGGGTGGCCTAGGTAAAAATTAGGATAGCTTGCAAGTTTTGAAAACTCGCAAGGGCGGTCTGGGCAAAAATTAGAGTAATGAAAAATAATAAAAGCCTAAATTAAAAACCCAAAAGGGCAGTTTAGGTAATTACCTAAAGCAATAAGGGACTTCCATCCAACCTCCTTGAAGAATTTATCTTGAATTAATCCAATCCGACTAGGGTAACAGCTAAGATCACTGGTACTAGTGAAAAACCTCCCTCCATTTGGTTCATAATATCCAATGCTCATGAATTGATGTCATCGTTAGAAGAAACAACCAAGAATTGACTGAGCAAATAAAGGCAAAACATGTGTCCCCGTGCTTTGGTGAGAGCCAAATGGGAAGTGTATAAATTGATCAATGGACCAAGCAAGATTTTTTCTCCATTGGTCAACTGCAGAACTTCAGATTTTAGGAGTTGAAACAACATTTGCATCTTTTGACGAGTTTTTGACGTCGGTATAGGTAATGCCACTGGACGATTGCTTAGATATCTAAGAATAGCTTCAAATTCTTTGATCATAGGACATATTTCAAAGTTGTTTATATTGAAAGTCCTAGTTTTCACATCCCAAAGGGAGGGCATGGCATGTAAGAAGGAATGGTCCAACTTGACATTTGGAAAGCACTTTAAAGCATTAAGTTGACACCAGGATATTTGTTCCTAATGTATAGTTTAATGAACTTAAATAAACCTTTAATTTTTTTTTTAAATTGAGCTCAGTCATTGATAGGGTTTGAGAAAAATTGAAATTTCTTGAGTTATTTCTGTTGCTACGATTAAATTCGCAAGAGACAAATTTTTTTCTCTTGAGTTTAGAATTATGGCGAGCAAATTGCTAGACTTATTGTGGCTGAAGAATTATAGTTGATCTAAATAGGCAGTGGCTTGAACCCAAAGTGCACAAGGAAATGCATTTACGTTTTGTGTAAATATATGCTAAAAAAATGATACGAAAAATAAAAAAAAAGGTCAAAGTGGCAAAAAAAAGTAATTATTATTATTATTATTATTATTATTATTATCATTATCATATTTTAATACAAGTCTTTTATTTAATATAATTGTAGACCCCCTAATTTTGGCCCTAAGATAATCTAATCTCAATTAAAGAAGGCTAAGTTAAATTTGGTTCGATTTAAAAAGCTTAAACCTAGTTTATAGCTTTAAAATAGATCGGTCCAATTTTGAAAAGCCTAAATTAAGTTTGTTTAGTTTTTAAAACCCTAACCTAGTATAATTTATTTTTCAAAGACCAAATCAAATCTAAGCCAATTTTAAAAGCCTGAATTGAATTCGTTCCAATCCTGAAATCTGACCAAGCCCAGTTTGTTCTTAAAAAGCCCAAATGGCTTGGAACCATGGCGAATTGGAGCCCTAATTCACCATGGACCATTGTCCATGGCGAATTGAAGCCCCAATTCACCATGAACAATTGTCCATGGAAAATTAGGAGCCTTTTAATTTGCCATGGACACTCCATGGCAAATTAAAAGCATCCTAACTTTCCATGAACCATGGTCCATGATGAATTAGGGGGCCTCAGTTCGTAATGGGTCTTTTTTGTCTCTTTTACTTCTAATTTTAGGATCGACCAAGTTTCCTAATTAAGATGGGACTTCAGATGACCTTCAGATAGAGCTGACGAATAGGGTTTTAATATTGTCTTTGCCTATAAATATATGACTTAGCGAGAGGGGTAGCCACATTTATTAAACGAAGCAGTAGGAACAATTTTCAAACAAAAACACATGCAATCAAACTTAGAGAAGACCATTAAATTTATAAAAAAGGCAGTCGTTACTACCTTTGTTTTATTCAACTAAGAGTTCTGGGTTGGTGTAAGCAAAAGTGTTGTATAAAATTTTAATTTTGGTAGAATCTACAAATGAAGGTGTATCTATCTAACTTAATCCATTTAAATTTACAGTGAGTTAACTTATTATTATTTCATCTTTCAAACTGTCTTTGTTTAAAGTTCATTCTTTTAACTTTTAATTTTTATACAAATACGCAGTATGCACAGTAGCTTCTTTTTATTATTTGTATGACTAGTAGCTTGTTCCATTAAATCACTATAGCATTAGATTATTCAAATAATGTTTAAACATCCAGTAGTAATATTACATATACGTATTTATCAAGAATCCATGTTAAAGTGGCCTTAGGGTTTTTATAATAATCATATTTTGATAAAACCCTAATTTGTGTTTTTAAAGACTAATAACCCTAAACCTATTTTCTCTAATTTGCAAAACCATAATCTATTTTCTAATTTCTAAAACCCTAAATCAGTTTTCTAAATAACCAAAACACCACCAAAACCCTAATTTCTATAAATATAAAACTTTCTCTTACATAGAAACCCTAATTCTCCAACAAAACCATATCTTATAAACCGTTTACCTTTGTATGAACCCTTCTGGATTGTAAGGGTAGGTTTCCATCTAAGGATGGGTACTTCCCTTATTTTATCGATAAATATATTTTATTTCATAATTGCATATAGTATGGATAATATCATAATATTTAAGAATTCAATAATATTTAGACCTGAAAAGGTGATCGGTTCCAATGAACTGGGCATCATGGGTGTACTGGGCCATTTCTCACTTTTCCCATGCATATCCAACTTTCTGAACCCATTAGGGCCTTAGGAATTGAGTAATCCACCCCTTTCTTTTTCCTGGCTTGTTCGGGTGGTGACAACATTTTCTCTGACTCCATTTTCCTCCCTGAATGGACTTTGGGCGGATGATATGCCTACTCCTCCATCAGGCGATGACTTTCCTAGGGCTATATTTGATTATGGACAGCCTCCTTCTTCATAACGATCAACTTGTGTTATTATGAGCGGGGATTTTCATCCCCACTCCCACATGGAATGGTTCTTGTGACTTCGGCACTTTAGGCTCGGGGCCTTAGAGAACACGAGCCTAAACTTGGAGAAAATGGAGTCTCCACCCAGATGGGCTGGGGAAAGAAAGGGATGGATGACTCAATTTCTAAGGAATCTCCAGGCCCCTAATGGGTTTGGAAAGCTAGGTGCATGTGGGGAAGGTGAGAATGACCCAGCACCCGCACATCGCCCAGTTCATTGGAATCGGCCTCCTTTTCAGGTCTTAATATTATAAAATTATTAATTACTATGATATAATCCATACTACATGCAATAATTAAAATAAAAGCATCATTGTATTAAAATCAAAGCAATATTCAAACAAAACAAATAAATGGACACCCATCCGAGGATGGAAACATGTCCTTACATTGTCTATGTCTAAAACTAAATAGGACACCCACCGAAGGGTGGAAACGTATCCTTTACATTAATCCCAAAATATGGAAATAATTTAAGCTGCATAAAGCTTAATTAATGAGGTACCCACAAAGTGGAAACATATCTCTTACATTATTAATACCAAGATAAAGAAATAATAATAATAATAAAGAAAACATCAATCCATGATAAATTAAACAAATCAAACATCAAAATCAAATAAATCAATCATCAAAACATATAATAAGAATGCATCTAACTTAAATAAAGCAATAAATAAATAAATTTAGGTTTACATCTTGAATTAGGGTTTCTTGAATAAAATTAGGGTTTAGAGGGTTTATGTTAAAAATTAGGGTTTTAGGGTTTAGATTTAAAAACTAGGATTTAGGGTTTAAGAAAAGATTATGGTTTATGAAAATAGGGCTAAAGTTATTTACATTGAAAAAATATAGTTACTTGTAGTATTTATTTTTATTTTGCATGAAAGATATGAACAATCGCAAAATTTAATATGATGTATTTAAATAAATTTAAACTTAGAGACATACCTTCATTTGTTGATTCCAACAATAATTAAACTTTGATCAAAATGGAATATTTGTATCAACCTTGTATTTGTTGGTTGAATTGAGGACAAGACAATATGATCAGCTACTGTCTTGTTTAATATTTTTAGCTACTGCCTTGTTTGATCTTTCAATCTTGTTGCTCACTGCTTGCTTGTTGCTCACTGCTTGATATCTTGTTGCTCACTGTTTGATGTTTTCTTAATCAAAAAGTCCCTGTCATTCTGAGTTTTCAATGGCTACTCTCCTAATTTGAATAATACCAAAAGTCCGTAATAGTTGTTGCCCACTTTTTTGGCCGTCCTCTGTTTCTGTGCTTAGTGCTCTTATTTATAAGCAATTGAAAAACCTAGTTTATCTCAAACATAAAACCTATTTCAGAAATAACTAAGAAAAGAGTATGAGCTTATTAAGGTTTAGGAAAATTAGCCAACGCGGGCATGCGTTGCTAGGATTGCTGGACTGCTAGGGCGAGTGCTAGGGCGCTGGGATGAGCAAGGCTACTGAACGTTGCAAGGATTGGCGCTGTGCAGCCCAATTCACCATGACCATGCCTTGCTACGAATTGGCTCCTCACTAGGGCAGCCCAATTTGCCGCAGGAGAAATTGGCCCAAGCCAATTCGCCGTAGGCCTATTGGCCTGCAGCAAATTGGCTTGCCACTCCTGCACTGCCACGCATCGCTTACCGATTCATCTGCTCGATTTTTATTTTTTATTTTATTTTAATTTTTATTATTAAAAATAAATATTTAAAATTTCTTTTTTTTCTTTTTTCTTTTAATTTATTAAATAATAAATAATAAATATTATAAAAATCATTTTGAACTATTTTAAAATTTTGGACTGGACTTGGTCAAAAAATAAGGGTCTACAGTTTGCCCCCTGTTTGAATGATTTGAGACTTCAGTAGAAGAGAGTGAAGAGACTTCAGTAGAAGAGAGTGAAAAGCAACATGATTTTGAGCAAATTTTCGGTGAGGATGGGTTCTCGACCCGATATTGGTAACAATTAGGTTGATTTGGGTTCTGGATTGGATTTGGGTACTTGGATTTGAGATTAAATTTGATTTGGGCACTTGGACCTGAGATTGAATTGGATTTGGGTACTTGAACCCGAGATTAAATTGGATTTGGGTACTTGGACCGAGGCTGAATTTGATTTGGGTACTTAGACCCAAAAATGGATTTGATTTGCGTACTTGGACACAAAACTGAGTATTTGGACCTGCAACTGGGTACTTAGACCCAAGATTGAATTTGATTTGGATACTTGGACCCAAAATTGGATTTGATTTAGATACTTGGACCTCAAACTGGGTATATGGACCCGCAACTAGGTACTTGGACCCGAGACTGAATTTGATTTGGGTACTTAGACCTAAAATTGGATTTGATTTGGGTACTTGGACTAGTGACTGGGTACTTAGACCCGAGACTAAATTTAATTTGGGTACTTGGACCAAAGGCTGGGCACTTGGACCCGAGACTGAATTAGATTTGGATACTTAGACCCGAGACTGGGTACTTAGATGCGAGACTGAATTTGATTTGGGTACTTGGACCTGAGACTAGGCACTTAGACCTGAGATTGAATTTTATTTCGGTACTTGGACCTGAGATTGGGCACTTGGACCAGAGATTGAATTTGATTTGGGTACTTAGACCTGAGACTGGACACTTGGACCCGAGATTGAATTTAATTTGGGCACTTAGACCTAAGATTGAATTTGATTTGGGTACTTGGACCTGATTGGACCCGATATTGAATATGATTTGGATACTTGGACCTGAGACTGGGACTTAGACCCGAGATTGAATTTAATTTGGGTACTTGGACTTGAGACTGGGCATTTGGACCCAAGATTGAATTTGATTTGGGTACTTGGACTTGAGACTGGGTACTTAGACCTGAGACTAAATTTGATTTGGGTACTTGGACTTGAGACTGGATTTGACTGACCTTTTATCAGATGAGAATTCTGGCTTAACTGGTTGTTCCATTCTTTTTATGTTCTTCCTTTTGCAAAAAATTTAGCTATTTTTTAGCTGGCTCTTATATCTTCTCCTTGCCCCCTACATGGAAAAATTTTTAAAGTAAGTCTGAAAATATTTTGTTCACACATAAACTCAAAAAATTGAAAGGAGAAACTTTGCCCCTGTGTAGGCTCAAACCAACGATCTTTCCCATGCAGGCTCATATTGATGCTTGTGTTGTCTAAGTTTTCACACAAGCGTGCATTTCTTCTTTTCTTTGCAAAATGACTGAAGCTTCCACAAACAATGGGCCTTCCATGCCCCCTGATTCCATATCCGCTTCATGTTTGCTTCATAGAGTATCTGTTGTTCACTTTAACAAAGAGCATATAACACAAGACAAAATTGCAGTGTGATATGCTCATGTATGCATGATATGCATGAATAATACTTACAATGGTTCCATCAACTCACAGACTGAGGTGATTAGCTGAAGTGTTCTCACTGACTCCTTCCAGATGCTCGTTCAGGTCATGCATTGGAATGGTAGAAGGCTTCACATTTATGGTTTCTATCTTCAAGATGTTAAAAACATGAGCGGTGGAGATCCCAAACAGCAAAGTCAGAGATACATCCATTTCAAACTATGATTTAAGATGTCAATTGGTAGCTTCTTCATAACCTTCCAATAATCATTTCCTTTGCTCAATGTGTCCTTCGAGGTTTGAGGGTTAAACATACTTCCCTTAACTTGAAGGCTTTGCAAATTTTTTTTTTACTTTTTTTTGAATTTTGAATTTTGAATTGGAAATCAAATGTTGGCTTTGCCAAATCAATGTCAATTTTACCTCAGGACTCGATTTTCCAAATTAACATATCTATAACATGACAACCCTAGTTACCGTACTAAACTCAAGAATCATTTCTATTTGAGTAAGAACTATTGCACTTTAGATAGGCACATACACATTAATTAGCCAAAGGTCTCATTGAGTTTAAATATTGTCTATCTCATATGCATGCTTATTCAAACTATCTCCACTAATAGACTCTACCTACCAAGAGAGATCAATAGGTCTTTAATAGGCTTGAAATGGGGTCTATAAGGGACATGGGTTAAATGAAGACCATTTTGGGATTGGAGCCGTTGTGACACTATGGGCAAACCCTCACACTACAAATTTCTTATTTAGACAGTTGGAAGCATGAAAAGATAGAGCTTTGAACATGAGTCTGGATCTTGATTAGGATAGTCTTTGCCTTCACAAAAAGTTTGGTACCCATATTCCTTTCCTTTTCTCTCCTTTTTTTAGCTTCTTTATCATTTTTTACTTTTTTCCTATGGGACTGTCAAGTACAGGACTTTTAAGAACTAGATAACCTTTCTTCTATCTCTCTAATTTTGGTTGAATTTCTGGTTAGGTTGAACCAATTTACGTCAAACTGTCTTTGTCTTCTATTGCTTTAGGTAAAGGAAAACTCAGTTGGATTTCTAAACTGTCTTTTGTGTTTTATTTTTCTTTTCCTTTTCTTTTTCTTCTTCTTCACTTCTTCTTTTTCTTCTTCTTTTTTTCCTTTCTTCTTTTTTCACTTTTCTCCTTTTTATTTATTTATTTATTTCTTTTTTCCTTTTTCTTCTTTTCTTTTTGTTCCTTAGTGATCATAAGACTTACCAAAAGTGTAAGAACAGCTCATGGTGGGTCATCGGAGTTTATAGGCAAATGAAAAGCAAGCTAAAATCTTATGAAAGCTCAAAGGGACAACTAAGGACTGATGTCAATAGGGTTGATACTAGTTGTTGGCTTACCAAACAATGCCTAGACCATCTCTCCCTTAAATAAGTAGAGTTCAATTTCACCTCAAAAGTTTGTCAAAGCATGTTCTAAGACTGAACTAGGACCTAGACAAAGGTAATTATGTAGGAGCCTCTCTAAGTAAGCATACACAACTCAATGCTATAGAATAATTCTGTCATCTCATTCAAATCATGATGCATAGATATATTAATTTATGATTATCAAGCTAGACTCGTCATTGGTTGAGCACCAAAAATGAATAAATACCAACAAAAATTTTAATGAAAGTAATTTATTTAAATAACCTTAATTTTAAAGACATAATTGTTCCAAATAAGTACTAAAGAAAGCAAAATAAAATGAACAACACTTCAAGCTAAGGGATTTTTTTGTATAAAATTTCTCCTTATTCCACATCTTCAGTACTCCCATCTTGAAAGGAGGATAAGATAGAATCTTCTTCCAATCCTCCTCCTATCATGAAGGTTGTTGGTGATGGCACTCTATTGAACCTAGGCAGAGGATTGTTCTTAGTGTTGGGCTTATCAGGCTCAGGCAGCTTTCCACTATCAATCAAATCTTGGATCTCGTGCCTTAATCGAACACATTTATCTATCTCATGCCCTTGAGTATAATGAAATTGACGAAAAGCTTTGGTATCAACGTTTAGAGGTAAATGATTCGGCAAGGGTCAAGGAGCTAATGGTTGTAGCAAATCCATCTTCATTAGATTCTCTAACACCTTTGACAAAGGTTCCCCCAAGTCTAAAAATTTATGTTTCTTTGCTGGTTCAGTTATTACATTTTTCTCAACAACTCTTCTTTCCCATTGACTTTGTCCACTGGGGTGGTATCCACCCTTGTTGCTCCACATAAAAACATATAGTTTGACTGGTCTTGTAGAATAGGGATTGATCCCTCATTTTTCATTCGATCTCTATCAGTAGACTTGTTCCATGTTAATGTTGCCTTTCCCTTCTTCTTTACATCAATAGGAGATGCCTCATTAGCATTGTTGATGATCTTCAAAATTTCAATAAACTGGGTCCTCATAATCTCAACCAATTGATCTCGTAGCTCGGCCATCCTAGCTTTGACAACTTCATCGGCTATGTCCCTTAGCTGGTTTGCATCCATCCTCCCAATGAAGCACTTGGATCAAAATCAATATTGTAGGTGGTGTCGTTGTATGCTCTTGAACTGCATATGCTAGGTCTATGAGCCATAAAGGATCAATGATATGTTATGCAATGCATGTATGTATGTATGCATGTATACACAAACAACAAACAGACAAAGATAATTGGGACGTCCCTTCCAACCTTATAACGTCCACATGCGAATGGCGAGTCTCTTTTCCTAGGTATATGGCCAACAAAAATATCAACATGAGATATTTTATTCTAGAAAATTCCCTCGGGTTATTTTAACCAATAGTTATATTTTCAAAAATGGAAGTTAGTTCATGATAATTCCCACTAATTAGGCTTTAATCCATCCAATAGCTTTTTATGCTATATTGGATTAAAACTAAATTAAGAGGTTTATTATAAATAGATTTCTCACTTGAAAAAGTAATTAATGATTCATGCCAAAAAACAAACCCATGATTAATAGTTCTTAGTATAAATTAGGCCCACAATTGGTTTTTAGCATTCCATAATTGACCCAAATATTTTGTAAGCTCATTTTAGGAAAAGTTGTAATGAAGTGAAAAATAGTTTTGTTTCAAAGCCCATAAAAAGATTTTAGAAAAAATGAATTTTGGGCTTTGAGTTTGGGCAATGTGGTGAAAAAGAATTTTTTTGATCCATTTTTAAAAGTTTTTATGTCCAAAGACAATCTTAAAAAGTTTTGAAAATAGCTTTGGTCTTTTGGACTTTAAAGGAAAATATTATTTTGAGCTTATAATGTAGGTAGGTCATATTAGAAAAAAAAAAGAACAAATCAAATAAGTCATGATTCAAACCAATATAAATTAACCATAGTCAAACAACAAGTATTTAGGGTAAAAATCTAAGGAAAATAACTAGGTCAATTGCATGAGCTTAAGTCTTTGGGTCGGAGGGTTTTAGGCTCCCATAGCAGGTATATACCAAAAGGTACAAGGCTATAAGTGGTTATGCCATGCTCGATTTCCATACCTTGAGTGAAAGTATGGTATCACTTACATAACACAACACCGGTAACACGGGTGTCCTAACTCACGCACACAATGCAATCTATATAATGCAATGGATAATATCATAATAAGAAAGAATAAAATAATATAAAGACCAACAAAATCAACTTCTCTTATCTCTAGTGGAGTCACCACTATGAGAGGGGATTTTTAGCCCCACTCCCACGTGGAATAGTTCTTATGACTTTGGCACTGTTAGGCTCGGGGACTTAGAGAACATGGGCCTAAACTCAAAAAAAATGGAGTTGCCACCCGGATGGGTCAGGAAAAGAAAGGGGTGGATGACTCAATTTTTAAGGAATCCCCAGCCCCCTAATGGGTTCAGAAAGCTGGGTGCGTGTGGAGAAGGTGAGAATAACCCAGCACCCGCACAATGCCCAGTTCATTGGAACCGACCTCCTTTTCAGGTCTTAATATTATAAAATTCTTAATTACTATGATATAATCCATACTACATGCAATAATTAAAATAAAAGTATCATTTATTAAAATCAAAGCATTGTTCAAATAAAAAAATAAATGGACATTCATCCTAGGATAAAAACATGTCCTTACATCGTCTATGTCTAAAACTAAATAAGACACCCACCAAAGGGTGAAAACGTATCCTTTACATTAATCCCAAAATATGGAAACAATTTAAACTACATAAAGCTTAATTAATGAGGTACCCACAAAGTGGAAACATACCTCTTACATTATTAATACCAAGATAAAGAAATAATAATAATAATAATAATAATAATAATAATAATAATAAAGAAAACACCAATCCATGATAAATTAAACAAATGAAACATCAAAATCAAATAAATCAATCATCAAAAACATATAATAAGCATGCATCTAACTTAAATAAAGCAATAAATAAATAAATTTAGGTTTACATCTTGAATTAGGGTTTCTTGAATAAAATTAGAGTTTAGAGGGTTTATGTTAAAAATTAGGGTTTTAGGGTTTAGATTTAAAAACTAGGATTTAGGGTTTAAGAAAAGATTATGGTTTATGAAAATAGGGCTAAAAATATTTACATTGAAAAAATATAGTTACTTGTAGTATTTACTTTGCATGAAAGATATGAACAATCACCAAAATTTAATATGATGTATTTAAATAAATTTGAATTAGAGACGTACCTTCATTTGTTGATTCCACCAATAATAAAACATTGATCAAAACGGAATATTTGTATCAGCTTTATATTTGTTTGTTGAATTGAGGACAAGACAATATGCTCAGCTGCTGCCTTATTTAATATTTTCAACTACTGCCTTGTTTGATCTATCAATCTTGTTGCTCGCTGCTTGCTTGTTGCTCGCTGCTTGATATCTTGTTGCTCACTGTTTGATGTTTCTTAATCAAAAAGTCCCTGTCATTCCAAGTTTTCAATGGTTGCTCTCCTAATTTGAATAATTACCAAAAGTCTGAAATAGCTGCTGCCCTCTTTTTTGGCCATCCTGACACAGAACCTCCAAGAATAAGCCTGAGAACCCCTTTGATTATTATTGACCCCCATAACATTAACTT
Organism: Garcia nutans; assembly: GCA_947685225.1. NCBI lineage: Eukaryota > Viridiplantae > Streptophyta > Magnoliopsida > Malpighiales > Euphorbiaceae > Garcia > Garcia nutans. The sequence continues at coordinate 11,579,595 of CANTUV010000003.1, forward strand.
GAAAATCCCAATAACAAATTTGTCTCAACCCCTAAGAAATGTTAGAATTCAAATTGCTTAGAAAGATGATCAAAGATCTAGAATAAAGGAAACTTGTTTCTAAATTCCAGATTCAAAACACTCCACAAGAAGATGATCAGTCCACTTCAATGTTTCTTAGCATCTATTCTACTTAAGAACACAAAGATAAAAGCAAACAGCCTTTTGGTTATAATTCATCAATCAATCTCAAGTGAAATTTGTTTTAGGACTTTATATAGCCTTTACAAGACTGAAAAAAATTCATAATCTAAAATAAACAAACTCAACTTATGGGCTTTAGCATAAACAAGTTTGGATTGAAAATCTCAATTTTATCCTTTCTTCATTGGTCATGCTCATCCTCTTGGTGTGTAGGTTGTTCCATAACATTTCCTCTCTCCTCAAAAGGATTCATCCTCGAATCTAAAGCATCACCTACATCAAAAGGACTCAAATCAACCGCATTAAATGAAGCACTTACATTATACTCACCTGGAAAATCCACTTTGTATGCATTGTCGTTAATCCTTTCAAGTATTTGAAAAGGACCATCTCCTCTTGGGTTCAACTTGGACTTCCTTTGTTGTGGAAACCTTTCTTCGCAAAAATGTACCCAAACCCAATCTCTAGGCTAAAAAATCATTGGCTTCCTTCCTTTATTAATTCGTGAAGCTACTTTAGCATTTTGCTTTTCAATCCTTTCCTTAACCTACTTATGTAACTTCTTCACCAAATCCGCCTTTAAATTAGCATCAATACTCACAAATATTTTAGGTGACAATGGTAATAAATCAATAGGAGTAAGTGAATTAAAGTCATAAACAATTTCAAATGGAGAACAATTAGTAGTGCTATGAACAACCCTATTATAAGCAAACTCCATAAATGGTAAACAATCCTCCCACATCCTAATGTTATTTTCTATAATTTCCCTAAGCAAAGTAATCAAAGTCCGATTAACTACTTTAGTTTGGCCATTAGTTTGAGGATGGCAAGTAGTTAAGAATAACAACTTAGTTCCTAATTTTCCCCACAAAACATGCCAAAAATGACCCAAAACCTTAACATCTATGTCACTAACAATGCTCTTAGGTATGCCATGCAAACGCATAACCTCTTTGAAGAACAAATCAACAATCAATTTAGCATCATCAATTTTATGACATGGTATAAAATGACCAGATTTCAAATCAATTTTAGTGAATAAACAAGAACCATATAACTCATCAAGCATATCATCTAATCTAGGGATAGGATGATGATAATTTACAGTGATTTTATTGATGGCTCTGCAATCCACACACATTTTCCATGTTTCGTCCTTCTTTGGCACAAGAATAACAGGAACCAAGCAAGGACTAAGACTTTCCCTCACATACCCCTTAGCTAGCAACTCCTCCACTTGTTTTTCTATTTCCTTTGTCTCGATAGGATTAGTTCTATATGCTAGTCTATTGGGTATAGAAACTCCAGGAATGAAGTCAATTTGGTGTTCTATTCCTCTAATTGGTGGCAAACCATTGGGCATCTCTTTTGGAAACACATCTTCAAATTCTTGAAAAAGATCAACAAACACACTAGGAAAAGATGGGTTTAGATTAGTGGTGGCCAAATAAGCCCTTTTACACAAAAGTACAAATATAGGCTGATTTTTGTACAAAGCATGTCTAACCTCACTTATCCTAGCTATCAAACTCACATTCTTTTCTTTTTTTCCAATAGGCTGAATTTTCTTTCCTTTTTCTTTTCCCTTTTTGTTTTCACTCTTTTTATTTCACTCTATTTATTTTCACTTATTTTATTTTCATTCTTTTTTCTTTCTTTACAGGTTTCATCCTTTCCATTTTACATTGGTCTTCATACACTTCTTTTGAGGAAAGTGGTGTTAGAATGGTCTTTCGTCCATCCTTTGTGAATGAATACCTATTGAGGTACCCATCATGTATAGTTCTTCGGTCATATTTCCATGGTCTACCAAGTAGAATATCTCCAGAATGCATTGGAACCACATCGCACATCACTTCATCATGATATTTACTAATGGAAAAGGAAATGATAGATTGTCTATTTACCTTGACCTCACCATAATCATTAAGCCACTGAAGTTTGTAGGGTCATGGGTGTGGTGTAGTAGACAACCCCAATCTATCAACCAAGAGTGTACTCACAACATTGGTGCAACTTTCACCATCTACAATCACACTACATGCCTTGCCTTAAACATGGCATCTTGTATGGAACAAATTATCTCATTGCTCCTCATGGCTATCCTCCTTCAATTGTGTGTTAAGAGCACACCTAGTAACCAACAAATCACCTCTAGTTAGCTCCTCAATGTCCAATTGCTACAATCCTCCAATTCTGGCATCTCACCATCATCACTCTCATTGTTGCCTTCTTCTTCGTTAGTCACTATCTCACCATTTCTCAAGGTCATAACCCTCTTATTTGGACATTCTTTGCTAATATGACCTACACCTTGGCACTTCCTGTTAGTGTATATGCCCTAGGCCATCGATTTGGACCTTAATGTTATTCATTTTGTTATTAATAAAGAAGTTTTTATTATCATTGTTATGTTTGCATGTTATATATAATAATGATTATATCCCTGGTTTATTATTGTTATGGAGATAATAATAAATATAAATAGTGTAATATTGATTTGATAATCATAAGATGATTATAGGTATGAAGATACAAATCAATATTATGGATACATGTTAGAGAACAGTGTATTGGATAGACCCACATAGATATCACTTCATGGTTTAATGTCATAAGTGTATCTCATAATAGTTTTCATTTAATCCTTTGACTTGAGATTGTCATAGTTTCCAACATAAGGAATATTATGTTTTGACATGATCAAACGTTATCTGTAACTAGATAATTATAAAGGTTATGCTTGAACATGATATAAATTATGTAGAGGAAAATGAACAATCAAGATGGAATTTGTCCCTCTCTATGAGAGAGATATCTTCTGGGCCCCTTGATAAGTGTAACTGAGAAATGCATGGCCATGCTCAAATAAGTTGATATAAGATCAATCTTATTTGTTTATCAGTTAACTTGGAGATCGAGTAATCATAAGTTTGGACAATATAAGTATGACATTTACTATGACTTATGTTCAAACTAGATATCGTGTGACAAAGGGATTAATGCATGTACTATTTCAGGTTTTTCATTTATAATGATTCTCATGATTAATTGGGTAGTCGTAATGTCTTGCTAGAGGCCAATTATGATTTGTGCATTTCAATAGAGATTGAAATACACTACCAATTAATATGAGCCTATCGGGTCACACACATAGAACGTAGGCTGTACTTAAATAATAATAATTATATTTAATTATTATTGTTAGTATTATTATTATTATTAGATATTAATAATAATATTGTTATAATAATTATTATTAGATAATAATTATTAAAACGTGGGTCCATATGGGATATGGACAGTTAGGGTTTTGATAAAAAGAAGTCTTTTAAAACGGTTTTAAAAGGACTGGAGGTTTAATGATCTTATTATTCGTTTTGCAAAAGAAAACGTAAGAAGAAAAAAAAAACCTTAAAAAACCCTAGTTTCGTTTTGAAAAAGGTTCAGCCACTGCCGTTGGTGAGCTAGCACTCAGACCGGCATACGTTTGTGTGGATTTCGTTAGAGGGTGTTCGTCTTCAGAAGGCAGCATCTGTTAATCATTTTTGAAGCTACACAAAAAGGTTAGTTTCGAATCTCTTTTATCGAACTGAATGGATCACATGGATCCTGTGAGTAAATCGAAAGAATTTTTGTTTTTCCGCTGCGGCAAGGGTTGCAGATTCTTAACGATTTACTAACAGTGGTATCAGAGCCTCTTGTTGATTCCATTTAATTCGAAATATACCATGTTGATGTGTTGATATGATCTATTGTTTTTCGAATGGCATGATTAAATTCGTTTTATCATTTGATGATGATTCGAATCTGTTATATGAGATATAACATAAATTGTTGTTGATATATGATGTCAAAGATGACCAATTGTATAAGATACAATTCTGTGAAATCAAATTGGGGTTGGTATACGATCTGTTATGTTTTCGAATTTAGGGTTAATATGATTAATTCAATTCGTTTATTCATATTGAATGTATACATAGATTTCGATTTTGATTAATATGATTATTGAGTAAATCGTTTCTAAGGTTTCTGGTAATAGTTCTCTGTTAATATGATTAATAGATTACTATTATATTCTGTTTAATATGATTAACAGAATAAGGGTTTTGACAGAAAATAATTAATTGGATTAATGATTCTGTTTAGCTTCGAGGGGCGCTGCCCCTCGACCCCGCCCAGGGGCGCTGCCCCTTCAGAACCCCGCCCGCTGACCGGCCAGCGGGAGCCCCGCCCGCTAACCGGCTAGCGGGACCGCCGTATGTTCGCGCCCTATAGTTCGTTACCGCGACATTAAGAATGTCAATATATTTGTTTCTATTTAACATGTTAGTGATGAATATGTTATGTTTGTTTGATGTCTTGGCATGGTGCATAGCATGGCCTTATGACCTATGTGATTGGTTTATTTATATCTTAATTTTTTATAAACACGGCCTGCGTGTCGTTTATTTTTGTAACTTTATAATTACTAGTTTAGTAGTTAGTTTTTATTATTAATGTAATAATGAAGACTCAAGCTTGGAGAAGAAGATGAAAATTCCATGGAGATGAAGTTGCCTTTCAAGATATGAAGAAATGTACTATTGCAAATGTTGTAATAGATAGGTTTTCTTTTCACCTAGGGTTGCCTATATGATCTTCATTTGGTCTCATGAAGATCATATCTAGTTTGGCCATGCTATGTCACGTTTATTTTTATCAAATATGTATGAGATGCCATGTTTGATAGTTTATGTATGCATATAGGATATGATATATAAATGTCAATTTTAACATGTTTTCAAAAAAAAAAATTAAATGGAATGAACCCTCACTATTAATCTAAGTTTTAATGCCATCCATGTCTTAAACACTTATCAAGGCTAAGATCACCTAAATGTAGATTTTGCCAAAGCAAAGTACTTTAGGTTATCCTAGCAAGATATGATGAGTAATGGTGCTGCTCATGCGTTTAAAATTGGTTAGACTTAATTAGGCTATCAAAATGGTTTTGGGCCTAAGGCATTAGATGGGGTATAACATGCTATGACATATGATGTCATGATCCCATATTATCTAAGAGTTACATCTGATGTAATTGGTAATGGGTTACCTACCATAATAACTTGATTTTAAGTGTCATGCCAAAGCTGACTTAATATTAAGTAAAATTGGATCTTAGCCCACTAAAATGTCATTGTGATGATTGAGGGTTATATTTTAGTGGGAGTTTAATTACTTATCACCTTTTATTAATTAAAATTTGCATATTTTGTAGATTGAAATGGCTACCAACAATAACTCCACTTTATCACTGCGATCCATCCTTGAGAAGGAAAAACTGAAAGAGAATGGGACTAATTTTGTTGATTGGTTTAGGAACCTGAGAATTGTTCTCAAACAAGAAAAGAAGTCCTATGTGCTTGATGAAGCTGTCCCTGAGCCACCTCCTGCTAATGCTTCTAATGCTGATAAGAACAAGCATAAGAAGCATATGGATGATTCCAATGACATTGGATGTCTTATGCTCGCTACTATGTGTCCAGAACTTCAGAAGGATCTAGAACACTTGGAGGCTTATGAGATGAGTGTCCATCTCAAACAAGCTTTCCAACAGCAAGCTAGGCAGGATAGATTCGACACTGCTGTTGCATTATTTGACTGCAAGATGTCAGAGGGCGAATCTGTTAGCGCTCATGTTTTGAAAATGAAGGGCTACATTGATCACCTTGCCCGACTTGGATATCCCTTGAGTCTAGAACTCTCCACGGATTTGATCCTTCATTCTTTGCCCAGCAGTTTTTCACATTTTGTTATGAACTATAATATGAACAACATGGAAAAGTCCATTCCTGAGCTACATGGTATGCTCAAAACTGCTGAAGGGAATATCAAAAGGCCCACTAAGGCTACCCATGTATTGAATGTCAATAAGGGTAAGCCTATGAAGAAAAAAGGCAAGGCAAAGGGTAAAGCAACAGTTGCTACAAAGCCTAAGGGACAGCCCAAGCCAAAAGAACGCAAGGCACCTGTTCCTAAGGAAGGAACTTGTCACCATTGCAAGGAGCCTGGGCATTGGAAAAGAAATTGCCCACTTTATTTGGCTGAATTGAAGAAATCGAAGGGTAGTGCGACTACGTCTTCAGGTATATATGTTATAGAAATTAACTTATCTGCTTCTACTTCATGGGTATTGGATACTGCATGTGGTTCTCACATTTGTACAAATGTGCAGGGACTCAAAAGGAGTAGATCACTGAAAAGGGGCGAAGTTGACCTACGAGTTGGGAATAAAGCAAGAGTTGCTGCACTAGCTGTAGGATCTTATGAACTTCATATGCCTAATGGCTTTTTGTTAAATTTGAACAATTGCTATTATGTTCCTACTCTGAGTAGGAATCTTATTTCAGTTTCAGTTTTGGATGATGAAGGTTTTTCATTTTTAATTAAAAATAAGACCTGTTCTATTTTTGATAAAGATGATTTGCTTTATGGTATTGCAAGATCTTTTAATGGCCTTTATGTCCTTGACTTAGATGATTCTAGGGAGAATCATATTTATAACATAAACTCTAAGAGAATTAAGCCAAATGACCTAAACCCTACATTTTTATGGCATTGTCGTCTTAGCCATATAAATGAGAGACGCATTTCTAAACTCCATCAAGATGGATTATTAGATTCATTTGATTTTGAATCATTTGATAAATGTGAATCTTGTTTACTTGGCAAAATGACAAAGAATCCTTTCACCGGACAAGGTGAAAGGGCTAATGACTTGCTAGGACTAGTACATACAGATGTATGTGGCCCGTTAAGCATTAGTGCCAGAGGAGGATATAATTACTTCATTACTTTTACTGATGATTTCAGTAGGTATGGCTATGTCTACCTAATGAAACATAAGCATGAGGCTTTTGAAATGTTCAAAACTTTTCAAAATGAAGTACAAAATCAACTTGGTAAAACTATTAAGGCACTTCGATCTGATCGAGGTGGTGAATTTTTGAGCCAAGAGTTTGACGAACATCTAAGAAATTATGGAATTGTTTCACAATTAACTCCTCCAGGAACTCCACAGTGGAATGGTGTTTCTGAAAGAAGAAATCGAACTTTATTAGATATGGTTCGATCTATGATGAGTCAAGCAGATCTTCCATTATCGTTTTGGGGTTATGCCTTGGAGACAGCTGCTTTTGTTTTAAACCGTGTACCATCTAAAGCGGTTGAAAAGACACCATATGAGATATGGACTGGCAAAACACCTAGTTTGTCTTTTCTTAAGATTTGGGGTTGTGAGGCTTATGTGAAAAGACCAGTTTCAGATAAGTTAGCTCCAAAATCTGCTAAATGTATCTTTGTGGGATATCCTAAGGAAACTAAAGGATATTATTTCTATATTCCATCTGAGAACAAAGTGTTTGTTGCTCGAAATGGAACCTTCTTGGAAAAGGAATTCATTTCTAAAAGAACTAGTGGGAGCACAGTTCAATTAGATGAATTTATAGAACCACAAGAGGATATTGAACCGCCTGTAGAAATAGTTTCAGAACCACAAGTCATTGTGGAAACTGAAAATGTTACACAAGTTCTGCGCAGATCTGATAGACCACGTCATCAGCCTGAGAGATATGGATTTCTCATGACTGAAAGTCGTGAAGTTTTGCTCATAGATCAAGATGAGCCAACTACCTATCTTGAAGCTGTGTCAGGTCCAGATTCAGAGAAATGGCTTGGAGCCATGAAATCTGAGATGCAGTCCATGTTTGACAACCAAGTTTGGGCCTTAATTGATCCTCCCGAAGGTATTAAGACTATTGGTTGCAAATGGGTTTTCAAGAAGAAAATTGACATTAATGGAAATGTGCAAACCTATAAAGCAAGGTTGGTTGCTAAAGGTTTCAAACAAACACATGGTATAGACTATGATGAAACTTTTTCTCCAGTTGCTATGATTAAATCTATTAGGATTCTCCTTGCCATTGCTGCATACTATGATTATGTGATATGGCAAATGGATGTCAAAACCGCTTTCCTTAATGGAAATTTACTCGAGGATGTGTACATGACACAACCTGAGGGTTTTGTAAATCCTGAGAATTCTGGGAAGGTTTGCAAGCTTCAAAGGTCCATTTATGGATTGAAGCAAGCATCTCGAAGCTGGAATCTTTGTTTTGATGAAACAGTTAAGAACTTTGGTTTCATTCAAAATGAAGATGAACCATGTGTTTACAAGATGGTTAGTGGGAGTGCTATCGTGTTCTTAGTCCTATATGTAGATGACATATTGATCATTGGAAATGATGTCCCCACTTTACAAAAGGTTAAAGATTGGTTAGGGAATTCTTTTTCAATGAAGGACTTGGGAGAGGCTGCATATATCCTTGGTATAAGGATCTATAGAGATAGATCTAGAAGGATAATTGGCTTAAGTCAAAGTACATACATTGACAAAGTGTTGAAGAGGTTCAGTATGCAAGATTCCAAGAAAGGATTCTTGCCTATGTCACATGGTATTCATCTTGGCAAGAATCAATGTCCTAAGACATCTGAGGAGCGAGATAGAATGAATAAGATCCCTTATGCTTCTGCTATTGGATCTATTATGTATGCCATGCTATGTACTAGACCTGATGTCTCATATTCTTTAAGCACAACAAGTAGATATCAAGCTGATCATGGTGAGGGTCACTGGACAGCTGTTAAGAACATTCTTAAGTATCTAAGAAGAACTAAGAATGTTTTCTTAGTTTATGGAGGTTTGGAAGATGAACTAGTTGTAAATGGTTACACAGATGCTAGTTTCCAAACTGATATAGATGATTACAAATCGCAGTCAGGTTTTGTATTCACATTGAATGGTGGAGCCATTACTTGGAAAAGTTCCAAGCAAAGCACAGTAGCAGATTCTACAACAGAAGCTGAGTATATAGCAGCATCAGATGCTGCTAAGGAAGCAGTTTGGCTGAAGAAATTCATCACTGAGCTTGGAGTGGTGCCTAGCATTGCTAATCCTATGGCTATCTATTGTGACAACAATGGTGCCATAGCGCAAGCAAAAGAGCCAAGGTCCCATCAAAAATCTAAGCACATACTCAGGCGATTTCACCTCATTCGAGACATCATTGATAGAGGTGATATCAAGATATGCAAAGTTGACACAAATGACAACATAGCAGATCCATTGACAAAGCCTCTCTCGCGGGTCAAGCATGATCAGCACACTAGGTCTATGGGCATGAGATATTTGTTAGACTAGGCCTAGTGCAAGTGGGAGACTGTTAGTGTATATGCCCTAGGCCATCGATTTGGACCTTAATGTTATTCATTTTGTTATTAATAAAGAAGTTTTTATTATCATTGTTATGTTTGCATGTTATATATAATAATGATTATATCCCTGGTTTATTATTGTTATGGAGATAATAATAAATATAACTAGTGTAATATTGATTTGATAATCATAAGATGATTATAGGTATGAAGATACAAATCAATATTATGGATACATGTTAGAGAACAGTGTATTGGATAGACCCACATAGATATCACTTCATGGTTTAATGTCATAAGTGTATCTCATAATAGTTTTCATTTAATCCTTTGACTTGAGATTGTCATAGTTTCCAACATAAGGAATATTATGTTTTGACATGATCAAACGTTATCTGTAACTAGATAATTATAAAGGTTATGCTTGAACATGATATAAATTATGTAGAGGAAAATGAACAATCAAGATGGAATTTGTCCCTCTCTATGAGAGAGATATCTTCTGGGCCCCTTGATAAGTGTAACTGAGAAATGCATGGCCATGCTCAAATAAGTTGATATAAGATCAATCTTATTTGTTTATCAGTTAACTTGGAGATCGAGTAATCATAAGTTTGGACAATATAAGTATGACATTTACTATGACTTATGTTCAAACTAGATATCGTGTGACAAAGGGATTAATGCATGTACTATTTCAGGTTTTTCATTTATAATGATTCTCATGATTAATTGGGTAGTCGTAATGTCTTGCTAGAGGCCAATTATGATTTGTGCATTTCAATAGAGATTGAAATACACTACCAATTAATATGAGCCTATCGGGTCACACACATAGAACGTAGGCTGTACTTAAATAATAATAATTATATTTAATTATTATTGTTAGTATTATTATTATTATTAGATATTAATAATAATATTGTTATAATAATTATTATTAGATAATAATTATTAAAACGTGGGTCCATATGGGATATGGACAGTTAGGGTTTTGATAAAAAGAAGTCTTTTAAAACGGTTTTAAAAGGACTGGAGGTTTAATGATCTTATTATTCGTTTTGCAAAAGAAAACGTAAGAAGAAAAAAAAAACCTTAAAAAACCCTAGTTTCGTTTTGAAAAAGGTTCAGCCACTGCCGTTGGTGAGCTAGCACTCAGACCGGCATACGTTTGTGTGGATTTCGTTAGAGGGTGTTCGTCTTCAGAAGGCAGCATCTGTTAATCATTTTTGAAGCTACACAAAAAGGTTAGTTTCGAATCTCTTTTATCGAACTGAATGGATCACATGGATCCTGTGAGTAAATCGAAAGAATTTTTGTTTTTCCGCTGCGGCAAGGGTTGCAGATTCTTAACGATTTACTAACACTTCCAACATTTAATATCTCTATTTCTCAGCTTAGGCTCTTCGACTTTGGATTTGTCTTTAGAATCCGAATCTACCTTCACCTTTCCACAATCATGAACAACCTTATTTCCACCGTTAAAATCATGATTTCCATCCCTTTTCCAAGAAGAACTAGGATTGGAATAAGGTTTGGAAACATACCTTGCTGCTCCTCTTCCTTGGAGTTATTTTTCCACCTTGATGGCAATATGCACCATCTCTTCTAACTCCACAGAAGGCTGCAAATCAACTCGATCCACTATGTCCTTGTTCAAACCAGCCAAGAAATGTGCCATAGTAGTCTCCATATTCTCATCTATATTAGCTCTAGTCATGATCATTTCCATCTCTTTGAAGTAGTCATCAACACTCCTACTACCTTGTTTAAGAACCCGAAGTCTTTGTACAAGTTCTCTATGAAAATGTCTAGGCACAAATCTCTTTCTCACGACAGACTTAAGATCATGCCATGTATCAATTGGATACTCCAAATTCCTTCTTCTATTAGTCACTAATTGGTCCCACTAAGCTATAGCATAATATGAAAATTGAGTAATGGCAAGCTTGACTTTCTTTTCTTCACTAAATTGATGGCAATCAAAGATAAGCTCAACTTGCTTTTCCCATTGCGAATAAGCCTCCAAATTTGATTTACCTTGAAAATTAGGAATTTTCAATTTAATGCTTCCCAAGTTCCTATCTACAAAGTCATCATCACCACGGTTTCTACCATAAAATGCATTATCATACATCCTTCCTCTACCTCTACGAGCAATGTATCCTCCTCTACCTCCTCCTCTAGGTATAACTCCTCCAACAAGAGTTGTATTATCATCCTCAAACTCATATTTATCACCCAAATTATCAGTTTGAGGTATTTGATTTCTACCATCTCATTGCCTCTCATTGCGCTCCAGTGTGGCTCTTTCAGCATCTTACAACCTTGCATCCATATGCTCTAATGTTTCCCTCATGTTCTTTATAGTACAATATAAATGTGCAAATTCAGCTTGTTGAGCCTCACGCAATCTAGCCGCATCAACATGGCCAGCTTCACTAACTTCACCTTGGTCGAACATTACTGCAATAAAAGATTAAAAAATAACAAAAAAATTAATATAAGGACCTCACAACATCCCTCACATGTTTACACTCAAAAGATGGGGTTGGTCTCTTAGGTTTTGCTCAATTAATTTATTTTGTTCACGGCTTTCCTTACACCACTCTAGCTAATTTCTTTTACATTCTTAAGTGAATTACACTTTTAGAACAATTCAAATAGCCTGATTTGTCCAGAATTCCAAATCTAAAAAGTTCAAAACAAGTTTGAAGTAAATTGGCTAAAACAAGAAATTTAATATACTAGAAGTAAAAAAAAAAATATGACAACTCATTAAGAAGCAAATGACGTATGAAAAAAAATGACAAAGATTTTATTAGGACAAATTTAAAAGGTAATTTTTTTTAAAGAAACAACCCCAAAAGTTATTAATTAATGATTAGTAACTTTAATAATCACACAATAAATGTAGGTCAAATTTAGAAGGCTATTTTTTTGAAGAAACAACCCCAAAAGTTATTAATTAATGATTAATAACTATAATAATCACACAATAAATGTAGACAACTATAGTTCAAATCTAATTAGAAAGATCTAAAGCCATAATTCCAGATTTTTTTTTTCAGATTTCTATTTCTTTTTCTCTTCTAAACAACAAGATATTTATCCTCTTTTTTTTGGATGATTTTTTTATAACAACGTGCACCAAATCAGTTGTGCAATCTTTTTAATTGATGAAAAGAATTCAGATTAACCAAAACAAACAAAATTAGAATTCAAATGAATGAAAAATAAACAAAATGCAAGAACAATAAGAGATAAACTTAGGATAACAAAAGAAAACAAGAATTTAGCATCAAAAACACAAAATTTGTTAAGGATAGAACCTGATCTAAAACTAAAGCTCTGATACCAAATGATACGGAACCTCCAAGAATAAGCCTGCGAGCCCCTTTGATTATTACTGACCCCCACAACATTAACTTGAAAATCCTAATAACAATTCAGTCTCAACCCCTAAGAAAGGTTAGAACTCAGATTGCTTAGAAAGATGATCAAAGATCTGGAATAAAGGAAACTTGTTTCTAAATTCCATATTTGAAACACTCCACAAGAAGATGATCAGTCCACTTCAATGTTTCTTAGCATGTATTCTACTTAAGATCAAAAAGATAAAAGCAAAAAACCTTTTGGTCATAATTCATTAATCAATCTCAATTGAAATTCATTTTAGGCCTTTGTATAGCCTATACAAGACCTAAAAAACTCATAATCTAAAATAAACAAACTTAACTTATGGGCTTTAGCATAAACAAGTTTGGACAGCCCATTATCAAAGCAATAAAACTAATAGGCTTTTTAAATTAAAATGTTTTAAACAGCCCATTATGACAAAAATACAAACGTATTTAATTTCACTCAATTAATAATGCTAAGAACTAAAAACAGACTTAAGTAAGCCCATTTTGAAGTTGGACTTAAAATAAGTTGTAATTAACTTTATTTGATATTTTTTCCAAGCCTTGGATCCCTTGCAGTCCATTACAAGCCCAATTCACCAAATCTTGTAGATGGCAAGTTAATGCTTATTGAATCTTCTTGGCTCATGATCTAGTTATAGGGCCTTGAGGCAAAATAATTGGATTGAAAATCTCCTCAGTTATATCCTTTCTTCGTTGGTCATGCTCATCCTCTTAGTGTGTAGGTTGTTCCATAACATTTGGTGCTCTCATTGAGAGCTTGACCAATGAAGCAAGGATAAAATTGAGGAGATTTTTAATCCAATTATTCTGAATGATATGTCTGAGGGTTTGGAGGGTTGTGGATCAGGTTCGACAAGCTGGCACATAAAGTCAAAAGAGACTAGTAAGCCCATGTTTGATCCAAATAAAGTAAATGGGTGCGCCTCTGTTGACAGCTTAAGCTTTTGGTAGAAATGGTTAGCATTCTTTTCAGTTAAGCGTGCTGGTATAGGGTAAGTACCAGAATGGGTGATCTCCTGGGAAGGGCTTGGCCTAGCCGCATCATTTGGTATCAGAGCCTATTTATTAGGTCTAGTCCCACTACTCCAGTTTTGAGGGTGAACCTCCTTAGAGAGGGAAGGAATGATATGTCCGAGGGTTTAGAGGGTTGTGAATCAGATTCGACAAGGTGGCAGATAAAGTCGAAAGAGACTGGTGAGCCCACATTTGATCCAAATAAATAAAATAGGTGCACCTTTGCTAACAGCTTAAGCTTTTGGTAGAAATAGTTACCGTTCTTTTCGGTTAAGTGTGCTGGTATAGGGTAAGTATCAGGATGGGTGACCTCCTTGGAAGGGCATGGCCTAGCTGCATCACGTCCTTTATTTCTGTGCTTAGTGCTATTATTTATAAGCAATTCAAATAAAACCTAGTTTATCCTAAAAATAAAACCTATTCCGAAAATAAATAAGAAAAGAGTCTGAGCTTAATAAGGTTTAGACAAAATTGGCCAACGCGGGCACATGTAGCTGGGCTGCTGGACTGTTAGGGCAAGTATTAGGCACAGGGGTGAGATGCTGGGCATTGGGGCGAGTGAGGTTGCTAGATGTTGTGAGGATTGGCGATGGGGCAGCCCAATTTACTGCGAGCATGGCCTGCAGCGAATTGGCTCCTCACTGGGGCAGCCCAATTCGCCGCAGGCCATGCCTGTGAGGAATTGGCTTGCCACTCTAGCACTGTCCCGCGTCGCTTGCTGATTCATCCGTTTGGTTTTTATTTTTTATTTTTATTTTTATTATATAAAATAAATATTTAAAATTTCTTTTTTTCTTTTAATATATTAAATAATAAATATTATAAAAATCATTTTGGACTATTTTAAAATTTTGGATTGGACTTGGTTAAAAAATAAGGGTCTACAATGTTAATGACTGGCGGTTAACTATTCCTGCAGCCTTCTATTCTATTCCTCAAGCATCCGCTGTGAGCCAGACAAGGAAAGGGTAAGTCCATACATTTTCTTCCATACATAAAGCATATATCATTATGGAACAAGGTGACAGACTAGGTAACTTAGATGAAGCTTACTATGAATTTAAATGAGTTAAATAATAAAAGTCAAACCTTCATTTATTGGTTCCTCCAAATTAAAATTGCTAAAATAAACTGTCTGTCTCTCGTTGCTGCTTGGATCAATCTTATTTTTAGTAGGAACAAAGCAAGTTTGAGGCAATGGTCACTGCCTCCTTAACTGCCATCTATCTGTGTTGCTTTCCTTCCTTTGATAGTTATTGATTTCTAGGTTATTCTTAATTGCTAATTGCCAATCAGTTGCTGATCTTTCTTTTCCCTACCTTTAATAATATATTTATAGGCAAACCATGACTTAACTCTAAACCTAATATGCTTAAAAGTGGTTTAGAATTAGGGCCATGTCAATTTGGGCATCCAAATCAACATGAGTAATGCTCATGTTAACTTGGACCCTCCAAGTAGGCATGAGCATTGTTAATGTTGGCTTGGGCCCATCCCGACTCAAACAGATCTAAAAATTTTGATATTCAGACCGTACAAATTTAATTTGGGCTTTTATAAGTTAACAAATTTAATTTATGTTTTTTGAAACTGGACCAACCTATTAAAAAATTATAAAATAGGTTTAAGCCTTTTAAAGTTAGATAAAATTTATTTTGGCATTCTTTAATTAGGACCTACTAGATTAGGCAAAAATTATGGGTCTACACTAATGTTTTCTAAGCTATGTGAGTTCTTAGACATTGTATCAATGGATTACAATAACTGTTCATTGATGTCTTTAATTCTAATGTGGAATTCTTTAAAGATAAAAATTCCTTTTATGGCTTAAAGCATTTATCTTTGTAAAATTTCATTTTAGAGAAATACTTTTCTATTCTAAGGTTCATGTGCTCAATCAAATCACTATCATTTAAGGCATCATCAACATTATCATTATATGCAATTAATTCAAGGATTGAGTACCTACCTCATTGGTGTGATCATCATCATCCCCAATAGCCATGAGACATAGATTAACAATTCCTTGTTCTTCTTGCTCTTGTTCTTCACTTGAGGAATTATCATCCCATGTCGCTTTGAGTAATTTCTTCTTTTTCGTATACCACTTCTTTTTGTTCTTTAGTTTGAAGCAATACGATTTGATGTGACCGGTTTTGCCACATTTATAACATTTTATTTCATTCTTTTTCTCTTTATCTTTGAAGGAGGATTTAGGAAATGTACCTTTATTAGTTGTAGTCTTCTCTTTCTCTTCTAATCACTTATCCTTTTTGATAGCATAGCCATTTCTTTTTCATGATCACTATTTTCATAACTCGAGCTCTCAACTTCGTTAATGGCTTTGAGAGCTATTGCTTTCCTCTTATCCTTTTCACCATATTCATCTTCCCTTTCAGTGTGCAATTCAAATGTGTGTAGTTTTCCAATGATTTCATCAGTTCTCAAAAGCTAAGGTCATGAGCTCCTTCAATTGAAGAAATGAGCCAAGGACAATGCAGGAATTTGCTAAGCCCACTCTTAATGGGGCTGATTCGAGCATACAAAGGTCGGTAGTTGCTGCAAACAAATTTTTAAAGACAAATGTTATTCAAATGGTGTAGCAGACTTGCCAGTTTGATGGGTTCTTAGATGAAGATCCTAATGCACATATTGAGAATTTTCTGGAAATATGTGACACGTTCAAGATATAGAATGTCTCCAAAGATGCAATTAGGCTGAGGTTATTCCCATTCACACTTAGAGATTGACCAAAGAAATGGCTGAAATCTTTCCCCCCAAATATTTTCACCACATTGGGTCAGTTGGCAAAAAAGTTCTTAGAAAAATACTTCCCACCATCCAAGACTGCCAAGTTGAGGAATGATATTTCATCTTTTCTCTAGTAAGATGGTGAGACTCTTTATGATGCTTGTGAGAGGTTTAAAGATTTATTGAGAAGGTGTCCTCATCATGGTCTTTCACTGTGGCTCTAGATTCAAACTTTCTACAATGGATTGAATTATGCAAGCAAGCAATCCATTAATGCAGCTGGCGGGGTTACCATAAATAACAAGACACTTGAACAAGCAAGGGATTTGATTGAAGATATGGCCCTTACCAATTATCAGTGGCAAACTCCAAGGGAACAAGGAAAACTGAGGGCCACTGGTTCACATCAATTGGATCCCGTGGTGGCTTTAACAGCACAATTGGAAGCAGTGAATAAAAAGATTGATTCTTTAGCTTCATCTTCAGGGAAATCAATGCAGGTGATGCCTTGTGAATGGTGTAGGTTGGACATCAAAGTCAAGATTGCCAAAGTGAAATATGTTTGCTAGACAAGAGCAGGTGGATTATGTTGCAAATATGCCTAGGCAACAGCAGAACAACCCCTACAACAACACATATAATCTGGGGTAGAGAAATCATCCTAATTTCTTCTAGAGTAATCAGAATAATCCAAGGCTCCCCCTGGATTTTAGCAGTTTCAACATCAACAAGCTGCCCCTCGAAGAAAGAGCAATTTGGAGGACATGATGGAGAAGTTTATAGCATCTTTAGAAACCAGATTTCAGTCAACAGAAACCATCCTTAGAAATCAGCAAGCCTCCATTCACAATTTGGAAAATCAGGTGGGGCAAATTGGCAAGTTACTCAGTGAACAACCACAAGGGAGCTTACCTAGTAATACTGATGCAAACCCAAAGGAGAAACTGAAGGAAATTACTCTAAGGAGTGAAAAAGAAATTAAGGGTGGTGAGGTTGAAAAAGAGGCTGAGACACAAGAAAAAAGAAGATAACCCTACTGTCGCTTTAGGTGAGAAGGTTGCATTGGAAAATGAGAAAGGGAATCAACCATAAGAACCCAGTCTAATAGTGAAGAAATACTAACCTCAAGTGCCATATCCAGCAAGGTTGAACAAGGACAAGATGGATGCTCAGTTTGGTAAGTTTCTTGAACTCTTTAAACAACTGCACATTAATATTCCCTTTGCAGAAGCTTTATTGCAGATGCCCAAATATGATAAATTTTTGAAAGATCTCCTTTCTAACAAAAGGAAACTTAAGGAAGTATCTTTGGTGTAATTTTTGGAAAAGAGTTCAGCAATTTTGCAAAAGAGGTTGCCTAAGAAATTAAAAGATCCTAGTAGTTTTACTATTCCATGTTTGATAGGTAATCTTGAAATTAAAAGTGCATTGGCTGATTTGGGGGCTAGCATAAGTGTTATGCCCTACAAGATGTTTAAAGAGTTAGGTGTCAGAGAACCTAAACCAACACTCATGACCATTCAACTTGCTGGTACGTCAATAATTCACCCCTGTGGTATTATAAAGAATGTGTTGGTAAAAGTTGGGGATTTCATTTCCCCAATAATTTTGTTGTCATTGATGTAGATGAGGATGCGAATGTTTTGCTTATCCTTGGTAGGCCATTTTTTAATGCAGCCCCTGCCCTTATTGATGTCCATGATGGCACATTGACTTTAAGAGTGGGAGCGAGAAAGTTGTTCTTAATATACATTATGCTATGAAGCAGCCAC
The DNA here is from genome assembly GCA_947685225.1 of Garcia nutans. Classification (NCBI taxonomy): domain Eukaryota; kingdom Viridiplantae; phylum Streptophyta; class Magnoliopsida; order Malpighiales; family Euphorbiaceae; genus Garcia; species Garcia nutans. The sequence continues at coordinate 11,598,004 of CANTUV010000003.1, forward strand.
TTACACTCAATGAGGTGGATTCATGTAATGATATCATTGAGCATGAGACCTTAAATTGTGTTACTGACATTGTTTCTAAGGATGCCCTTGAGTTGTGTTTATTGCAGGATAATGATGAGGATCAGGAAGCAATGGAGCAGCTTGCTTATCTTGAAGCAAGCAAATCATTTAAGAGTTGGGCATATGAAACCATTGAAATGCCAAAAGAACAGAAACCGTGACCATCTGTGATTGATCCACCAAATTTAGAACTTAAGATCCTTCCAAATCATCTTGAGTATGGATTCCTAGGAGAGGTGAATAAATTGCCAATTATTTTGAGTTCCCACCTATCTTTTGAGCAGAAGGTAAAAATCATCGAGTTATTAAAAAAACATAAGCAAGTTATAGCTTGAAAGAAAGCAGACATCAAGGGTATTAGTCCATCCTATTGCACTCATAAAATTCTGATGGAGGATGAATTCAAGCCAGTGGTGCAACCACAACAAAGAGTAAACCCTAAGATGAAAGAAGTAGTTAAAGCTGAAGTAATCAAACTACTTGATGCGAGAATTATATATCCAATTTTGGATAGCTCTTGGGTGAGCCCGATTCAGGTAGTACCAAAGAAAGGAGGGACGATAGTGGTTCCCAATGAAAATAATGAGCTAATTCCAACAAGAACAGTTACTGGTTGGAGGGTTTGCATCGACTACTGGAAGTTGAATAATGCAACTAGGAAAGACCATTTTCCTTTGCCCTTCATTGATCAAATGTTGGAGAGATTGTCTGGGCATGAGTACTACTGCTTTTTGGATGACCTTTCAGGCCACTTTCAAATTCCTATTGCCCTAGAAGATTAAGATAAAACTACATTCACCTGTCCATATGGGTCATTCGCATATCGAAGAATGCCATTTGGATTATGCAATGCACCTGCAACTTTTCAACGGTACATGGTGGCAATCTTGGATGAGCTTATTGAGGATATCATGGAGTGTTCATGGATGATTTTTTGGTTTATGGTATCTCATTTGAAGGATGTTTGGAAAACCTTGAGAGGGTCTTGATAAGATATGAGGAAACAAACTTGGTACTTAATTGGGAAAAATGTCATTTCATGGTTCCAGAGGGAATCATGTTGGGACACAAGATTTCAAGCAAGGGTATTGAGGTGGACTGGGCTAAGGTAGAAACCATTGACAAACTACCACCCCCCACATCAGTCAAGGCCATCAGAAGCTTTTTGGGACATGTAGGCTTCTATCGGAGGTTTATACATGACTTTTCTAAGATAGCTCATCCTCTAACAAGACTCCTTCAGAAGGATGTTGATTTTGTGTTTGACAAGGAATGTTTAAGATCTTTCACAACTCTTAAGGAGAAATTGACCCATGCTCCAATCATGGTGGCTTCCGCTTGGAATTTACCATTCGAACTAATGTGTGATGCAAGTGATATTGCAGTGCGGCAGTTTTGGGTCAACGCAAAGAGAAGCATTTTCAGCCCATCTATTATGCAAGCAAGACGCTAAATGCAGCCCAGGCCAATTACACAACTATAGAGAAAGAACTTCTAGCTATGGCTTTTGCTTTTAACAAGTTTAGATCATGTCTAATCTTATCCAAAGTGATTGTGTATACGAACCACTCGGCTTGGAGGTATTTATTTGCCAAAATGGATGCAAAGCCTAGGCTAATTCATTGAGTTTTGTTATTACAGGAATTTGATTTGAATATTCAAGATAAAAAGGGAGCTAAAAAGCTGGCAGCAAATTACCTTTCTCACTTGGAGAACCCAACCTTGGAAAATTTTGAAGAAGGGAACATTGATGATCATTTCCCCGATGAGCAGCTTTACGCCATGGTAAGTGAGATAAGTGGTTCAACTTTTGAAGTCCCTTGGTTTGCAGATTTTGCTAATTACTTGGCTACTAGAGAACTCCCTAAAGATATGACTTATCAAGAAAAGAAGAAATTCTTTTATGACTTGAAATATTACTTTTGGGATGATCCTTTCTTATTTAGGTTATGTAAAGACCACATAATCCAACATTGTGTGGCATGGCCCGAAACGATGAATATTCTTCGTTATTATCATGCTAGACTAGCTAGTGGTCATATAGGAGCCAATAGGACTGCTCAAAAGGTGCTACAATCAAGATTTTATTGGCCCACTCTATTTAGGGATAGCTATGATTTTGTGAAATGTTGTGATCGTTGTCAAAGAACTGGAAACATCTCATCTCATGATGAGATGCCTCAAAATGGAATTCTAGTGTGTGAAGTCTTTGATGTATGGGGCATCAACTTTATGGGACTGTTTCCTAGTTCTTTTGGTAACAAATATATTCTCATAGCTATAGACTATGTCTCTAAATGGCTTGAAGCCTAAGCTTTAGCAATGAATGATGCTAGGTTAGTGATGAGGTTTTCGAAAAAGTTATTTTCTCGATTTGGTACACCAAAAGCGATCATAAGTGATAAGGATACTCACTTTTGTAATGCTCAGCTTGAGAAAGTTTTCAAAAGGCTAGGTGTTACACATAGGTTTCTACTCCTTACCATCCCCAAACTAGTGGCCAAGTTGAGAAGACAAATAGAGAAATAAAAAGGATTCTTAAAAAAAATTGTAGAGCGATCCTGAAAGGATTGGTCTGAGAAATTAGAAAATGCTCTATGGGCCTTTAGGAGTGCATTCAAAACTCCATTAGGTACTATGCCATTTAGGCTAGTATATGGAAAGGCTTGTCATTTACCAATGGAAATTAAACATAATGCTTATTAGGCTATAAAACATATTAACCTTGATCAAGCTAGTATAGGGGAAAGGAGGAAATTGCAGATCAATGAGCTGGATGAATGGAGGTTACAAGCTTATGACAATGCAAGGATGTATAAGGAACAGACTAAGAGATGGCATGATGCTCACATTAAGGAACAGAAAGAGTTTTAAGTTGGAGATCAAGTATTATTGTATAACTCGAGGCTTTGACTTTTTTTAGGTAAGTTAAAATCAAGATGGTTTAAGGTTAATGGGCAAAGACTTAAACTGTATTTAGGGGGAGACTTGAATGAGTTGAAGGAGGTTTTATACCTCCAAGACTAGGGATGAACTAATCCCGAACGTCCAACTAATATGACGTTAAAGAAGTGCTGGGTGGGAGACAACCCACTTGTGAGCGGGGATTTTCGCCCCCACTCCCGGTGGAATGGTTCTTGTGACTTCGGCACTATTTAGGCTTGGGACCTTAGAGAACACGGGCCTAAGCCCAGAGAAAATGGAGTTGTCACCCGAACAGGCTGAAAAGAAAGGGGTGGATGACTAGATTCCTAAGGAATCCCCAACCCCCTAATGGGTTCAGAAAGTTAGGTACGTGCGGGAAAGGTGAGAAATGGCTCAGCACCCCCACAATGCCCTATTCATTGAAACCGATCTCCTTCGTAGGTCTTAATATTATAAAATTCATAAATATAACCATATTATCCATACTACATGCAACAATTAAAATAAAGCATCATTGTATTAAAATTAAAGCAATGTCCAAATAAAACAAATAAATGGACACCCATCCAAGGATGGAAACATGTCCTTACATTGTTAAATGTCTAAAACTAAATAGGACACCCACCAAAAGGTGAAAATGTGCCCTTTACATTAATCCCAAAAATATAAAATAAATTAATTTACTTAAAGTTTAAATAATGAGATACCCACAAAGTGGAAACATACCTCTTACATTAGTACCAAAATAAATCAATAATGATGACAAAGGAAACATTCATCCATAAATTAAATAAATCCATCGCAGATCAAATAAGTCATACATGAAAACATATAACAAATCCAATAAATGACTAAAACCAAAATTTATATCATTAATGAGTTGAAAGTAGACAATGAGGACACGGTCTATAATTTTAAAAGATTGGAATTAGGGTTTAAGATTTTTTTTTTAGGTTTGGCAACTGGAATTAGGGTTTGAGGGTTTTTTAGGTTTATTGAATGGGGGTTTGAAAAATGAGGTTTTGGCATTTTGGGAATAAATTAGGGTTTTCTTGAATTAGGGTTTTGGGTGTTTTTGGCAGAATAATTTGGATTAGGGTTTTGGTGGCTTTAGGTAGAATAGTTTGGATTAGGGTTACTGAGTGACAAGCTTTAAAATAAATTAAGGTTTTGATTTATCATTTTAGAAGAAACATTGATTTTGGAAATAAATTAAGATTTTGAAAAACAATCCGGGTTTCGAGACTTTAATGCAATAATTTAGGGTTTAGAGTTTTGGGAAAAAGAAGAATAATTTAGGGTTTTTGATAATTTAATCAATGACTTAGGCTACTGGATGAATGAAAAATCTAATTTATAAAACATACAATTAGAGTTTAATAATTAATAATTTAGGTTATTGAAAGACTCAATATCAAAATAAATAATAGAGACACTTAAAAGAAAATATGGCAATACTATCGTAAGCTTAAACAATTCATGAATCAAAACATAAGAATGTTGTAAATATAAACAAATCAAGGATTTATAATCAAACCTGCATCGCGTTGGTTCCACCACAGTTGACTCTGGCTGAACAAGAACAAAGACAGCGTTGCTACCTTTGATGGATTAATGATTGATGAGTGCTATTTGTTGCTACTTTATTTTGCTGTTTCTGCTTTGTTGTTTAAATCTCTGTTAATCTCAGTCTAAAACATTATTATTTATAGGCAAAAAACCTCAATCAGAATCCCTAACCCTATTATTAAATCATCCTTAAAACAAATTTTAATTCAATTCGAAAACTAATTTCAAAAAAACAATTGAAACCATGTCGATCAGGGCAACCATATCGACATGGACCAAAGTCATGTCGACCTGGGGCATCCAGGTCGACATGACCCAAGGCTCATATCTCCTGGGCCCTCCCAACTTGATCTAATTTTGCATTTTTAATTTTTTAGATAGAACCATCTAAAAAAACTTGGTTTAGGGTTTTGTAGTTGAGTTTGTGATTTTTAAAATAGGACCGACTTATTAAAAGTTGTAAAACTTGAACCCGAGACTAAATTTTGACTGACCTTTTATCAGTTGAGAATTCTGGTTGCTCCGACTGTTTTATTCTTTAAAGGATTATGGGTCTTCACCCTCAAAATGGATCTTCATCGTTGGGCATTAGATCTTCATCCTTAGCATCGGATCTTTACCTTTGAAAATGGATCTTCATCCTTGGAGATCGGGTCTTCACCCTTGTAAATGGATCTTCATCCTTGGAGATTAGGTCTTCACCCTTGAAAATGGATCTTCATCCTTTGGACGTCAGGTCTTCACCCTTAAAATTGGATCTTCATCCTTTAAGCTGGATCTTTATCCCTTGCATCGGGTCTTCACCCTTGAAAATGGATCTTCATCCTTTGGACTTCGTGTCTTCACCCTTTGAAATTGGATCTTCATCCTTGGAACTAGGTCTTCACCTTTGAAAATGGATCTTCATCCTTTGGACTTCGGGTCTTCACTCTTTGAAATTGGATCTTCATCCTTGGAATCAAGTCTTCACCTTTGAAAATGGATCTTCATCCTTTGGACTTCGAGTCTTCACCCTTTGAAATTGGATCTTCATCCTTGGAATCAGGTCTTCACCTTTGAAAAAGGATCTTCATCCTTGGAAATTGGGTCTTCACCCTTGAAAGTGGATCTTCATCCTTTAAGCTGGATCTTCATCCTTGGAAATAGGGTCTTCGCCCTTGAAAGTGGATCTTCATCCTTTAGATGTCGGGTCTTCAACCTTGGAAATTGGGACTTCACCCTTGAAAGTGGATCGTCATCCTTAGAGATTTTTCCTATATTGGCTTCAGCTCTTCTAGCTGGACTGATCTTTTGTCTTTTGCGTCTCCATTCTTTTGATAGTTCTAATGTTTCATTCTTTTTTGTTCTTCTGTTTGCAAAAAAAATTCAACTACTTTTTAGCTGGCCAATTCATATCTTCTCCTTGCCCCATGCGTGGCAAGATATTGGAAGTGAGTCTCAAAATGTTTTGTACATGCATAAACTCAAAAAATTGAAAGGAGAAACTTTGCTCCCGTGTAGGCTCAAACCCATGATTATTTTCTATGTGGCTTTGGTTGATGTTTGTAGATTATCTAATTCTTCAAACAAGCATGCATTTCTTCTTTCTTTTGCAAAATTTCTAGATCTTCCTCAAGCAATTGGCTTTTCATGCCCCCTTGATTTAATATCTTCTTTTGATTCTTTACTTCACAGGGTGTTTCCTATTCACTTTGACAAAGAATAGACAATACAAGACAAGAAAGTTTGATGTGATATGCTCATGTATGCATGATATATATGAATAATACTTACAATGGTTCCATCGACCCACAGACCGAGGTGATCAGCAGAAGTGTTCTCATTGACTCCTTTGAGATGCCCATTCAGGTCTTGCTTTGGAATGACAGAAAGCTTTACATTTATGGCTTTTATCTTCAAGATGTTGAGAACATGAGTGGTCAGACCCAAGCAGCGGAGTCAAGGACACATCCATTCCAAACTATGTTTTGGCATGTCAGTTGGTAGCTTCTTCATGACCTTGCCAATAATCATTTACTTTGCCCAATGTGTCCTATGAGATTTAATGGTTCAACATACTCCCCTTAACTTGAAGGCTTTGTGTGACAAAAACATTTTTTTTTAAATCAAATGTTGGCTTTACCAAATCAATGTCATTGTACCTCAGGACTCGATTTCCCAAATTAACATATCTATAACATGAAAATCCTGGTTATCATACTAAACTCAGGAATTATTTCTATTTAAGTAAGAATTGTTGCACTTTAGATAGGCACATACACATTACTTGGCCACAAGTCTCATTTGAGTTTGAATATTGTCTATCTCATATGCATGCTTATTCAAATTATCTCCACTAATAGACTCTACCTACCAAGAGAGATCAACAGGTCTTTGATAGGCTTGAAATGGGGTCTATAAGGGACATGGGTTAAATGAAGGCCATTTGTAAGTTGGAGCCGTTGTGACACTATGGCCAAACCCTCACACCATGATTTTTTGTTGGAGCCATAGGCATTGGTAACATGAAAAGAAAGAGCTTTGTACATTCTTCTTTCTTTTTGGCGTTAACCTGAATCTTGATTGGGATAGTCTTTGCCTTTGCAAAAAGTTTGGTAACCAAATTCGTTTCTTTTCTTCTTCTCCCTTTTCTTTCTTTTTATTTTTCTCACACTTCCCTTTCTTTGAGAATTTTATCATTTTGTCCTTCTTCCTTGTAGGACTATCAAGCACAGAACTTTCAAGAACTAGATGGTCTTTCTCCTTTTTCTCTGATTTTGATCGAATCTTTGGTTGGGTTGGACCGATTCAAGTCAAACTGTCCTTATAGACCAAATGGAAGCCTTTTGCTGCTTTAGGTAAAAAAGAACTCAGTTGGCTTTCTGAATAGCCTTTTTAGGTTTTATCTTTCTTTTTTTTATTTTATCCTTTTTTCTTTTCTTTTTATTTTCTTCTTCTTTTTTTCTCTTTTTTTTTTTGTTCTAGCTCTAAAAGAGTTGTCTTGTTTGTACCAACTTGTATTTCTAATAATGGATGAGTGAAGTGAGATAAATCTCCTTTAACAGGGATAAATCATTTGTTACTCTGATGTTATCTTGATGGATTGGAGATATTAGGTGAACTTCAACTACCCTTATGGTCTTGAGAACATTAACTATCCTTATGATCTTGACTATTCATTCCTTTCTTTGATCTTCTTGCCTCTTCACCTTAGTGATCATAAGACTTGTCAAAAGTATTACAATAACTCAGGGTAGGTTGTTGGGGTTTGTATGCCAATGAAAAGAAAGGTAAAATTTTATGAAGGCTCAAAGGGACAACTAGAGATTGATATTTAATAGGGTGGATACTAGTTGTTGGCTAACCAAACAATGCCTATATCATTTCTCTCTTAAATAAGCTGAGTTCAATTTCGCCTCGAAAATTTGTCAAAGCATGTTCTAAGACTAACTAGGACCTAGACAAAGGTAATTATGCAGGAGCCCTCTCTAAGTAAGCAGACACAACTCAATGCTATAGAACAATTCCCTCATCTAGTAAAGTCATTCAAATCATGATGCCTAGATACATTAATTTATGAACATCAAGCTAGATTCCTCATCGATTGAGCACCAAAATGAACAAAGACCAACAAAAATTTTGATGAAAGAAATTTATTCAAGCAAATTTAAATTTGAAAAACATTATTTTTCCAATTAAATATTAAAGAAAGCAAAATTGAAAAACAACATTCAAGCTAAGGAAAGTTTATTGAGTTAAGCTCCTTCTCCTTTCACATCTTCAACATTCCCATTTTGAAAAGAGGATAAGGCAAAATCTTCCTCAAACCCTTTTCCTACCATGAAGGTTGCCGGTGGAGGTACTCTTCCAAATTTTGGCAAAGGATTGTTCTTAGTATTAGGCTTGTCCGGCTCAGGCAGCTTACCACTGTCAATTAGATCTTGGATCTCATGCTTCAATCGGGTACATCTATTTGTCTCATGTCCTTGAGTCTGATGAAACTCACAAAAGGCTTTAGTATCAAATTTTAGGGGTAAAGGATTCGGCAACGGTCGAAGGGCCAATGGTTGTAATAGTCCCTTCTTTTGTAGCTTGTTGAAGACCCAAGACAAAGGCTTTCCCAGATCTAAAAACTACCTTCTATTTGCTTGACCAGTTGTATTAACATCAACTTCTTTTTGCGTGCTTTGATTTCTAGATTGGTAGTTCCCTTTCTTATTCCTTCTTATTGAAAAGCGATTCTTCTCCCTTTCCCATTCTTTAATTTGCAGACCGGCTTGGAGAAGATCTTTGAAATCACGAATGAGTGTATGAGACATTCTTTCACGAAGACTAGGCAACACCCCTCTCACAATCATCCTTATTTGATTAGATTCATTGGGCCTTTTCATGAGCAAAGCAGCCTTATTTCTCCATCTTTTCACATAGTCCACAAAATTCTCATTTGGCCTTTGTCTAATGGACTCAACTTCCATTAAGGTAACTTCCAGCTCGACATTATACCCATATTGTTAGATGAAGGCCTTATATAGCAGATCCCAACTCTTTTGTGTGCCATCATCTAAGATATTGAACCAATTTTGGATAATAAGGTCTAATGAGAGCATGAAGTACCTTAGAGTTTGAGCCTTAGTAGCTCGGGCAAACTGCATAGCAGTGATATACTGCTTCACATGGAGGTAAGAATTTCTGGTTCCATCAAACTTTGCAAAGGATGGCATCTTGAACTTGTACGGAACTTCTTCATCTAGCTCAAATAATTTGACAACTTCGAACATTTCTTCAGTTTTCAGCTTCTTCCCAAATTTCTTTTCCTAATTCGCAATCATCTTTTCAACATCAGAAGTTTCAGCTTTCTCCATAGCTAATCTTTCAATAATCTTCGGTTCTTTCTTCTTATCTTGAGGATCTTGAAAATATTGAGCACAATCATCATCATCATCAATGATTACCTTATCATCATCAAAAACCACTTCACTAACCTTAGCCTTCTCTTTGTCTTTTGGCTTCTTGGTGCTAGCAGATGCTTCGGTATTATTTCCTAAAATTATAGCCAATTGTCTCTTTATGGTCTCAGTCAGGGCCTCCTTTATTTCTTCCATCTTTGCATTGAGGGCGTCATCCACCATCCTTTGAATTTGTTCGGGCTCCATTACTTTTGGTGAAAAAGAGATTGAGTCATTGCTAGATTCTTCATTTCCAGCATAGGTCGGATTGTCGTAAGCTTTTGAACTATCATAATCCAGGGCTGTGAGCCAGAAGGGATTAATGATATGAGATGCAAATGTATGCATGTATGTATGCACAAACAATAAACAAATAAGGATAAATAGGACTTTCCTTCTAACCTTATAACTTCCACACACGAATGGTGAGTCTCTTTTTCTATGTATATGGTTAACAAAGTACCAACATGGGATATTTTGTTTTCGAATATTTCCCTCGGACATTTAAACTAATAGTTATATTTTAAAAATGGAAATCAGTCCATGATAATTCTCATTAATTAGGTTTTAATCCATTCACCCAACTAAAGTAGCTTTTATACTATATTGGATTAAAACTAAATTGAGAGGTTTATTATAAATAGATTTCTTACTTAAAAAAAGTAACTAATGATTCATGCCAAAAAACAAGCCCATGATTAATAACTCTTAGTATAAACTAGGCTCACAATTGATTTTTGATATTTTCATAATTGACCTAAATAATTTGTAAGCTCCTTGTAAGAAAAGGTTGGATAAAAATAATTTTGTTTTTAAGCCCATTGCAAAATGATTTTAGAAAAAATGGATTTTGGGCTTTGTATTTGAGTCATGAGAAAATAATTTGTTTATGGAAAAGTTTTATATCCAAAGACCATTTTGAAAAATTTTGAAAATTGCTTTGGTCTTTTGGACTTTAAAGAAAAAATTTATTTTGAGCTTACATTGTACTTAGGTCATATTAGAAAAAGAACAAACCAAATAAGCCATGATTTAAGCCAAGATAAATTAACCATAGTTAAACAACAAGCATTTAGGGTAAAAACCTAAGGAAAGTAACTAGGCCAATTACATGAGCTTTAGTCTTTAGGTTAAAAGGTTTAGGTTCCCATAGCAAGTATATACCAAAAGGTACAAGGCTATGAGTGGTTATGCCATGCTCGATCTCCATACCTTGAGTGAAAGTATGGTATCCCTTACATAACACAACACGGGTAACACGGGCATCCTAACTCGCGCACACGATGCAATCTAAATGATGCAATGGATAATATTATGATAAGAAAGAATATAATAATAAAAAGACCAACGGAATCAACTTCTCTTATCCCTAGTGGAGAAACCACTGTGAGCAGGGATTTTTCCCCTACTCCCGGTGGAATAGTTCTTGCGACTTCGGCACTATTTAGCCTCGAGGCCTTAGAGAACACGAGCCCAAGCCTAGAGAAAATGGAGTCCCTACCTGAACGAGCCAAGAAAAAGAAAGGGATGGATGACTCAATTCCTAAGGAATCCTCAACCCCCTAATGGGTTCAAAAAGTTGGGTATGTGTAGGGAAGGTGAGAAATGGCCCAGCACTCCCACAACGCTCACTTCATCAGAACCGGCCTCCTTTGCAGGTCTTAATATTATAAAATTCTTAAATATAACCATATTATCCATACTACATGCAACAATTAAAATAAAGTATCATTATATTAAAATCAAAGCAATGTCCAAACAAAACAAATAAATGGACACCCATCCGAGGATGGAAACATGTCCTTACATTGTTAAATGCCTAAAACTAAATAGGAAACCCACTGAAAGGTGGAAACGTGCCCTTTACATTAATCCCAAAAATATAAAATAAATTAAATTACATAAAGTTTAAATAATGAGATACCCGCAGAGTGGAAACATACCTCTTACATTAGTACCAAAATAAATCAATAATGATAACAAAGGAAACATTCATCCATAAATTAAATAAATCCATCACAAATCAAATAATTCATCCATGAAAACATATAACAAATCCAATAAATAACTAAAACCAAAGTTTATATCATTAATGAGTTGAAAGTAGACAATGAGGACATGGTCTATAATTTTAAAAGATTGGAATTAGGGTTTAAGATTTTTTTTAGGTTTGGCAACTGGAATTAGGGTTTGAGGGTTTTTTAGGTTTACTGGATGGAGGTTTGAAAAATGAGGTTTTGGCATTTTGGGAATAAATTAGGGTTTTCTCGTATTAGGGTTTTGGGTGTTTTTGGCAGAATAATTTGGATTAGGATTTTGGTGGCTTTAGGTAGAATAGTTTGGATTAGGGTTACTGGGTGACTAGCTTTAAAATAAATTAAGATTTTGATTTATCATTTTATAAGAAACATTGATTCTGGAAATAAATTAAGATTTTGAAAAACAATCCGGGTTTTGAGACTTTAATGGAATAATTTAGGGTTTAGAGTTTTGGGAAAAAGAAGAATAATTTAGGATTTTTGATAATTTAATCAATGACCTAGGCTACTGGATGAATAGAAAATCTTATTTATAAAACATACAATTAGAGTTTAATAATTAATAATTTAGGTTATTGAAAGACTCAATATCAAAATAGATAATAGAGACACTTAAAAGAAAATGTGGCAATACTATCGTATGCTTAAACAATTCATGAATCAAAACATAAGAATGCTGTAAATATAAACAAATCAAAGATTTATAATCAAACCTGAGTCACTTTGGTTCCACCACAGTTGACTTTGGCTGAACAAGAATAAAGACAGCGTTACTGCTTTTGATGGATTGATGATTGATGAGTGTTATTTGTTGCTGCTTTATTTTGCTGTTTCTGCTTTGTTGTTTAAATCTCTGTTAATCTCAATTGTCGACCCTTGTTAAATTCTAAAATTTTATTATTTATAGGCAAAAAATCTCACTCGGAATCCCTAACCCTAATATTAATCCATCCTTAAAATAAAATTTAATTCAATTCGAAAACTAATTTCAAAAAAATAATTGAAACCATGTCGATCTGGGCAACCAGATAGACATGGACCAAAGTCATGTCAACCTAGGGCATCCAGGTCAACATGGCCTTTGGCTCATGTCAACCTAGGGCATCCAGGTCAACATGAGCCAAGGCTCATATCACTTGGGCCCTCCCAACTTAAACTAATTTTGCATTTTTAATTTTTTAGACTAGACCGTCTAAAAAAACTTTGTTTAGGGTTTTGTTGTTGAGTTTATGACTTTTAAAATTGGACCGACTTATTAGAAGTTGTAAATCAGATCGAATTTATTTTGGCATATTTTAATTAAGACCATACCAACTTAGGGCCAAAATTAAGGGTCTACACCACTATTTTATTTGTTTTTGATATTTGTTTCTTTAATTTTCATGTTTTTAGTTTGTTTCATTGATTTTTAATTCTTCTATCATTGGTTGGTGTGTGTTGTTTTGAGTTCACTTGAATATGTAGAGGAAAATTTTCTTTTGAGGGGTAACTTGAGCTTGATTAAGAGACACGCCCATGTCACTGGACGTGTCATTTATTTTCAGAGACAGTAGCTATGAAACAAGTGACACACCCGTGTCACTGGATGTGTCATTTAAATGGCACCACAGTAGCTAAAACACACCCATTGACACGTCTGTGTCCATGGTCATGTCATTTTGGTTAAATTTGAGATTCACAGTAGCAACCATACGCCCAGTGACACGCCCATGTCACTGGCCGTGTTGATTTATTTTAGTTACAGTAGCAATACACACGCCCACTGATACTCCCATGTCAGTGAGCATGTTGTACTAGCTCAGAGGTAGTAGCTATGACAAGCCCATAGACACGGTCGTGTCTGTGGGCGTGTCCATGTGTTTTTAAGCAGTACCCAATTTTGAATTAAACATAAATATCTCTCTCCTCTCTCCCTCGTTATCATTTTTCTCTCAAAATATTTACACTCTCACACTTGAAATCACATACCCATTCATCCTAGAGGGGATTTCAACTCTCATTTCATGATTTGGAAGGGATTTAATTGTTTTTCCTTCGATTGTGTAGCATTCTTCAAGCTATTCAGGTACATACCCTAACTTTTGACATTTTATTTTGGTTCTTGCGATTTCTTATGATTTCAACACTCTATTTCTTGTGATTTGATTAAAAATTCTTAGAGATTTGTTGATTGTTGGATTTGTTTTATTTTGTTGTGTTACATTTTGCAATTGTAAGGAATTTATAGGGATTTTGAGTTTTGACCCTAGTTTTATGGATGTGTTGTGATTTACTCATTGTATTTTTTAGGATTCTATTTGAGTTTAATATATTTGCACACTATTTATTGATTGTTTATGCATAATGAGTTGAAATTCTTTATTTTATTGCTTTGGGCTATGGAGATATAGAATTGGAGTAATGCATGTTATGGAGATTGATTATTGTGTGGATTTAAACAATTGCCCTTGTTGATAATTGGTTCATTGCTCTTGTTGGTTTAGTTTCATTGCTTTTATTGTTTGAATGCATTGCTATTGTTGGTTTACTTGTGTTGCTTTATTGTGTTGCTATTCTTGGATTATTTGGTGTACGCTATTGTTATAATGCCGGTATTTTGGTAACCCTATTTAATGTCAGTGTTTTGGTATCATTTTTTTTTTGAGGTTGTTCTTATTTATTTTTTAGATAATGGGTCCTCGCAAACAAGTGTCATCCAAATTACCAACCAAACAGGCTAGAGGTGAAGGCAGCTCAAGCCAACCCGCTACACATCCGATCTCAAAATTTATAGGCGGCCACAAGTGCCTTTGATTCTCAACTTTGGAGGAACAGAAACGGTTTGAACTATTAGGAAACAAGGATTGGTCACCACCTAGGGTTTTGGATTGGGGTGCCATGGAATAAGTCAACTTAGCTATTGAGATTCGGGATTTGATAGACCAATCAGGATGAGAACAACTCTTCTCCATCAATGAGACTTCATACAGAGAATTAACCCTGGAGTTCTTCTGCACTTTTCAATTTGATAAAAATAAGATTTCCATTATCGAGCCGATGATGAAGTTCTAGTTGGGGGGGTCAAAGATTCCACATGAGCATCAATGAACTTGGAGTGCATTTGGGTTTGTTTACTGTGGAGGAGGTGTAGACCGCAGAGTATCTTAACTCTATGGTAGACTTTGTGGAGTACGATGTCATTCCTCCTAGGGTTTGGAGCACGTTTACACTGAATGCAGCGCGAGTATCAGCCGAAGGTATCCAAGGCATCAAATTTTGAGTGTAACACCCCATCTTAGCCTACGTTTATAGACCAAGATGGACTGTTATCTCATGGTGGTTGTGTCTTAATATTTTACTTAGCAAATTTTAAGTGCAGATTTTTAAAAAAATTTTGCCATAACCTCCCCTAAAAATGGAGGTCCCAAGTGTCGACAAAACTAATTTTTCTTATTTTTGAAAAATATTTTGTTTCACAATTCAACTCAAGCACACTCCCAATCATCCACCCTTATAACCTCAACTACAATCCTGCAAGAAAAGTTCACACTTCTATATCATTTCTCAAGATTACATATCATTCGCTAAGTTTCATTACCATACCATTGTTTATTCTCTTGTTACATACACCATAATACTTAATATGTTACCAAACCTTTACAATAGATATAACGTACTTGCCATACTACTATTTTATGTCAAAAATCCTATCCTAATCGTCGTCGAGCTGGTGCTAGCCACTGCAGAAATGCTGATCTTCTATCCACTACCTGCGAGTTAGACATATAACTCGCTGAGCAACTTATTGCCCAGTGGGTACTTTAACCATTGCCGAATATAAATAGTGCAAGGATGGTTGTTGAAACACATATAAAAGTAGAATACTGCATAATTAAACTATTTTCATACAATTATCATATTTATATTTTCTAATTAAGTTAAGATTCACCTTCTGTATGTAAATAACATGTAATATAACTTTATTATAATTACGAGTTAATCTACTCCACTAGGTAATTATGAATACACCAATCTCGGAATGAGGCCTCGTATAGAGTTACGCGTGATCTTGACCACACACGACTAATTGCCATGGTCTTGGTCTCACACGATATGGAATATACAAGATAACTGCGTGGTCTTGGTCTCACATGACTAGTTGCCATGATCTTGACCTCACACGATATAACCCCCATTCCATACCGGTTTTACCCATTTACCGAGTAGAACATATATAACATTTCATAAATACCCATTCACTTCGTATATATATACCACATATTCTCCATGTATATACAATATATACTTACACAAATACCACATATACTCACATATGTATCATATGTATTCACATATTTTCCATCTAATTTATTCTTCATATTCATACTTAAACTTAATACCAAAAATAAAATGATAAAACACCCACACCAAGTTTTTGACCAAGTTAATAATGAAAAATTACCATATGAACAATAAACTCTGGTTCTTGACCCAACTTGATCCTTGTTTTAGAAAATTTGTATAAAATAATACACTTGGCTAAAAACTCTAAAATTTTTACAGAATTTAGTTTTTCATCTTAAAATAATTCCTTTAAAATTTTATATCAAACTAGACACAAAATCTTGGTTAACTAGTTCACCCAACCAGACTGCTCCAGTTGCCCTGCATCCTGGCAGCAGTTCTGAATTTTATGAATTCCGTAAATTAAATTCAATCAATGTGGTTCCAAATTATTTTTATCAAATACTAGACTTACTAAAAAACAACATATCCAAAATTCAACTCAAGATAATTTTTCTATATTTAATTAAAAATCATACAAGTCACAGCATTTTACTAATTGTAAAACAGAAAAATTTTAAAAGGAGTTCAATGGTTAAAGTACCAAACCTTGCTTTTCCTTGCTCTTCTTATCTATTTCACTTCCTTTCCTTTCTAATATCCTTGATTTCCTATGAATTTAACATCACATATACAAAGGTAAGAACCCTAGGTATAGACATAGTCTTATCTTATGATTTTTCTAATGGTTGCTAGCTTATTTTCACCATTAAACACCATTATTTCCTTCATCAAATCCTTCAATTAATTATTTCTTGAATTTTCTCCAAATCTAACTACATGAACCCTAATTTCAATCTCTTAAATTAACCATTAATTCATGAAATTAAAACTAGAGATAGGTTTCTCTTACCTTATAATCTTGTTTGTCACCAAACTCTTTAAACCAAAAGCCTTAAACTTTGGAAAAATCACCTCCTTCTTCCTTCTCTTATGGTTTGGACGAATTCACCATGCAAGAGAGGGCTTTTATACTTTCTTTCCTTAGCTTATTTTGATCCAAATGGCAGCCATAAGTGGTGAATAGATGTTGACTTCCAATTGGTACACCTTATAGCAAAAATGGCCACTTTTAATTGGTCCATTTGCCTTCTTCCAATTGGTACACCTTATAGCAAAGATGGCCACTTTTAATTGGTCCATTTGCCTTCTTCCAATTGGTACACCTTATAGCAAAGATGGCCACTTTAATTGGTCCATTTGCCTTCTTTCAATTAGTACACCTTATAGCAAAAATGGCCACTTTTAATTGGTCCATTTGCCTTCTTCCAATTGGTACACCTTATAGCAAAATGGCCACTTTTAATTGGTCCACTTGCCTTCTTCTTTTATCTATTTATTTAGCAAGCCATTAAGCTTTATTTTATTCATATTTTGACCCCCTTAACTTTCTTGTGTTGTAATTTTATAGTCTAGGGTGTGAAAATATCAAAATACCCTCCAGCGATTAATCGATTGTAACTTTTAAACCGTGCGCTTTTGGGAAAAATTGAAATCCATGGTTATGACCCAATTAATCTTGAGAATATTCTTTTGGGGTCGGATATGGGCACTATTAATAACTTCCGACTCTTAATTTTTAAGTTTACATAGTTGCCCCTAACTTTTGAGAAATTCTCACTTAGGTCCTTTTGATATCCCTTCCTGACCTTGCTGTATTTATTTATTAATATCTTTTTACTCACAACTCTGAATTAATTAATTCTTATTCCCACTGAAACTATACATACGGGGCTATATTGTTTCAAAATTTCAGGTCGATCTGAGCTATATCTGATTTTTGACAGTCCTTTGAAGTCAAGCCTACTATGCTGTCCTAAGGCAGCTTGCACATTGTCTACTAAATCCATCATATCTTATTCTGTACAACTCCAAATTGAGTAATTTCAAGTTATACATCTATCTAAGACACAAATAAACAATTAAGTCTTCTTTGAGACTCTCTAATTCTGTCATTAACTTGGATGAAATTCGAGCTCAAATTATAAGTCATGTTCTAAACTCCTTTGTTCTAAGCCTAAATCATATCCTCTATGTCTGTTTCTTACCAATCTGGAATTCAGGATGTTACATTGAGTCGTTTCCTTGCCAAGTGGTACATAATCTGTTTGTTCACACCATTACTACTCAACTTAGCAGTACGGGGGTTGTTGGCCTGAGCGAGTTGTTCTTCTTGAACTGCATGGTCCAGAAGATCCAATGTAATGTAGCTCATTCTATCACACACTTTTTCTATGAGTAGTCCAAGAAAGGGGCACCGAGCAACTTGCATGATGGCATGTATATCACGAGACTGGCTCACAGCTTTGGTGTGTTGGATGGATGTCTCCTGATGACTTTGGATGGGCTCCCCAAACTTTTAGGCGTGGACACTTTGAAACGGTCGAACCGGGAGAAGGTGGTGGAGCTGCAGGCACCACCTACGAGTTCTGAGCCAGTTCTTCCTACTCACTCTGAGCCAGTTCTTCCTACTCACTCTGAGCTAGTTCCTCCTCCTCCCACTTCCGACATACCTCCACCTCCATCGACAGATGTCCCTACCCTATCCACCACTGCTGGACCTTCTTCCTCAGCTGGCCTGCCCTTTACTCTAGCCCCTACTTTCAAAGACTGGCGTCATTCTATTGATGTTGAGTAGGATGATGAAAAAAAACCAACTGAGTTTGAGCACCAGATATGCAGGATGGAAGGAAAAATTGGAAACATCGAGCTAAACAGGAATAAATTATTGACTCAGCAGGACCAGATCCAGCATTCTATGAAGCAGCACTACTCATCCTTCCAAAAGCAACTGGATCACGAGATACTGAGGAGGCAATGGCTCAAGCAGTCCATGCCTGAGTTTTAGAGGTCTCATGGATTTAGCCCTTAGCAGCCACCACCTCCACCGTACTAGCCTCCAGTACCCTGTGTTGATGTTTCAGATAACGGTGCTAGTGATGATGCTAGTGCTAGCAATGATGATAACAGTGCTAGTGATGATTCCAGTGTCGAGCCCACGACCGACTAGCTCATTTTTTTTATTTTCTTATTTTATTTTTTTTAATTTATTAAAGATGACTGTACATTTAATTTTGTAGTTTTGTCTTTCTTTTTATTATTATTATTTTTATATATATATCTTTGAACCTTCACAATTTTGTATGTCCATTTTTTCCTGTAACTCATTCGACTTCTCAACACTTTTGAAACCATATTCATATATGTTGATTCAGGACATGTCAGGATAGTTCTCTCTCTCTTTTGTTCTTTTTCTTATTTTACACACATTGGGATAATGTGCGTCTTATGTGTGGGGGAGAGGTATATTTTTTATATTGAGCTTTTATTTTCATTCTTGCATTTGATGCATTTGTCTCATTTACTTTCTTTGACTTTACTTTTGGGTTTAAGTAAACTAGATTGCTATAATAATATGAAGTGAAATGGTTCCTCTTTTTATTAAATTAATGGTTGATTTAATGAACGACAATATCTTGTTGAGGTTGACTCGGTTTTCTTAATTGATTGCTAAAGACTAAATGTGATAGTTTGAATTAGGTAGTTGATTGATGAGAGTTGCACATCTGAAGTTTAAAACCTTAGTTACATTTTTTAGCATGTCCCAAATCCTTAGATACTTGAGTCGAACTTAGCGTGACATTTTTATTATCTTAAGTTCCTGACCACTTTATGTGAAAAAAACTAAAAAAATAAAAATATGGTAAATAAATAAAAATATATAATTTTTTAGGAGCTTTGAAAATTTATCCTTGTTCCGCTGATTTTAACTCTTGAATTGAAATGAATGAGTTCGAATCATGAATAGTGCTAGCACTACAAAAAAACACGCTATCTGCGACGGACAGAATCCGTCGCAGATCCGTCGCAAATCCGTCGCAAATCAAGTTTTGCGACCGATCTGCGACCGATCTGCGACGGATACGATCCGTTAGTAAAAAAGGCGTCGCAATTTTCAATTTGCGACAGGCCGTCGCAGATTGCGACGGATTTGCAACCACTCGGCGGTTGCAAATCTCGCGCTTAAATTTTCGCGGGTAAAGGGCAGCCGTCGCAGATTCCGTCGCAGATTTCGTCGCAGATTTCCGTCGCAGATTTCCGTCGCAGATTCCGTCACAGATTTCCGTCGCAAATTCGTTGCAGATTCCGTCGCAGATTGCCGTCACAGATTCCGTCGCAGATTGCCGTCACAGATTCCGTCGCAGATTGTCGTCGCAAATTCCGTCATAGATTTCAAATATCCGTCGCAGATTCATAGCAAATCCGTAGTAATTTAATATTAATTTTTATTGAAACTATTTATATTATCAATTAATTTTATGAGAACTTTATAAATACATTTGGAACATTTAAACAAAATCTAAAAAAACACTAATTACATTGATAAAAATAATTCTTTTATTAATCTTCAATAGAATAAAATATTTTACAATTTAACTATACAAGTGTTAAGAACACTACTATAAATAATCTATCTTGAAAATAACAATATAGATCTTCAATATTAAATTATAGTGCTGGAGCGTTCTCTCCTTATCACGTCTTTCAGATCCTGAACAACTTCAGATATTGGAGGCCTGAATTCTGGTTGAGTCTGCAAGACATACTTGAGGTTAAGAGTGGAGGCCTCCAAGACATACTTTCCTTATACCACTCTATCCAAATACTGCTTCTAGATTGCTGCACTTCTGAAAGCACTAATATAAGTTAGATATATATGGTAAAATTAGCATTGCATAAATGTTCGGCTCCCATTTTCAAGAATAAAGTTTTCATAGTACTTGATAACATAGGCATGCACTTTGAATGTGCAGTTTTCCCCACATGAGCTACTGCTATGAATCTTCCTCTCTCTTGTGCAAACTCTATACATAATATGTTCACTTAAAGTCGTATATTATCCCAACCCCAAAAAAAAAAAAGTTAACATGTCAACCATGTTCTTTCAATATAACATGTTAACCCTTCCCTTTCAATTTAACAAGTTAACATGTTATACCTAAACTTTCAAAAAAGATTTAAAATTCATATCTCAATCTCAGTTAATTTAACTAAATAAATATTTTTTTTTAAATCTCTACTAAGTATAGATTATAGGAGGCATGTGCAAGCATTGGAAGAATGAGCATTTGCATCACAACCACCAAATGATCATGAGCAAGTTGTTTTGATTGGAAAAGGTTCAAAAAATGCAAGAGAAGTGATCTCTTCAAGTTGGGTGGATAGCCTTCAGCAACCTGGTACAAAGGATGATTATTTGTTTAATCCATACCACTATCAAATCAACTGGGAAAGATATTTAGAACACCAAAAAATGGTATGGAGCAATGTACCTCAATAATATAAAACTCCTTCAAAAAAGTATAGTCAATACGACTATAAAACAAGAAGATGGAGAGAATGTCAAACAGAACATTGACTTCAGTTTTATCATGTCGCAAGTAATTCAGGAAGCATTTGACAAGCCATTTGCTTTCTTTAACCTGCATTTAATAAAGGATCCAAAGACTATCTGTTAATCACTGGACAATCACTATTCACAAGGACAATCTGCAAAAACAATAATGAAAAAATTAAAAACATGTATTCTGAATGAGCAAACATTTAAAAACAAGTAAATTTGTCCAATCCAATAAAGTCACATTTCTCTGTCTTGACAATATAGTAAGTTCGAATTTGAAGCTAGATTCATGACTAGTCAATTCTGTCTCAGAAAATTCACTTTTTTACTGTTTGTTTAATAAAAAATGGCGTTTGAAGATAAACAAAGACAGTCCAAAAACATGATCCTTGGTATAACTACAGCATGGAGTTCTCTGATAATTCAAAGCAAAGCAAACATAAAGAAAAAATTACCTCCCATCCATGAACCTTAGAAAAGGTTCTGGCTTCAGTCTCATTTCCAAAGACATAGTCCATATATCTGTAGACAAAAAGGCTCATGAATACTTCACTAGTAATTTGTAAATGATAAGAACTAAGATGGAGGCAGAAACTTACGGCAGAACTTTCTCCTGGGCATCCTTGAAGAACTCACAGATGAATGGAGCAGAAAGATTCATTGAGAAGATCTGCAAATGCATGATTAAATCACTGAGACTCCACATAGCAATAATAATTAGAACAAAAAAAAAAGACAAGGTTTACCTTGTTGTGAGCAGCTGCATGTTCAGCAACAAGTTGAATTGACTCAGGAGAGACAGTAAGGAAAAACCCAGCAATATAGAAATATTTTGCTTTCTCAACTGTTAAAACAGAGTTGGTCAGAATAGACCTCCAGGAGGCATAACCAACAACTAAACAAAAGGAACTGAGAAGGAAGTACCCAGTGCCCAGTTTTCTGGTCTCTTCAAATGCTCAGATTTGTAACAATTTGCAGCTGACAAATTTGCAACAAGCGATCTGCAAGAACATTCAACTTTTACCCAACGGATAACAACAAATAAACAATCAGATGATGATGCATCAATGTCAATATGCAGGTCTCCTTTAATCCCCCGCACTTCTACATTGTAGAAGTTAAAAGATCACTGCCTTTCAGAACACCCTGAATGCAAGACTAGGTGAAGACAATACCCACTCAAACTGTCACACATCCCAGATAAACAGCATCTAGAAAAGAAACTGGATGATATGCACACAGTAGGACATTAGGACCCAATTTGAGGTGTCCATGATGACTGAAATCTCATGTAGAAAATAGGGTTTTAGATAATGGTTTCGGAAATGATTTGAGAGTCAGAAACCATGTAATAGACCAACTACTGTGAATAATTTTCCTAATTTAGCAAAACAACTAAATATTAAGAAAGTTTTTCAATCAAATATCATTACCATCTTGTGTATCTAATAATTTAGAATGATAAATATATAGTAGAACATATCATTTATTACGAAATTTGTTAAAAATATATACATGATTTCCAATCACCCATATCATAACAGGAAATATCATATTGGTAATGGATGATCATATAGTGGGGAACACCAGCATGAATCATCTCCTTTTCTTTTTCTTTAAAAAAGGACAAAATCAAACTTAAAAATAATGTAGTGACACCTTTATTTTTAATTACTAGAATGATCATATAATCAACAACCTCACCACATTAGTGCAAAAGAAGCAGCAAAGAATGGGCACACTTATACAAGTAGACCAAATGGATGTAGGAGACAATTACAAGAGGTGAAAAACTAATTAACTCAAATAAAACCACCCATCATTCAAATGAACCATTGGTACATTTTTCCTTCAAGTAATGTTGGGACCAACAGCAATTGAAAATCCCAATCAATCTTGATTGATAAAAGCTCAAAAGTAGAGATTTACGAGCTAGTGAGACTTCCCAACATAGGACTGATTCCCAAATAGCAAATGGCCTCCCCAGAAAGGAAAATGAATAATTCAAAAACCATATCAATAAAAAAGATCTCACTTGTTATTATGAGAAGAAGAAGAATAGATATAGTAAGCAATTATGGTTCCTGGTTCTTAAAAAAAATGACATAATAACATGTAATGATACTTGGGAGCAAGAAAAAAAATGGCCAACGCATTATATACAGGAAATTTTCAACTGTAAGTTGCAAAATGAGCTTAACAAGGTAAAACTAACCTCTCACCACCAACAACACAAACAGCACATGTCCCCGTTGCAGCAGTCTCGTCCTCGTAATAATGAACCTGATAATGCAAGCTAATTAAATCCTAGACAAGAAAGACAACCTCAAAAATGGAAATTAAAGATGCAGAGTAATTTACATTAACACCAGATTGCCTGCAGCTTTTCTTCATCTCTTCTCCAAACTTATCCTTCCCAATGCAACCGATGTAACTTGTTGCACCAGGAATTTGGAGCATCCACTGCAAGGGACACAAAATACCAGAAAGGAAGAAACAAATGTGTTACATATAATAGAAGCATAAATAAAAAAATATTTATCCAAGGCAACATGAAAACAGACCTGAGCAACTCTGATTGAATTTTGAGTAGCACCTACAAGTAAAAAAGAAAGACAGTACTCTCATTAGCTCACAGACGTCAATAGATCTTGTTATTCACTAACTACCATATTGAGTTTTAATATAGATTTGGAAAAACCAACCTTATCAATCACTTTACATGTTTGTATTTAATCAATATAAGACTTTTTACCAAAATATATTCTTAACAGGATGAGAAATATCTTTTAAAAAATGACATTAATAAACTTCCAAATCAATGAAATTCTAATTTTACCTCCAGCAATATATTCTACATTGGGATTGTTGGCCATTTCTTCATACCTTCAAAGTTCAAACAAGATGAGATCATTTAAAAACCAATAAAATATTTCAAATTCCGAGCAAAAATTCAAAATTGAGCTAAACCAGAACACCAAGATCATAGTAATGAAATTATTCAGTTCTGATATCACATTTTTATATCGATAGCAATTCGGAGCAAAAACCAACAATAACTTAAGAAACCCAAAAAAAAAGTAAAAAGATAAAAGAAACGAACTTACATTGGCAAGTGCTTGTCTTCGGCAAGAATAGCATTGTTTGGCTTGATGTCATATCTGTTAAGAGAATTAAATATATAAACAATCTTTCTTCCTTTTCCAGAACTTTAAAACAAATCCATTATCAACAATCAATCATTTGAACTAACAATAACTTGAATTCGAATCTAAATTTTCTATAAATGCAGAACATACAAGATCTGTATTCCTTTATATTCAATTCAGCTCAATTATCTCATTTTCAAACACTAGTAAGCTACAAATCTGACAAATATATTCATATCTATCACATGTTTACATTTTGTAAAGCCACAAAGGAAACTAATAAATATAAAACAAATACTACTATCATATAAATACATATCCAGAATAAGAAATGAATTTTCTAGGCAACCAAACAAACAAAGCAGGAAAAAAATCAATAAGAAGAAAAGTAACAAAATTAAAAAAAAAACTGACTTGTTCAAGAATTCTTCTTCGACAACAGCAGAAATGTCGAGAAGAGGATTGCCCATGCCTAATAGAATTCCTTCAAACGCCATTTTTTATTAAACAAACAGTAAAAATATAAGTTGGTACAAAACGAAAATTGAACAGGGGAATGAAATGTTGGACAGAAAATTCACTTTTTCTCTTAATGCCATGGACATGAACATAAACAAAATATAAGTTGGTACAAAACAACACTACTCACTGATATCTGGAATGTGTGTTCTATTATATCATCAACAGCGCGCTCAGATCCATGGGCAATCAAATACTCTATAACAGATAAAGCCTGATATCAAAGAGACATTTTGAAAAGAGGGTTTTAGAAAGGCCAACAAGGCAACAACGCTGGGGAGTATATAAGAAACTAGTGCCTGAAGTATCAAAACTTCGACGTCGAATATTCGGAATGTCTACTACATTTTCGGCATTTGCGACGGAAATCTGCGACAGACATGTTTCCGTCGCAAATTTGCTACGGATCTGCGACGGATTTGCGACGTAAAATTTTTCACAAAATTCTCGGCGGGAGTAATCCCGCCAACTTTAGCGACGATTATTTGCGACGGACTGATTTTCGTCGCAGATCTGCGACGGATTTGCAACGGATTTGCGACCAATTTCTCAAAATTCCTCTGACTCGTGCTTCCGTCGCAGATCCGTCGCAGATCCGTAGCAAATTTGCGACGAAAACATGTCCGTCGCAGATTTCCGTCGCAGAATTCCGAATATTTTTATAGTGAAATTTGCGACGGCAATAGACGGTAGCAGATCTCCGTTGCAAATTGATTTTTTTAGTGTTTTCTCTCGCGCCAAGTTTCCGCGCCAACTTTTGCGACGATTATTTGCGACGGAATGATTTTCGTCGCAGATCTGCGACGGATTTGCAACGGATTTGCGACAAATTTCTCAAAATTCCTCTGATTTGTCCTTCCGTCGCAAATCCGTCGCAGATCCGTAGCAAATTTGCGACGGAAACATGTCCGTCGCAGATTTCCGTCGCAAATGCCGAATATTTTTGTAGTGTAGTAGCATTTGAATAGTGATTCTAACTTAGTAATTGGGGGTTGGCATCACAAATGTTTCCTTCGAGTCAAAAAGTTAGTATCAGTTTAAACAAGTCGGGCTCCTTTTGTGTAATATCCCAAAGTATACCCTAAAAGTTTTGGCATTATTGTTGTATTTGGATTTAATGTATATGTTTAAGTGGGAAGATTAAAGATGAGAAGAGAGATGTGTATATGTTGTATATATAGAGATATATACAACATATACAAGTCAAATTATTATATGGTCAAAAGAAGAAATATTTGATTTTAATTAATTAGTGGAAAATGGAAAATTTAGTGAGTGGAAGAGGATATTTTAGATTATTTCAATATTATTTGCTTGGTGGAGGTTTAAGTGGAGAATAAGAGTTTGACTTTGTCTCTTTTTCTTCTTCATTTTCTTCTTCTTTCTTTGGTTGGCCGGGCATCACAAAGCAATAGAGAGAAAGAGAGTTTTTGTTTTCCAAGCTCAAAATTGAAGAAGATTTCTAGTGATCAAGTTGGAAATCTAAGAAATTTTATCAACTTTGGTAAGTTTCCACTTGATTTCCTTGTTTTATTTTAAGTTGTATTTGAGTTTGATGATTGATTGTGGATAGTATGAGTATGTTTGATTGTGGTGTGTTTGAGAGTGTTGGGTTTAATTGATTGTGATTTTGGAGTTGAATGGAAGAGTAAGTGTTGTGTTTATGTTATGGTTTTGAATTGGTAATTGATGTCAATATTGAGTTTGATCAATTATTTTTGGTAGACCTTCAAGATGTTTGTGTTTAATAAAGTTTAAGGCATAGAATACATGAGTTTGATTGGAAACATAAGCATTTTGGATGCCACGCCCGTGGCCCTTGGATGCCACGACCGTGGGGGTGTTAGGCAAATTGGACAGATTTGGTTGCTAACCCATGACCGTGGGGGTTTGTGAGGCCACGATCGTGGGGGGTTGTGAGGCCACGACCGTGGGGTTGTGAGGCCACAACCGTGGGGACTTATAGAGTGGTTTTGGTTGGTATTTGTGATCTATGGATCTAGTATGAGATTAATAGGTGAATAATTGCATTGGAATTCATGTATTTGTAAATAAGTGTGTATTATTCCTTTTGGATTAGGTCATGAAGAGGTTGAGTTGCCCTAACCTAAGTGTTGAGAATTCTTGGAAGAGGAAGTGTATAGATTGGTGTGAGTTGCTCTTGAGGTAAGTACAAACTTGCATGGTTGCATACATTTACATGATTTTGAGACTTAACACATTTGGTTGTAAATGTGTTAAGTAATTTACTATATTGTTAATACAATTTGATTAATGTTATGATTTGTATAATGTGAAAGATATGATGATCATTCAAATGTATGTGCAATGCAATTGGATATGATGAATTGCTTTAATGTGAATTGAGATATGATGAGATGTGATGCCATTGTGGTTGGCTATAATGATTCAAATGAAATAAGTGGGGCATGTTTGCCTAGATGATGATGAATTTAAAATATATGTCCAATGCAATTGGTTATGTATACTCTATTGATGAGATGTGAAGCCATTGTTGTTGGCTATAATGATGCAAATGAGATAATTAAGGCATGGTTGCTTAAATGATTATGAGAAAATGAGAATGAAATTGATAATGAAATAATGAATGAATTGTGTGTCTAATGTGTTATTCCATTTTTTCAGAGTTTTGTTGTTGGTGGCATGCCTAATGGTAACAATCTCTTGAAGCTAGGTTGGATTTGATCCTTGAAGCCAAGTTGGGTTGAAGTTTAGCATGCTTAACTCCCCTTGAAGCTTGGTTGGGTCTAGTCCTTGAAGCCTAGTTGAGATGTTACAACCCTTGAAGCTAGGTTGGGTTTGGTTCTTGAAGTCAAGTTGGGTTGATACTTAGCATGCTTTGTTCCCCTTGAAGCTTGGTTGAGCCTAATCCTTGAAGCCTAGTTGGGATAATGATAATGATAAATGTGATAATTGAACCAAAACATTAACTCTGAAAGTGGAATGGCATATTAGTGTCTTTTGGGCCCATGCTTGTCTTTGTTTCAATGTGATTCATGAATGGTGAAACAATTGAATAAAATAATGGAATGTATTGTTATGAAAAATATTAATATATCATTTATGAATAATGTTTTTATTGTTGAAATGTGTGACATTAGCATTGCATTGAAGCATTTTGTTATTGTGGTTTGTACCACTAAGCCGTTGGCTTAGCGCGATTGTGGTTCATCGCGCAGGTGACAGGGTAGAACCAGAGAGTTCGTCTAGACCGAGTCGAGTCTAGATTTTGAAGTGTTGATAGTGGGCTTAAAGATCAAAGACTGACTGCCAAACATGTATAAACTTTAGGTTTTGTACAATTTGATTTTGATGTTTATGTATTTGTAAATACCTCTACATTTTCCGCTGCGTATTGAATGAACGTTTTATTTATTGTGTTTTATGATATAACCTAAATGTTTAAGTTTGCTTATATTATTGTATAAAGGAGTGAGTTGTTTGTTTAGTAAACCGTAGCATTCCTATATTCAGTATACGTATATTACAGATATGGTGGTATGTAGTGTGTGTATACGGGGTATAGGGGTGTTACATTTTGAAAAAAAAAATATTTCACTCAATGCATTTTACCAAGGGGTCAAAGAACTTAAGAGAAAATTTACACTTTCTTACTTCGTTCATGACTTTTGAGTTCTTGGAATTTTATGCTCAATCTTTTAACTATGAACTTTTAGATTTTAGATATGTTAGATTTTTGTTTTGAAACTTCTTAATTCAGCTATCATGTTTGAGATTTAGTTTTTGGTTGACAATGTTGGGTTTTCTAATTCAAGTATTGTAAAACTTTTATTTTCTTTGGATATAGAGGGGTCCTTCATTTCTGCCTATTATAGTGATTTGGTTTGCTTAAGGACAAGCAAAAACTCAAGTGTGGGGGAATTTGATAAGTGTATAGTTGGTGATATTTTTGCCCTTATTTCTTAATATATTTAATATGAAATTGAGTTTAATTTTCTTATTCAAGTGTTTATTAAGGTTGATTCCAGGAACCTTTGACACATTGGGACCTTAAGATTATTTAGGTCGGAATCACGAATGAAAGACAAGGAAATGAGCTATTTTGGGCAAATTCTTCAATTGACACGCCCAGTGACATGGGCGTGTCAATGGCCTTGTCATTCAACTACTTTACAGAAGCGTCGACACACCTGGAGACATGGGCATGTCACTGAATGTGCCATTGATCCTGCCTTACAGAAGCTGTGACATGCCCACTGACATAGGTGTGTCCCTGATCGTGTCTCTAACTAAGCATTGCAGTAGCAATGACACGCCCAAGGACATGGGCGTGTCACTGCCCATGTTATTAAAGTTTAAAACAGCACTGTTGACAAATCCACAGACACGCACGTGTCAATGGGCATGTCAGGCAAAAATTTATGGGCTATATAATCTAAGCTAAAGTGTGAATTAGGGATCCAGTTTTGATTATTAGAGCTGACTTCCTGAGAAAAAGAGAGTTTTTGGCAGCTGGGAGTGAAGGTGAAGATCCAATTCATGCAAGATTTAAATAAAGATTCAAGGATTGAAGTGAAGAAACATAACTCATTCATTATGGATTGTTTGAATTCTTTTACTTATTTTTTTTTTGTTTTTTTGATTATGAACATGAGCTAAAGTGTTTCTATCTAGATATTAATGAACCCTAGCCTTGTTGTATGGATTAAATAGTTCTTATTAAATTAAATCATTTGATTGAGTTATTTTATCCTTTTGATTCTTAATTTCTTATTTCCAATTGATAATAGCATGCTTATTGATTGGTTACAATTTTCATATTATTGACTTGAAAAAGCTTTATATGAACAAAATTTTAATTAGGATTGAGGGTTGATTGGAGTGCTAGAGATAGACTTACAAGATCCTTTGGTTCAAATTTCTTTGTTCTTATTGCACGATCTATTTAATTATGCTTGAGAAGAGATTCCTAGTATTCTACTTAGTTATTAGGGATCAATTCACTCAAGAGAGGTTTTAATCTAATTTAGAGAAATGCTACTTCAGCTCTATTATTTGATTTAATTGAATTGATATTCATAAATATTTTTATGGCTAGGGGGATTCAATATCTAGATAGTATTTTCATCATTAACTCTTTTTGTACAATATTTAATTTTTCTTTACTTTAATTTATTAAGTAATTCATCTTTATTTTAATCATCACAAAACTATTGATTTGCTAAACAACAGTTGAAATTTACACTAGTACTTGACCTTATCCCCAGTGGAACGATATCTTACTCACTACTTTATTACTTGTGCGACCCGTGCAGTTGTAGTAACACTGCGATAGCACAGATTCGCTATCAGTTTGGATCAATTCAAGACTAGTTCTTCAATAAAGTTGGTTGGAAGTCCCTTGCTGCTTTAGGTAATTACCTAAATTGCCCTTTTAGGTTTTCAATTTATGTTGTTATTTTATTGCTCTAATTTTTATCTGGCCTACCTTGTAGGTTTTCGGAGCTAGCAAGCTGCCCTAATTTTTTCTTATGCTGCCCTTGTGGGTTTTCAACCTAGCGGGCTCTCTTTTTTTATTTTTTTTATTTTTTATTTTGGTCCTAACTTTTGCCTAGACCACCCTTGCGGGTTTTTGAAACTAGCAAACCACCCTAATTTTTGCCTAGGCTGCCCTTATGGATTTCAACCTAGCAGGCTCTTTTTTTAATAAAAATTATACTTCTTTACAGATCTGATTACAGAAGCGCTTTTGCCTGGTTAATACCCCATCTATGAAATACACCAGATATCTGCCCCACACCATTCTACGAGGAAACTGCTTCATCCTACTTCTTCACATGCTGTGTGGGTTGATTAGATCCGTTCACAAGCTGTATTCAACATACGTTGATTGGTACCTTGGTGGAAGATTACCCATGTTACTATTTGGATGTATCTGATGTATGTTCCTCTTGTCGTTTTCTACCAAGGCACTTGCTATGATCCTCATCAACTTAATCACTAGTATGGAGCTGGGCCTTAGGAATCTAAGTTCACTTCTAACTTGGACATGTCTCGCTTGACTGAAGCCTTCTTAGATTGACTGAGGCAGAGTTGGCCTGCATGTTACACTTACTAGCTGCCATAAATTCTGCATTTGTTAATTCTTTAGAAAAAATGATGTTAGGATGAATAATAAAGGATGTTTTCCTTTATTTTCTAATTTGTTATCACTCTTCACTGTTTTGCGATTTACTTTACCCTATTGGTCAGATATTCAAAATAGTGCATTTAGAACAGTTTTATTATTAACTCTGTCTCATTAAATTAGGAGCAACCAAAAACATAAAGGTAGCATACACAAGATCACTCTTGTCACTAATCAGCCCTTTTGGGTTTTATAATTGATAATTTTCTCTCATTTTAGCCCTAATTATTGCCTAGCCAGCCCTTTCAGGTTTTCAAAATTAGTGGGTTGTTCTAACTTTTGCCTAGGCCACTCTTTTGGGTTTTCAACCTAGCGAGCTCTTTTTTTTAAACATAAAACTTCTTTAGCTGTCAATATTCACTGGTTCACTAAAATCATTCCCATCCATGTCTGACAATTTGACCGCACCCTTCTTCATGACTTATTTCACAACATACGGTCCTTCCCAACATAGTCTAAACTTTCCTCTTGGATCATGAACATTAGGCTTGCATTACTTTAATACTAAGTTCTCAGCTTTAAGCCTTCTTATTCTAACCCTTCTACTATAGGCTCGTGTTATCTTTCTTTGATACAGCTAGTGATGATATAGTGCCTTTAACCTTCTTTCTTCCAATAAGCCAGTTATGTATATCTACTTACCACTTATTATGTCTCAGGCAACTCAGCTTCCAAGACCACTCTCAGTAACTTGATCTCAATCTTAATAAGCAACACTGCTTCAATTTCATAAACCAAAGAAAATGGTGTCATTTTGGTCGGAGTTCGCACATTGGTTCTATATCCCCATAAGGCAAAAGGAAGCATTTTTGACCAATTATTTGCTGCTTCCACTACACCATTAGCCTTCAGTCTATAAAGGGAGGATCAGTGATGATGGATCTAGTACTTAGAAAATAAGTCCTTAACTGCTCTTTGAAACTGCAACCCATTGTCTGATACCATACTTCCCAGATGTGACTTTTCTTAATAAATCGAGCCATTTGCTTTACCCCTAACTTATTGAATTATTCAGCTTCAAACTATTTTGAAAAGTAATCTACTACTACTATAATGTATCAGTGATCGTTTAAAGCTGTCGGATGTATCTTCCTAATAATGTCAAATCCCTAGGTTGCAAAAGGCCAGGATGAAGACATAAAATGCAATTCTTTGGGAGTTAGGTGATTCAAGTTTTCGTACATCTGGCATTGTTGTACCTCTTCACAAAATCAATATAATCTTTTACCATGGTTAACCAATAGTAACCTTACCAAATTGTCTTCTTAACCAAGGCTAAGTTATTCATATGGGGTCCACAGCTTCTCGCATGTATTTTTGACATGATCTGCCCAACTTTATACTTCCTCAAACATCTTAAATGCACCCCCATTATGCCATCTTTAATACAACTCTCCTTGGAAGGTGATGTATTGCAAAGACCATCGCCTTATAGCTCTCCTCTCCTCCCTTGTTGCCCCCAACTGGTATTTTCTATTTTTCAAGGACTGCCTTATAATATCATACCACACATCATGATATGTGTCATTTTTCATGATCATTTCATACTTATAGCAAGGAGTTGATGAACTGGTCGACACTAGAGGCTTAAGGAATAATTTGATAGAATCCTCTCCTACCAAAGCCAATGTGGCTAAGGCATCAGCCATCTGGTTTTTCTCTCTTGGTAGATGTATAAATATGCAATCCTGGAAGTTCTTCTTCATCATAGTCAAGTGATCATGGCATGGCTTGACCGTTTCTTCTTTTAACTCCCATTCTCCATTTATTGGGACACCACTAGCAATGAATCACCAAAAACTTGCACTTTATCAACCTTCATCATCATAAGGGTTTTCAAACCAAAGGTACATGCTTTATACTCTACTATATTATTTGTTGCCTTGAATTTCAACTTCTTGGCTAAACAAATAAGCTCCTTTTCTGGTGATTCTAATATCACTCATAAACTAGCTCCTTTTCTATTCAGTATTCCATCAAAATACATCTTCCATCCTTGTACTTTTATGGCCTCCAAGTGGTCATATGGAAATTCTAAGGTTACTTCCTCACTGTTCGGTAGTGGTTGTTGAGCCAAGAATTCTACTATCGCTCTACCTTTGATGGTTTTTCTGGTTATATAATCAATCTCAAACTCTTCTAGGATTATCAATCATCTACCATACTTCCCAATCAGTGATGGCGTCTCTCTTAAATACTTCGATGGATCCATCCTGAAAATTATTTGCACACTATAAGACTGAAAGTATTGTTGTAACTTCTTTGATGGCCAAACCACAGTTATACAAGTCTTTTCAATGATACTATACTTAATTTCATAATGCAAAAGCTTTCTTCTCAAATATAAAATTGCATACTCAACTCCTAATTCATCTGTCTGGGCCAACATTGCCCCTATTGACTCTTCTTCTACTACTTAGTATAGTAACAATGGTTTACTAGGTTTAGGTGGCTTCAAAACATGTGGATTCAATAAATACTCTTTTATGCACTCAAAGGCCTTATGACACTCTTCATTCCACTTGATCGGTTGGTTCTTTATGAGTAGTTTAAAGATAGGTTCACAAATTGTTGTGAATTTTACAATAAATCTACTGATATACTGTAACCTTCTGATAAACCCCCGAACTTCCTTCTCCGTCTTAGGAGTTGGCATATCCCCGATTGCCTTAACCTTGTTAAGGTCAATCTCAATGCCATTTGAGCCAATCACATGCCCCAGCATCTTACCTGAAGTAACCTCAAATACACACTTCTTTGGTTTTAACCTTAGATTATACTTCACTGTTCTTTCCAAAAAGATTTTCATGTTTTGGAAATGTTGTTCTTTTGTATCCAACTTCACCATCATATCATCAACATAAACCTCAACTTCCTTATGCATCATATCATGAAACAAGGTAGTGGCCATCCTCTGATAGGTTGCTCCAACATTCTTTAATCCAAACGGCATCACCCTATAACAAAATATACCCCATGTAGTAATGAATGTAGTTTTAGTTTTATCCTCTTGAGCCATTAACACTTGATTGTATCCAAAAAATCTGTCTATGAATGAGTGTAGCACGCTAGAGGCTGTACTATCGATAAGGACATCTATATTCGGTAAAGAAAAGTCATCCTTAGGGGAAGCCTTATTTAAATCTCTTTAATCCACACAAATTCTAATTCTCCCATCTTTCTTTGGCACAGGGACAATGTTAGGTAACCAATCAGGATAATCTATCACTTTTAGAAACTTTACTTGTATCTGCTTAATGACTTCTTCTTTGATCAACTCTACCCATTCCGGCCTTAAATGCCTAAGTTTTTATTTGACAGGCCTTATGTGAGTGTCAATAGGAATCATATGCTTGGTTGTATCTCGATTAATGCCAGGCATATCCTTGTAATACTAAGCAAAGACATCTTTATATTTTTTGAATATTTTTTTCAAATCTCTCTCTCGCATTAGGAGTAAGTTCGGAAGCTATGCTAATATTTTTAGGATTGTCGATTATTCCTACTTTAATGATTATGTATCAACAAAATTAATATTAAAAATGCTCATATAATCACTACACGAATGTATGCAACCATTAGGAAAAATATCACACGAGTAAGCAAAATCAGACTTTATTACATTCATTTTGGAAAAGAAAACATCAACATCCTCATACAAAGTAGACAAATCAAAATCAAAATCAGAGTCAATATTCTCATAATCATAAACTACAAGGCTTTCAAACTTTTCTTAAATAAGGGCAGCAATCTCCTCTGGAGTCTTCTGGATCTTCAGGCCAGCCTTCTTCTTCTCTTCTGAGATGGATTCCTTGTCAGCTAGTAAAATAAGCTTCCTCTCTATTTGTTCCACAAGCTTAATAACGTCAGCAAATATCTCTAATCCTGGAATCAACTTCCCTATGAACATGATTGGCTCCAGTTTCCCTTAGAGTGCTCCCATATCTGAACTTTGACTAATGTCGCTTTAAGTGGAGAAAAATTCATTTTCTCATTCTTTTTCAGCAGAGCACCTCCATTAGCTTCTTTGCAACCCAACCCTTTTCTTGAAACCTGATTCTTGAAATCTGGAAGCTCTGTCACACCTATCTTCCCTTTCCCAAGGCCAGTTCATGGTAGATAATTCATTCTCTTCATCATGGTTAAGACTTTGGAGTCCACCATCTCATCATCAGAAATAACAAATACTCGAAATCCATTAAGAGGCCTTTCAATCATCAGAGCATTTACTACTTCACTATCTTCAGCCTCGATGACCACTATCTCATCCCCATTTGGGAACTTGATCTTTTGATGGAGCATTGAAGGAACTCTACCAAGGGGATGAAACCAAGGTCAACCAAACAAAAATGCAAATGTGACTGGTATATCTAAGACTATGAACTCTACCATAAATTCAATAGGACTAGCCTTTTCAACATCTTTAAAGGTTCCCTCAGCTTGACTCTTAGTATTGTCATAAGCCCTAATTGTCACCTCAGTTGGGCTCAAATCTCGTGTAGACATAGCTAGCTTTGGCAATATCTTGAGTGGGCACACATTTATAGTAGATCCATTATCGACCATGACATAAGGGGTTCTTTTCCTTTGACTTCCACCTTAATGAAAAATGGATGAAAGTGATCTCTCCCTTCTTCTGGTAACTCAACATCTAAGAATGAAACTATCCCAACATCAACCTTATTTTCCTTTTGAATGTCTTCACTTTTCTTCACTTCCTCAACTTTATTAACTCCTATAAAATTAATCAGCTTGTCTGTTATTGCAGAAGTAGAAATTTGCATGCTTGCCATAGCTTTGGCCTTAGTCTCCCAATGCTTCTTAGATGTAGCTGGTAAATCCCAAATACTAATACTAGCTTGAGTTCTTTTCAACTGTTTTTGGATAGCATCATCTTCCTCTTCTTTCTTTCCTATTTTAGCATCTTTTTCCTTATCAGCTTCTACTTCCTTTGGTGGTGGCCTTCCATAAGGCTTGTCAGAGTGAGTATTCAGTACCTCATCCTCTTCAGGCTCAGACCAGGTCCATTCTGTAACATTCATATTTTTGGTGTATAGTAGAATAATTAATATGGAAGATTAATTAATATGTTGGAAGCGAGAGATACAAGGCATAAACATAAACTATACAAATATATATATATATATATATATTGTATACATAAAGTATATAGAATATATACATGATGTACACAAGAGTAAGTAAAGATGTATAACATATATATAAAATATACATGATATATACATATACATATACATATATATATATGAGTTGGAAGAAATAAATAAATAAATAAATAAGAAAATTAAAATTAATTTTGGATAGGAATAAGATTAAGAATATCTTAATAATAAATTAATTAATTAATTAATCAAATATATATATATATATATGCTTAAGTTAAAGAAAAAAAAGGGAAATGGTTAACACAAAAAAAGAAAAAATGTGGGAAAGTGGAAAAGAAAAAAATAATAAATAATAAAAAAAATGAAAAATGAAAACAAAAAAAAGTCAAAAGTAAGTGAATATTTATGGATGGTAATTTAATAAGAATAAAGTAAATAATATTTGTATAATAACTAATTAAGTAATTAATATTATATAAATATATATTTATGGTTGGGAAAGGAAGATTAAAAATCAAAAACTCTTCTTCTTCATCTTCATCCACCATAGCCAATATTAGAGAGAGAAAGATATACTTTACCAAATCCATTAAATTTCACAAAGAATTCAAAGGAATTAAGGTGATTTTGAAGATAAATCAAGGATTAGGTATGTAATATTTCATTTTTAGTAGCTTTTCTTTTAAATTAAGAATATGTGGATTTTGGGTATGAATTGGAGATGGCTATAATTTATAAAATGGGTTGTTTTGAAGTTATTGTGATATGTATACAGTGATTTTAAGGTTAGTTGTGGGAAATGATTGATTTGGTGAAATTAGGGTTATGAGTGAGATGTGTGAAAATTGGGATTTTGAGTAAGGTTACTATAATTGCTAAAATAAATTGTTTTGATGTTGTTTTGATGAGTATGTAATGATTTTATTGTTGAATGATGGAAATGAGTTTGATATATTGAAGTTTGAATAGGGTAGTAAATGAGGGGATTAGGGTTTTAATGGAAATTTGGGTAGAAATTGTAAAGTAATGGCTATTTTGTATAAAATGAGCATATAAATGCTTCTAATTAAATAATTTGGGTGTTGTTTGGTTTATATGTGTTTAGACCAAAAGTTACTCTAAAGGAGCAATTTAGGGTTTAGAGAAAGTTGGGCTTGAAAGGAAAATTGGTTGGATTTGAAGGCTAAACAATGTTAGTGCATTCTTTGGTAACTCTTAAATTGAATTTATATGAATGGCATTCATCATTTTGGTATACTTTTAAAGTAGCATTGATCATTGAAAATAAATGGTGTTTGGATATAATTTGTATGTAGTATGTTAGTGATGTGAGAAATAACATTGTTGTGTGCAATATGGAAAAAATATGAAAAAAAGATAAAATATGTTTAAAGTGTGAAATATGCTAAAAATTATTTGAAAATATGATATGAAAAGAAATGTAAAATATAATGTGATATGTAATATGTATATGCTTGTGAAAAGTATTAAAATATGGAAATGAGTCACATTGTAAATGTGACTCATGGTTATGTAAAGTGATTGTGTAATATTGAATATGGTAATTGTATGAAAATGTGAGGAATTGATAAATGAGATGAATTGTGGAAGTGATCATAAGTGAGTTGATCAATTGACAAATGTGAAAAAATAATGAAAAGGAAATGAGAAAATGGAAATGTGATTTGAATGTGTGTTTATTCTGCACAATTATTGGTTCTAGAAAGTTAATGTTGGTGTGGTATATGTTGATAGACATGTACAGAGCTAGGTCATGAGAATGGGTTTGACTTGAGTAGAGCTATCAGATTGAGATGGAATATAAGCCTAAACAGAGTCAGGCCTAAACCCGAGCAGAGCTGGGTCATGAAACTGATGTTGTGATAGCCCAAATCAATTATTCTAGAACTTGATAATTGTGTAGAGTATTGTTGGGGCCCAACGTGTATTGTTGTGTAAGCCTATGAAAATTATGTAATGATGTGTGTGATGCAATGTCCCAATATATTTATGTGTGTTGTGAGATTTAATATTTATATATATACCTGATGAATCAATAAGTATTATGGGAGAATGTTATTAAATAACCAAATGAGTCTAAGATTGAGTAGATGAATATTAAGTGAATATATAAAATAATAGTATTAAATAATTTACAAATCAATGTATGTGTAAATATGAGTTATGTTATCATGAGTGTACCACTAAGCTTGTAAGCTTAGCGCAGTAGTGTGTATCGCGTAGGTGTTAGAACTGCATACCAGAGAAGTTCAGATTGTGATGAAAATTTAGAGGTTATCTGCACCACGAGACTAGACCAGTAGTGCAGCATATCATGCATAAGATTGTTTGAGAACACTAGATTTGTATAATATAACAACCAATTGTGAGTGTATTTAAACGAAGAAGGTTTTATTTAGTTTTGAATATGTATATAATGTACATTATTTTACTTTATTAAATACTTAATCTTGTATGGAGAAATGATGGAATTTGAGGAATTATATGTTGGAAGTTTTTATTTAGTTACAAGTTGTATAATTTTGTTTTGGGGATTTTATGAAATTATAGACAAAACTCTAGCTAATTTTCCCTGAGATTTTCTTTTAAAGATTTTAATGAATTATTAAATATTAATATATTTATTTATTAAATTAGCCTTTTAAAGGTGTAATTATTTTTTGTACCAAAAAAATGAAATTTCTATAGTTAATTACTGTGACAATCTTATATTTTACATATGTATTTTTACATATACAGGATGTATGTATTATATGTATGTAGGGTATAAGGGTGTTACACATTCTTCTTTCTTGGATTCTGATTCTCCATCACTGTCGGTTGAATCCCAAAACTCATTCACAACTCAAATGGACACCTCCTCCTTAACCATAATTAGTTCAATCTTACTGAGCACATCTTCTTCTTTAGTGGCCTCTCCATCTATATCTTGGAAAGATGATAAGATAAATTTCTCATTCAATTCTCCTCCTATCATAAAAGTTACTGGCATTGGTACTCTGTTAAACTTAGGCAAAGGATTGTCCTTCGTACTAGACTTGTTGGGTTCAGGCAACTTTACACTATCAATCAGATTCTAGATCTCATGCCTTAATCGCAAACATTTATTTGTCTCAAGCCCTTTCATTTAATGGAATTGACACCCAACTTTGGTATCAAAGTTAGGTGGTAAAGGATTTGGCAAAGGTTGAGGAGTTAGTGACTGTAACAACCCTTTCTTCTGCAGCTTGTTAAAAACCAAGGATTGCAATTTTTTCAACTCTGAAAGATGTCACCTATTTCCTTGACTAGTTGCATTGACATATACTACCTTCTGTGCACTTTGACTACCAGACTTATAATTCCCTTTTTCATTCCTTCTCATAGAAAAATAGCTCTTCTCTCTTTCTCATTCTTCTATTTATAAAAGCCAGCTTAAAAGAGAGCTTTGAAATCTCTAATAAGAGTGTGAGACATCCATTCATGAAGATTAGGCAAGACACATCTCACTATCATCCTAATCTGGTCAAACTCATCTGGCCTCTTCTTAAGAAATGCAGCCTTCATCTCTTCACATAATCAATGAAGCTCTCATTCTACTTTTGCTTGATTAATTCTATCTCCATTAGAGTAACTTCTAATTCTGCATTATGCCCATACTGCTGGATGAAGGCTTTATACAATGAATCCCGATTCTTTTGAGTGCTTTCCTCCAAGGTGTTGAACCAGTTTTGTACAATAGCATCCAATGAGAGCATGGAGTACCTTAGAGTTTAAGACTTAGTAGCTTGGGCTGACTGCATGGTAGTGATGTACTGCTTGACATGTAGATGGGCATTTCTTGTTCCATCAAACTTAGAGAAGGAAAGCATCTTGAACTTGTAAGCAACTTCTTCATTTTGTTCAAACAACTTGTCCACTTCTGACACCTCCTCAGTCTTTACCTTCTTTTCAAACTTCTTCTTAAAATCAGTAATCATCTTTTCCACATCAATAGTTTTGATTTTCTCCACAGCTTTCTTTTCTTTCTTCTTTTCTTTAGGATCTTGGAAGTATGCATCCTAGTCATCATCATTTATCACTACCTTATCTTCCTCAAAGGTCACCTCAGCTGTCTTAGCCTTTCTCTTATCCTTCTGCTTCTTGTTGCTAGCAGATGCTTCGGCATTGTTATCTTTCAATAGTCAAAGCAGTTGACTCCTCACAGTCTCAGCTAGGGCTCCCTTCATTTTTTCCATCTTGGAGTTGAGGGCATCATTCACCGATTTTTTAACTTGCTTAGGATCCATTGTTTTTGTGTGAAGTTGACTGAATTCTGACTGGATTCTAAGTCATTGGCATAGGTCAGATTTGTCGTAAACTCTTAAACTATCGTACCCCAAGTCTATGAGCCAGAAAGGATCAATACTATATAATGCAATGCATGTATGCACAAGTAACAATTAAACAAAGAGAGTAAGGATGTTCCTTCCAATCTTCTATCACCCATACATCAATGGTGAATCTCTTTTTCTAGGTATATGGTCAATAAAATATCAACATGGGATATATTTTTTTTAGAGAGATTCACTCAAATGGATTGACCAATAGTTGTGTTTTCAAATTTAGAAGTCAGTCCATGATAATTTTCACTAATTAAACCTTAATCCATTGGATCAACTGAAAATAATTTTTATGATATATTATTGATTAAAACTAAATTAAAGGGTTTATCATAAATAAATTTCTTATATGGAAAAGAAGCTAATGATTCATGCCACAAACAAGCCCATGACTAACAAGTCTAGGTATAAATTAGGCCTATAATTAATTGTAATATTCCATAATTAACCTAACTAGTTATAAGCCCATTTAAGAAAAAAAATTATTTTGAATGAAGTGAAAAGTGTTTCAAAGCCCATTGTAAAAAAATGTTTTAAAATGAGTCTAGGGCTTTGTGCTTGGGCCATGATAAGGAAAAGGATTTTTGGCCCATCTTAAAAAGATATTATGTCTAAAGACCATCTTTGAAAAAAAGTTTGAAAATACTTTGGTCTTTTAGACCTTGATTTTGGACTTAAAAGAGAGATTATTTTAGGCTCTTGAGCTCTTAAAGTTATTTTGGGCTTACGCCACAATTAGGTCATATTATGAAAAAACAAACCAAATGGGTCATAACTCAAATCAAAATATGTTAACTGCAGTCAAATAGCAAGCATATTAGGTAAACCTAAGAAAAGTTACTAGGTTAATTATCTGGGCTTTAATCTTTGGGATGAAAAGTTTAGGCTCGTATAGCAAGTATATACAAAATATATGAGGCTATGAGTGGTTATATCATGCTCGATCTGCATACCTTGAGTGAAAGTATGGTATTCCTTATACAACATAACACAAGGTACACAAAGCATCCTAACTAACACACACAATATAAATCTAAGTATTGCAATGGATAATATTCTAATAAGAAAGATTAAAATAATATAAAGACCAACGGAATCAACTTTTCTTCTCCCCAGTGGAGTCACCACTATGAGCGAAAATTTTTATCCTTACTCCTATGGAATGGTTCTTGTGACTTCGGCACTGTTAGGCTCTGGGCCTTAGAGAACACAAGCCTAAAACTAGAGAATAAGAGTCGCCACCCAGACGAGCTTGGAAAATAGAAAGGGATGGATGAATCGATTCCTAAGGAATCCCCAACCCCTACTAGGTTCAGAAGTTAGGTACGTATGGGGAAGGTGAGAATGACCCAGCACGTCCATAACATCTGATTTATTGGAACTGACCTTCTTTTCAAGTCTATATATTATTAAATTCTTAACTTATCATAATATAATCAATACTACATGAAATTAAAACAAATAACTATTCATTATATTGAAATCAAAGCAAGTCCAAACAAACCAATAACATAGACACCCATATAAGATGGAAACATGCCCTTACAATGTCCAACATCCAAAATACAAGTAAATAAAATAGGACACCCACCATTTGGTGGAAACGTGTCCCTTACATTAATCTCAAAACTCAAATAAGATAAAAGAAAAAATTAAATAAAATAAGGCACCCACAAAATGGAAATATACCTTTTACATCATCTTCCAAATCCAAATAATAATAAGAAAATATAATTTGACCAATCATACCAAACAATTGATTCAAACATATAAATTACAATTAAATAATCATTAATAAAAAATTAACTTTATTAAAATTAGAGTTTGGTAGTTTAGGGTTAAAATATGTAACTTAGGATTTTGAAAAGCTATTTAAGGTTTAAAATATGCAAATTAGGGTTTGGGTAACAAAATTAGGGTTTTTGTGCTATCCTAAGGTTTTTTTATACTAACCTAAGGTTTAACCCTAAAAGTAAAGTTATAGATGCAAGATTATAGCTTTAAGATACAAACTATGACTAAATTATGTAAAGTTAGAATTTTGAATGTGATTTTAAAATCTAATATATAAACATGCAAACTAAGACTTGACCTAATGAATTTAAGGTTTTAGATCAAAACAACTTGGATTAAATCATATAATAAAAGTTTGAACCAAACTTAAATTGAAGTCGTGTCCTACTGGATGAGATAAAAAATCAAGCTAGAGATTTCAAACAACAATTGCTTAATGTTGAAAGTAACTAGTGGAAGTTTAAACAAATTAAAGTATCAAAATCAAACCTGCATTGTTGGCTCCACCAAGTTGAATTTACTGAGCCAAGCTTGATTGTACTTCTTCCTAGATCAACTTTGGTCTTGGTGAAGCAATCCGAAGACAATTATTGCTGCCTCTCTTGGTTACTGTATTTTAATTATGTGTGTTTTGGTTTCTTTGTAAATTGCTTTTGATCGTGGCTCAAGCTTTTGCTGCCTTTTTTCTTTGTTAATTGTTGTTATTCCTGCCTATTTCTTAAACTTGTCAAACAAACTGTTAATATAATATTGATATCTGAGCTGGTAATTTCCCTCCTAATGAATTATATTGTTTCCACTCCTTGGAAATAATTTGGAATTGACTTTAGCCTTCAGACCCTTTTTTCCCTTAAGATTTTACTTTGGCTTGTTTAAGATATTTTTTCTAAAGGAAATTCTTCTTTATTTTTAGAAAGCATCTAAGAGTGATTCAGATGTTCAGCTGCGTGCAGAAATAAAACAGCTCTTGAAAGAGGCGACCACCTATTCACAGTGAGTGATTGTGTATCCATTATGTGCATCATATAGCAGTTTGGCTAATCAGCTCTGATGTAAAATCCTTTTAGGTTATAATATTTCTGCTGCCAAATCGCCAATAACCTTAAAAGTGGTTAGAAATTTTGTTTTAATAATATGCAGTTTTGTGCTTCTGTAAGCATCAACTACGAAATAATTTCTGTAATTTAATACATAATCTAAGCATGTCAGCCTCCATAAATATGTTTTAGGATTTAGAATGAAGTAAATAAGCACATGATTAAGTTTCAGAAGTATTTAGTATTGAAAATTTTGATTTGTTGAATTTAATCCTTACATCATAGAAAAATAATTTTTTTTATTGATATCGTTTACCTCTACTGTGGTCACAGGCCATCAACATTTGCTCAGGCTGCAAAACTTAGGAGGTTGGCAGCCGCAAAGGAGAAGGAACTTGCAAATCGTAAGGCTATTGGTTGTTGTTGTCATATATTTCCATTAGAGATCTATTCATTGTAGTCAAAAGCGCACCAGGCACTCGTCTAGGCGCAAAAGCCAAGCACAATTTACTTTTTGCGCCTTTAGGATCCAAAAGCCAGGCGCCTTTAATCAGGCGTTGGCTTTTTGCATTTAAACAATGCTTTTTTTATAGAAAGTAAGAAGCGCTTTTGCGCAAAGAAGCGCTTTTGAGCAAAGTATATATTTTTTTTTTCCTAAATTCACATTTTAATTTTTTTTCCTAATTAATAGCCTATATTTAAGTAATTAGTTATATTAGGAATCTAGGGAATCTAAACTTTTTTAGGAAATTTAAACTCTTTTTGGAAATTTAAAGTGTTTTTGGAAATCTAAAAGTCTTTAGAGTTTTTAAATTTTAATTTCATTCAAAATTAAAAAGCTTATCAAAATAGAAAACTATAAGTCTAATACGGCAAACAAAAATGAAAAATCAAAACCAAAGTGATAAAACATTATTCTAGTTTTAACTTTTGACTTATATAAAACTTGTTTTTGTTTGATTTTAGGATTGTTGCTTATTTATGCTATCTTTCACTTTTTAGTAGTTTTTTTTAATGTTAAATTAATATAGCTTCTAATATATTTTACTTTAAATATGTATTATATGCTA
The DNA here is from genome assembly GCA_947685225.1 of Garcia nutans. NCBI lineage: Eukaryota > Viridiplantae > Streptophyta > Magnoliopsida > Malpighiales > Euphorbiaceae > Garcia > Garcia nutans. The sequence continues at coordinate 11,642,492 of CANTUV010000003.1, forward strand.
TTACTAGTAATTAGTATTTTATATGAACTTTGCGCCTCACTTCATTCAGGCCATTGCTTTTTTTGTCCCATTGCGCCTAATGCGATACAAGGATGTATCACCTTAGTTGCGCCTAGCGCTTTTAACTACCTTGGATCTATTGAAATATATATATTGCATAGTATATATAATGTTTTATTTTTTTTTTCTCAAGCTATCTACTTATGAGTTATCTGAATGCATGGAAAAATTAAAGATAGATTGGAAGAGTTATTAGGGTTTATGCTTTGGTATCTTTCTCCATCTTCTTGTAATATGTATTTTGCATTTCCTTAATTGTTTTTCGTTATAATGTTCATATTTATTTGTCACCATGAATACAAGTGTGAAAGAGAAAGAGCGATTCATGTTGAACAAAGGTTTAGGAGAGATTCACGTCCTATGAAGGTTTCTTAATTTTTTGTGCCCTGGTTTTATTGAGCTCGTGCCGTCTTTTAAACCTTTTGTTTAAACTTAGTATCATCCCATATGAGTAGGAGCATTTAACAACTATATTTGCCATCCAGGTCAAGAAATGCGCAACAAGAAAATGAAGCTGTCTTATGATTTGTACCTCAAAATAATCTTTATCTTAAAGGTTATAATTTAGCATACTAGAGTTGTATACTAGTTTGTTTGTTTTGTTTGTTTCTTTTTAACAATGAGACCTGAATGAATTAGTTTGGTTTACAGATCATCACATACTTCTTGTTGATTTGCATGTTTTGGAAGACTTCTGTTGCTGCAATATCTAGTGAATTGGTGCAGCCCTTCGGTAATACATCACATTCATTAATGTCTGCATTATTGTTTTATAACTAATATTCCTTTATGCCCTTCAAGGTAATCTATTTTGGTGTTTACTTCCCTTATTAGTTTAATTGACAAGATAATAGTGAGAAGTGAGGAAGGACTGTAAGAAAGATAATACAATGAGTAGGTGACATGAGTGGAGTTTTCATTAATAAATGAACTATAGACAATGTTGCCAATAATATTTATAATTATATTGACTAAATCTATTTGGCTATTTTCAGGAAGATTGCTATCTTGGGGTGTTGGAGGTCATTTAAACAATAGTGTATTGGTAATGCTTTTGAATCCTCTTTTGTTTTACTTCTCTCTTTTGTAATCCATATTCTAGAGAAATTACTTTACTTAGGGAAGAGTCTCAGAGCAAAGTCTGCCTTGTAAATTCTCATTTGCGTCCCATGACAACAACTAGGCATATGCCAAAGCCTGTTACCCACAACAAAAATATGTACAAAGATTTGACATACCCTTAGGTGACCATAGGGCAATAAGGGAAAATTATAGTCTTGTTGATACTAACCATGTGGTGAACCATATAGCATATTGATGAAACTACATAGAAATTTTCAAAGGGGGCTTACTAAGTCCAAAAGGTTGTCCGAGAACACACACACACCACACGTATGATTTTTGGTTAAAATAAGCTTTGCCTTGCTCCTTTAGTTTGTAAGAGTTTTGACCTGCACATATTTTTCTTTTCCTTAGATTATATGATAATCATAACATCAAATCATAAAGAAGATTGAGATTTTTCTAGCCTATAGTATCAACTGTAGGTGCGATGAGAATGTAAAAACAACAGTAGTTGAGAGGGATCAATAAATTTGAGAAGCAGAGAGATCAATATGAAGGTCCTTATATGGAATGGAAGAAGGATCAATAAAGTTAAGGAGCAGAGAGATGCCAAAAAATTATGTAAGAATGCAAGAGGCATATTTGATTGGCTGGGTTGATGGCTGGCAAGGTTAGACTTGTAGCTCCTTTATCGTAGCAGGCAAGTGGAAAGGCCTGTGGGTGGGGGGTGGGTGAGGTGGGGTGACGAACAAAAAATAATTTCCAATACAAAGGGGTGACAATGCCCCAGCTAAGATAAAACATCAATCAGTGCTGGGGTTTATATGATCTTTTTCTGGCTTAGATGAATGCATAGGTCAGTGACCTATAATTTCCAAGTCAAAACATATTGCTTGATGCTAATGAGATGATGTTTTAATTTTTTAATGTTCCAGGTTGGAATTATACCGTGGCTGATATTATCTACAAAAGTTAGCAAATTTTTTTTTCAAATCTTCTAGAAGACTAGGGATTGTCGAGTGTATGATCTCTGTCACAAAAAAAAAAAAGAGAAAAAAAGAAGTAATGATGTGCTTCAATTACATTGAAATTGAGAGCCTTCAGGACTTCTCGGAGTCCTTGAGCATTTGTTTTTTGGAACGAAGGTCTTGAACATTTGTTGTTTATTTCTGTATAAATTTGATTTTGGTTTAGTGAGTGGGAAATTAACTTGTAACAGTTTCTATATGCTTTTGGAAAGCTTGGAGAAAAAAAGAGAGGAGAAAGTTGTGCTTTGGGTGTGTTGCAAATGGTTCATTTTTTGTTTCAAAGATGATGATGGTTTCTATATTCCACTGAACGGATTATTCGTTGAAGTAATTAATTTTTTTTTTATTGTTGCGTGTATTTATGAGTTGTTCGTTTTTCACTATATTCCACCGAACGGCTTGTTCGTTGAAGTAATTATATTTTTTTTATTGTCGCGTGTATTTATGAGTTGTTCGTTTTTCACCACCCCAAAAAATGCGAGGCAGGGTGTGCCTTTTTGGGTGGCGTCATCCAGCTTTGGATTATTCTTTAGAAAAGCTTCCAAGTTTTGTTTAATTTTGACAATGTAACACTCATTGTAGAACCAAGTGGTTTAGAGAGCACAGTTTCAACTTTTTTTGTTTTGCCGACCTGCATCTCTCATTGACTTTTTAAGTTGGATCTTGGCTTTCAGATCTTTCTTCTTAGATTGGAGTGACATTCTCTTTGAATAATTAATTTAGCTAGCAACTTCCAGAAACTTGTATTTTTATAATTCTAAACTAATCTCAAAGGCTTAAAAGAAAAGTAAAAAAAAGGGTTCTAAAATTACGATGGAAGCGGAAAGAACTCTGCGAAGTCAATATGAGTATTGATGGATGCGTAAGAATTTGCTAGTAGAGCAAGCAAAATAAAAATTGAGTATTATATGATACTTTCAAAATAATTCCCAATTGTTGCTTAGGTGCTTTAACATGATGAAATTGTTGTAACTAGTCAATCTATAATCGTACTCGTCATGATGGTGTTTATGTCACATCCTGCCTACGAAGGCGCAATGACTTTGCAGCATAAATAGATGAAAGACCACAAGTGCCCGTGTAACCTGTTACATACCTGAGGTTCTAATATTATTGCACTGTTTCAGATTAGTAGTATGCCTTGAATCGTTCGTTGGATCATACTGATCAAATTAATCTATATCTAGTTGGGCCTTTTTCTAGATTATATCATTATATACACAAGTTGTAAACGTTATATTGTGAAAAAAGTGAATGGTACTTGCAAGAAAACTAGTTTGATCAAGTATGTACAATCCAGTTTAAAGTTTTCCAATACAATGAGTTTAATAAAAGACAATTCTAATATTTTGATTTTTAACTAATTGGCTAACTAATAAAAGGTTGTACCTAAACTGAGGAACAAGTAATGTGAAGAACAAGGTTAAGGTTTAGTGTGATAGTTCCAATGTAATATACTATGCTTAATTTTTTATGGGATAGGTGTACAGTAGAAGGTGGGAAAAGTTTAACAATGTTTTTCATTGAGGTGTTAGTAAAACTCATGCAACTAGTGGCTTCTCAGCCTATCATCCATAAGCTATCATAACTACTATCAGACATAATATTGAGTGAATGAGCAACACATGTATAAGTAATACAGTTCACAGAGGTACTCTCCGCAAACCCTTTCCCTTTAAGAAGCTTTTCTGCCATTGACACAATGGTGGTAGTCAAGTCATCTTGCTTTGACAACTCCTAACTCTCCCCTTCTACTTGAATAGATTGCTCTACTTGAGCAGCAAACCTATTTTGACATTGTCCCCTTTGTCTTCTACCCTCATGTTACCAGTTTGGATAACCAATGAGTTTGAACCAATTCTCTTTCTCATATCCCCTCATATTACAGTGAAAACAAATCTTATCTAACATGGTACCATCTCTCTTCGTTTGAGCCTTCCATACCACCAATAATAACCTCTCTATATTTCTCCACTTTGAAAATCATGTACTAAGCTTTATTTACAAAAGGTAAGGGTTTTGTCAACAAAATATGACTCCTAATGTGATCATATTGATCACTAAGACCCATCAAACACTATCAATTTTGTCATGTTGGTGAAGTCTATGTTTTCCTTAGTTGTATGACAAGTACATGTTGGTGTTCGAATTAAGAAGGTCATCTCATCCCATGGTCATTTCAATTTGGTATAGTAATTAGTAATGGACACACCCTCCCTCCTATGTGACTAGACTTATCTCTCTCTGAAGCTTATATAGTAATGGATCATTGATCTCACCATATTGATCTTTCACCTCATATCAGAGCTATTTAGCCGTTTTAGCATGCAAAAAATTATCTACAAAATCCTTAGAAATTGAGTTTAGGATCCATGAGATGCCTATACAGTTAACTTGTCTTCAAGAATCAAACTTAGCCGAGTTTTTTTAGCATTTTCCATCAATAAAACCTTATTTATTTTAATCTTAAGCACTATCTTCGTAGTAGTCTCCAGGAAAATTAGTTTCACTTAGTTAATGGAAACTTACCAAGATCATCACAGGATGATCAAAATTTTGTAGATGCAGTGGGTCATTGACATCCTTGCAGTTGTTCCCTTGGATGTGCTGAGCTATAGAGACATTTGAAGTTTTTACTTCGTCTGTCATCAACTTTTGACAATCTAACGATATGGTGTATTATGTGATTTTATGGTTTTGTGGATATGTGGTATTAGATTTTATTATTTTGTTGCTAGGATTCAAGTTTTTGTATCAAATTTGAGTTTTTGAGGTTAGGGCTCTGATAGAATTCTAGATATGTCAGTTTTACGACTAGATCTAGATATCGAAGGGTTAGTTTTGTGGTCTAGGGTTTGTGACTTGAGCTTTGATAGATTCCAGTTCCAAGTTTCTTCTATTTGGTTTGGTCAATATTCAGATCCACCACTAAGGGCTAATAAAAAACAATGTTGGGGTTCCGGTGTTGTGCTAGATTTATCTTAATTGCAAGTGCACAATATCTTCAATAAGTAATATAGTAGTAAGTCAAGTATCGTCTCACGAGAAAGAATTATTCTAAGTACCAAACAATTAAATTATTTATTATTTGGAAAAACTAAATTGATTTGAAGTTTAAAATAAACTAAAATTAAGCTAAAGTAAATTTATTAGAATTTAACTCTTATATCTTAAAATTTAGGGTTAGATTATCTCAATTGATTTTCTATGGATTTACTAAAAATTTTATTCAATTTCACTCTTCTTTTGATTATTAGTTGAATTTTTCTAAATTAAGTTCTAGTCTCTCTTAAGATTTAAAACTAATATTGAAATTAACTCTTATGTCTACTCTTGTGATTATAAGTAATTAATCAATTCATTAAGTTTTATGAGAACCTTTTAATCAATATACTAAGTGTTTCTCTTATCTCTAAGTTTTATAAGATAAAATATGTCAATTTAGAATAAATTAACGTATATATCTGAGATTAATTTAATTAAGCAAAAATAAATATAAAATTAAATAAATAGTAAAAAAATCATATATCAAATATAATTGTATCTAATTACAATGATATTTTTAAATGAAAATCAATTAAAAAAATACATAACTAAAATTGAAAAATAAAAATTAAATATCACAATTATAATTCTTAGATAATTTATAGATTTCTTATAAAATAATATAATAATGTAATTATATAAAATAAATATTAGTATTTAAAATTTTAATTTCAAATAATCAAAAGAAAAATATGAAGTCATAATTTTCTATCAGTATAATATATAACTAATTTAAATTATTAAATATATATTAGATTTTAATTTAAATAAAATAATATATAAAAAATTTAATAAATATTTAAAATTTAATTAATTAAAAGTTCGATGGAGGAATTATATTCTATTATTATTTTATTGATAAAAGAAAATTTATTATTATTATTATTATTATTATTATTATGCTCTATAGGTCAAAGTGACTTTTCAAACTTTTATATTATCATTATTATTTTAAGTTTTAGTGAATTTTGTGAGTTATAATTTTTAAAATAATAAAATTTAAAATTTTTTTATTATTTTATTTTAACTTTTATGTTGGCAATATATATTCAGTTATCTTAAAAATATTTTAGAATGGACATATTATTATTATATTTGAATTTAATTATTATTATATTTGATTTTATTTTTTATAGATTTTTTTTCTATTTTTTTAAGTAGAAGATTAAAAATAGAAAGTAGAAAATGCATCAAAATATCAATAAACAAAATTCTTTTTGCCCTATTTAAAAATATTCTTAATTATTGTACTAACTTAGTTTAAATCTTAATATATTTGTTTTGTTTTTTTATCACTTTTATATTTTTCTTTATCCATATTATTTTAAAGTAAAATTTTAATTTTTATTCAAAAATTAAAAAATAAAAAATAAATTTATAATAGTTTATTCAAAAAATTAAAAATAATAAATTTTCACTTATTTTTAATTTAAATTACTAATTTAAATTATTTTTCAAAATTTTCTTTTTAATTAAAGTAATATAATTAAAAATTAATATTATGATCATTTTTTTATCAATGAGTTTTCAATTCAATTTAAAAGATATCTTAATATATTAAATATATTTCTTATAAATATTTTTATAATATTTGAACATGGAAATTTTTAACATCATATATATTTATATGTACAATATTATTTTTATTTAATAATTGTATAATACATAAATTATATTAAAATTAATATATAAAATTATTTATTCATTTAAAATAATATGAAATATCATAAATCACAATGTAGTGCGGATTAAAATACACTTATTTTTAGCTAAAATAATCCATTTAAAAATAATAGGATCTAAAATATTTTAAACCTTTCTTTTAGCAAGTTAAATTCTAATAAATATTAATATAGGCCTTCAAATAAATAATAAATAAGTAAATAAAAATTAGTGGCAAAGAGCGAAAGATTGATAAAGAGCCAAGATCATCTCAATTTTTTATAATTTCTCATGTAAAAAACCAAATCTTAAAACGACAGTTGAAATGGACTGGAGGAGTAAATACTCCTCAAGTTTGTGGCTATTATTGCTATTGAGCTTACACACAATACATATACAATACAAATTAACCCTTTTTAATTTTTTTTTATTTTTATAATATATAAAATTTATTTAAAAAAATTTAATAATTTTTATTAATATAATTTTATATATTTTAACTTTTTTTAACTTTTTTGAGTTTTATTTATTATATATAATTAAAATTAGAATTTATTTTTTATAAAAAATTAATATATTTTTTAGTTGAAAATATATTTTAAAATATTAATTTTTATTATTTTATTAGAATATATTTATTTAATAGTAAAATTAAAAGAAGAAGATGAAATTTATAATAAAATATTATTTAAAATGAGATGTTGAATATTTAAAAAAAAATTACTTTAAAGAAGAGTGATATATTATTTTAAAAAAATATTAATTTTAATATTTTTAAATTTTTTTTACATACTTAGCATTTTAGAATTTTGATAAAAATATTAAAAAGATAAAAATAATTTTAAATTTATTATACCTTCAAAATATATTTAATTTTATAAAAATTTATGATTAATTAATCAAAATATTATATTTTTATAGTTTATTATAAAATTATTATGAATTTATTATAAATTTATAAATTTTTATAATTTATTATAAAATAATTAAAATAATTTTTTGTAATAAGTAAAAATTTTATAAAAATTTAAAAATAAAACTTTTTTTAAGCAAATTTTGTAAATATCCCGCCGTGAAAAGCCCTGGCATAAATGACGATGTTGGCCTTGAAATGAATAATAAATAAATAAAAATTAGTGGCGAAGAGCGAAAGGCTGATAGGGAGCCGAGATCATCTCTGAATCTTTTTATTTCTCATGTAAAAAGCCAAATTCAACCCTAACCACCGTTACAATTCATCATCAAACACCATCTTTCTTCCTTCTTGTTCTACACTATCCGAAAAATTATCTAATAGGAGCTGCATATGCTATTTCATTGTAATTCAACGGTGCTTGTTTTGATGTGAAAAATTCCTTCTCGTCTCTCTCTAGTTTTGATATTTGGTTACAAATAAATGCAATTTTCAGTTGGAGCTTCAAATCTCATTAATTACCCTAGAGAATCAAACAACACAGCTAAGGATTTCCAAGACGACTTATAAAACAATGTCTGGACCGTAAGTATATGAAATCTGATATTTCTTCTTTGTTTTAAATCCTATTTTTAATTTGCTGTAACCTTTATTCTTTTTGTTGCATCTGTTGTATGTGTTGTTGAAATTGGATTTATATGATAATTGATTGTTAGGTATATAACTGAAATTTGATTTGTGAATCGCTCCCTTTTGCATGATGAGCCTTAATTTTTAATTTTGGTTCTTGCTTAAGTTTTTCTCGTTGGAAAGATAAGTTCAGCAGATAGAAATTTCTTGGAAAGGATCCATTATTTATGCGTATTTTAGGGAAAATGAAAACGAAGAAAGAAAAACAAAAAAAGGAAAAACTGTACTTCTTAAATTAATAGTTTTCCTACATATCACAATGCAGGTATACTAAAAAGACCAATTAAAATTTGCATAATTTTCGTTGTTCTTCAAGATGGGTATCAGATAAAATTTTGTTATTCTTCAAGATGGGTATCAGATTCTTAATTATGTTATTATAAAATTTGTTTTAGAAGTTAGTGTGCTAAGTTTGTGTTTTTGTACAAGATCGGCAATTAAATTTTTTGCATATTGCAAATTCTTTTAGTATTCAGGGTTCACTATTATCTGAAGAAACTCAGGGAGGAGAAGATGGAAGCTCTCATGCAGCTCCTATAATTTTTCTCATTGTTGCCATTTTCCACTTGTTGTCCAGGTGGCTCGAACACTTGAGGAAGGTATGTTATTTTAATATCATTACCTCAATTCCTCGAATTAGTACTTTCAGTATTATGTACAATTTAACAGTCCGTTTATGCTTAAATTACTAGATTTATATCTTAAAGTAACAACTATAAGGATCTCGGCATTAATAGGATAAGAAAACTTTTGGTGGAGCATAACTATAAATCACTTGTTTTATGATCTAGAAGTAACTAATGAGAATTTCAAATTCCCTGCATGATTTGAATAGTATCATAGGAAAATATGTTTACATATGCTAATGTTTGTTATATAAAATTTGTTGCCATCAATTATTGTATCCATTGGAATCAATAGAATATGGAGAGAAAAATTCAGGGAATATATAAATATTTCCTTCCATTTTGATTTCAATCAGACCTAACAGAAACGTTACAGCAAACAGAGTTTCCTACCCTTACATAATTGCTAAGTAATTGGATTCGGAATCTTCCTCCTTCTTTGGTACAATTAAATTTATAATATAGAAATCATCTCTAAATAGTGGAATTTTGGCTTAGTTATTTTGAATTCTGTAAAATTGAATTCGTGAGAGTTAAATGAATATTTTCTTTTTTTCCAATGCATGAAAGCATGAATTTCAGCGAATTTCAAGTAACTGGATTTGGAATCTTGCTTCTTATTTGGTACAAATAAATTTATAATATAGAAACCATCTATAAATAATAGAATTTTGGTTTAGTTATTCTGAATTCCATAAAATTGAATTCATGAGAGTTAAATGAATATTTTCATTTTTTCCAATGCATGAAAGCATGAATTCCACAACATTTTGGTAGAATCCTTTTATGTCAAACAAACTGTTAATATAATATTGATATCTGAGCTGGTAATTTCCCTCCTAATGAATTATATTGTTTCCACTCCTTGGAAATAATTTGGAATTGACTTTAGCCTTCAGACCCTTTTTTCCCTTAAGATTTTACTTTGGCTTGTTTAAGATATTTTTTCTAAAGGAAATTCTTCTTTATTTTTAGAAAGCATCTAAGAGTGATTCAGATGTTCAGCTGCGTGCAGAAATAAAACAGCTCTTGAAAGAGGCGACCACCTATTCACAGTGAGTGATTGTGTATCCATTATGTGCATCATATAGCAGTTTGGCTAATCAGCTCTGATGTAAAATCCTTTTAGGTTATAATATTTCTGCTGCCAAATCGCCAATAACCTTAAAAGTGGTTAGAAATTTTGTTTTAATAATATGCAGTTTTGTGCTTCTGTAAGCATCAACTACGAAATAATTTCTGTAATTTAATACATAATCTAAGCATGTCAGCCTCCATAAATATGTTTTAGGATTTAGAATGAAGTAAATAAGCACATGATTAAGTTTCAGAAGTATTTAGTATTGAAAATTTTGATTTGTTGAATTTAATCCTTACATCATAGAAAAATAATTTTTTTTATTGATATCGTTTACCTCTACTGTGGTCACAGGCCATCAACATTTGCTCAGGCTGCAAAACTTAGGAGGTTGGCAGCCGCAAAGGAGAAGGAACTTGCAAATCGTAAGGCTATTGGTTGTTGTTGTCATATATTTCCATTAGAGATCTATTCATTGTAGTCAAAAGCGCACCAGGCACTCGTCTAGGCGCAAAAGCCAAGCACAATTTACTTTTTGCGCCTTTAGGATCCAAAAGCCAGGCGCCTTTAATCAGGCGTTGGCTTTTTGCATTTAAACAATGCTTTTTTTATAGAAAGTAAGAAGCGCTTTTGCGCAAAGAAGCGCTTTTGAGCAAAGTATATATTTTTTTTTCCTAAATTCACATTTTAATTTTTTTTCCTAATTAATAGCCTATATTTAAGTAATTAGTTATATTAGGAATCTAGGGAATCTAAACTCTTTTAGGAAATTTAAACTCTTTTTGGAAATTTAAAGTGTTTTTGGAAATCTAAAAGTCTTTAGAGTTTTTAAATTTTAATTTCATTCAAAATTAAAAAGCTTATCAAAATAGAAAACTATAAGTCTAATACGGCAAACAAAAATGAAAAATCAAAACCAAAGTGATAAAACATTATTCTAGTTTTAACTTTTGACTTATATAAAACTTGTTTTTGTTTGATTTTAGGATTGTTGCTTATTTATGCTATCTTTCACTTTTTAGTAGTTTTTTTTAATGTTAAATTAATATAGCTTCTAATATATTTTACTTTAAATATGTATTATATGCTATTACTAGTAATTAGTATTTTATATGAACTTTGCGCCTCACTTCATTCAGGCCATTGCTTTTTTTGTCCCATTGCGCTTAATGCGATACAAGGATGTATCACCTTAGTTGCGCCTAGCGCTTTTAACTACCTTGGATCTATTGAAATATATATATTGCATAGTATATATAATGTTTTATTTTTTTTTTCTCAAGCTATCTACTTATGAGTTATCTGAATGCATGGAAAAATTAAAGATAGATTGGAAGAGTTATTAGGGTTTATGCTTTGGTATCTTTCTCCATCTTCTTGTAATATGTATTTTGCATTTCCTTAATTGTTTTTCGTTATAATGTTCATATTTATTTGTCACCATGAATACAAGTGTGAAAGAGAAAGAGCGATTCATGTTGAACAAAGGTTTAGGAGAGATTCACGTCCTATGAAGGTTTCTTAATTTTTTGTGCCCTGGTTTTATTGAGCTCGTGCCGTCTTTTAAACCTTTTGTTTAAACTTAGTATCATCCCATATGAGTAGGAGCATTTAACAACTATATTTGCCATCCAGGTCAAGAAATGCGCAACAAGAAAATGAAGCTGTCTTATGATTTGTACCTCAAAATAATCTTTATCTTAAAGGTTATAATTTAGCATACTAGAGTTGTATACTAGTTTGTTTGTTTTGTTTGTTTCTTTTTAACAATGAGACCTGAATGAATTAGTTTGGTTTACAGATCATCACATACTTCTTGTTGATTTGCATGTTTTGGAAGACTTCTGTTGCTGCAATATCTAGTGAATTGGTGCAGCCCTTCGGTAATACATCACATTCATTAATGTCTGCATTATTGTTTTATAACTAATATTCCTTTATGCCCTTCAAGGTAATCTATTTTGGTGTTTACTTCCCTTATTAGTTTAATTGACAAGATAATAGTGAGAAGTGAGGAAGGACTGTAAGAAAGATAATACAATGAGTAGGTGACATGAGTGGAGTTTTCATTAATAAATGAACTATAGACAATGTTGCCAATAATATTTATAATTATATTGACTAAATCTATTTGGCTATTTTCAGGAAGATTGCTATCTTGGGGTGTTGGAGGTCATTTAAACAATAGTGTATTGGTAATGCTTTTGAATCCTCTTTTGTTTTACTTCTCTCTTTTGTAATCCATATTCTAGAGAAATTACTTTACTTAGGGAAGAGTCTCAGAGCAAAGTCTGCCTTGTAAATTCTCATTTGCGTCCCATGACAACAACTAGGCATATGCCAAAGCCTGTTACCCACAACAAAAATATGTACAAAGATTTGACATACCCTTAGGTGACCATAGGGCAATAAGGGAAAATTATAGTCTTGTTGATACTAACCATGTGGTGAACCATATAGCATATTGATGAAACTACATAGAAATTTTCAAAGGGGGCTTACTAAGTCCAAAAGGTTGTCCGAGAACACACACACACCACACGTATGATTTTTGGTTAAAATAAGCTTTGCCTTGCTCCTTTAGTTTGTAAGAGTTTTGACCTGCACATATTTTTCTTTTCCTTAGATTATATGATAATCATAACATCAAATCATAAAGAAGATTGAGATTTTTCTAGCCTATAGTATCAACTGTAGGTGCGATGAGAATGTAAAAACAACAGTAGTTGAGAGGGATCAATAAATTTGAGAAGCAGAGAGATCAATATGAAGGTCCTTATATGGAATGGAAGAAGGATCAATAAAGTTAAGGAGCAGAGAGATGCCAAAAAATTATGTAAGAATGCAAGAGGCATATTTGATTGGCTGGGTTGATGGCTGGCAAGGTTAGACTTGTAGCTCCTTTATCGTAGCAGGCAAGTGGAAAGGCCTGTGGGTGGGGGGTGGGTGAGGTGGGGTGACGAACAAAAAATAATTTCCAATACAAAGGGGTGACAATGCCCCAGCTAAGATAAAACATCAATCAGTGCTGGGGTTTATATGATCTTTTTCTGGCTTAGATGAATGCATAGGTCAGTGACCTATAATTTCCAAGTCAAAACATATTGCTTGATGCTAATGAGATGATGTTTTAATTTTTTAATGTTCCAGGTTGGAATTATACCGTGGCTGATATTATCTACAAAAGTTAGCAAATTTTTTTTTCAAATCTTCTAGAAGACTAGGGATTGTCGAGTGTATGATCTCTGTCACAAAAAAAAAAAAGAGAAAAAAAGAAGTAATGATGTGCTTCAATTACATTGAAATTGAGAGCCTTCAGGACTTCTCGGAGTCCTTGAGCATTTGTTTTTTGGAACGAAGGTCTTGAACATTTGTTGTTTATTTCTGTATAAATTTGATTTTGGTTTAGTGAGTGGGAAATTAACTTGTAACAGTTTCTATATGCTTTTGGAAAGCTTGGAGAAAAAAAGAGAGGAGAAAGTTGTGCTTTGGGTGTGTTGCAAATGGTTCATTTTTTGTTTCAAAGATGATGATGGTTTCTATATTCCACTGAACGGATTATTCGTTGAAGTAATTAATTTTTTTTTTATTGTTGCGTGTATTTATGAGTTGTTCGTTTTTCACTATATTCCACCGAACGGCTTGTTCGTTGAAGTAATTATATTTTTTTTATTGTCGCGTGTATTTATGAGTTGTTCGTTTTTCACCACCCCAAAAAATGCGAGGCAGGGTGTGCCTTTTTGGGTGGCGTCATCCAGCTTTGGATTATTCTTTAGAAAAGCTTCCAAGTTTTGTTTAATTTTGACAATGTAACACTCATTGTAGAACCAAGTGGTTTAGAGAGCACAGTTTCAACTTTTTTTGTTTTGCCGACCTGCATCTCTCATTGACTTTTTAAGTTGGATCTTGGCTTTCAGATCTTTCTTCTTAGATTGGAGTGACATTCTCTTTGAATAATTAATTTAGCTAGCAACTTCCAGAAACTTGTATTTTTATAATTCTAAACTAATCTCAAAGGCTTAAAAGAAAAGTAAAAAAAAGGGTTCTAAAATTACGATGGAAGCGGAAAGAACTCTGCGAAGTCAATATGAGTATTGATGGATGCGTAAGAATTTGCTAGTAGAGCAAGCAAAATAAAAATTGAGTATTATATGATACTTTCAAAATAATTCCCAATTGTTGCTTAGGTGCTTTAACATGATGAAATTGTTGTAACTAGTCAATCTATAATCGTACTCGTCATGATGGTGTTTATGTCACATCCTGCCTACGAAGGCGCAATGACTTTGCAGCATAAATAGATGAAAGACCACAAGTGCCCGTGTAACCTGTTACATACCTGAGGTTCTAATATTATTGCACTGTTTCAGATTAGTAGTATGCCTTGAATCGTTCGTTGGATCATACTGATCAAATTAATCTATATCTAGTTGGGCCTTTTTCTAGATTATATCATTATATACACAAGTTGTAAACGTTATATTGTGAAAAAAGTGAATGGTACTTGCAAGAAAACTAGTTTGATCAAGTATGTACAATCCAGTTTAAAGTTTTCCAATACAATGAGTTTAATAAAAGACAATTCTAATATTTTGATTTTTAACTAATTGGCTAACTAATAAAAGGTTGTACCTAAACTGAGGAACAAGTAATGTGAAGAACAAGGTTAAGGTTTAGTGTGATAGTTCCAATGTAATATACTATGCTTAATTTTTTATGGGATAGGTGTACAGTAGAAGGTGGGAAAAGTTTAACAATGTTTTTCATTGAGGTGTTAGTAAAACTCATGCAACTAGTGGCTTCTCAGCCTATCATCCATAAGCTATCATAACTACTATCAGACATAATATTGAGTGAATGAGCAACACATGTATAAGTAATACAGTTCACAGAGGTACTCTCCGCAAACCCTTTCCCTTTAAGAAGCTTTTCTGCCATTGACACAATGGTGGTAGTCAAGTCATCTTGCTTTGACAACTCCTAACTCTCCCCTTCTACTTGAATAGATTGCTCTACTTGAGCAGCAAACCTATTTTGACATTGTCCCCTTTGTCTTCTACCCTCATGTTACCAGTTTGGATAACCAATGAGTTTGAACCAATTCTCTTTCTCATATCCCCTCATATTACAGTGAAAACAAATCTTATCTAACATGGTACCATCTCTCTTCGTTTGAGCCTTCCATACCACCAATAATAACCTCTCTATATTTCTCCACTTTGAAAATCATGTACTAAGCTTTATTTACAAAAGGTAAGGGTTTTGTCAACAAAATATGACTCCTAATGTGATCATATTGATCACTAAGACCCATCAAACACTATCAATTTTGTCATGTTGGTGAAGTCTATGTTTTCCTTAGTTGTATGACAAGTACATGTTGGTGTTCGAATTAAGAAGGTCATCTCATCCCATGGTCATTTCAATTTGGTATAGTAATTAGTAATGGACACACCCTCCCTCCTATGTGACTAGACTTATCTCTCTCTGAAGCTTATATAGTAATGGATCATTGATCTCACCATATTGATCTTTCACCTCATATCAGAGCTATTTAGCCGTTTTAGCATGCAAAAAATTATCTACAAAATCCTTAGAAATTGAGTTTAGGATCCATGAGATGCCTATACAGTTAACTTGTCTTCAAGAATCAAACTTAGCCGAGTTTTTTTAGCATTTTCCATCAATAAAACCTTATTTATTTTAATCTTAAGCACTATCTTCGTAGTAGTCTCCAGGAAAATTAGTTTCACTTAGTTAATGGAAACTTACCAAGATCATCACAGGATGATCAAAATTTTGTAGATGCAGTGGGTCATTGACATCCTTGCAGTTGTTCCCTTGGATGTGCTGAGCTATAGAGACATTTGAAGTTTTTACTTCGTCTGTCATCAACTTTTGACAATCTAACGATATGGTGTATTATGTGATTTTATGGTTTTGTGGATATGTGGTATTAGATTTTATTATTTTGTTGCTAGGATTCAAGTTTTTGTATCAAATTTGAGTTTTTGAGGTTAGGGCTCTGATAGAATTCTAGATATGTCAGTTTTACGACTAGATCTAGATATCGAAGGGTTAGTTTTGTGGTCTAGGGTTTGTGACTTGAGCTTTGATAGATTCCAGTTCCAAGTTTCTTCTATTTGGTTTGGTCAATATTCAGATCCACCACTAAGGGCTAATAAAAAACAATGTTGGGGTTCCGGTGTTGTGCTAGATTTATCTTAATTGCAAGTGCACAATATCTTCAATAAGTAATATAGTAGTAAGTCAAGTATCGTCTCACGAGAAAGAATTATTCTAAGTACCAAACAATTAAATTATTTATTATTTGGAAAAACTAAATTGATTTGAAGTTTAAACTAAACTAAAATTAAGCTAAAGTAAATTTATTAGAATTTAACTCTTATATCTTAAAATTTAGGGTTAGATTATCTCAATTGATTTTCTATGGATTTACTAAAAATTTTATTCAATTTCACTCTTCTTTTGATTATTAGTTGAATTTTTCTAAATTAAGTTCTAGTCTCTCTTAAGATTTAAAACTAATATTGAAATTAACTCTTATGTCTACTCTTGTGATTATAAGTAATTAATCAATTCATTAAGTTTTATGAGAACCTTTTAATCAATATACTAAGTGTTTCTCTTATCTCTAAGTAAAAACTACTTAAGATTGTTATCTCTTTAGACTAATGTTATATTTCTATTCTCGTTCCATTACACATTTCAAATCCAATATTTATTGGCTAGATAAATATCATCATTAAGTGCAAAGTTAACAAAATAACTAGAAATAAACCAAATTGAATCGAATAATAATGAATTATTCTATAGAAAAATCAAATAAGGGTCTAACCCTAATTAGAGTTTTAGTTATTCAGAACTAAAATGAAAATAATGCAAGAATTAAAGAGAATACTTAAAAACATTGTTGAATTAAAAAACAAGAAAAATCAAACTCTAAATCTTCTTTGGATTGAATGGAACTTTTCTTGGAACTTGAATATCTTCCTTGAACCAAGCCTCCTTTCTCTTCAAAAGAAAACCATGAGAACTTGAGAGAAAATTTGTATTACGAATTGATAAATCTTGGCTGATTTAAAACTTGGAAAAGGCTTGCTTATATAAAGGGTTTGGGGTATTCTAATTTGATTAGGAACATATCTAGGAAAAATCTTGGGACTTCTTTCTTAATTAGAAATCCAAATTGTATAAGAAATTGCATGAAATCGCAAGTTGCAGCCACCATAAGCTTTCCAATGTCTTGGCTTTGGAATCTCATGCTCGTGCATAATTGTACTGCTCAAACTCTACAAAATTTCCTTCAAAACAGTGCCAAATTCAAGTCCACGATCGTGATTTTGTGTAACACCCTTATATCCTATACGTATAATATATATATCCATATATATAAAATACATATATATAATATAAGAGTGCCACAATTAAATAACTGTAGAAAATTTTCTTTTCTTCATATCAAGAATAAATTAACCTTATATTAGATAAATATATATTTATGATAATTAAAAATAATAAAATACATAAAATTTTTGAAAAAAATTTGCCAGAGTTTTATTTATAAATTAAACAATTTTCCAAAAACAAACAACTCAACCTTCATAAAATATACTCCTAATAATATGTGCTTTCTCAAAAATCACCATCTCATCCATTAACAACAAACATCTCACAAGATTTGTCATTTTCTCCAACGTTAACACAATCTCACTAATATACATATAATATTTATAAAATACTTCTGCAATTCAACATTAATTATACAAAAACATTCTTTTATACAATGACATAAGATTTACAAGCATAGTAAATTTAAACAAAATGTATATATTTACATGATATGCATGCTTGCACCAATCCAAAATGGTCTATGGTAAACTCTTTAGCTTCTAGTACTACCAAAAACTAGACTGGTCTAGTCTATCTGGGCTCTTCGTCTTTACCTTGTCACCTGCGATATGAGATCAATCGCACTAAGCTACTAGCTTACTGGTACATACTTTGATAACAATAAATAATAAAATGCATTGAACTACTTAGAAATATATTATACCTCGATGTCACGCGTTATACTTATAATTCATCAACATCTCATAGTCACCAACACACATTGGGCCTAAAAATTCTTATACAATATTCAAGTTCTAAAAATATTGATTTAGCCTATCTCAATACTAGGGATCTAAGTATCAAATTCCATTCGAAGGCGCGCCCCCTGATGATACCAACATGTCTTGCCCGAAGGCATAATCATAAATGATATTAGTGTGTTTCGTCCAGCAGTATAATAATAAATATGACACTAGCATGTCTCACCCCAAAGGCATATGACATGCCAAACAACACCAAATACAACTTTTTTGAACTAGTTTTTGTATAAGGCAACATGCATCATGTAATGCCTGAAATTTTTAAGCAGCGACTTTTTGAAAAATATAGACATTAGATTGTGTATGATAGTGAGAGTGACCCAAATATTTGAAATAAATGAAAAAATGGGATTAGTTAAGTTTTAAAAAGTTGAAGTTAAATCTGAGTATAGATAAAATTAGTATTTTTAAAAAAGAATCTTTAAGCGGTAAAATTTAATAGAAATATCTTTTTAATCCTAAGATTGGATTTTTATTAAAATTAGAATGAGAAATATGGATAACAAAGCTTTAAATTAACTACAGAAATTATTTTTATGATTCTATGAAATTAAAAGTCGGATTAGAAATAATTTAAAGAAAGTGGGTGTACAAAAGTTATGGTGAGCACACCTTATCGGATCAAAACCCTAAATTATATATATATATAAGTGTGTATAGTCTTCTTCTTCTTTCTCCCTTCCAAAACCATCATACACCCTCCACCATAGCCAAGTTCTTTCTTCTTTTTTCTTCTCCCATCAAAATAGCTAAAAATTAAAGAAATTTTGCATACAACTCAAAATTTTTAATAGAATTCATTATATTAGGTGATAAACACCAAAATCATCACTAAATAATCAAGGGAAAATTGAAGAAGAGAAAGAAAGTGCTACTTGTAAAGAGGTTTGTTCTTGTATATTGATAATTTTTTATTAATTTTTCTTTTGAATTTTCATGGATTATGTATAGTTTTTAGCATAAAATTATATTTAACACAACTATTGAAACATAAAAGAATCAAATTAGGGTTTACGAAAAATTTTAATTAGATATGAGATTAGTTCTTGAAGAAATTATTTTTTAATTCATAATTGATTAGGGAAAAGTAAATTTATGTAAGTTTAAGGTTTTGGGAATGAAAAATTTCTTAAACAGTTGGGCACAACTAAGCATGGGTGTGTGGGAAGATAAAAAATTGAAAAATCTTTAAAATCTTGAAAATAGATGATTTGGCAGAAGCTGAAAAATCCACACAGGCGTGTGAAATTTTTAGGTTTTTTTTCTTTTTGGGAATGAAAAAAATTCTCAAATAGTTGGGTACAACTAAGCATGGGTGTGTGGGAAGATAAAAAACTGAAAAATCTTCAAAATATTAAAAATAAAAGATTTGGCAGAAGCTGAAAAATCGACATGGGCACGTAAAATTTTTAGGTTCTGTTTCTTTTTCTTTTCTTCTTCCAGCAAGGGTTTGATATGTGCGGGCACATGGAATTACTAGACACGCCCTTGTCTAACTTTTTTCTTCTGTTTCCTCCCCTTTTAAGCCTTAAAATGCTCCATCTCAATCCTATGCGAGATTATTTATCAAAAATCACAATAATTTAACAAAATTTCATTGTAATTGAAAGTTGATATAAAATTATCCGGCATTGAAGTTGAAATGATTGTTTCTAATATGTTGGGTGAATATATCCCAAATGAAATATGTATAAGAATTATTTCTTATTTATATAGTTAAAGTGAAGACATCTGAATGATAAAGAATAAAAGTATAATAAAAAAGTATTCTTTAAAAAGAATTGTTATTGATTCTAACTAAGTGGCACAATACTGGTAATATTGATTGGAAAATGAGAAAGAATTTAGTTGTCCAAACCATATTGAAATTAAACCTAGATTCGGATTGAATTGCTAGTCAAAAGGTAGACATCTAAATTGTTACCATGCACTATGTGTCGTTACTGATACTAGGCTGCTGGTCACACCGATTGATGTTTTTGTCAGACATTTACATTGCTGTTACCGAACCCGTTATCCGAGTCTAAAATTTAAAATTCAGTATGTGAGGGCACAATAAATGAAATTTATCAAAATAAATAAAATCTACAAAGTGAATAATTGTAATTAATTTTAATGAATATTGAATTTATTTATGCTACAATAAATTCATTATATTGTAAAGATTTATTCACATGTTTTGTTGATATTTTAAAGTGAGAATTTTTATTTAATAATTTAAAAGTGATGATCATATTTGTCTTATGTAGAATTTTGATATTTATTCTCTTATATTATAATTTATGGTAAATTATGAATATATAAGCACCATGTAACATCAGTAATTTTTATAAATTAAATAAAATAAATTAAAATTAAAATTAAAATAAATGAATTAAATAAATAATTTAAATAGAAAATGGAAGGATTAGAAGAGAGAAATGGAGTGTATATGTGAAATATATATGAAATATACATAATATATATAAAAGTCAACTCAAAGACAATATTTTAAAAAGAAAAGTTAAAGGTCAAGTGACAAAATGGTAAATATATTTTAGAAAATTAAAGTTATTTAAATAAATTAAAAATAAATTATTTTTGGTTGGAAGAGGAAATTTATGGTTTTTTAAATAAATAAATAATTAAAAATATAATAAAATATATTATAAGGACAAATTTGAAAGTGGAAAGAAAGAGAAAATCCAAAGTCTTCTTCATCTTCTTCTTCTTCCTTAGGAGCCGAACCTCCATTATTGTCCAAGTCAAGTTTTTTCTTCTTTCAAGCTTTATCCATTGAAAGGTTTTCAAGGATTTAAGTAAAATTTTGGTGATTTCCTCTTGAAATAGTAAGTTTTCAATTTATTTCTTTGGATTTTCATGAAATTTTGGATATGTGAATTTTGAAATTTTACCTTAGCATGATTTAATGGCTTGATTGGGTATGTGTAAAGTTATTTTGATTAGTTAATAATTCTTAAGTTGGATTGAAGAAATAATTAAGTTTGAGTGAGTTTGGTTGAAGAGAGAATTTAGGATTATGTAACATTTGGAATTTTGAAATCCTATGTTTTAATTGTGAAAATTGATTTCAAATTTGTTGTTTTGATGTATAAACAAGGATTTTAAAGTCAAATAATGGATTTAACTAAGTTTGGTTATAGATCGGATAAGGTAGTGTTAAATTTAGGGTTTTCGAAAATGAAATTTTCAAAGAATGGTTGATTGTTTGATTTTAATATTTAAATCATGTTATTTAATGATGTAAGTGATGGAAATAAGCTTGGATTAATAATTGGAATGAGTTGGAATGAAGAACCTTAATTGTTGAAGGTTATAGCATTTTAGGCTTTTAGTGAAGAATGTGCATTTATTAAATTTAATTTATTAAAACATGTTATAATATGTTTCTAATGATATAAATAAACTTAAAACACCAATTTAAATGGATTAAAATGAATTTCCAAAGTTAAAGTAAGGTAAGACATAATTATGGGATTTTGATTGGAGTGAGGTTTAATTAGGGATGTATGCTTGTAATGCCTTAAAATGTGATATTAAATATTTATATTTGATCATATTTTGTATAGGCATTAAGAGGAGGTGATTTGCCCAACCCTTGTGTTGAAGGGCAAGTTGGAAGTGAAGGTTGGTGGGAGATTTTTAGCTTGTATTTGAGTGCTCTTTGAGGTATGTACAAGCTTTTGATAAATGGAATATGTTTGCATTACATTTGGCCCAATACATTTTGGATGAAAAATGTGTTAAGCTACTTGGTAGCTTGAAAATTCATGAATATTGTGCTATGGCATGTGAATTATTATATATGCATTATATGCATTATGAAAATCCATTATTAATGGCTAAAATGAATGAAATATGAATTATGTGCATTATGTAAAAATGACCCAAAAATATTTAGGTAATGTGATTTTTATGTGAGATAACATACATTGTGATGATATGATGAGATATGATGATTAAAATGAGTTGACATTGATATGAATGAGAAAAATAAGAAAACGAGGCAATGTGATGAGTAAAATTGAGAAATTGATGCAATGTGATAAGAAAAGTGATTATGAAAAATATGAATTATTTGTGTGCTTAGTATGTTATTCAATTTCCAGAGTTCTATGTTTGGCGGCATGCCTATGAGGTTTTCCTCATTATTTAACTTCGAGGTTAGAAGCTATGCGTCACTGATATATGATTTGCCTTCGGGGCTAGATGCTTGGCATCACTGATATATGATTTGCCTTCGAGGCTAGACACTTGGTGTCAATATGGACCAAAATGGTAACTCTGGAATTTAAATAATATATTAGTTTGTTTGGGCCCATACTTATGTATGTGTTAATGTGAATTATTAAATGATTAAAGATTATGTTTTAAAGTGGTATTGAGTATCATATTGTGACATAACATACAAAAGCATTATGCATTGACATTGTATTAAATTTTTATTGTTATCAAAGTTTGTACCACTAGGCTTTAAGCATAGCGTAAGTATAATTTATCGCGCAAGTGACAGGGGTGATCTGGTAGAGTCGGAGAGTTCTTCTAGACCTGGTAGGGTCTAGCTTTGTGGTTTTTGCTACTTCGAGATAGAGTCCGTTGCCATCATGTACATATTTATATTATAATATATTTTGTTATCGTATATATTATATATATTTTTGGAGTATATATTGTAATTTATAAAGAATATTTTGGTTAAATTTTATAATGTGGGATTTTGTATGAATGTGTTGATATATATATATGTATAAAGGTTTTGAGAAAATATGGAGGATTTGAGAAGTTGGGATGAAAAGTAGATTTGTTTTTACTGGGAGTGCATTTTGTGCAGGTTGTGTAATTATTGAAAATTTGGGATGTCCAAATTACAAATAAAACTCTGGTGAATTTTTTTTAGAGATTTTTATATAAATACTATTTTGGAACTTGTAGTTAATAAAAAATATTTTATTTACTATTTAAATATACATTTAAAAGTGTTTTGGGATTTTAAATTTGAAATATGAAAATTTTTATTAAACCGGAATGTGGCATTCTTATACTTTATATGCACATTTTACATATACTGGGTGTATATATTATACGTATATAGAGTGTAAGAGTATTACACACCATAAAAGAAAAGGCTTCCAATATTTGTAGATGCCAAAGCGGTAAGGATTTTAAGGGTTTAGAATATGGGCATCGCCTGAAGCAGATTGGTCACCTTGAAATTCGCAAGCCAACCCCATTAAATTTCAAGACAAAAAAAGAAGACACAACACATTAAAGTCTAGGTTTGAAAGAACTTTTTATTAAATTTGGCCACTTAAGAATTTGTTGCGAAAAAAAATGGTGGCAAGGAAAAACCAAATTCAATAACCAAACTGGACATTCATAGTGCCATTATGCCTTTGGTGGCGATGCAAATCAACTAGTGGCATAATGTGCAAAATAAGAAATTTCCCCAGTCTTTAACAAGCACTCAAAAAAGAAAGCTCATGAGTCAAAGAGTTGTGGAAAAAAGGCAGAAAGAGTGGAGGGAATCAATTTAAAGAGAAAATGAAATTCCATGAGAAGACTATGTTGAATTTTAATCTTAATTTTGGTTTGCATATTAATATAACTATATCATGGGCTATCTAATTTAATAAAGACAATAAAGTGATGGGAAAATGACACTCTCCACCATATTTTTAAAAATTTTTACTTTTTTACAAGGGGTATTTTAGTCATTTTATTATAAACTCATTATAAACTGTGTGAGATTTATAACTCATTAATGACTCATTGTAAACTAATTATAAACTCATTGTGAACTCTCTATAAACTAATAAAAATCTAGTATTTTTGTAAATATTTTATAAATTCAGGTATTTTGATAAATATTTTATAAATATGGTATATTTAGAATTATTGTTAAATTTTCTTGTATTTTTGTTAAAGCCCTAAAGTGATCTAATTTTTTGGGCTCTAGAAACTTTTATGGGCCATATTTTTGTAAAAGTCCAATACTAGTAGTTAGGGTTTATGGGAATCTAATTGGCTTAGTATATAAAGGATATTATAAGGGTTGTGGTCACTGAGTTATATTTTTAGTTATCTATTTGCCTGCCCCATATCCAGAGAAACTATTGCAAGATGACAAATAAAAACTTAGAAGCATCCAACCCTAGGCAATCAATTAACATGGATTTATGTACGCTTCCGAGTTTGTTTTCAATCCTTCTATAGTTATCTAACGATTTACATATGATCATGGGGTTTTGCAAAACTTTATTCATATAAAGTTATTCTTACAAGTGATATTAGAGTCATTATATTTTGATTTGGATTGAATTTTTTCCATAAAGTAATCCTTGGTTATATACGATTGCAATAATTTATGTGTCAATTGATTGGTTTTTTTGGCATATTGAGTAATTTTGAATGCTGATTATATGAGTAAAGCCAATCGATTCTTTGATATTTATTTGTTTATTTATTTTATTTTTTATGATGGTATCATCAATGTATGGATTGAATTCATATTGTTTATCTCCATTTGGTTTTGAAGAACTCTAGCCATAAGGTTTTCTTGTCCATGGTGAGACTTAAAGAGATTAATATAAAAATAAGTATAACAGTGGCCAATCAAAAGATTAAACTTTTTTTTTGGTTGATCATTGATCGAATGCAATTGATGAACATTAATTTTAATTTAATTATTTATGGGCCAATCATTATGAATACATGTTTGTTGTTATTCTAGTCCTAATAATATAAATTTTCACTATAGATGAATATATATGATCATTACTGATATAGTTCTTGAATTGTGCAAGAGGCAAAATTTCAGTAGTAATGGACATGACCACCTACATGGTCATGTAGCTGCTTGTGCCAGTCTCTGCCATCTTGTCATATACGATTACTATTAAAGAGATTAACAATCATATATACGATTGTTATATATGATTAATTGTGCAAGAGGGAAAATTCCAGTAGTAATGCACATGACCACCTATTAGTTTTTACATGTATTGCCAAAGTCCCCTATTGCCAAAGTAACCCTTATTGTGTAAAATTAGTTTTTTTTAATAATGGGTGTGTGTAATTATTATTTATGCGAATTGTGGCTAGCACAAAGGAAGGCTGCTATTTGACCAAATATCAAATGCACTTATGGGAATAAATATGTGATAATTGTCAAGTTTTCCACGTGAATAATAAGTCAGTCCAAAGAGATTTATTATTTTATAATGGTAGAAAATTTTAAATAGCGAATACTTGAAATATATGAATACTGGACTAAGAATGATATTAAAAGTGGTAAGGGTATGTGAAACAAATAGAAAAATGAGGTTAATTAAGTTTTACATTATTGGAGGTTTGACCTGGATAGAGATTTAATTAGTAATTTATAGTAATTCCTTAATGACTTTAGAATTGAGTTTTATTGAAATTAGAAGGTGGAATGAATAGTAGAGCTTTAAATTAATCAACAAAATCATTTTCATGGCTTTATGAGATTGAAAATTCAATTTAGAAACAAATTAAGAAAGTTGGTGCACCAAAGTTTTGATGCGACCACCACACTTTATAAAAACCTAAAAGCTATATATGGATGATGCCAGAAATTTCTCTCCTCTTCTTCTTCTCCAACTAACTCCACCATCACCAACACTATAGCACCATTTTCTTCCTTTTTTAACCTATTTACATGAAAAAATAAAGAACTTTAGTACATAACTTGAAATTTCTAGGAGAATTCACTAAAGAAAGAGAGATCATCATTAAGTGCTAAAGGGAAATTGACAAAGAAAGAAAAAGAACTACTAGTAAAGCAGGTTTATACTTGTGTATTGATAGTTTACTATTACTTTGATTTCTTATGATTATTGTTGCTTAAATAAGTTTTTTGAATCATGAAATTTGAATTTTTGTGGTAAATCCAAATGTTTGAGCTTGGTGGAGGATTAATATAGAATTAGATAAAAGAAGAAATTGGTCTAAAGTTCAATTTTGAATGATTTTAAGGTTATGCATATAACTTTGAGCATAAGACCATGTTTTTAACAACCTTGACTCATAAAATAGTTGATCTAGGGTTTTTGACAAACTTAAGGTCAAAAGAACAACTAAAGTTAGCCTATGAAATAATAGATTTTGATTTTATAATTGATCAAGAAAAGAATATTTAGATAATCTTAAAGATTAAATTAATTTAAAGAAGTTTTAGAATTATTGAGATATTAACCTAGAAATTATGTTAAACTAAAATTTGAAAGGAACTTCAATCTTAGAGAATGAATTATTATATATCATTTTTTGTATGGTATCTTAAACTTAGTATGTTTGATTTAGATTGAAAGATAAATAAGAAATAAAAAAGAATTGTATTTGCCTTTTTATATATATTATTATTACACTTGATAAAGTGATTTATAAATATGATAGATTGATTGTAAATGATAAAGAAACTAAATTTCCCTAACTATACTATCATTAAACCTAGTTATCGGATTGAATAGCTAGCTAGAGGGTGGATATCTTTATTATTACTGGACATTCTGTGTCATTATTATTTTTGGACACTTTGTGTCACTGCTAATCTTGGACACTCTGTGTCACTGCCGATACTAGGCAATTGGCCATACTGATTAATTTATTGGGCATTTACTTACCACTACTGAACCCGTTATCTGAGTTTTGGATTTTAAAGTATCGTATGAGTGTGGGCAATACAAATATATGTATATAATTTTCAAAACAATAAAATCATTCTAGACCCTTAATTGTGGCACTAGTTCAAATGTGGTTTTAATTTAAAGGTCGGATCAAGTTTGGCTCCAATAACAAGGCCCAAATTAAATCAAATCTAAGTTCCAAAGTTTGAATTAGGTTCGGCTCAACTTAGGGTCTGAATTAGGTCTGTTTAATTTAAATTGAGTCAATGCAGTTTTGGTCCATGTCCAATTTGATATGAGCCAACTCATATCAAATTAGCTTGACCTAATTGGATATGGGCATGCCTCATATTTAATTAGTCAAGGCCAATTCGATATGGGCATGCCTCATATCGAATTGGCCTTGGCTAATTCATCATGAGGCAGCTCATGTCGAATTGGTCAACCCCAATTCGACATGAGTTGGATTCCCAGCTTGATTTAGAAGTCAAAATTTTGGATTGCAATTAAGAGTTGGAACCAGATTAAGATTAATAACTTAGGTTTGCCCTAATTTAGGCAATATAAATACAAATCAAAGACAAAGGAGTTGGTAGCCATAATTAGCAATTAAGAAGCAATAGTGAGGAACAAAAATCAAGAGCCAAAGATTAACAATTAAAAGCAAGAAATAGAGAGCAATTTAAAGAGAGGCAGTAGCTAAAATAGCAATTGATCTTAGGATTATTTGGTTCAAAAAACTTGATTTGATCTGGGAAAGCAATATTATCATCAAGGTCTAGTCCCCGTGGATTTTGGTGTTTCAAGCAAGCTTGGTTCAACAAAATTAATTTAGTAGAGCGAACAACGTAGGTAAGGTCTTCATAAACTTAGTTTATTATATGTAATTGGCCATCTCATTGTTTAACTCTTGTGAACATGTTATTTACTATTTTAAATTATAAGTTTTAATCTAAGAATCCAAAAATCTAATTATCTAACAAAACCCTAATCTTGCATGTTGGACCATAGATTTAGGATTAAAACCCTAAATTTGCTATTAAAACCATAATGTGTTCATAAAACCCTAATATTAGGTATAAATCCAAATTTTGTAACCCTGCCCCTGATCCCCCGCAAGGGGCGCTGCCCCCTTGACCCATGCCAGCTAATCGGTTAGCGGGACTACCGTGTGCGTCGCGCCCTATAATTCATTAATGGGTTAATATTAAGATATGTTTGTTTATGTTCTTTTTAATTATTCAATTATTTTTATATATGTTTGTATTATTTTTCCTTACTTTGTTCTTTTTCATGGATTTATATGTATTTTTAAAGGGGATTGTGAAAAGCATGTTTCCACATTAAGTGGGTTTCTTATTTATTTAGTTTGTTATTTAATTCATTTTATAGACTTTTGGACATTGTAAGGGATATTTTTCCATCAATCGATGGGTGTCCCATTTTATTCATTTGTATGGACATCGGGACATTATAAGGGTATGTTTCCATCTTTAGATGGGTGCCTAATTTGTTTGATTTGTTAAATTTAATAAAATATTAGTTTATTTTGATCATTGCTTGTAGAATGGATAATATTGTAATAATATAAGAATTCAATAATATTTAGATCTAAAAGGAGATCGATTCCAATGAACCGAGCACTATAGGGGTGCTCGTCATTCTCACCTTCCCTATGCATACCTAACTTTCTGAATCTAGTAGGGGTTGGAAAATCCTTAGGAAATAAGTCATCCACCTTTTTATATTTTCTTGGCCCGTTTGGATAGCGACTCCTATTCTCTGGGTTGAGGTCAGTGTTCTCTAAGGCCTAGAGCCTAATAGTACCGAAGTTACAAGAACCATTCCACCTAGAGTAGGGGCAAAAATCCCACTCGCAATCATATCTAAATAACTTATTTTTTTGTTTAATGGTATTAAATTTAGAAATTATAATGATTAACTAATTTGTAAATGAGATTTTGTTATGTAACTTGTTAATGTTTTAAATTAGTATTTTAACTTTTCATAGAATGATAATACATTGTTAAATTTCTTTATTACGATTTTTGGTAACTATAACTATGAAAGCTCCACTAAGTAGTAGCTTAGCTTGTTGGATTTGTTTCTGACATGCAGATTAGATGAGAAGATTAGATTCTGCTGAGTGAGATCTCTGAAGCTTCAAGTTCAACTTCATTACAAGAAGGTGGTTTGAAAAGAATTTTATGGTTTGAATTCATATATCAGTGTTCCAAGTTTGAAAGATGATTGTATAATTGTAAAAGTTTAGTTACTTAAATATTTCAAGACAATGAAGCATGTATATATTTATGTCAAGTTTGGTTATAGAGTTAATATATGTGTTACCTAGTTATTGAGCTTATATTTAAGAGTGCTAAATTAAGTTTTGATTATTTTTGTGTGGGAATTTCATAGAGAAGAGAAGTATTTCAATTGGGGATGAAATGTATAAATGATAGAGGTACTATAATACAGGTTGTATAAATTGAAAAATTAAAAACAGTGCTGGTTTAGTTAACATGAGAGTGTCTGTGAAGTGAACACGAGCTTGTTATGAATAATTTAAAACTATTTAAGAAAGTTTAGAGGGACACGTCCGTGTTCTCAATTGATACAAAAAGTGACAGAAGCATTTTGTTTAGCATGAACGTATCCTTCTAAGGTGACACGACTATGTCACTTGTTCTTAAACTGGAACTTTATTTTGAATTGTTTAATGAAAAGAATTTAGTAGCATCTCTTAGTAACTCACCCCTAGGGTTATTAGGGTTATTAAAGGCTGTTACATATTTGGTCAGGATTAATTGTCAATATTTGATTCTTATACTAAGAGTACTAATTACAATTTGATAATTTTTTGTCCAAAGATGAAAATATCAATGTTGTGCTGAGTATCTTGCTTGGAGCTTACCAATAGTTAATCTTATTGATTATATTTTATTATGCATAAAGAATGTGAGCTTGATATTTAGTACTTTATGCTCTAGATTCAGTTAATATGTCCCAACATGCCACTCAATAGGAGAAGTATTCCAATACTTATTGGGTTAAACTTTAAGAATTAGAAGGAGAATATCCTAATTTATCTCTGCTAAATGGATCTAGACCTGACATTAAAGGAAGAAAAGCCTACATCCCTTACAACTAAAAGTTCTACTGAGGCAAAAATGGAACTTGAGAGGTGGAAATACTCCAATTTCCTAAGTATGATGATCATCAAGTGCAACACTTTAAATGACTTTTGAAGTGCCATCTCTATTGAGATTACTAAGGATAGTGATCACTGATTTCTATGCCAAGATTGAGAAAATATATGAGAAAAATGATAAGGTGAAAATGGGGATGCTTTTACCCAAACTAACTTCCATGATGTATAATGGCAATGAAATTATCAAGGAATACAATGTAAGCATCTCTAAAATCTCCAAAAGAGTAATGACACTTAAATTGGATTTAAAATATAAGTTGATTATGCACTTGGTCTTAAACTCCCTTCCTTCATAGTTTGGGCAATTTAAGGTCAGTTACAATTGCTAGATGTAGAAATGGACTCTTAATAAGCTCATTGCATACTGTATACAATAGGAAAACATAGTGATGTTGGAGAAATCTCAGAGTGCTCATCTAACTCGTACCTCAATAGATAAGGGTAAGAAAAGAAAGAAGGGTAAAGAAGCTATTAAGAATCTAGAACAGAAGAAGGCTAATAAAGATAAATGCTTCTTTTGTGGAAAGACTAGGCATCAAAAGAAAGAGTGTACCAAATTTCATGCTTGGCATGCAAAGAAGGGTATGTTCTTTACTTTGGTTTGTTTTGAGATTAATTTATCTTTAGTATCTAGAAACACTTGGTGGATAGATTCTGGTGTTATTACTCATATAAGTGTTTTAATGCAAAGATACCTAAGCTACCGAAGGCCACATGATGATAAAAGATATATTTATGTAGGATATGGAAAATCGATGGAAGTAGAGGCAGTAGGCCATTTTAGCTTATTCTTAGGGACTAGTTTTTGTTTGGATTTGAAAGACATGTTAGTAAATCGTTAAGAATCTGCAACCCTTGCCGCAGCGGAAAAACAAAAATTCTTTCGATTTACTCACAGGATCCATGTGATCCATTCAGTTCGATAAAAGAGATTCGAAACTAACCTTTTTGTGTAGCTTCAAAAATGATTAACAGATGCTGCCTTCTGAAGACGAACACCCTCTAACGAAATCCACACAAACGTATGCCGGTCTGAGTGCTAGCTCACCAACGGCAGTGGCTGAACCTTTTTCAAAACGAAACTAGGGTTTTTTAAGGTTTTTTTTTTCTTCTTACGTTTTCTTTTGCAAAACGAATAATAAGATCATTAAACCTCCAGTCCTTTTAAAACCGTTTTAAAAGACTTCTTTTTATCAAAACCCTAACTGTCCATATCCCATATGGACCCACGTTTTAATAATTATTATCTAATAATAATTATTATAACAATATTATTATTAATATCTAATAATAATAATAATACTAACAATAATAATTAAATATAATTATTATTATTTAAGTACAGCCTACGTTCTATGTGTGTGACCCGATAGGCTCATATTAATTGGTAGTGTATTTCAATCTCTATTGAAATGCACAAATCATAATTGGCCTCTAGCAAGACATTACGACTACCCAATTAATCATGAGAATCATTATAAATGAAAAACCTGAAATAGTACATGCATTAATCCCTTTGTCACACGATATCTAGTTTGAACATAAGTCATAGTAAATGTCATACTTATATTGTCCAAACTTATGATTACTCGATCTCCAAGTTAACTGATAAACAAATAAGATTGATCTTATATCAACTTATTTGAGCATGGCCATGCATTTCTCAGTTACACTTATCAAGGGGCCCAGAAGATATCTCTCTCATAGAGAGGGACAAATTCCATCTTGATTGTTCATTTTCCTCTACATAATTTATATCATGTTCAAGCATAACCTTTATAATTATCTAGTTACAGATAACGTTTGATCATGTCAAAACATAATATTCCTTATGTTGGAAACTATGACAATCTCAAGTCAAAGGATTAAATGAAAACTATTATGAGATACACTTATGACATTAAACCATGAAGTGATATCTATGTGGGTCTATCCAATACACTGTTCTCTAACATGTATCCATAATATTGATTTGTATCTTCATACCTATAATCATCTTATGATTATCAAATCAATATTACACTAGTTATATTTATTATTATCTCCATAACAATAATAAACCAGGGATATAATCATTATTATATATAACATGCAAACATAACAATGATAATAAAAACTTCTTTATTAATAACAAAATGAATAACATTAAGGTCCAAATCGATGGCCTAGGGCATATACACTAACAGTCTCCCACTTGCACTAGGCCTAGTCTAACAAATATCTCATGCCCATAGACCTAGTGTGCTGATCATGCTTGACCCGCGAGAGAGGCTTTGTCAATGGATCTGCTATGTTGTCATTTGTGTCAACTTTGCATATCTTGATATCACCTCTATCAATGATGTCTCGAATGAGGTGAAATCGCCTGAGTATGTGCTTAGATTTTTGATGGGACCTTGGCTCTTTTGCTTGCGCTATGGCACCATTGTTGTCACAATAGATAGCCATAGGATTAGCAATGCTAGGCACCACTCCAAGCTCAGTGATGAATTTCTTCAGCCAAACTGCTTCCTTAGCAGCATCTGATGCTGCTATATACTCAGCTTCTGTTGTAGAATCTGCTACTGTGCTTTGCTTGGAACTTTTCCAAGTAATGGCTCCACCATTCAATGTGAATACAAAACCTGACTGCGATTTGTAATCATCTATATCAGTTTGGAAACTAGCATCTGTGTAACCATTTACAACTAGTTCATCTTCCAAATCTCCATAAACTAAGAAAACATTCTTAGTTCTTCTTAGATACTTAAGAATGTTCTTAACAGCTGTCCAGTGACCCTCACCAGGATCAGCTTGATATCTACTTGTTGTGCTTAAAGAATATGAGACATCAGGTCTAGTACATAGCATGGCATACATAATAGATCCAATAGCAGAAGCATAAGGGATCTTATTCATTCTATCTCGCTCCTCAGATGTCTTAGGACATTGATTCTTGCCAAGATGAATACCATGTGACATAGGCAAGAATCCTTTCTTGGAATCTTGCATACTGAACCTCTTCAACACTTTGTCAATGTATGTACTTTGACTTAAGCCAATTATCCTTCTAGATCTATCTCTATAGATCCTTATACCAAGGATATATGCAGCCTCTCCCAAGTCCTTCATTGAAAAAGAATTCCCTAACCAATCTTTAACCTTTTGTAAAGTGGGGACATCATTTCCAATGATCAATATGTCATCTACATATAGGACTAAGAACACGATAGCACTCCCACTAACCATCTTGTAAACACATGGTTCATCTTCATTTTGAATGAAACCAAAGTTCTTAACTGTTTCATCAAAACAAAGATTCCAGCTTCGAGATGCTTGCTTCAATCCATAAATGGACCTTTGAAGCTTGCAAACCTTCCCAGAATTCTCAGGATTTACAAAACCCTCAGGTTGTGTCATGTACACATCCTCGAGTAAATTTCCATTAAGGAAAGCGGTTTTGACATCCATTTGCCATATCACATAATCATAGTATGCAGCAATGGCAAGGAGAATCCTAATAGATTTAATCATAGCAACTGGAGAAAAAGTTTCATCATAGTCTATACCATGTGTTTGTTTGAAACCTTTAGCAACCAACCTTGCTTTATAGGTTTGCACATTTCCATTAATGACAATTTTCTTCTTGAAAACCCATTTGCAACCAATAGTCTTAATACCTTCGGGAGGATCAATTAAGGCCCAAACTTGGTTGTCAAACATGGACTGCATCTCAGATTTCATGGCTCCAAGCCATTTCTCTGAATCTGGACCTGACACAGCTTCAAGATAGGTAGTTGGCTCATCTTGATCTATGAGCAAAACTTCACGACTTTCAGTCATGAGAAATCCATATCTCTCAGGCTGATGACGTGGTCTATCAGATCTGCGCAGAACTTGTGTAACATTTTCAGTTTCCACAATGACTTGTGGTTCTGAAACTATTTCTACAGGCGGTTCAATATCTTCTTGTGGTTCTATAAATTCATCTAATTGAACTGTGCTCCCACTAGTTCTTTTAGAAATGAATTCCTTTTCCGAGAAGGTTCCATTTCGAGCAACAAACACTTTGTTCTCAGATGGAATATAGAAATAATATCCTTTAGTTTCCTTAGGATATCCCACAAAGATACATTTAGCAGATTTTGGAGCTAACTTATCTGAAACTGGTCTTTTCACATAAGCCTCACAACCCCAAATATTAAGAAAAGACAAACTAGGTGTTTTGCCAGTCCATATCTCATATGGTGTCTTTTCAACCGCTTTAGATGGTACACGGTTTAAAACAAAAGCAGCTGTCTCCAAGGCATAACCCCAAAACGATAATGGAAGATCTGCTTGACTCATCATAGATCGAACCATATCTAATAAAGTTCGATTTCTTCTTTCAGAAACACCATTCCACTGTGGAGTTCCTGGAGGAGTTAATTGTGAAACAATTCCATAATTTCTTAGATGTTCGTCAAACTCTTGGCTCAAAAATTCACCACCTCGATCAGATCGAAGTGCCTTAATAGTTTTACCAAGTTGATTTTGTACTTCATTTTGAAAAGTTTTGAACATTTCAAAAGCCTCATGCTTATGTTTCATTAGGTAGACATAGCCATACCTACTGAAATCATCAGTAAAAGTAATGAAGTAATTATATCCTCCTCTGGCACTAATGCTTAACGGGCCACATACATCTGTATGTACTAGTCCTAGCAAGTCATTAGCCCTTTCACCTTGTCCGGTGAAAGGATTCTTTGTCATTTTGCCAAGTAAACAAGATTCACATTTATCAAATGATTCAAAATCAAATGAATCTAATAATCCATCTTGATGGAGTTTAGAAATGCGTCTCTCATTTATATGGCTAAGACGACAATGCCATAAAAATGTAGGGTTTAGGTCATTTGGCTTAATTCTCTTAGAGTTTATGTTATAAATATGATTCTCCCTAGAATCATCTAAGTCAAGGACATAAAGGCCATTAAAAGATCTTGCAATACCATAAAGCAAATCATCTTTATCAAAAATAGAACAGGTCTTATTTTTAATTAAAAATGAAAAACTTTCATCATCCAAAACTGAAACTGAAATAAGATTCCTACTCAGAGTAGGAACATAATAGCAATTGTTCAAATTTAACAAAAAGCCATTAGGCATATGAAGTTCATAAGATCCTACAGCTAGTGCAGCAACTCTTGCTTTATTCCCAACTCGTAGGTCAACTTTGCCCCTTTTCAGTGATCTACTCCTTTTGAGTCCCTGCACATTTGTACAAATGTGAGAACCACATGCAGTATCCAATACCCATGAAGTAGAAGCAGATAAGTTAATTTCTATAACATATATACCTGAAGACGTAGTCGCACTACCCTTCGATTTCTTCAATTCAGCCAAATAAAGTGGGCAATTTCTTTTCCAATGCCCAGGCTCCTTGCAATGGTGACAAGTTCCTTCCTTAGGAACAGGTGCCTTGCGTTCTTTTGGCTTGGGCTGTCCCTTAGGCTTTGTAGCAACTGTTGCTTTACCCTTTGCCTTGCCTTTTTTCTTCATAGGCTTACCCTTATTGACATTCAATACATGGGTAGCCTTAGTGGGCCTTTTGATATTCCCTTCAGCAGTTTTGAGCATACCATGTAGCTCAGGAATGGACTTTTCCATGTTGTTCATATTATAGTTCATAACAAAATGTGAAAAACTGCTGGGCAAAGAATGAAGGATCAAATCCGTGGAGAGTTCTAGACTCAAGGGATATCCAAGTCGGGCAAGGTGATCAATGTAGCCCTTCATTTTCAAAACATGAGCGCTAACCGATTCGCCCTCTGACATCTTGCAGTCAAATAATGCAACAGCAGTGTCGAATCTATCCTGCCTAGCTTGCTGTTGGAAAGCTTGTTTGAGATGGACACTCATCTCATAAGCCTCCAAGTGTTCTAGATCCTTCTGAAGTTCTGGACACATAGTAGCGAGCATAAGACATCCAATGTCATTGGAATCATCCATATGCTTCTTATGCTTGTTCTTATCAGCATTAGAAGCATTAGCAGGAGGTGGCTCAGGGACAGCTTCATCAAGCACATAGGACTTCTTTTCTTGTTTGAGAACAATTCTCAGGTTCCTAAACCAATCAACAAAATTAGTCCCATTCTCTTTCAGTTTTTCCTTCTCAAGGATGGATCGCAGTGATAAAGTGGAGTTATTGTTGGTAGCCATTTCAATCTACAAAATATGCAAATTTTAATTAATAAAAGGTGATAAGTAATTAAACTCCCACTAAAATATAACCCTCAATCATCACAATGACATTTTAGTGGGCTAAGATCCAATTTTACTTAATATTAAGTCAGCTTTGGCATGACACTTAAAATCAAGTTATTATGGTAGGTAACCCATTACCAATTACATCAGATGTAACTCTTAGATAATATGGGATCATGACATCATATGTCATAGCATGTTATACCCCATCTAATGCCTTAGGCCCAAAACCATTTTGATAGCCTAATTAAGTCTAACCAATTTTAAACGCATGAGCAGCACCATTACTCATCATATCTTGCTAGGATAACCTAAAGTACTTTGCTTTGGCAAAATCTACATTTAGGTGATCTTAGCCTTGATAAGTGTTTAAGACATGGATGGCATTAAAACTTAGATTAATAGTGAGGGTTCATTCCATTTAATTTTTTTTTTGAAAACATGTTAAAATTGACATTTATATATCATATCCTATATGCATACATAAACTATCAAACATGGCATCTCATACATATTTGATAAAAATAAACGTGACATAGCATGGCCAAACTAGATATGATCTTCATGAGACCAAATGAAGATCATATAGGCAACCCTAGGTGAAAAGAAAACCTATCTATTACAACATTTGCAATAGTACATTTCTTCATATCTTGAAAGGCAACTTCATCTCCATGGAATTTTCATCTTCTTCTCCAAGCTTGAGTCTTCATTATTACATTAATAATAAAAACTAACTACTAAACTAGTAATTATAAAGTTACAAAAATAAACGACACGCAGGCCGTATTTATAAAAAATTAAGATATAAATAAACCAATCACATAGGTCATAAGGCCATGCTATGCACCATGCCAAGACATCAAACAAACATAACATATTCATCACTAACATGTTAAATAGAAACAAATATATTGACATTCTTAATGTCGCGGTAACGAACTATAGGGCGTGAACATACGGCGGTCCCGCTAGCCGGTTAGCGGGCGGGGCTCCCGCTGGCCGGTCAGCGGGCGGGGTTCCGAAGGGGCAGCGCCCCTGGGCGGGGTCGAGGGGCAGCGCCCCTCGAAGCTAAACAGAATCATTAATCCAATTAATTATTTTCTGTCAAAACCCTTATTCTGTTAATCATATTAAACAGAATATAATAGTAATCTATTAATCATATTAACAGAGAACTATTACCAGAAACCTTAGAAACGATTTACTCAATAATCATATTAATCAAAATCGAAATCTATGTATACATTCAATATGAATAAACGAATTGAATTAATCATATTAACCCTAATTCGAAAACATAACAGATCGTATACCAACCCCAATTTGATTTCACAGAATTGTATCTTATACAATTGGTCATCTTTGACATCATATA
Source organism: Garcia nutans (assembly GCA_947685225.1). Lineage (NCBI taxonomy): Eukaryota > Viridiplantae > Streptophyta > Magnoliopsida > Malpighiales > Euphorbiaceae > Garcia > Garcia nutans. The sequence continues at coordinate 11,680,295 of CANTUV010000003.1, forward strand.
TCAACAACAATTTATGTTATATCTCATATAACAGATTCGAATCATCATCAAATGATAAAACGAATTTAATCATGCCATTCGAAAAACAATAGATCATATCAACACATCAACATGGTATATTTCGAATTAAATGGAATCAACAAGAGGCTCTGATACCACTGTTAGTAAATCGTTAAGAATCTGCAACCCTTGCCGCAGCGGAAAAACAAAAATTCTTTCGATTTACTCACAGGATCCATGTGATCCATTCAGTTCGATAAAAGAGATTCGAAACTAACCTTTTTGTGTAGCTTCAAAAATGATTAACAGATGCTGCCTTCTGAAGACGAACACCCTCTAACGAAATCCACACAAACGTATGCCGGTCTGAGTGCTAGCTCACCAACGGCAGTGGCTGAACCTTTTTCAAAACGAAACTAGGGTTTTTTAAGGTTTTTTTTTTCTTCTTACGTTTTCTTTTGCAAAACGAATAATAAGATCATTAAACCTCCAGTCCTTTTAAAACCGTTTTAAAAGACTTCTTTTTATCAAAACCCTAACTGTCCATATCCCATATGGACCCACGTTTTAATAATTATTATCTAATAATAATTATTATAACAATATTATTATTAATATCTAATAATAATAATAATACTAACAATAATAATTAAATATAATTATTATTATTTAAGTACAGCCTACGTTCTATGTGTGTGACCCGATAGGCTCATATTAATTGGTAGTGTATTTCAATCTCTATTGAAATGCACAAATCATAATTGGCCTCTAGCAAGACATTACGACTACCCAATTAATCATGAGAATCATTATAAATGAAAAACCTGAAATAGTACATGCATTAATCCCTTTGTCACACGATATCTAGTTTGAACATTAGTCATAGTAAATGTCATACTTATATTGTCCAAACTTATGATTACTCGATCTCCAAGTTAACTGATAAACAAATAAGATTGATCTTATATCAACTTATTTGAGCATGGCCATGCATTTCTCAGTTACACTTATCAAGGGGCCCAGAAGATATCTCTCTCATAGAGAGGGACAAATTCCATCTTGATTGTTCATTTTCCTCTACATAATTTATATCATGTTCAAGCATAACCTTTATAATTATCTAGTTACAGATAACGTTTGATCATGTCAAAACATAATATTCCTTATGTTGGAAACTATGACAATCTCAAGTCAAAGGATTAAATGAAAACTATTATGAGATACACTTATGACATTAAACCATGAAGTGATATCTATGTGGGTCTATCCAATACACTGTTCTCTAACATGTATCCATAATATTGATTTGTATCTTCATACCTATAATCATCTTATGATTATCAAATCAATATTACACTAGTTATATTTATTATTATCTCCATAACAATAATAAACCAGGGATATAATCATTATTATATATAACATGCAAACATAACAATGATAATAAAAACTTCTTTATTAATAACAAAATGAATAACATTAAGGTCCAAATCGATGGCCTAGGGCATATACACTAACAAGACACATTTAATGTAATGTCTTTTAGGCAAAATTTGTTTTTCAATTTCTGTATTAAACAGATTTAGATATTCTTGTTCCTTTGTAAACAATCAGTTTTGTCTTTCTTCAAATTCAAATATTGTTAGTACTGGTTCATTAAGTACTTAGGAAACCTATATATACTTGACATTATTGTTTCATATAATAAAACCTTGCATGTGAAAATAAGGGCACTAAAAGACAGCCAAATTGGAATAACTCAGCTAGACTATGACATAAGCGTTTATGTCATATCCAAATCTAGAATTGAACGACTTGTGTTAAATGGAATATTGGATGCACTTGACTATTCAGATTTAGATGCTTGTGTTGAGTGTATCAAAGGAAAATAGTCCAAACAAAAGAGAATAGATGCCAATAGGTCTACATGTGTTTTAGAATTGATACATACAAATATTTGTGGGACATTTCCTATAGCTTTCTAGAATATTCAAAGATACTTTATGTCATTCATAGATTATTACTCATGTTATGGGTACTTATATCTCACTCATGAGAAATTAGCGTCTTTGGACATATTCAAAGCTTTCAACACTAAGGTTGAAAGCCAACTTGGAAAGAACATTAAGAGCATCATATCTTACAGTGGGAGTGAGTACTATGGCAAACATGATAGTTTAAGAGAACAACACGTAGGACCTTTTACTAGCTTCCTACAGGAGTGTGAAATTATCCTATAGTAATAATGCCTAGTTTGCTTAGCATGAAAGGTATAGCTAAAAGATGACAAATGACTCTCACGAATATGGTAAGGAGTATGATTAGTAATTTTACCTTACTAGAGTCACTCTAAGGAGAAACACTAAAGATAATAGCTTACATCCTTAACAGAGTAACAATTAAAGCAGTTTCCAAAACACCTTATGAACTTTGGACTGGGTAAAAACCCAATTTAAAGTAATTTCATATTTGAGAGTGTCCTGTTGAGGCTAGGCCTTATAGGCCTAATGAAAGCAAAGTGCACTCCAAAATAGTCAGCAGCTACTTTATTGTTTGCTCAGAGCAATTTAGGGGTTATAAATTTATGATCCCACTACAAGGTCATTTTTTTAGATAGAAACTGTAATATTTTTTTATCATATTGATTTTTGAGTAATAAATAAGGTTAAACACATTGTCTTTGAAGTGGAATCGACTAAGGAAACCTCAAATTTGATTCTCACTATTGCTTCTAATAGTGTACCCGCTTTTTTACTTGTCATTACTCAAGAAGAAAATTTAGACCCAATAAAAGACAATGTTGAAAAACTTCCTAATTAGGTCAAGAAAGTTATTCCTCAAGAATAAACTCAACAACTTTAAGAGCCTAGGCCACCAATGAGATCCACTAGTGAGAGGAGAAATGATATTACAAATGATTACATAGTATTCCTCTAGGAACATGAGGACAAAAAAGGATTAGTTCCAATTAACTTCCATCAAGCCATGCAAATTCCAAACCCTCAGAAGTGGATTGAGGCAATGAATGAGGAGTATAAGTCCATGTAAGACAATTAAGTTTGGGACCTCATCCATTACCTAAAGGAAAGAAACCCATTAGTTGCAAATAGATATTTAAGACCAAGAGGGATTTAAAAGATAATGTAGAGAGGTATAAGGCACGTCTTATAACTAAAGGCTCGTCTTATAGTTAAAGGATTTATCTAGAAAGAAGAGATTAATTAAAAGGAAGGGATTAACTACAATGAGCCTTTGTCCCCAGTTTCTTCAAAAGACTCTTTTAATTATTGCACATTTTGATCTTTAGTTACATTAAATGGATGTTAAGACTGCATTTCTCAATAGAAACATTGATGAAAACATTTATATGGTGCAGCAAAAAAAACCTTGTGTTAGGAAACCCAAAACATACGGTTTGCAAATTAAAGAAATCCCTTTATGGACTCAAGCAAGCTTCCCATCAGTCATACATTAAATTTCATCAAGTAGTTGTCTCATTTGGTTTTGAGATAAATGTTGTTAAGGATTGTGTGTACCATAATTTTAGTGGGAGTAAGTTCATGTTCTTAGTTTTGTATGTCGATGACATACTTCTTACAAATAATAATAATGAAATGTTTCAAGAAACCAAAGAGTTTCTCTCAACTAAATTTGAGATGAAAGATCTTGATGAAGCTTCTTTTGTATTATAAACTCAGATACATCGAGATCGTTCTTGAGGTATTCTTGGATTATCACAAAATAACTATATAGAAAAAGTGCTCAAGAGGTTTGATATGCAAAACTATAGAAAAAGTGCTTAGGAGACACCTAAGTCACTAAAGGAGACAAGTTCAGTCTCAATCAACGCCCAAAGAATGGCCCTGAGATGAAGGAAATGCAAAAGATTTGCTATGCCTCAATTGTAGGGAGTATGATGTATGCTCAAATTTGTACCCATTCAGATATTGCATTCATTGTTGGCATGCTTTGTAGATATCTGAGTAACTCTGGGATGGATCATTAGAAAGCAGCCAAAAGGGTTTTGAGATACATACAAGGAACAAAGGATTTTATGTTCACATACAAAAGGTCAAATCATGCAACAACTGTATTTTTTCTAAAATAAAAATTAAATTAAATTAAATAAATAATTTGGAGGGTTAATTAAAATGTTGGAAGTAAGAATTGTCAAATGTATATATGAAATATAAAGAAAATATACATAACATATAAAGTCAAATGGTAAAAGGTAAAAGTCATATGGTGAATAGTAAAAAGGTAAAAAGTAAAAAAAATCAAAATTAAAAAAAAAAATTAAGTGGAAGATGGAAAATTGAAATAAATAAATACACAATTAATTAAAATAATTAAATAATATATATATATATATATATATGGATAGAAATAAGAAGAGGAAAAGAAAGTCAAATTAATTATTCATCTTCCTCTCTTCATAGTGGCCGAATCTCTTCATGAGCAAAGGAAAGATTTTGGCTTCCTTCCCAAATCAAATTCTTCAAGTTTTCTAAGAGTTTTGGGATGAATTTGAAGTTTCTTCAATCAAGATAAGCTTTCTTGCCAATTTAAGGGATTCTTTGATAATTTATGAATATGTGAAAAATGGAAATTTGATGGAGTGTTTTATAATTGTTAAAATGGGTATGGATAGTGTTAATTTGATGAGGAGATAGGGATTTTATAGTTGAATGGTTGATTTGTTGAAGTTTGGATAAGTTAGTAAGCAATTTAGGGTTTTGGAAGAATGTTGTTAAAGAATTGTTATTAATTGGATTAAGTTGCTTAAATCATGCTATAATATGATTTTAATTATAAAATGAACTTAAAATGCAATTTGAATTGGGTTAGAATGGTGTTTCAAAATTAAAGAGAGTTAGGGCAAAAATGTGAAAGTTTGAAGGAATGGTGCTTAATTGGTGTTTAATGATTAAAACACCTAAAAATGTGATTCTAATGTGTTACTAACACTTACATTTTGATTAGGTGATGAGTGGAACCAAGTTACTTCGTTAAAGAGGTGAAGGACACATTGAGAAAGTGGTGAGAAAGTTGTGATTTTTAGTTTGGAAGTAGCTTAAACAAATGTTAATACAAACTTTGATAGAAATGTATTGAAATGTATTAGTATGACATGTTACATTGTGTATTGGCATTGATACTATGCTACTTTAATATGTGAAGTCACATGTAAAGTGTATAGTTATGTGTTTAAAGGCATGAATTGCATAATGTATGAATAATTAAGCCATTTTGAGATGGCTAATGGCATTGTTGCATGTGTTTGTGAAAAGAAAGTGTTCATACCAATTTAAGGGCATGATTTGACCACTATATATAAGTAGCAAAGAATTTGATGTTTGTGATGAAAAAGTGTGAAAATGTGGTAAAATGATGGAAAACGTGCTAAAAAGATAAGAAGTAGAATAATTGGCAATGTTATAAAAAAGTGTGAATTGTTGTTTATTGCCTTATATAATTGCAGAGTGGACATATATCCATAGAGCATATTGGGACAAACTCCATACTTGCGGATCCACTTACTAAAGGGGTAACACATATAGTATTTCATGAGCACACTGCTCGCATGAGTGTTATATGAGTTGAGGATATTTAGGTTTAGTGGGAGTTTGTATATGACTTTATTTTTAATTGCTCTATTCTATTTGGATATATATATATTTTTAATAAAGGTGGACGGACCACCGCAAACTTTATTAATTAAAATAAAAGTATGGGAAACCCATACAAATAGTTCGTACACTACTATTCTATTTGGATATATTATACTATTTGTATGAACATTATTTTCTGCAGAAATAAAGTATTCAATTCATTATACTCTGTTTCATTAAGTTAAAGTTGATCTCAACAAAGTAGGACTAGTTGGAAAATGGGCATGTTAAGATCACATTATATGTAATTTTCATGTTACATATCTATGCTTGATCTATGTAATTGAATATGTTAGTATTGTGATCATTGATGGGTCGAGCAATGAATTAATGTAACAAAAGCCTCTTTGGTTCTATACCAATATAGTAGATGGATTAGATTGTTATGAAGGGAATATTTCAAGATTTGATAGCCAATTTTGCATGCATAAATTATAATATAATTATTAAGGTATAATATATAACCCAAGTGGGAGATTATTGGATTTTAATTTTAATTTGGGTTTGCATATTAATATAATTATACTATAGGCTATCCAATTTAATAAAGCCAATAAAGTGATCTAATTTTTTTGACCCTAGAAATATTTAATTATGCACAGGCCATATATGTGTAAAAACCCAATATTATTAATCAGGGTTTATGGGAACCTAATTGACCTAGTATATAAAGGATATTATAAGGGTTATGGTCCCTAAGTTAAATTTTAAGCTGTATGTTTGTCTGTCCCATGTTCAGAGAAAATACTACAAGATGAAAAATCAAAACTCAAAAGTATCCAACCCTAGGCAATCAATTAACATGTATTCAGGTATGCTTTCGAATTTGTTCACAATCCTTCTATGGTCATTGTAGACCCTTAATTTTTGACCCAGTCCGATCCAATATATTTTAATTAGTCTAAAATAATTTTTGTGTTTTCTAATATAGTTTTTAGTCCAAAAAATAATTTTTGTTATTTTAAGTAAGTAATATTTGCTTCAAAAATAATAAACAAAACAAATAAATAAATAATAAAAATGAAAAAAAAAGTCGGATTGGCCGAAGACCATTTCACTCGCAGGAATTTCCTGTGAGCGAAATGGCCCGCAGGAGCATTTTGCCCGCAGCCAGCTGTGGCAGCTTTTTCTCCAACGCATTTTTTCCGCAGCCAATTTTTTTTGCCAGCGCATTTTTTTCGTAGCAGTTTTTTTTCGCCAGCGAAATTTTTCGATGCAAATTTTTTGAAACCTAATACAATTAGGTTTCAGTTTCCTTTTCTTATTCTATAATGTATGCCATGAGCAACTTGGAAAAAAACCATAAAAACTTCTATAAATAAGGAGGCAAAGAGAGGGAAAAAGGGAATGAGAATTGGGGACAAAAATTGGGAGAATTTGGAAACCGAATTTGTGAAGGAAAACTTTAATCAAATCTGACTTTTTGAGAGGCGAAGAAGCAAAGCATAAACAAATCATGAAAGGCAGCAACTGCCTTTGTTTTTGTTCATCCAAGAAGAATTAGTTTTTGGAGGAACCATCAAAAGGAGGTATGTATTAAATTCTTTTGTTATATTTTTCACAGTAGCTAAAATTATGAAATTGTGTTTGTCAAAATAAAAAACCCTAGAACTTTAATTTAGTTTTTCTGAAGTTAAAAACCTTATTTCGTTACTTTATTTTCCAAAAAAGACATAAAATTGTTATTTTTACTTCTTCAAAACTCCAAAACCCTAATTTACTTTACAAATTATCAAAACCCTTAAATTATATTCTGTTTCTTTCTAAGAGCTTTAAAAACTTCTTTTTTGCTTTTATAAACTTTAAATCGTTTGTTTATTTTCATAAAACCTCATAAAAATATCAAATTAATTTTCAAACCCTAAAAGCTTCATGCATCCACTGAAACCCTAAATTTAAAACACTAAACCCTAACTCAACTCCAAAACCTAAAATAGTAAACCCTAACCCCTTAAAGCCTTAAACCCTAATTTTTTTATAAACCCTAATCCTTTAAAACCTTAAAAATCGTATGAACACAAATATTTTAATTTTACACAATAAGCTTGAAATCATCATTTAAAACCACGAACCAAAAGTATTCTAAAAGTGTCCAAAACCCTAGTTTCATGATTTCACCATTCAAACCTTAATTTTGTTAATCAAAGTGTCTTACCAACCTTTTAAAACATAAAATCCTTAATCTATTTTAATTCTTTAAAAAGTCACAGAAGCTTAAACCCATGAAAAACCAAAACCCTAAACACATGAAATAAAGGATCATAAATGGAAACAGTAGCTATAATTTGGATTTTTATTTGTCTTATTCAATTCCATATTTGATTATGCTTTGATTTATTTTACATGCTTTAATTTATTTAAGTTCAATGCTTGGTTTATTTAGCTTATCATGGATGGATGTTTACTTTCTATTGATATTTAATATCTTTGATGAATGATTTATTTATGATGAATGATTATTTACTTTTATCAATTTATTTAGATTTCCAAATGTTGTAAGAGGTATGTTTCCACTTGGTGGGTACCTCATTAGTTAAATATCATGTAATTTAATTTGCTTTTCTATTTTAGAACCAATGTAAAGGACATGTTTCTACCTTTCGGTGGATGTCCTATTTAGGCATGTGATGTAAGGACATGTTTCCATCTTTGGATGGGTGTCCATTTATTTGTTTGCTTGGACCTTGCTTTGATTTTAATATATTGATGCTTTCTTTTAATTATTATGTGTAATATGGATAATGTTGTTATATTTAAGAATCTTATAATATTAAGACCTGTAAAGGAGGCCAGTTCCAATGAACCGGGCGTTGTGGGGGTGCTGGGCCATTTCTCACCTTCCCCACACATACCCAACTTTCTGAACCCATTAGGGGGTTGGGGATTCCTTAGGAATCGAGTCATCCACCTCTTTCTTTTTCCTGGCCCGTCTGGGTGGTGACTCCTTTTCCTCTGGACTTAGGTCCGTTTTCTCTAAAGCGCCGAGCCTAAACAGTGCCGAAGTCGCGAGAACCATTCCACCGGGAGTGGGGGCAAAAATCCCCGCTCACAGTGGCGACTCCACTGGGGATAAGAGAAGTTGATTCCGTTGGTCTTTATATTATTCTATTATTTCTTATAATGATATTATCCATTGCATCATTTTAGATTGCATCGTGTGCGTGAGTTAGGACGCCCATGTTACCCGTGTTATGTTATGTAAGGGATACCATACTTTCACTCAAGGTATGGAGATCGAGCATGGCATAACCACTCATAGCCTCGTATGATTGGGTATATACTTGCTATGGGAACCTAAGCCTTTTTACCCAAAGACTAAAGCTCATGTAATTGGCCTAGTTACTTTCCTTAGGTTTTACCCCAAATGCATGTTGTTTGACTATGGTTAATTTATTTTGGCTTAAATCATGGCTTATTTGGTTTGTTCTTTTTCTAATATGACCTAAGTATATTGTAAGCTCAAAAGAAATTTTTCTTTAAAGTCCAAAAGACCAAAGCTATTTTCAAAATTTTTCAAGATGGTCTTTGGACATAAAACTTTTCTTTGGTTCATGGCCCAAATACTAAGCCCAAAATCCATTTTCTAAAATCTTTTACAATGGGCTTAGAAACAAAACTATTTTTACCTAACCTTTTCTTACAAAGAGCTTGCAAAAAATATTTATGTCAATTATGAGATACCAAAAATCAATTGTGGGCCTAGTTTACACTAAGAATAAATTAACCATGGGCTTGTTTTTGGCATGAACCATTAGTTACTCTTTTCAAGTGAGAAATCTATTTATAATAAACATCTTAATTTCATTTTAATCCAATATAGCATAAAAGCTACTTTAGTTGGTTGGATGGATTAAAACCGAATTAATGGGAATTATCATGGATGGATTTCCATTTTCAAAAATATAACTATTGGTTGAAACGTCTGAGGGAATTATTTAAAAACAAGATACCCCATGTTGGTATACCTAGGGAAAGAGACTCGCCATTCGTGTGTGGATGTTATAAGGTTGGAAGGAATGTCCTAATTATCTTTCTTCATTGATTGTTTGTGCCTACATGCATACATGCATACATTTGCATCTCATATCATTGATCCTTTCTGGCTCACAACCTTGGATTATGACAGTTCAAAAGCTTACAACAATCTGACCTACGCCAGAGATGAAGTATCTAGCAATGACTCAATCACAGTTCAAAAGCTTACAACAATTCGACCTACGCCAGAGACGAAGTATCTAGCAATGACTCAATCACTTGCTTACCAAAAACAATGGAGCCCGAACAAATTCAAAGGATGGTGGATGAGGCCCTCAATGCCAAGATGGAAGAAATAAAAAAGGCCCTAGCTGAGACTATGAAGAACCAATTGACTACAATCTTAGAGAATCATACTGAGGCATCTGCTAGCACTAAGAAGCCAAGGGACAAAGGGAAGACTAAAGTTGGTGAAGTGGTTTTTAATGATGAAAAGGTGATCATTGATGATGATGATTGGGCTCAATACTACCAAGATGTTTAAGAGAAGAAGAAAGAATCGAAGGTTATTAAGAAACCAACTATTGAAAAGACTGAGACATCCGATGTTGAAAAGATGATTGCTAATTTAGAAAAAAAAAATTGAGAAGAAGCTGAAAACTGAAGAGATGTCTGAGATCGATAAACTATTTGAACAAGATGAAGAAGTCCCATACAAGTTCAAGACGCCATCCTTTGCAAAGTACAATGGCACCAAAAATCCTCATCTCCATGTGAAGCAGTATATCACTGCCATGCAGTCTGCCCGAGCTATTAAGGTTCAAACCTTAACGTACTTTATGCTCTAATTGGACCCTGTTGTCCAAAACTGGTTCAATACCTTAGATAATGGAACAGAAAAGAGTTGGGATCTACTTTACAAAGCCTTCATCCAACAATATGGATATAATGTTGAGTTGGAAGTTACCTTAATGGAAGTGGAGTCCATTAGGCAAAGGCCGAATGAGAATTTTGTAGATTATGTCAAGAAATGGAGAAATAAGGCTGCTTTACTCAAGAAGAGGCCTGATTAATCCGATCAAATAAGGATGATTGTGAGAGGGGTGTTGCCTAATCTTCGTGAGAGGATGTCTCATACACTCATCTGTGATTTTAAAGACCTTCTCCAAGCTGGTTTGCAAATTGAAGAATGGGAAAGGGAGAAGAGCCATTTTGCAACAAAAAGGAACGAGAAAGGAAGCTATCAATCTGGTAGCCAAAGCATGCAAAAGGCCATCGGTGTTAATGCTACTAACCTAGGAACGAGGAGATAATTTTTGGAATTGGAAAAACCGATGTCTTGGGTTCTCAATAAGCTTTAAAGAAAGGGATTGCTACAACCCTTAAATCCTCGTCCTTTGCCTAACCCTCTCCCACCTAATTTTAACACCAAAGCATTTTGTCAATTTCACCAAATGCAAGGGCATGACACGGATAGATGTGTGAGGTTGAGACATGAGATTCAAAATCTAATTGATAATGGGAAGCTACCTGAACCCAATAAGCCAAACACCAAAGATAACCCATTACCAAAATTCAATAGGGTACCACCACCAGCAACCTTCATGATTGGAGGAGGTTTGCCTGAGGATTTTGTCATGTCTTCTTTTCAAGACGTCGATGGAGAAGCAACCAAAGAAGGAGAGGTATTTGGTGAAATTAAACAAGCTATGATGGGTGGAGAAGTAACGATTTGTGTTGTCAATGGGTTTTGGGATTCAAGTGATAGTGATGATGATATTATATCCAAGAAAGAGGAGTGGTCTTGGTCCGAGCCCGAAGAAGATGAGGTGATGAACACTAGATCCGGTAAGCCTTATGCAAGGCCACCACCTAAGGAGGTAGAAACTAATAAGGGAAAGGAAGTTAAAGTAAAAGAAGATGATGCTGTGCTCAAGCAATTAAAAAGAACCCAAGCGAGTGTTAGCATTTGGGACTTATTAGCTACTTCTAAAAAGCACCGAGAAATTATGGCCAAAGCCTTAGCTAGCATGCCAATTTCTACCTCCACAACACCGGAGGAGTTGATCAACTTCATAAAAATTGGGGAAGTAATGAAATGTGAAGAGGTTCAAGAAAAGAGTGAAGTTAATATGGGAGCAGTTTCTTTTTTGGATGCGGACTTACCGGAGGAGGGGAGAGACCACATCCACCCTCTCTTTATCAAAATAGAAGTCAAGGGGAAGATGACTCCATGTGTAATGGTTGATGATGGGTCTGCCATAAATGTTTGTCCACTTAAGATATTGCCAAAGCTAGCCATGTCAACAAGAGATCTAAACCCGACCGTGGTAACAATTCGTGCTTATGACAACACTAAAAGGCATGCCGAAGGGACTTTCAAAGCCACTGTCAAGGCTGGTCCAATTGAATATATTATTGAGTTTGTTGTTTTAGACATACCGGTTACCTTTGCCTTGCTCTTGGGGCGACCATGGTTTCATCCTCTTAGTGGAGTTCCTTCCACTCTTCATCAAAAGATCAAGTTCCCCAACGGAGATAGGACAGCGGTCATTGAAGCTGAAGACAATGAGATTGTTAACGCTTTAATGGTTGAGAGGCCTCTTAATGATTTTCAAGTAGTTGCAATTTCTGATGATGAAGTGGTAGACTCTAAAGTCTTGAATATGATGAAGAACATGAACTACCTTCCCGGAGCTGGTCTTGGAAAGGGTAAGGCCGGTTTGACAAAGTTACCAGATTTTAGAACTCAAACTTCCAAGAAAGGGTTGGGATATAATGAAGACAACGATGTCCAACCAAAGAAGAGTGAGAAGATGAGCTTCCCACCACTTGAAGAGATCTTTGTCAAGGCTCCAGATATGGGACCACTCCAAGGAAAGCCCGAGCCAATCATGTTCATGGGTAAGTTAATCCCAGGTTTTAAAATTTTTACAGATGTTGCCGAGCTAGTGGAGCAAGTGAAGAAAGAACTCACCCTGCCAACCAACAAAGAATCCAATCCAAAAGAGAAGAATGAAGCTATCATGAAAGTCGAGAAGACTCCGTAAGAGATTGCTGCCCTGGTCGAAGAAAATTTTGAAGACATCCTGCTTTATGATTCTGAGAATAATGATTTTGATTTTGATTTTAATTTGTCTGCTTTGTATGAGGATGATGATGTTTTCTTTTTCAAAATGAATGCAATAAAGTCTAATTTTGCTTACTTATGTGATATTTCTCCTGATGGTTGCATACATTCAAATAGCAGTTACATGAGCATCTTTAATATTAATTCTGTTAACACACAATCATTAAATTTGGGAACAACTGAAAATCCTAAAAACATTAGCATAGTATCCGACCTTACTCCAGATGAGAGAGAGAGATTTGAAAAAATATTCAAAAAATACGAAGAAGTGTTTGCTTGGTCTTATGAAGATATGCCGGGGATAGATCTAGACATAGCCGAGCATCATATTCCAACTCACACTCACATAAAACCTGTCAAACAAAAGCTTAGGCGATTAAGACCTGAGTGGGCTGAATTGGTTAAAGAAGAGGTCACTAAGCAAATACAAGTGAAGTTCCTTGAAGTGATAGAATATCCAGATTGGTTAGCCAACATAGTACCCGTGCCAAAGAAAGATGGAAGGATAAGGGTCTGTGTGGACTATAGAGATTTAATCAAGGCTTCCCCTAAGGATGATTTTCCTTTACCTCATATAGATGTTCTCATTGATAGTGCAGCCTCTAGTATGCTACACTCGTTTGTAGATGAATTTTTCGGATACAATCAAGTGTTAATGGCCTAAGAGGATAAAGCCAAAACTGCTTTCATTACTACATGGGGTATATTTTGTTATAGGGTGATGTCGTTCGGCTTAAAGAATGCTGGAGCAACCTATCAAAGGATGGCCACCACACTATTTCATGACATGATGCACAAAGAAGTTGAAGTATATGTTGATGATATGATGGTCAAATCGGATACAAGGGAACAACACTTCTAAAACTTAGAATTATTCTTCGATAGAGCTTTGAAATATAAGCTAAAACTAAACCCGAAGAAGTGTGTAGTCGGTGTTACTTCAGGCAAAATATTAGGACATGTGATTGGTCCAAATGGTATTGAGATTGATCCTAACAAAGTTAAAGCAATCAGGGATATGCCAGCTCCTAAGACGGAGAGAGAAGTTCGGGGATTTATCGGTAAATTACAATATATTAGTAGATTTATAGCAAAGCTCACAATGATCTGTGAGCCTATCTTCAAGTTGCTTAGAAAGAATCAGCCGGTCGCAAGGAATGAAGAATGTCAAGAGGCCTTTGAGCGAATAAAAGAGTATTTGCTGAATCCACCTATTTTAAAACCACCTAAACCCGGCAAACCTCTATTACTATACTTAACAGTAGAAGAAGAGTTAATAGGAGCCATGCTAGCCCAAGCAGATGAGTCAGGGATTGAGCATGCAGTTTACTATTTGAGTAGAAAGCTCCTACCTTATGAAATTAAGTATAGTATCATCAAAAAGACCTGTATAGCCGTGGTTTGGTCTTTTAAGAAGTTGCGGCATTACTTTCAATCGTATAGTGTGCAAGCAATTTCCAGGTTGAACCCAATGAAGTACTTAAGGGAGACACCTTTGATTGGAAAATATGGTCGATGGTTGATAATATTAGAAGAATTTGAGATTGAGTATGTAACCAGGAAAATGATCAAAGGTAGAGCGGTAGCAGAATTCTTGGCCCAACAACCATTATCAGATAGTGAAGAGGTAATCTTGGAATTTCCATATGAACATTTAGAAGCAATTGAAGTACAAGGCTGGAAAATGTATTTTGATGAAGTAGTAAACAGGAAAGGAGCAGGTTTGGGAGTTATACTAGAATCGCCCAAAGGGGAACTCATCCCTTTAGCCAAAAAATTGAAATTTAAGGCAACCAATAAAATGGTGTAGTACGAAGCTTGTATTTTTGGTTTGGAAACTCTAATGATTATGAAGGTGGATAAGGTGGAAGTTTATGGCGATTCATTGCTAGTTGTCTCCCAAGTAAATGGAGAATGGGAATTGAAAGAAGGAAAATTGAAACCATACCACCATTACTTGGCCATGATGAAGAAGAACTTTAAGGAGTGTAGGTTTATACACCTATCAAGGGAAGAAAATCAGATGGCTGTTGCCCTAGCCACATTGGCTTCGGTATGGGAAAACCTTGTTAGCCTATTCCTTAAGCCTATAATCTTGACCAGTTCATCAACCCCTTGCTATGAATATGAGACAATCATGGAAGTTGATACAGACCATGATGCGTGGTATGATACTATAAGACAATTTTTGGAGGATAGAGAATACCCGCCGGGGGCATCGAAGAAAGAGAGAAGAGCCATAAGGAGGTGGTCATTGTAATACATCACCTTCCATGGAGAGTTATATCGAAGATGGCTTGATGGAGTGCATTTAAGATGTTTAAGAAAACCTAAAGTGGAGCGTATCATGTCAGAAATACATGCGGGAAGTTGCAGTACGCACATGAATGGTTTGGCCCTAGTTAAGAAGATTATTCGACAAGGTTACTATTGGTTGACCATGGAGAGAGATTATATTGAGTTCGTAAAGAGGTGCCAACAATGTCGGATGTATGGTAACTTGAATCATATGCCTCCTGAAGAATTGCATTCAATGTCTTCACCCTGGCCATTTGCCACCTGGGGTATCGACATTATAGGAGAGATACATCCGACAGCTTCAAACGGTCACCGTTTCATTGTGGTAGCCGTAGATTATTTTTCAAAATGGGTCGAAGCCAAATCCTTCAATAAACTGGGTACAAGCCAAATGGCTAAGTTTATTGAAAAGAACCTCATCTGTAGATATGGGGTCCCGCATAGTATGATATCAGACAATGGGGTACAGTTTCAAGGAGTAGTTAAGGATTTATTCTCGAAGTACCAAATCCATCATCATCGATCCTCTCCTTATAGACCAAAGGCTAATGGTGCGGTTGAAACAACAAACAAAACAATTAAACAAATTCTATCCAAGATGACCAGGACTTATAGGGATTGGTCAGAGATGCTTCCTTTTGCATTGTGGGGATATAGGACAAGTGTGCGAACACCTACTGGAATGACACCGTTCTCTTTGGTTTATGGGATGGAAGCAGTATTGCCAATTGAAATTGAGATCAAGTCATTAAGAATAGTCTTGGAAGCTGAACTACCTGAAACAGAATGGGTAGTAAGCGGATACACATAATTAGCTCTATTAGAAGAGAGAAGATTAAAGGCACTATATCATCACCAACTGTATCAAAAGAAGATAGCTCGGGCCTACAATAGAAGGGTTAAAATTCAAAAATTTAGAGTTGGGGATTTGGTGTTGAAGCAATGTAAGCATAACGTATCTGATCCAAGAGGGAAGTTTAGGCCTAGTTTGGAAGGTCCATATGTCGTGAAACAAGTCATGAGCAAAGGTGCGGTGAAGTTATCAGACATGGACGAGAACAAATTTAGTGGGCCAGTAAACATTGACAGGTTGAAGAAGTTTTATGTATGATAAAAAAAAGGAAAAAAGAGCTCGCTAGGTTGAAAACCCAAAAAGGGCGGCCTAGGCAAAAGTTAGAGCAGTCCGCTAGTTCCAAAAACCCGAAAGGGTGGGCTAGGCAACAATTAGGGCTAAATGAGAGAAAATCGTCAATTAGAAAACCCGAAAGGGCTAGTTGGCAACAGGAGTGATCTTGTATATGCTGGCTTTATGTTTGGTTGTTCCCCAATTTAATAAAACATAATTATTGTTAAAATTGTTCTATGTGCACTGTTATAAGTATTTGACTAGATATCGATGCAATAAATAAATACAATAGCAAAAGGTGATGACGAATTATAAATGGGAAAGAAGCATCTTTTGTTACTTTAATTATTTTTTCATCCTAACAATACACTTTCTAAATTGACAAATGTAAAATCTATGGCGGTCGATAAGTGTAACATGCAGGCCAGCTTTGCCTCAGCCGATCCAAGTAGGCTTCAGTCAAGCAAGGCATGTCTAAGTCAGGAGCAAAGTCAGAATCACGAGGCTCAGCTCCATACTGATGGCCAAGTCGGTGAGGATCATTGTTTAAATCATTTTTGTACTAGTTTTTAGTGTGATTTTTATATGTTTTTAGTTAATGTTTTGATTGATTTTTGTTTTAAGTTTGTTAAAAGTGTTTGTTTTAGGATTAGGTGCAAAAACACCCTTGGAAGATCCAAACAGTGCAAGAAAAGCATGAACCAAGCAAGACATGGCCAAGTCAAATCAAGCTTGGCCGTGTCCCTTAAAGAATAGTGATGGCAGAGCTTGACACGGCCAAGCCACTGGCCGTGTCTCATTCAAGGAGCAAAACAAAGACCAAAGCAAAGAAAGAGAAAAAATGAAGAAGCAGGAAGAGACACACTCAATGACACGACCAAGCCACTGGCCATGTCACATGACACGGCCAGCAAGCTTGGCCATGTCCCATTTCATGCCAAAGAATAATGGAGCAAGCAAAGAAGGAAAAATGAAGAAACAGAAATGGACACACTCATATGACACGGCCAAGCTTGTGGCCATGTCACATGACACGGCCACTAGCTTGGTCGTGTCACCCCTTGAGACCAAAAGGAATGAAAGAAAAGAAAGAAGCAAGGAAAGCAGCAAAGAACACGGCCAGCTAGCTTGGCCGTGTCCCATGAAAATTGAGGGACACGACCACTAGCTTGGCCGTGTCACCTCATGAAAAGAAAGAAGAGAACAAGAGACACGACCAAGTTACTCATGGCTTGGCCGTGTCACACCTAAAATATTTGAATTCTTCTACACGAAGTGGGGGACAAAGTGGGGAACAAAACCTTTTATTTGCAAAAAGAAATATAAAATAAATAAATATTGGGGAACAAAGTAAAATGGTGTGAGTTGGAAGGCATGGGTGTGTATTTTGAATGAATTAAAAGGAGAAGAAGAGGGAAACTGGAGTTCTTAGTCTTGGTTTTTCTTGGAGCCAAATTTTCTACTACACAGTTTGGGAGAGGGAGAGAGTGACACTCTCCCTTAGCCCTTCACCTTCATCTCCATTTCCACCCTCTCCACCTTCTCCATCTTTCATTGATAAGATCCTTGAGGTTCTTTGGGATAAATTAGGTTAAACAAGTTCTTGAAGGTTGAAGAAGCTTCAATGAAAGGTTTGGTGACTTGAGAAAGCTCCATTCCATCTTCCAAAGGCATAATCAATTGAAGGGTTGGTGACTTGGGAAAGCTCCATCCAAAGGTTTGGTGACTTGAGAAAGCTCCATTCCATATTTCAAAGGGGAATCAACCATTGAAGAGGGCTTGAGTTCTTCATCATACATCAAGTGGAGCTAGGAGGAAGGCTAGCAATCCTACTCTTAGCATCTTCACAAGGGGTTTTTCTATTCTTTCTTTTAATTCATTTCTATTGTTGTTGTTGTATTAAGAGATTGATATTGCAATGAACAATTTATATTTATTTTATATTGAGTTGAATGAATGTGTTAAATTTATGATGTTGAGCTAAATACCCATGCCTAGGGTTTGTAGTATATTTGGTTGAATGTCTTGAATTGACATTTCCATATATGTTCCTTATTGATTGGTTGATTGTATTGCATTAAATGCTAGGTTGATAGATTAGCTACCTATTAATCTTTGAATATTGGATGACGGACCGAGAGGTGAAATCCGATATCAGAACTATATAATCGACCACCCTATGAATGAATTAGAAATATAAGTTCTAGGGTTTCATTAATTTGATAACGTGAAATAATTGGTTATTGCTAATTCATGAATGTGAGAACTAATGGATGGGTAATTGACTAATTAACCTTAAGGAATAAATTAATTACTAGGATATGTTAATGGATAATCGAGAATTGAGCTTTGATTGAATGGATCTATGACCCTAGGCACCTTCCCAAGAATCAATTTGATCTTGTACACCCATCACACACATTAATCCCTACGCATGTTAATTTTAGGTTTAAATTATTCTCGCACCTTCCCAACACAACAAACTTTCGCATTTAAATAATTTGTCAATCAAGCTATTACGAACCACACCTTCTTGGGTAAACGACCTTGGGGCGATCACCTTTGCTACAACTACCTCGTATACTTGCGAGTGATGCTTGTAGTAGTACTTAATCCGAGCGCAACAAGTTTTTGGCGCCGTTGCCGGGGAAGGTTGTCGACGTAGTGATAGTTTGATATTTTTTTATTCAATTGGTTGTTTGTTTTCTTTAAATTGTTTGTTTTTTTTGTTTGATTTTCTTTCAATTTAATTATTTGTTTGTTTTCTTTAAGTTTTTAAGTTCCTTGTGTAAATATGCAGTTTTCAAGGTACGTAGGGGTTTATGACGATAACCCTGACTCTAACATGTCATGCCAATTAGCAGAATTAACGAACCAACTTAAGATGCTAAATGCAAGAGGAAGAACACCTATGCCTACTCGCGAAGTATGTTCAGCATGTGGCATTGCAGGACATAGCGCAAACATGTATTCATTTGGTTATGGACAATACCAAGAGAGGCAAGAGGAAGAATATGCCTATGAACGTTTCCAGCACATGGGTGGAAATGACCCATATCCCAGACCTTATAATTCAAGTTGGGGAAGCCACCCAAATTTTTCTTGGGAAAACCAACAGCAAATTCCACCTCAAAATTTTTTTCAACCTTACCAAAGAAATCCTTACTCTCAAGAACAATATTCAAATCAAGATTAACTTAAGAAACCCACATTGGAGGATAGTTTGAATGCCTTCATTCAAACTAGCACACAAAATCAAGATCAATTTGAGAAATCCACAGTGGAAGACGATTTGAATGCTTACCTTCAAATTAGCATACAAAATCAGGAAGGGAGCAATGAGAGGTTTGATTCTTTGGAAGAAGCATTGAAGAGGGTGGAAACTCAAGTTGGGCAACTGGCACATCAACTCCAAGCACACCAAGAAGAGGAATTTCCTAGCCAACTGGAGCAAGTTAAGGTAATAAAAAATTTGAGGAGTGAACAGGTGATATATAATAGTTTTTGTGATTCCTTTGATGCAAGAACTAATCAAGAAGAAGATGGTGAGGAAATACAACCATACATAGAGGAGTTAATTCAATCAAAGGAGGAGGAGAATTTGGAAGCATCAACTTCAACAAAATTGCATGAACCTCCAAATCCTTGTATGCCACCAATCCCATTCCCAAGCAGGCTGAATGAAGAGAAACAAGGTATACAACTTTCTAAACTTTATGACATGCCCTATAGTGAAAATAGTGAAGATAAGCTTGAGGTGGCCATGACCTTAGAAGTAGAGCCTAATTTTTCCAATTTAGAAATTGAGGAGAGCAATTTACTATTAAAAAATGAGATTGTTGAGAGGGAGCTTCAAATTGCTAAAGAGGATGAAAAAGTGATTCAACCAAACTTAGTTGAACTTAAAAAGACCCCAAGAATTTCAAAAGATGTTTTGGTTGGGGAGTACAGTATGCAACAAATTATCATCTCTCCACCTCTTGGTGGTGAGAAAGAACAAAAACCATATATAACCATGTTGCAAACTGAAAAAGATTCTTACCACGTCCCTATAGCATTAAAGGATCAAGCTAAGACAACCCTCACATGTTATTTTTGGACAATTGCTCTTCTAAGGATGCTACCTAGGCTTTTCAATAAATTGGGCACATTTCAAAGTTGCATGTTGTTCATCCTCTCACACATGGACTCCAATTGCATTATGGGTGGAAGGAGCCCTACCCATCACATATGGGAACGATGGAAATCAGGTTTCATCTAAACTCTCTCTGTAGTATGCATGCTCACATTGAGGACAATGTGAATCTTTAAGTGAGGGGTGCATTATGTGTTTTGTGTTTTTACTTTTTTTTGTGTTTTTACTTTTAAGTTATTTTTGTTTAAGTTAGTTAATGTTTTTTCTTGTTTTTCATTGAATAAAAGAGTTTTAGAAAGTTCAATTGTTATAAAAATTGTTGATAGATGACCTTTGAATTTTTGAAGCATGAATTTGAGAATTGAGTAGAATTGGTGCTTATGGTCAATCTTTTTGGTTTTCCTTTGCATTACCATGAACCTAGTAAGGAATTGAGCCATCAACTTATCATTATTGTTGTGGGTGAACATCTTTGATTGATGATTTGCTAGAACTTGCTTTGACATACATTTTAAGATTACATAAAAATTTCAATTAGGCATCAAGATGATTAAGGCAATTAGGTGAACCCACTTTGGCTTAAAAAGACCAACCCTATCTTTAACCTTAGTTAGCCAATTTTGAGCCTATTTTATTTTTCCTTTTCTTTCTTTTTCACAACACCATTAGCTTGAACCTTGTTGACTAACTCTTATCCTTTCATTAGGTCAAGAGCATTTTAAGAGTGTTTATGACCAAGAGTTGTGTTGAATTAAGTGTGGGGTTAAAATTAGTAGGTCTAAGATTACAAAGCAAAATAAAAAAAAAGAGAAAAAGAGAAAAATAAAAAAATATATATATAATAATAAGAATAATTGTTATTCTTGTTGAAAGGGTTGGAATGTATTATTGCAAGATTTAATAAGTGAGTTCCCTTGAAAAGCTCTTTAATGTCAAGGGGTAGATAAGAGAAAGGTGTTTCGGGATTGATGGGTTATGTATATGATCAGGTACTTCATTTGTAAAGTGCTCTTGAACTTAATGATTAAGCTCACATTTCCTAAATGTCATGCCTTTACCTTAGCCCCATTACAACCCAATAAAGACCTTTTGATTGATGCTTGATTGTTATTTTCTGGTGGAGATTTGATTGATAAGCAAGCCTATGGTAATAATCTTTCATTGATTGTTATGAGTGTAAACACCACCATGATCAAGCACTTGTAAGAGTTGGTGAGGGAGCGACAACATAGGTTATGCATGGAAAACCACTTAATTGCATAAGTGTCGATTTTGTTTGATTCGATATTGATTGCGGATTTAAGGATAGGGAAGTCTTGATGCATCTTTATAATTCTTGAACTTAACAAAATTTATCTTGTTTAGTGTTTTGATTTTAGCCTTGCTTGGGGACAAGCAAGGAATTAAGTGTGGGGTATTTGTTTAGATAATTTTTGTACTAGTTTTTAGTGTGATTTTTATATGTTTTTAGTTAATGTTTTGATTGATTTTTGTTTTAAGTTTGTTTAAAGTGTTTGTTTTAGGTTTAGGTGCAAAAACACCCTTGGAAGATCAAAATAGTGCAAGAAAAGCATGAACCAAGCAAGACATGGCCAAGCCAAATCAAGCTTGGCCGTGTCCCTCAAAGAATGGTAATGGCAGGGCTTGACACGACCAAGAGACACGGCCAAGCCACTGGCTGTGTCTCATTCAATGAGCAAAACAAAGACCAAAGCAAAGAAAGAGCAAAAATGAAGAAGCAAGAAGAGACACACTCAATGACACGGCCAAGCCACTGGCCATGTCACATGACACGGCCAGTAAGCTTGGCCTTGTCCCATTTCATGCCAAAGAACAATGGAGCAAGCAAAGAAGGAAAAATGAAGAAACAGAAATGGACACACTCACATGACACGGCCAAGCTTGTGGCTGTATCACATGACACGGCCACTAGCTTGGTCGTGTCACCCCTTGAGACCAAAAGGAAAGAAAGAAAAGAAAGAAGCAAGGAAAGCAGCAAAGGACACGACCAGCTAGCTTGGCTGTGTCCCATGAAAATTGAGGGACATGGCCACTAGCTTGGACATGTCACCTCATGAAAAGAAAGAAGAGAACAAGAGACACGGCCAAGCTACTCATGGCTTGGCCGTGTCACACCTAAAATATTTGAATTCTTTTACACAAAGTGGGGGACAAAGTGGGGAACAAAGCCTTTTGTTTGCAAACAGAAATGTAAAATAAATAAATATTGGGGAACAAAGTAAAATGGTGTGAGTTGGAAGGCATGGGTGTGTATTTTGAATGAATTAAAAGGAGAAGAAGAGGGAAACTGGAGTTCCTAGTCTTGGTTTTTCTTGGAGCCAAATTTTCTACTACACGGTTTGGGAGAGGGAGAGAGTGACACTCTCCCTTAGCCCTTCACCTTCATCTCCATTTCCATCCTCTCCACCTTCTCCATCTTCCATTGATAAGATCTTTGAGGTTCTTTGGGATAAATTGGGTTAAACAAGCTCTTGAAGGTTGAAGAAGCTTCAATGAAAGGTTTGGTGACTTGAGAAAGCTCCCTTCCATCTTCCAAAGGCATAATCAATTGAAGGGTTGGCGACTTGAGAAAGCTCCATCCAAAGGTTTGGTGACTTGAGAAAGCTCCATTCCATATTGCAAAGGGGAATCAACTATTGAAGAGGGCTTGAGTTCTTCATCATACATCAAGTGGAGCTAGGAGGAAGACTAGCAATCCTACTCTTGGCATATTCACAAGGGGTTTTTCTATTCTCTCTTTTAATTCATTTCTATTGTTGTTGTTGTATTAAGAGATTGATATTGCAATGAACAATTTGTATTTGTTTTATATTGAGTTGAATGAATGTGTTAAATTGATGATGTTGAGCTAAATACCCATGCTTAGGGTTTGTAGTATATTTGGTTGAATGTCTTGAATTGACATTTCCATTGATGTTCCTTGTTGATTGGTTGATTGTATTGCATTAAATGCTAGGTTGATAAATTAGCTACCTATTAATCTTTGAATATTGGATGACGGACCGAGAGGTGAAATCCGATATTGGAACTATATAATTGACCACCCTATGAATGAATTAGAAATATAAGTTCTAGGGTTTCATTAATTTGATAATGTGAAATAATTGGTTATTGCTAATTCATGAATGTGAGAACTAATGGATGGGTAATTGACTAATTAACCTTAAGGAATAAATTAATTACTAGGATATGTTAATGGATAATTGAGAATTGGGCTTTGATTGAATGGACCTATGACCCTAGGCACCTTCCCAAGAATCAATTTGATCTTGTACACCCATCACACACATTAATCCCTGCACACGTTAATTTTAGGTTTAAATTATTCTCGCACCATCCCAACACAACAAACTTCTGCATTTAAATAATTTGTCAATCAAGCTATTATGAACCACACCTTCTTGGGGAAACGACCTTGGGGCGATCACCTTTGCTACAACTACCTCGTATACTTGCGAGTAACGCTTGTAGTAGTACTTAATCCGAGCGCAACAATCATAACATGTACCTTGATGAAGAGCGGCAAGGGGATTATACATCAAGTATGTCCACATGGTGATATGAGAAATCTTCCACCAAGGTACCAACCAATCGATATTGTCTTCAGAGCGTGAGTGGATCTAGTCAACCCAGTCAGCATATGAAGAAGCAGGATGGAGTAGCTTCCTAGCAGAATGATGATGTGGCAGGTATATGGCAAAATCCATGGATGGAGTATCAAAGAAACAAAGACGATCCTGAAGCCAAATCTGTTAAGAAAGAATTAAATTAAAAAAAAAGAAGAAAGAGAGTCCGCTAAGTTGAAAACCCGCAAGGGCAGCTTGGGTAAAAATTAGGACAACTCGCTAGTTCCGAAAACCCGCATGGGCGGACTAGGCAAAAGTTAGAGCAATAAAAAGAAAAAAGAAAACCTAAATTGAAAACCCAAAAGGGCAGTTTAGGTAATTACCTGAAGCAGCAATGAACTCCCAGTCAGTCTCTTTGACAATCCTGATTTAAATCGGTCTAATCCAACTAAGGTCTCGGCTAAGATCACAGGTACCAGTGACAAGCCTCCTTCCATTTGGTCCATAATATCCAATACTCGTGGATCAATATCGCCGTCGGAAGAAACAAGCAAGAATTGGCCGAGCAAGCAAAGACAATGCATGTGTCCCAATGCCTTAGTAGGGGCCAAATGAGAGAAACAAAAGTCAATCAAAGGAGCAAGTAGAATTTTTTCACCTCTCATCAACCGAAGAACTTCGGGTTTTGGAATTTGAAATAACATCTGCATCTTCTGTTGAGTCTTGGAAATCAATGTGGGTAATGCCATTTGTTGATTACTTGGATATCCAAGGATGGCGTCAAATTCTTCAATCAAGGGACATATTTCAAAGCCATTAATTCTAAATACCCTGGAATCCGTATTCCAAAAGGAAGCCATGGCATGTAAGAAGGAGTGGTCCAATTTCACATTTTGAAAACATTTTAAAACATCAAGTTTTGACCATGAAATTTGCTTCCAATGAATGGCATCCATATTCTTAAATAGAATTTTATTCTCTTTAAATGATGCACGGTCATGGTGAATGAATGAAGAAGAAATTAAAATTATTAAAAGGAGTCTTCACGTTGAAAGAGAAAGAATTTTGGTTTATGTATTAAAATATGGCATGAAGGGTGATTTATATAGAAGAAACAAACCTTTTCGAAAAGTGAAAAGGAAAAGATGATGGGAAAGAATAAGACCATATGGCATAAGGAAAGGAATTGGCAATGAATTTCCTTTACCATGTTGGATTTGGTTTAGCAAATGAAGTGGATGTAAATTATGGTGTACTGTAACAAAAAAAAAAAGTGGTGCAGTAACGAAAAGAAAAAAAAAAGGAGAGGGGTTACGTTAAAGATGGAAATTGTATATTTTTCATTATTGTACAATATTTTACAATTGCTACAATATTTACATATCACTAAGAGGGTGGTGGTAGGTCATCACTCGTCCCGAGTCCGCCCAAAGCGGAAGCACCAAAACTCGGCAAATTACTCATCTCGGGATCACCCAAAGCGGGAGCACTAAAATCTTTATTACCTTAAAGTTTCGATCCGTCATGGTTCTCATCAGAAGCAGACGAAAGGATCTCATGGTCGTCAGTCTAGAGGCCTCTTAATGAAGAAGCACCGGGATCCCTCATCCCTTGAAATTGGAAGTCTCGAAAATGTTGTTCGGATTGATGATATAAACTTTCAAAATGAGAAGCCTGCTGACGACTTGCAGCCAAATCCTCTTGAAGTTTCATATTTTGTTCTTCGAGCATCCGCTATGAGCCAAGAAGGAAAAGGTAAGAGCATACATAATCATGCATACATATAGCATAAACTACTATGAAATAAGAAACGTACTAGGTAGTTCATATCAATGCCTTGCGGATGAGATGACATATCTGGCGGGCTAGAATGAGCAAACGAAGGGGCAGTAAAAGAGGGTCCAGCCTCATGATCAAACGAGCCAACAGCCTACAGCAATCATTAAAAATTCAAAAAAAAAGAAAGAAGCAGTTATAAGGGAAAAGTGGTAAAAGTTTTACTTGAGAAGTACTAGCCCCGAGATGTGGAACAGAATCTCCTGCATCTCCGTGATGTTCCTCCTCATCTCTACCCTCATTTTTATCAAAAATCTCCTGCACACCGACAGGAGATACATCAAAGTTCAAGAGTCTTATTTGAATAAAACGGGCATAAAATGGACCTGGTGAATGGAGAAATGACTCGGCATCATAACCATACCGGGCTAACCACCATGCATCCTCCGGCATCGACATAATATTTAAAGTATATTCCGGGATTCGCATTGGAAACCTCCGCTGCTCTGGACCAAGAAACCATTCATAAACTCTCTCCCCGAGAAACCAGCCACTAGACACTGGGCCAGCAATAATGTAACACCCCCACATCCATTACATGCACACTACAATACCACAATGTAGCATACATGCAATAAACATAGGGATGCTACGGATTTTCTTAACATTCAAAACATTTTATATACTACCATAATCTTTATCATTATATATTATAGAAAAGAAGTCATTAAATTGTAGTATAAAATAAATTCAATATATACATACATTCATACATTTAATTATTACACAGCGGAAGTTATAAAATTATTTACATATATGAAAACATTTAAATCTGTATTTACAAATATACATATATTTACATTATAAACAATATTTTACAAAACATAAAGAAGTTATACTTGATTGGCAAGTCTGCTCTGATCTTTAAGTCCAAAATCAACACCTCAATGTCTACTCTCACTAGGTTTCGAAGAGCTCTCGGGTTCAACTCTATCACCTGCGCGATTAACACTATCGCGCTAAGCCAACGGCTTAGTAAGACAAATCATGCAAATGTTATGCTTTAATGCAATGCAATGTTTCATATATGTATTAACAAATCAACATCAATGATACACACTCAATCAATAAGGATCATATTCAACAGACAATATTCCGTGAATAGTCCGTTTCATCATTTAAGTAATATTAACATTTCATTACATTAGAACATCATTTATGATATACATAAAACCTAGACACCTATGGGCCCATCAAGTATTTATTACGATATTCAGAATTCAGAGTTACTGCTTTGGTTCATAAACACAATTATCAAGCCCGTAGGCAACAAATACATATATATCTCTATCCATGGATAGCGTAACAGACCCAGTCTCTTGGATCATCAACTCATCTAACTCGAGGAGATCCTCAACCCGGCAAGACTGTTACAAATCAAATATCTCATAATATCAATTATCATTTTGTAACAGACCCAGTCTCTTGGACCTCAATTCAATTTGAAGAGATCCTCAACCCGGCAAGACTGTTACCTTTCATTAAATAGGCATGCCTCCAAAAACCAGAACTCTGAAACTGAATATCATATTAAGCATACACTTATTTCTTTATTCTCTTTATCAAACTCTTTCTCAATCTTTCTCATCAATTAGGCAAATATGCCATACATCATTCAATTATATCATCATAGCCAATCACAATGGCTTTACATCACATTTCAAATCACATTACAATACTTCATCTTTCAAATACACCATCATATCCTCAACATATCCATCACATTATACATATAGCATTATTGATATAAACATAACAAAACACATTACTCATCACATAAGTCACAATACATGAAATATCACATAGTATCATATGCATTACCATTATCATCATATATATGATCAAGCTCAACTTCATATGCATCATCAATGCAATGTCACATGTATGTATCAACACAAGATTTGTACTTACCTCAATCACAAGTCACACAACTCTAAACACCTTCCTTCTTGCAAAGTTCTTCACTTCACAAATTAGGGCAAAACACCTTCTATCAAACCCTAATCCAAAGAATGATACAATCCATCAATTCCAATACCATTTAATCACTTAATAACTTCATCTTAAACCTTAAATCACAAAATTACACTTCAACATCATGCATTATAGACCACGGTCGTGGCCACCATAACCACCACGGGCGTGGGGTACAAAACACTTCTGCCACTCAAGCTTCCATCCTCCACGGCCATGGCACCAAAAGCCTACCAATGGCCACGGCCATGGCCAATCAAGGCCACGGGCGTGGCATCCAGAAGGCTACTGCCCTCGGCCAAAATCCCATTTCCAAGTCCAAAATTCCAACAAACACCAACCACAAGAAGATCTTTGAAAATAATGAAGCAAACACAAGGAAAACATCATGTAACACTTCAAAACCCTAAAACAAAATCAACTCCAACACTTCCAACAACAACACCTCTTAAACTTCTTCACTTAAAATCAAAAACAACATTTAAAAACTCATTACAAACACATTTAATCATCATCTCAACAAACCAAAATTCATTTCCAACTCCACTTCAAAAGAACAAAAGAAAATCAAGAGAAAGGACTTACCAAAGTTGATGAATTTCACAAATCTTCCACTTAATTCCTTGAATCTCCTTTCAAATTGAGTTTAGAACTTCAAGCCCTCTCTAGCTCTTTCTCTTCTTCAATGGCCGGCACACACATGAGAAAAGACAAGAAAATAAACTCAAGTCAACCACTTCTTCTTCTTTTAATCTCCACCATGCAATTCCTACAAGGAAAATTACCAAAACACCCTTAACCATTTGTTCTAGCTTTTGTCCCTTGCATGCCCATATATGTAATTTCACATATCCCATAAAAATATCTCCCTTCCATTGACCTTGCATTTGACCAACTTATATGTTATATATATTAACATATAAACAACATATACACTTTTCTCTAAACCCTATTTTCTTTCCCAAAACACATATACATAACCATTCTCTTCTCAAATTCTTTTCTTCTCACATAACATATACATTCAATCCAATTTAAAACAACAACAACAACAACAACAACAACAACATAGTCAAAACTTCTAGGGCATACATTAGGATATTACAATTCTCCCCCTCTAAAAAGAAATTTCGTCCTCGAAATTACCTGGTATTAACTCTGAAACAACTGAGGATATTGATCTCGCATGGTTTGCTCACTTTCCCAAGTTGCTTCTTCTTGTCCATGATTCTTCCACAAAATCTTCACAAGTGGCACTTGTTTGTTTCTTAACTCTTTCACATCACGTGCCAAGATAGCAACTGGTTCCTCTTCAAACGTCAAATCTGGATTCACTTCAATTGATTCAATTGACAACACATGAGATGGATCCGATCTGTACTTCCTCAACATAGAAACATGGAATACATTATGAATACGATCCAACTCATGTGGTAAAGCAAGTCGATACGCAACTGGCCCAACTTTTTCCAACACTTCATACGGTCCAATGAAACGAGGACTTAATTTCCCTTTCCGACCGAACCTCAATATCTTCTTCCAAGGAGATACCTTCAAGAATACCTTATCTCCAACATCAAACTCTATGTCTCTCCTTTTCAGATCTGCATAAGACTTCTGTCGGTCCGAAGCTGCTTTCAACCTCCCTCGAATCAACTTCACTTTCTCTTCAGTTTCTTGAATCACATCAGGACCAATTAACTTACCTTCCCCAAGTTCACTCCAACAAAGAGGTGTCCTACACCGTCTGCCATACAATGCTTCAAATGGTGCCATACCAATGCTAGATTGGTGACTGTTGTTGTAAGCAAACTCCACAAGAGATAGAAATCTGTCCCAACTTCCAGAGAAATCGATGACACAACTTCTCAACATGTCCTCAATAATCTGTATCACCCTCTCTGACTGTCCATCCGTTTGTGGATGAAAAGCAGTGCTGAAATGCAGTCGAGAACCCAAAGCTCCATGCAAACTCTTCCAAAATCTTGAAGTAAACCTGGGATCTCGATCAGACACCAAAGAAGTTGGAACACCATGCAACTTCACAATCTCATGGATATACAACTCAGCTAACCTTTCCAAAGAGTAATCCATCCGAACCGGAAGGAAATGAGCTGTCTTGGTCAATCTATCCACAATCACCCAAATAGCATCATGCTTTCTTTGTGTCAATGGCAAACCAGACACAAAATCCATTGTCACTCTATCCCATTTCCATTCAGGCACTGACAACGGTTGAAGCAACCCAGTTGGAACTTGATGCTCTGCTTTTACCTTCTGACATGTGAGACATTTTGATACAAACTCAGCAATGTCTCTCTTCAAACCAAACCACCAGTAATATTGTCTCAAATCATGATACATCTTGGTATTGCCCGGATGCATAGCAAACACTGAATGATGTGCTTCTTCCAAAATGATCCTTTTCAAATCAGCATCATCGGGTACACACAATCTATTCTTAAACCAGAGGCTCCCATCACTTTTCACAACAAAATCTCTACTCTTTCCATTCTGACAATCTGAAATAATCTTCTGAATCTTCTTATCAGCCAACTGAGCCTCTTTAATCTGATCCAACAAAACTGGTTTCACATGCAACTGTGCCAACAATGCACCATCATCACAAGATACAAAACTAGCACACAATGCTCTCAACTCAACAAGCAATGAGAGCGAGTAAACAGTTAAACCAGCTAAAGACTTTCGACTCAAGGCATCAGCAACAACATTTGCTTTACCTGGATGATAGTCAATCAAGCAGTCATAGTCTTTAATCAATTCCAACCATCTCCTTTGTCGAAGATTGAGCTCCTTCTGAACCCCCAAATACTTCAAACTCTTGTGATCAGTGTAAATGAAACATTTCTCCCCAAACAAATAGTGTCGCCAAATCTTCAATGCAAACACAATGGCTGCCAATTCCAAATCACGGGTTGGATAGTTAAGCTCATGCGGTTTCAACTGTCTAGATGCATAAGCTATAACTTTACCTTCCTGCATTAGCACACACCCCAAACCATTATGTGAAGCATCACTGAAAATCACATATGGTTTGCCTTCCACAGGTAAAGTAAGGATAGGCGCTTGAGTCAGCATATCTCTCAACTGCTCAAAGCTAGCCTGACACTGATCCGTCCACACAAATCTCACTCCCTTATGAAGCAATCTGGTGAGTGGAGTAGCTATCAAAGAAAATCCTTTCACAAACCGTCGGTAATAGCCTGCCAAACCCAGAAAACTTCTAACTTCTGTCACAGACTTGGGTGGACTCCAATTCAAAATAGCTTCAACTTTACTCAGATCAACTCTAATGCCTTCTACTGAAACTATATGACCGAGAAAAGCTACTTGGTCCAACCAAAACTCACATTTCGACAGTTTAGCAAACAACTGCTTCTCTCTCAAAATCTGCAACACAATCCGCAGATGCATGTCATGTTCCTCCTCATTCCGCGAATACACCAATATATCATCGATGAAGACCACTACAAACTGATCCAGATAGGGCCTAAACACCCTATTCATCAAATCCATAAAAGTTGCAGGTGCATTCGTCAGACCAAAAGGCATAACTAAAAATTCATAATGCCCATACCTGGTCCGAAAAGCTGTCTTTGGAACATCTTCAGCTTTGACCCTTAACTGATGGTACCCAGATCTCAAATCAATCTTGGAGAACACTGATGCTCCTTTCAATTGATCAAAGAGATCATCAATTCTAGGCAAAGGATATTTATTTTTAATGGTCACCTTGTTCAATTGCCTATAATCGATGCACAATCTCATAGTACCATCTTTCTTCTTCACAAATAACACAGGAGCTCCCCAAGGAGAAACACTGGGGCGAATAAATCCTTTATCCAACAACTCCTGTAATTGCACTTTTAACTCCCTCAATTCTGCTGGTGCCATTCTATATGGAGTAATAGAGATAGGAGTGGTACCAGGCAACAATTCAATACCAAACTCCACTTCTCTCTCAGGAGGCAATCCTGGCAACTCCTCTGGGAAAATCCAACCTCCTCTGGCCTATTCTCCCTGGATGTAGAACCTCTTCTAGCACTGAACCCAGATCTGCCTCCCCGGCTGCTAACACCTCTGCCTCCTCGACCTCCCCTCGCATTAGGTCGAGAAGCTGTGGAATCAACTGACCTCTGTTCCCGCGTCTCTGGACAATCTCTAATAAAATGATCAGGCGATCCACACCTAAAGCATACAGCTGACCCACTATACCTCCAACAAGCACCCCTATGTGATCCACCACACTGAGCACACACAGGTAGAGCGGATCTCTGAGTCACTGGGGTCGGAGCACTCGCCACTGAAGCTGTAGGTCTAAATCTCTGTCTCTGAAACTGCACTGACCTACCAGCTGACCTCTGACTCCTACTGGCCCGAGGAGCAAAACTTCCCTTACCTCTCTTAACAGAAGAAGACCCTGCCTCAAACTGGGGCCTCCTAACCCTAACCTCTTCCTCTAAAGCATCTGCAATAACTTGAGCTCGCTCTACACTTCGAGCTGCTGCCACTAGCTGGGAGAAATCGTGATATCTAGATCCAGCCACTAAGCACATGATAGAGGGCCTCAATCCCTCCTCAAATCTCCTGCATCTATCTATCTCATCTGATATTATGCCCCCAGCATACTGACTTAATCGAATAAACTCAATCTCATATTCCGTTACGGTCCGGTGATCTTGCTTCAAATCTAGAAACTCTCTTTTCTTCCCATCTTTATACTCCCTTGGAGTATACTTCGATTCAAACTCTCTCAGAAAATCTGTATAGGATAAAGTAGGTGGATCATCCATAGAATGGGGCACTATCTTCCACCAACTATATGCATCCTTCTGCAACAAGGATCTTGCATAATCAAACTTTTCCTCTGGAGTGGCTTGCAACTGAACAAATATTCTCTGTACTTTGTCTAACCACTACTCAGCCACTGCTGGATCAGTAGTACCTATAAAATCTTCAGCTCCATACTTCCTCAGTTTGTCATAGTGCCTCACAGATACCAAAGGTTGAGGGGGTGGTGGCTGTGGTTGCACTGGTGCTTGCCTCAAAGCTTCTACCACATGCCTAACCCAAGCTGGCGGAACCTCCTCCCCAGCTGGTCTACCCGACACCGAAGCAGGTGCCTCTCCAGCACTATCAACCCTAGCTCCATCCTTAGGAGCAACACTCTCAGCACTTCCCTCAACTGACTGACGCGAATGAGGATCCATCACAACCTAAGTCTGCAAACACAGCAGATTACATCTTATTAAAGATCAGAGATTGCCAATCCCAAACATATATGTTATTCAAAAACCATTTTTTTAAAAAAATCAAAATAGTCTTTTTCTTACATTTTACCTAGGTTGAGAATCTCAAACCTAGGCTCTGATACCAAAACAATTGTAACACCCCCACATCCATTACATGCACACTACAATACCACAATGTAGCATACATGCAATAAACATAGGGATGCTACGGATTTTCTTAACATTCAAAACATTTTATATACTACCATAATCTTTATCATTATATATTATAGAAAAGAAGTCATTAAATTGTAGTATAAAATAAATTCAATATATACATACATTCATACATTTAATTATTACACAGCGGAAGTTATAAAATTATTTACATATATGAAAACATTTAAATCTGTATTTACAAATATACATATATTTACATTATAAACAATATTTTACAAAACATAAAGAAGTTATACTTAATTGGCAAGTCTGCTCTGATCTTTAAGTCCAAAATCAACACCTCAATGTCTACTCTCACTAGGTTTCGAAGAGCTCTCGGGTTCAACTCTATCACCTGCGCGATTAACACTATCGCGCTAAGCCAACGGCTTAGTAAGACAAATCATGCAAATGTTATGCTTTAATGCAATGCAATGTTTCATATATGTATTAACAAATCAACATCAATGATACACACTCAATCAATAAGGATCATATTCAACAGACAATATTCCGTGAATAGTTCGTTTCATCATTTAAGTAATATTAACATTTCATTACATTAGAACATCATTTATGATATACATAAAACCTAGACACCTATGGGCCCATCAAGTATTTAATACGATATTCAGAATTCAGAGTTACTGCTTTGGTTCATAAACACAATTATCAAGCCCGTAGGCAACAAATACATATATATCTCTATCCATGGATAGCGTAACAGACCCAGTCTCTTGGATCATCAACTCATCTAACTCGAGGAGATCCTCAACCCGGCAAGACTGTTACAAATCAAATATCTCATAAGATGAATTATCATTTTGTAACAGACCCAGTCTCTTGGACCTCAATTCAATTCAATTTGAAGAGATCCTCAACCCGGCAAGACTGTTACCTTTCATTAAATAGGCATGCCTCCAAAAACCAGAACTCTGAAACTGAATATCATATTAAGCATACACTTATTTCTTTATTCTCTTTATCAAACTCTTTCTCAATCTTTCTCATCAATTAGGCAAATATGCCATACATCATTCAATTGTATCATCATAGCCAATCACAATGGCTTTACATCACATTTCAAATCACATTACAATACTTCATCTTTCAAATACACCATCATATCCTCAACATATCCATCACATTATACATATAGCATTATTGATATAAACATAACAAAACACATTACTCATCACATAAGTCACAATACATGAAATATCACATAGTATCATATGCATTACCATTATCATCATATATATGATCAAGCTCAACTTCATATGCATCATCAATGCAATGTCACATGTATGTATCAACACAAGATTTGTACTTACCTCAATCACAAGTCACACAACTCTAAACACCTTCCTTCTTGCAAAGTTCTTCACTTCACAAATTAGGGCAAAACACCTTCTATCAAACCCTAATCCAAAGAATGATACAATCCATCAATTCCAATACCATTTAATCACTTAATAACTTCATCTTAAACCTTAAATCACAAAATTACACTTCAACATCATGCATTATAGACCACGGTCATGGCCACCATAACCACCACGGGCGTGGGGTACAAAACACTTTTGCCACTCAAGCTTCCATCCTCCACGGCCATGGCACCAAAAGCCTACCAATGGCCACGGCCATGGCCAATCAAGGCCACTGGCGTGGCATCCAGAAGGCTACTGCCCTCGGCCAAAATCCCATTTCCAATCCAAAATTCCAACAAACACCAACCACAAGAAGATCTTTGAAAATAGTGAAGCAAACACAAGGAAAACATCATGTAACACTTCAAAACCCTAAAACAAAATCAACTCCAACACTTCCAACAACAACACCTCTTAAACTTCTTCACTTAAAATCAAAAACAACATTTAAAAACTCATTACAAACACATTTAATCATCATCTCAACAAACCAAAATTCATTTCCAACTCCACTTCAAAAGAACAAAAGAAAATCAAGAGAAAGGACTTACCAAAGTTGATGAATTTCACAAATCTTCCACTTAATTCCTTGAATCTCCTTTCAAATTGAGTTTAGAACTTCAAGCCCTCTCTAGCTCTTTCTCTTCTTCAATGGCCGGCACACACATGAGAAAAGACAAGAAAATAAACTCAAGTCAACCACTTCTTCTTCTTTTAATCTCCACCATGCAATTCCTACAAGGAAAATTACCAAAACACCCTTAACCATTTGTTCTAGCTTTTGTCCCTTGCATGCCCATATATGTAATTTCACATATCCCATAAAAATATCTCCCTTCCATTGACCTTGCATTTGACCAACTTATATGTTATATATATTAACATATAAACAACATATACACTTTTCTCTAAACCCTATTTTCTTTCCCAAAACACATATACATAACCATTCTCTTCTCAAATTCTTTTCTTCTCACATAACATATACATTCAATCCAATTTAAAACAACAACAACAACAACAACATAGTCAAAACTTCCAGGGCATACATGAGGATATTACAAATAATTCGGTGAGAATGTTGGAAAGATAGTGCAGCCCTCATCAAAGGAGACCAGTTTGCTCGCTCTTCTGAGCTCCACCAGGCCAAATTCACCTGCGAAATAACATAAGGTAAGTAAACTTTTACATAAAATTTAAAGCATACTAATGTTATTTTACTTGGTCCCAGGTTAAGCGGCTCAACACACAGCGGTGAGTATGCACATGATGAGAGCCGGGAACGTACACACGATCAGACAACCAGAAATTTAATCTCGGATACCCGACTCTCTCTTGGGAAATACCGGGTACTCTCACAAGGTTATGTTCATATGCCCATACCTATAACAATGATAGTAAAGATCAAATTCATGCAAGAAAAGAGTGGAAATAATATTGGTGAAGGAAAAGAATACCTCGACAACTGCCATCAAACCGACAAAAGACTTCTTATTTCGGTAAAGCTTATCAAGAACATGGTAAAGACAAGCGAGACCAGCCTCACCCCAACCAGAAGATGGTACCATTCTGAGATAAGAAAGGGCACTCAACATTGACAAGTGAATGGAGGATTCAGTACTGCCTAAGATGGTCGACCCGAGCAGATATAACAAAAATCCTCGAGCATACTATTCGGCTGTGTCTCTGCCAACCCATCATTTGTAGTTCATCCAATAACTACGAATTGGCTCAATTTTTATCTTAAAAGGCCCTTTATATGAAAGTTCCATACCAATTAATTCCTAAATTTCTTCAAATGTTAAAATATCGTTGGTTAGAGGAACCGGAACACCATCATATCGAAGGCCAGTTATGGCAGTAAAATCGACTGGACCAATTGTCATCTCTCCAATGGGCAAGTGAAAAGTGTGGGTTGTATCCAACCATCGCTCTGTAAGTGCCTGGACTACACTCCGGTCTATCTGATATTCCTCGGATGGCAATTGTAAGATGAATTGCTCAAATCCGCAATCTCGGATAATTCGTCTTACTCGAGAGGGCACTACATCATACCATTATCGGGCTTTGTAAATACACCCTCCAGCCCGAATAACGCAACGATCATGCTAACACAGACCCAGATAAGTTAATACTAGGTAAGTACATATTATTCTATCAACTTAAATTAATTTATTTTTCACAATAACAAAAAATATATAACAAAAAAAAGTGCAAAACAGAAAGACAAAAAAATCAAGAGCAATAAAAAAGGGAAAAAATAATTACCTCGCTCTTTTGACTGGAACTGCGATGGAGTGGCATCCCGGCCAGTATATCTAAATTTTAATCTTCATGATGCCAAATAAACTCTAATAACTCGGCATTAGAATGAGTCCCTAACCTCGAAGCATGCATCATTTTTGAAAAATATATGCTAAAATTGAAAAGAAATTTGAGAGAATTACGAAATTGAAATCGTGCTGTGAAATGAAATGAAGGAATGGTGGCTTTTTATAGAGAAATGGCAAGCAAAAAACAAAATTCAAAACTGTTCATGAATAGTAAAATTTACTATTCATGAATAATAAACTTTACTATTTATAAATAGCAAATTTTACTATTTATGAATAGTATTACTATTGATGAACAGTACATTTTACTATTTATGAATAGTATTACTATTGATGAATAGTGACAGTACTATTTCTAATAGTAAATACTATTTGATACTATTTGCAAATAGTAAATTTACTATTTATAAATAGTAAATAGTGCATGACCAGTGACTACACAGTAAATAAACAGTAAATTCAATTATTCACTTTAATCATTCAAATAATTGCAAGTATATAAATATTTTTACACCCAGGGGGCAATAAGAAGACATGCATAAAAATTAGCCAAACTTTTGAAATAAAAAATTATTAGCTCGGGTCCAAAATCCAAATTTTCCTTAGGTACAGAACTTAGAATTATCCTTGAGTCCAAAACTCGAACCAGGTCCAGAACCCAAATTTTTCTTAGGTCCAGAACCTAGAATTATCCTTGAGTCCAGAACTCGAACCGGGTCCAGAACCCAAATTTTCCTTAGGTCTAGAACCTAGAATCTTCCTTGAGTCCAGAACTCGAACTGGGTCCAGAATCCAAATTTTCCTTAGGTCCAGAACCTAGAATTTGTTTCTAAGTCCGAACTTAGCTCGGGTCCAGAGCCCAAATTTTCCTTAGGTCCAGAATCAAGAATTTGTTTCTAAGTCAAGAACTTAGCTCAGGTCTAGAACCCAAATTTTCCTTAGGTCCAGAACCTAGAATTTATTTCTAAGTCCAAGAACTTAGCTCGGGTAGAACTCGAACCAGGTCTAGAACCCAAATTTTCCTTAGGTCCAAAACCTAGAATTTATTTCTATGTGCAAGAACTTAGCTTAGGTGGAACTCGAACCGGGTCCAAAACCCAAATTTTCCTTAGGTCCATAACCTAGAATTATCCTTGAGTCCAGAACTCGAACCTGGTCCAGAACCCAAATTTTCCTTAGGTCCAGAACTTAGAATTATCCTTGAGTCCAGAACTCGAACCGGGTCTAGAACCCAAAACCTCAACCATCTCAAAAATTAAGTCTTGTTGCTTTTCACTCTCTTTCACTAAAGTTTCAGATCATTCAAGCAGGGAGCAAACTGTAGACCCATATATTTTGACCCAGTCCGGTCCAATATATTTTAATTAGTCTAAAATAATTTTTGTGTTGTCTAATATAATTTTTTAGTCCAAAAAATAATTTTTGTTATTTTAAGTAAGTAATATTTGCTTCAAAAATAATAAACATAATAAATAAATAAAAAATAAAAAATAAAAATGAAAATAAAAAAAAAGTAGGATTGGCCGAAGGCCATTTCGCCAGCAGGAATTTCTTGCGGGCGAAATGGCCCGCAGGCGCATTTCGCTCTGCGGCAGCTTTTTTGCCAGCGCATTTTTTTCGCAGCCAATTTTTTTCGCCAGAGCATTTTTTCCGCAGCAGTTTTTTTTTGCCAGCGAAATTTTTTGATGCAAATTTTTTGAAACCTAATACAATTAAGTTTTAGTTTCCTTTTCTTATTTTATAATGTATGTCATGAGTAACTAGGAAAAAAACCATAAAAGCTTCTACAAATAAGGAGGCAAAGAGAGGGAAAAAGGGAATGAGAATTGGGGATAAAAATCGGGAGAATTTGGAAACCGAATTTGTGAAGGAAAACTTTAATCAAATCTGACTTTTTGAGAGACGAAGAAGCAAAGCATAAACAAATCATCAAAGGCAGCAACTGCCTTTGTTTTTGTTCATCCAAGAAGAATTAGTTTTTGGAGGAACCATCAAAAGGAGGTATGTATTAAATTCTTTTGTTATATTTTTCACAGTAGCTAAAATTATGAAATTGTGTTTGTCAAAATCAAAAACCCTAGAACTTTAATTTAGTTTTTCTGAAGTTAAAAACCTTATTTCGTTACTTTATTTTCCAAAAAAGACATAAAATTGTTATTTTTACTTCTTCAAAACTCCAAAACCCTAATTTACTTTCCAAATTATCAAAACCCTTAAATTATATTCTGTTTCTTTCCAAGAGCTTTAAAAACTTCTTTTTTACTTTTATAAACTTTAAATCGTTTGTCTATTTTCATAAAACCTCATAAAAGTATCAAATTGATTTTCAAACACTAAAAGCTTCATGCATCCACCGAAACCCTAATTTTAAAACACTAAACCCTAACTCAACTCCAAAACCTAAAATAGTAAACCGTAACCCCTTAAAGCCTTAAACCCTAATTTTTTTTATAAACCCTAATCCTTTAAAACCTTAAAAATCATATAAGCACAAATATTTTAATTTTACACAGTAAGCTTGAAATCATCATTTAAAACCACGAACCAAAAGTATTCTAAAAGTGTCCAAAACCCTAGTTTCATGATTTCACCATTCAAACCTTAATTTGGTTAATCAAAGTGTCTTACCAACCTTTTAAAACATAAAATCCTTAATCTATTTTAATTCTTTAAAAAGTCACAGTAGCTTAAACCCATGAAAATCCAAAACGCTAAACACATGAAATAAAGGATCCTAAATGGAAACAGTAGCTATAATTTGGATTTTTATTTGCCTTATTCAATTCCATATTTGATTATACTTTGATTTATTTTACATGCTTTAATTTATTTAAGTTCAATGCTTGGTTTATTTAGATTATCATGGATGGATGTTTACTTTCTATTGATATTTAATATCTTTGATGAATGATTTATTTATGATGAATGATTATTTACTTTTATCAATTTATGTAGATTTCCAAAAGTTGTAAGAGGTATGTTTCCACTTGGTGGGTACCTTATTAGTTAAATATCATGTAATTTAATTTGCTTTTCTATTTTAGAACCAATGTAAAGGACATGTTTCTACCTTTCGGTGGGTGTCCTATTTAGGCATGTGATGTAAGGACATGTTTCCATCTTTGGATGGGTGTCCATTTATTTGTTTGCTTGGACCTTGCTTTGATTTTAATATATTGATGCTTTCTTTTAATTATTGTTTGTAATATGGATAATGTTGTTATATTTAAGAATCTTATAATATTAAGACTTGTAAAGTAATCGGGCATTGTGGGGGTGCTGGGCCATTTCTCACCTTCCCCACACGTACCCAACTTTCCGAACCCAATAGGGGGTTACGGATTCCTTAGGAATCGAGTCATCCACCGCTTTCTTTTTCCAGGCATGTCCGGGTGGTGACTCTTTTTTCTCCGGTCTTAGGTCCGTGTTCTCTAAGGCCCCGAGCTAAAACAGTGCCGAAGTCGCAAGAACCATTCCACCTGGAGTGGGGGCAAAAATCCCTGCTCACAGTCATCTAGTGATTTACATGTGATCATGGGGTTTTGTAAATCTTTAGTCGTATAAAGTTTTTCTTATAGACTATGAAAAAAATGAGGATCTTAACCCAAAGAATGCATGAGAGAAAAATGTGATTGAAGTCCAAAAAAACTTTGGGGCACCTCCTTAGTAAATTGTGTCATATGCACAAATAAATATGATTTATTTTGTAACAATTATTTTAAAGTTATTCTAATATTTTTTTTATTTTGGTAAAAAACTGGCCTTTGGTCCACTTTTATAAAAATTAAAAATAAATAAGTAAAGTAAGCTTACTGGCCACTTTCTATCCTAAAAAAATAAGAGATAGAGAGTGTGAGAGTAAGAGAGAGAGAGAGAGAGAGTTAAATATATAATGGAGTTTTATATAGTCTATGGAGGACTTTTCTTATGGAGGCTGAAGATTACAAATAGCCTATGGCTAATTTTTAATTAGAGGTTGTGGATAACTCTTTCTTATGGCATTTGAATGTTTTAAATAGCCCATGAAGGACTTTTATCTATATAGTTTGAAGATTACTAACATGTTCTAGATAACTTTTCTCTATATAGTCTAGACAAGTTGTTGATAATTTTCATATGGATGTTGAAGATTACAAATAGCTTGTGGATAACTCTTTCTTGTAGAGTCTGAAAGTTTCAAACAGCTTATGAAGGACTTTTCTTTATGGAGTTTGAAGATTGGTATAGATAGCTTTTCTTCATGAAGTCTAAATATTATTGTAGATAACTTTTCTTCGTCGAGTCTGAAGATTGCAGATAGCCTATGGATAACTATTCTCTGCAGAGACTAAAGATTATAGACAACATATGAAGAACTTTTCTTATAGAGTCTAAATATTGCAGGGACTATGAAACATAAAATTTTCATCATAAATCAAAACTTTAATTCATTACAGTTACAACACAATTTGAATAACTCAAAATAAATATTAGATGGATGAGAATGAGCCCCAAGAAAATTATTGTACAATCTGGGCCTATTACATCGTGGCCTGTGCTATAGCGCAAAGACCTTGTGGCACATAATGATGTCGCAGAAGGCCAAAATGTTCCGTGTGGCACCACATTTGGTGTCGCAATGCTCTGGTTTGGATTTTTGTCTTTTTACCCTTGAAAACCTCTATAAATAGACATCTTCTCTTCACTTTTCTATGAACAATTCAACTTGGCAAAACTTACTTGCAAGTTATCTAATTTCTATTCTTCTTTCTCTTTTTCTTTAAGAAAAGGTCCATTCTTCCTTAGCTTGAAATGCATAAAATTTACTTCCTTACTGAATTTAGGTGCTTAGTCCTCTTTGGTTTTGTTTTTCCTAAGTTAAATCAAATTAATTTGCTTCCATAACAAAACCCTAGCCCAAAGCAAAGTGGACTATGATCTGGTCACACTTTTAAGTCGCCACCATCTAAGACAGTGAGAAGAAAGGTCAAGAAAACACTAATCCCTACTAATTTTATGTTTTCTAAACATCTATTTTAAATTTATAGCCCGAAGACTATTCTTTGGTTTTCAAAAATAAAAATTAAATGAATTTAAACTTAGATTTAAGATCAATTTAAACTTTAGATTTTCATCTAGTTGAAGACTAAGATTATTTTTTCTAAATTAGGTGGCATCCCATTGAGCTAAAATTATTTTTCTAAATTAGGTGACATACAATTGAGCTTAAAATAATTTTTTCTAAATTTGGTGACGTCCAGTTTAGCGAAAATTATTTTTTTCTAAATTAAATGACATCCAGTTCAACTAGGTTTTTTTTTTTTTTTTTGTAAATTAGGTTCTATTTAGTTGAGAGTAAAATTATATTTATTTCTAAACTGGGTGCCATCCAGTTGAGCCTAAAATCCATTTTAATTTTAGAAATTCACCCAGTTGATTGTAAAATTAATTTCTAAACTTAGAGATTCATCTAGTCTAACCTAAGATTAGTTTAAACCTAGTTGAGCTTAATTTATAAAATAGAGTTAGGTTCTTTCATCAAGTTAAAGCCTAAAATCAATATAAACTTAGACTCACCTAGCTTAGGTTAAAAAAGCCATTTTGAGTTCAAAACCAACCATCTTGTAA
Organism: Garcia nutans; assembly: GCA_947685225.1. Lineage (NCBI taxonomy): Eukaryota > Viridiplantae > Streptophyta > Magnoliopsida > Malpighiales > Euphorbiaceae > Garcia > Garcia nutans. Next base: position 11,722,869 of record CANTUV010000003.1, read on the forward strand.
TGGTTAGAACTACATGGGTTTTAATTCCAATCCAAATAGATATACAAGCCTACTTGGAATTTCATTCTAAGTACCAAGTTCACCTTGTAAAATAAACTTTTCCTTTTAATTTTTAGAGCTTTACTATAAAACCATCCACTTGAGAAAACACAAGTCACTTGAAGTTTCTCATAATCGGGACACGCCTAAAGAGTCAGTAAAACAAATAATTCTTAAACTCAAGTAAGCAACAATAGTTGGGGAATGTGTGCTCAACCTAGAATCTATAAGGCTAGAGTTGAGATTCCTTTATTCTTGATTTCAAAATGCAAACTTTAATTTAATTTCTTTGCTTTATTCTCTCTTGCTATGTATGAATGTATAAGTCATGTTTAATTTGTCATTTCATATTTTTACTGTCATATCATGAATTTTTTTTTGTGAGTTCATATTTAATCTAAGACCTAACTAGTTTTACATAAAATAAGTCCAAACTTAACCCTCGTATCCATTCTTTGGTTTGAGGCTAGTGATTTTTATCAATGGGATAATGTTGGAGTCAATTTTAGAATTTTTCTTAAAATTTCCCTTTTTAAATAAATTTGAGAGGTGATTCATTTCCAAATCCATTTTACTTATGCCGAGCATTGCCAATGAAGGTAGAGTGACCTCTACACTTTTCAATTTTTTAACTCTTCAGTTTGTGTCCTTTATGGGCTAAGCTAAAAGGTGAGCTCGGGTTTGGGCCTTACAGCTTGGCGACTCTTCTAGGGAAAGAAATTTAAGTGGATATAGGTTTAAACCATTTTAAAGTGAGATTAGCTTGGCCTTTTATTAAATTTGGACTTTTTCATACATCAATCTTTGCATTTGACCTTAGATTATTTAGGATTAAACCTTGAGATAATAAGTAACTATAAGTGAAGATTTTTGCCCCTACTCCCATGTGGAATGATTCTTGTGACTTTGACACTGTTAGAGTCTATGTAACACTCTCATTTTCTGTATACATACAGTACATATAACCCATATACATACTGCACATATAAAAATTATAAGAATGTATGGTTACAAAACATTTCGAACTACTTCTGTTCAACATTAAAATATTTGTATAATTAACAAAAGGGAATTTTGATTTAATAAAACATAATTCTATAAAATACAATTTACTCAAACTTGTAATCTCAATGTAATTTTCTCTTTATTGCTTATATACATATGCTCAATTCACAAAATGGTAAAATTATACATGATTGTATCACCTTCTAAGTTGGTCTCACAGCACCTAAAATCTCTGTGTAGCAAGAACCGATCATAATCTTTTGAACAGCAATCTACTAACATGTGTGATTCACACAACCGCGCTAAGCTTGAAAGCTTAGTAGTATAAATTAGGATATACAATGCATAATACTATTTCTTTAAATTCTACAATGTGACATGCAATTCCATTTTATGTCATATCCATTATTCTTTTTAAAATCATCACAATAACACATTCACATATTTTGGGCTCAAATGACCTCACATAATATTCAAGTTCCAAAGTGTAGACCCTTAATTTTTGACCTAGTCCGGTCTAATATATTTTATTTAGTCCAAAATAATTTTTGTGTTATCTTAATTAAATAATATTTATTTTAGTATTTATTTTTTATAATTATAGTAATAAATAATAATAATAAAAAATAAATAAATATAAAAATAAAAATCGTCGACGGAAAAATCAGCGATGAAAAAATTCATCGCCGAAAGTAATTGGACGAAATCGCCTGGCAGCCCGCCGGCGCCAATTCTCGCTTGCAATTCCTCGCAGCCCGTCGCAAATTTTGCCAGTAGATTTTTTCAACGCAATTTTTTTTGAAACCAAATTCTATTTGGTTTCGGTTTTCTTTTCCTAATTAAATATAGTTTCCTTAAATAATTGAAATTAATCTTCTAAATTTCCTATAAATAACACTAAAAAACACAGAAAATGGGGGATGGAACTATCAAACTTTTAAAAAAGAGGAACGGGAGAGAACATTGGATCGGATAGTGGAACTTTAGATTTTGAGAGGAATAAGCAAAGCCATCAACAATTTATCAAAGGCAACAACCTTGCCTTTGTCCTTGTTCATCCAAGAAGCAATTTTTGGTGGAACCAACGAACGAAGGTTTGAATCTCTAACTCCTTTTTTTTATTTTCTTACAGTAGCTTCAATCACTGAAAATTAATAAATTGTTTCTTTTGATTTTAAAAACCTTAGAACCCTAATTTATTTCTTCTAACCTTAGAACCTTAAATCGTTTCTTCTATTTTCAAAAACCCTAAAAATTACTTTTCTGATTCTTCTAAAACTAAGAACCCTAACCTATTTCTTCAAAACCTTAGAACTTTAAATTGTTTCTTCTATTTCCAAAAACCCTAAAAAAAATACTCTTTTGTTTCCAAAAACCTTAAATCATTTTTTTCTATTTCCAAAAGTTTTTAAAAACCCTAAACTGTTTTCTTCCAACTCTTTTCCAAAACTTCCAAATGTTTTGTTAAATCTCCAAACCCTAATTTACTTTATAGTTTCTAAAAATCACAATTACTTTATAAAACTCTAAACTATTTTTTTAATTCCAAAACCAAGACAGTAAACCTCAAACTAGTTAATCTAAACCCTAAGTTTTCTTAAACCCTAATTCCCTTAAAACTGTAAACCCTATTTTTCCTAAACCCTAATCCTTAAAACCTTAAAACCTTATAAACCTAATATATTAAATCCAAAATAATAATCCCGTAGCTAGAATTATAAAGCTAAATGTTTTAAAGTGTCCAAACCCTAATTTCATAATTTTACCCCTCAAATCCTAATTTGATTAATCAAAGAACCTTATTAATTTCTTAAATTATAAAACCCTAATCCATTTCAAATCTCTTAAAACTTACAGTAACCTAAATAAATAACAATAATAATATCTTAAGGTTCCAAAACCATAAATATTAATTAAAGAACTTTAAATGGAAACAGTAAACTTCAATTTATATCTTTACTTGCTTTATTTGATCATGTAGTTCATTATATGCTTTAATTTATTTTCAATGCTTGATTTAATTTATCATGGATGAATTTTTATTATATATTTTGATTGATGTTTAATATCTTTGATGAATGATTTATTTATGATGAGTGGTTATTTACTTTTATCGATTTTTTTTATTTCCAAAAGTGTAAGAGGTATGTTTTCACTTTGTGTGTACCTCATTAATTAAGTACCATGTAATTTAAATTGCTTTTATATTTTGGACCAATGTAAAGGATATGTTTCTACCTTTTGGTGGGTGTCCTATTCAGTTTAGACATGGGTGATGTAAAGACATATTTCCATCCTCGGATGGGTGTCCATTTATTTGCTTTGTTTGGACATTGCTTTGATTTTTAATATAATGATGCTTTATTTCAATTGTTGCGTGTAATATGGATAATATTGTTATATTTAAAAATTTTATAATATTAAGACCTGTAAAGGAGGCCAGTTCCAATGAACTGGGCATTGTGGGGATGCTGGGCCATTTCTCACCTTCCCCACACGTACCCAACTGTCCGAACCCATTAGGGGGTTGGGGATTCCTTAGGAATCGAGTCATCCACCCCTTTCTTTTTACCGGCCCGTCCGGGTGGCGACACCTTTTTTTCTGGGCTTAGGTCCATGTTCTCTAAGGCCCCAAGCCTAAACAGTGCTGAAGTCACAAGAACCATTCCACCGGGAGTGGGGGCAAAAATCCCCGCTCATAGTGGCAACTCCACTGGGGACAAGAGAAGTTAATTCCGCTGGTCTTTTTATTATTCTATTCTTTCTTATAATGATATTATCCATTGCATCATATTAGATTGCATCGTGTGCATGAGTTAGGACGCCCGTGTTACCCATGTTGTGTTATGTGAGAGATATCATACTTTCACTCAAGGTATGGAGATCGAGCATGGCATAACCACTCATAGCCTCATACCATTTGGTATATGCTTGCTATGGGAACCTAAGCCTTTTAACCCAAAGACTAAAGCTCATGTAATTGGCTTAGTTACTTTCCTTAGGTTTTTACACCAAATGCATGTTGTTTGACAATGGTTAATTTATCTTGGTTTAAATCACGGCTTATTTTGTTTGTTTCTTTTTCTAATATGACCTAAGTACATTGTGAGCTCAAAATAAAATTTTCTTTAAAATCCAAAAGATCAAAACAATTTTCAAAATTTATCAAAATGGTCTTTGGATATAAAACTTTTCCAAAACAAATAAAAAATTATTTGCTCATAACCCAAATACAAAGCCCAAAATATGTTTTTTCTAAAATCTTTTTACAATGGGCTTATAAACAAAATTATTTTACAAAGAGCTTGCAAATTATTTAGGTCAATTATGAAATACTAAAAATCAATTGTGAGCCTAGTTTATACTAAGAAATAATTAATCATGGGCTTATTTTTGGCATGAATCATTAGTTACTTTTTCAAGTGAGAAATCTATTTATAATAAACCCCTTAATTTAGTTTTAATCCAATATAGCATAAAAGCTACTATAGTTGGTTGAATGGATTAAAACCTAATTAATGGGAATTATCATGGACTGATTTCCATTTTTGAAAATATAACTATTGGTTGAAACGTCCAAGGGAAATATTCAAAAACAAGGTACCCCATGTTGGTATTTTGTTAACCATATACCTAGGAAAAGAGACTCGCCATTCGTGTGTAGATGTTATAAGGTTGGAAGGAACGTCCTATTTACAATTGTTTGTGCATACATGCATAGATTTGCATCTCATATCATTGATCCTTTCTGGCTCACAGCCCTAGATTATGACAGTTCAAAAGCTTACGACAATCCAACCTATTCTGAAAGCGAAGAATCTAGCAATGACTCAATCACTTTCTCACCAAAAGCAATGGATCCCGAACAAACTCAAAGAATGGTGGATGATGCCCTCAATGCCAAGATGGAAGAAATAAAAGAGGCCCTAGCTAAGACCATGAAGAACCAATTGACTACAATTTTAGAAAATCACGCCGAAGCATCTGCTAGCACTAAGAAGCCAAGGGACGAAGGGAAGACTAAAGTTGGTGAAGTGGTTTTTGATGATGAAAAGGTGATCATTGATGATGATGATGATTGGGCTCAATACTACCAAGATCCTTAAGACTAGGAGAAAGAACCGAAGATTGTTGAAAGATCGCCTATGGAGAAAGCTGAAACTTCTGATGTTGAAAAGATAATTACGGACTTAGAAAAGAAATTTGAGAAGAAGTTAAAAACTAAAGAAATGTCCAAAGTTGACAAATTATTTGAGCTATATGAAGAAGTTCCGTACAAATTCAAGATGCCATCTTTTGCAAAGTTCGATGGAACCAGAAATCCTCATCTCCATGTGAAGTAGTATATCACTACCATGCAGTCTGCTCGAGCTACTAAGGCTCAAACTCTAAGGTACTTTATGCTCTCATTGAACCTTGTTGTCCAAAATTGGTTCAATACCTTAGATAATGGAACACAAAAGAGTTGGGATTTGCTATACAAGGACTTCATCCAACAATATGGATACAATGTCGAGATGGAAGTTACCTTAATGGAAGTGGAGTCCATTAGACAAAGGCCAAATGAGAATTTTGTGGACTATGTGAAAAGATGGAGAAACAAGGCCGCTTTGCTTAAGAAGAGGCCCGATGAATCCGATCAAATAAGGATGATTGTAAGAGGGGTGTTACCTAGTCTTCATGAAAGGATGTCTAATACACTCATCCGTGATTTCAAAGATCTTCTCCAAGCTGGTTTGCAAATTGAAGAATGGGAAAGAGAGAAGAACCATTTTTCAACGAGAAGGAACGAGAAAGGAAACTATCAATCTGGTAGCCAAAGCATGCAAAAGGCAGTCGGTGTTAATGCTATTAGCCAAGGAATAAGGGGACAGTTTTCGGAATTGTGGAAACCGATGTCTTGGGTTCTCAATAAGCTTCAAAGAAAGGGATTGTTACAACCCTTAAATCCTCATCCTTTGCCTAACCCTCTCCCATAAAATTTCGACACTAAAGCTATTTTGTCAGTTTCATCAAATGCAAGGGCATGACATGGATAGATGTGTGAGGTTGAGACATGAGATCCAAAATCTAATTGATAGTGGGAAGCTACCCAAGCCCAACACCAAAGTCAACCCATTACCAAAGTTTAATAGAGTACCACCACCGGCAACCTTCATGATTGGAGGAGGTTTGCATGAAGATTTTGTCATGTCTTCTTTTCAAGATGTGGGTGGAGAAGCAACTAAAGAACTTAAATAAGCTATGGTAGGCAAAGAAGAGATATTTGGCAAAATTAAATAAGCTATGGTAGGCAAAGAAGTAGCAATTTATGTTGTCAACAGGTTTTGGGATTCAAGTGATAGTGAGGATGATCTGGTATCCAAGAAGGAGGAATGGACTTGGTCCGAGCCAGAGGAAGATGAAGTAATGAACACTAGATCCGGTAAGAATTATGCAAGACCACCACCGAAGGAGGTAGAAACTAATAAGGGGAAGGAAGTTGAAGTAGGGAATAAAGAAGAGGAAGATGATGTTGTGCTCAAGCAATTGAAAAGAACCCAAACAAGTGTTAGCATTTGGGACTTATTCTAAAAAGCACCGAGAAACTATGGCCAAGGCCTTAGCTAGCATGCCAATTTCTACCTCCACAACACCGGAGGAGCTAATCAACTTCATAAAAATTGGAGGAACAATGAAATGTGAAGATGTTCAAGAAAAAAGTGAAGTTAATATGGGAGTGGTTTCTTTCTCAGATGCGGATTTACCGGAAGAGCGCTCTTTATCAAAATAGAAATCAAAGGGAAAAGGACTCCATGGGTAATGGTTGATGATGGGTCTACCATAAATGTCTATCCACTTAAGATATTGCCAAAGCTAGCCATGTCAACAAGGGATCTAACCCTGACCGAGGTAACCATTCAGGCTTATGACAACACTAAGAGACATGTCGAAGGCACTTTCAAAGCTACTGTCAAGGTCGGTCCAATTGAATCTATTATTGAATTTGTTGTTTTGGACATACCTGTTACCTTCGCCTTACTCTAGGGACGACCATGGTTTCATCCTCTTGGTGGAGTTCCTTCCACCCTTCATCAAAAGATCAAGTTCCCTAATGGAGATGAGACAGTGGTCATCGAGGCCGAAGATAATGAGATTGTTAATGCTCTAATGATTGAGAGACCTCTTAATGGTTTCCAAGTAGCTGTAATTTTTGATGATGAAGTAGTAGACTCCAAAGTATTGAATATGATGAAGAGCATGAACTACCTTCAAGGAGCTGGTCTTGGAAAGGGTAAGTCCGGTTTAACAAAGCTGCCAGATTTTAAAACTCAAACTTCTAAGAAGGGGTTGGGATATGATGAAGACAATAATGTCTAGCCAAAGAAGAGTGAGAAGATGAGCTTCCCACCACTTAAAGAGACCTTTGTCAAAGCTCCAGACATGGGACCACTCCAAGGAAAGCCCGAGCCAATCATGTTCATGGGAAAGTTTATCCCGGATTTTGAAATTTTTACAGATGTTGCCGAGCTAGTAGAGCAAATAAAGAAAGAGCTCACCCTACCAGACAACAAAGAATCCAATTCGGAAGAGTAGAAGGAAGCTGTCCTGAAAGCCAAGAAGGCTCCGGAAGAGATTGCTGCCTTGGTTGAAGAGAAGTTTGAAGACATTCTGCCTTATGATTATGAGAACAATGATTTTGGATTTGATTTTAATTTGTCTACTCTATATGAGGATGATGATGTTTTCTTTTCCAAAATGAATGCAATAAAGTCTGATTTTGCTTACTTGTGTGATGTTCCTCCTGATGGTTGCATACATTCAAATAACAGTTACATGAGCATCTTTAATATTAATTCTGTTAACACACAATCATTAAATTTGGAAATAATAAAAAATCCTAAAAACATTAGCATAGCATCCGACCTTACTCCTGACGAGAGAGAGAGATTTGAAAAAATATTCAAAAAATATGAAGAAGTGTTTGCTTGGTCTTATGAGGATATGCCTAGAATAGATCGAGACATAGCCGAACATCTTATTCCTACTTACACTCACATGAAACCTGTCAAACAAAAGCTTAGGCGATTAAGACCTAAGTGGGCTGAATTGGTTAAAGAAGAGGTCACTAAACAAATATAATTAAAGTTCCTTGAAGTGATAGAATACCCAGATTAACTAGCCAACATAGTACCCGTGCCAAAAAAAGATGGAAGAATAAAGGTCTGTGTGGATTAAAGAGATTTAAACAAGGCTTCCCCTAAAGATGATTTTCCTTTACCTCATATGGATGTTCTCATTGATAGTGCAGCCTCTAGCGTGCTACACTCATTTGTAGATGGATTTTTTGGATACAACTAAGTGTTAATGGCCCAAGAGGATAAGGCCAAAACTGCTTTCATTACTACATGGGGTATATTTTGTTATAGGGTGATGCTGTTTGGCTTAGAGAATGCTGGAGCAACCTAGCAAAGGATGGCCACCACATTATTTCATGACATGATGCACAAAGAAGTTGAAGTATATGTTGATGATATGATGGTGAAATCTGATACAAGGGAACATCACTTCCAAAACTTAGAATTATTCTTTGATAGAGCTTTGAAATATAAGCTAAGATTAAACCCGAAGAAGTGTGTATTTGGGGTTACCTCAGGCAAATTATTGGGACATGTGATTGGTCCAAATGGCATTGAAATCAATCCTGACAAAGTTAAAGTGATAAGAGATATGCCAGCCCCAAAGATGGAGAGAGAAGTCCGGGAATTCATTGGTAAATTACAATACATTAGCAGATTTATAGCAAAGCTCACAACAATTTGTGAGCCTATCTTCAAATTGCTTAAAAAGAATCAGCCGATCATATGGAATGAAGAGTGTCAAAAGGCCTTTGAGCGAATAAAAGAATATTTGCTGAATCCACCTATTTTAAAACCACCTAAAAATAGCAAACCTCTATTACTATACTTAGCAATAGAAGAAGAGTCAATAGGAGCCATGCTAGCCCAAGCAGATGAGTCAGGGATTGAGTATGCAGTTTACTACTTGAGTAGAAAGTTCCTACCTTATGAAATTAAGTATTGTATCATTGAAAAGACCTGTATAGTCGTGGTTTAGTCTTCTAAGAAGTTGCGGCAATACTTTCAATCGTATAGTGTGCAAGCAATTTCCAGGTTGGATCCAATGAAATACTTAAGGGAGACACCCTCTTTAATTGGAAAGTACGGTTGATGGTTAATAATATTAGAAGAATTTGAGATTGAGTATGTAACTAGGAAAACAATCAAAGGTAGAGCGGTGGCAGAATTCCTGGCCCAACAACCATTACCAGATAGCGAAGAGGTAGTCTTGGAATTTCCAGATGAACATTTAGAGGCAATTGAAGTACAAGGGTGGAAAATGTATTTTGATGGAGCAGCAAACAGGAAAGTAGCAGGTTTGGGAGTCATACTAGAATCACCCAAAGGGGGAACTTATCCCTTTAGCCAAAAAGTTGAAATTCAGGGAAACCAATAATATGGTGGAATACGAAGCTTGTATCTTTGGTTTAGAAACCCTAATGATTATGAAGGTGGATAAGGTGGAAGTTTTTGGTGATTCATTGCTAGTAGTATCCTAAGTAAATGGAGAGTGGGAATTAAAAGAAGAAAAATTAAAACCGTACCATCATTACTTGACCATGATGAAGAAGAACTTTAAAGAGTGTAGATTTATACACCTATCAAGAGAAGAAAATCAGATGGCTGATGCCCTAATCACATTAGCTTCGGTATGGGAAAATCCTGTCAGTTTATTCCTTAAGCCTCTGATTTTGACCAGTTCATCAACTCCTTGTTATGAATATGAATATGATGCGTGGTATGATACTATAAGGCAATTTTTAGAGGAAAGAGAATACCCGTCGGGGGCAACAAAGAAAGAAAGAAGAGCCATAAGGTGGTGGTCTTTGTAATACATCACATTCCATGGAGAGTTATATCAAAGATGGTCTGATAGGGGTGCATTTGAGATGTTTAAGGAAGCTTGATGTGGAGCATATCATGTCAAAAATACATGCGGGAAGTTGTGGACTGCAGATGAGTGGTTTAGTCCTAGTTAAGAAGATTATTATACAAGGTTACTACTAGTTAACCATGGAGAGAGATTGTATTGAGTTCGTAAAGAAGTGGCAACAATGTCAGATGTATGGTAACTTGAATCACATGCCTCCTGAAGAATTGCATTCTATGTCTTTACCCTGGCCCTTTGCCACTTGGGGTATCGACATTATAGGAGAGATACATCCAATAGCCTCAAACGGTCACCGTTTCATTATAGTAATGATAGATTATTTTTCAAAATGGGTTGAAGCCGAATCTTTCAACAAACTGGGCATAAGTCAAATGGCTAGATTTATCGAAAAGAACCTCATCTGTAGGTACGGGGTCCCGCACAGTGTGATATCAGACAATGGGGTACAGTTTCAAGGAGAAGTTAAGGATTTATTCTCGAAGTACCAAATCCATCATCGCCGGTCCTCTCCTTATAGACTAAAGGCTTATGGTGCAGTAGAAGCAACAAACAGGACAATTAAGCAAATTCTGTCCAAGATGACCAAGACTTACAGGGATTAGTCAGAGATGCTTCCCTTTGCTTTGTGGGGATATAGAACAAGTGTGCGAACACCTACTGAATGACACCATTCTCTTTGGTTTACGGGATGGAAGCAGTGGTTCCAATTGAAATTGAGATTAAGTTATTGAGAGTAGTCTTAGAAGCTGAGCTGCCTGAAACAGAATGGGTAGCGAGCAAATACATACAGTTAGCTTTACTAGAAGAGAGAAGGTTAAAGGCACTATATCATCATCAACTATATCAAAAGAAGATAGCTCGGGCCTACAATAGAAGGGTTAAAATCAAAAAACTCAAAGTTAGGGATTTAGTATTGAAACAATGTAAGCCTAATGTATCTGATCCAAGAGGCAAGTTTAGGCCTAGTTGGTAAGGGCCATATGTCATTAAACAAGTCATGAATAAGGGTGCGATGAAGCTATCATACATGGATGGGAACGAGTTTAGTAAACCAGTGAACATCGACAGATTGAAGAGGTTTTATGTATAAAAGAAAAGAAGAAAGAGAAAAAGAAAAGAGCTCGCTAGGTTGAAAACCCAAAAAGGGCGGCCTAGGCAAAAGTTAGAGCAATCCGCTAGTTTTGAAAACCCGAAAGGGCAGGCTAGGCAACAATTAGGGCTAAATGAGAGAAAATCATCAATTAGAAAACCCGAAAGGGCTAGTTGGCAACAGGAGTGATCTTGTGTATGCTGGCTTTATGTTTGGTTGTTCCCCAATTTAATAAAATAGAATTAATGTTAAAATTGTTCTATGTGCACTGTTTTAAGTATTTGCCAGATATGGGTGAAATAAATAAACACAATAGCAAAAAGTGATGACAAATTATAAAAGGAAAAGAAACATCTTTTATTACTTTAATTATTTTTTCATCCTAACAATACACTTTCTGAATTGACAAATGTAAAATCTATGGCAGACGATAAGTGTAACGTGCAGGCCAGCTTTGTCTCAGCCAATCTAAGTAAGCTTCAGTCAAGCAAGGCATGTCTAAATCAGGAGTAAATTCAGAATCGCGAGGCTCAGCTCCGTACTGACTGCCAAGTCGGCGAGGATCATAACAAGTACCTCGACGAAAAGTAGTAAGAGGAACATACATCAAGTATGTCCGCATGGTGATACGAGAAATCTTCCACCAAGGTACCAACCAACGGATGTTGGCTTCAGCGCGTGAGTGGATCCAGTCAACCCAGTTAGCATATGAAAAATTAGGATGGAGTAGCTTCCTAGTAGAATGATGCTGTGGCAGATATCTGGCAAAATCCATAGATGGAGTATCAAGCAAGCAAAGATGCTCCTGAAGCCAAATCTATGAGGAAAGAATTAATTTAAAAAAAGGAGTTCGCTAAGTTGAAAACCCACAAGGGCGACTTAGGCAAAAATCAGGACAGCTCGCTAGTTCCGAAAACCCACATGGGCGGACTAGGCAAAAATTAGAGTAATACAAAAAATATAATAAAAGAGGTCCGCTAAGTTGAAAACCCGCAAGGGCAGCTTAGGTAAAAATTAGGAGAGCTCGCTAGTTCTGAAAACCCGCATGGGAGGACTAGGCAAAAATTAGAGCAATAAAAAAAAGAGAAGAAAAGAGAAAAAAAAACCTAAATTGAAAACCCAAAAGGGCAGTTTAGGTAATTACCTGAAGAAGCAATGGACTCCTGATCAGTCTCTTTGACAATCCTGATTTAAGTTGGTCTAATCCAACTAAAGTCTCAGCTAAGATCACAGGTATTGACGACAAGCCTCCTTCCATTTGATCCATGATATCCAGTACTCGTGGATCAATATCACCATCAGAAGAAACAAGCAAGAATTGGCCAAGCAAGCAAAGACAAAGCATACATCCCCATGTCTTAGTAGGAGCCAAATGAGAGAGACAAAAATCAATTAAGAGAGCAAGCAAAATTTTCTCACCTCTCATCAACTGAAGAACTTTGGGTTTTGAAAATTGAAATAACATCTGCATCTTCTGTCGAGTCTTGAAAATCAATGTGGGTAATGCCATTTGTTGATTATTTGGATATCCAAGGATGGCCTCAAATTCTTCAATCGAGGGACATATTTCAAAGCCATTAATTTTAAATGTTCTAGAATCCACATCCCAAAAAGAAGCCATGGCATGTAAAAAGGAATGGTCCAAAATAACATTTTGAACTTTAAAATATCAAGTTTTGACCAAGAAATTTGCTTCCAGTGAATGGCATCCATATTCTTAAATAGAATTTATATATTCTTTAAATGAAATTTTGTCATTGTTGATGACTGAAGGAAAATCAAAATTGTTAAAGGGAGTTTTTACGTTGAAGTGGAAAATTTCTTGGTTTCTGTATGAAATTATGGCGTGAAAGGTGAGTTATATGGAGGAAACAAGATTTTCCAAAATTGATAAGGAAAAGATGATAGGAAAAGAGTGAGACCGTGTTGCATGAGGAAAGGAATTGACGACAAAAGTTTTTGCCGTATTGCATTTGGCTTTGTAAGTGATGCTGTGTAAATATTAAAATATGAAAAAGAAAGTGTAATAATTGTGGTGTAGTAATGATGATAAAAAAAAAAGAAGTTGAAGTAAAATAAACATTATATATTATCATTATTATTTTTATTGTACAATGTTTACTCAATTGATACAATATTTATACATCACTAAGAAGGTGGTGGTAAGTCATCAAATAAAGCCCTAAAAAAATGGTCGCCTATTGGAGGAGGAGGCAAATTACTCATCCTGAGTTCGCCCGAAGCAGGAGCACCAAAATTCCTATTACCTTGGAGTTCTGATCTGTCACAATCCTCATTAAAAGTAGAAGAAAGGATCTCATGGTCATAAGTTTGGGGGCCTCTAAATGAAGAAGCACCAGGATCCCTCATCCCTTGAAATCGGAAGTCTCAAAAATTTTGTTCTGATTGATGATATAAATTTTTAAAATGAGAAGCCTGCTAACGACTAGCGGCCAACTCTTCTTGAAGTTTCTTATTTTGTTCTTCAAGCATTCGCTGTGAGCCAGAAAGGAAAAAGTAAGAGCATACATAATCATGCATACATATAGCATAAATTACCATGAAACAAGAAAACTTACCAGGTAATTCATATCAATGCCCTGAGGATGAGATGGCATATCTGGCGGACTAGAATGAGCAAATGAAAGAGCAGTAAAAGAAGGTCCAGCCTCATGATCAAATGAGCCAACAGCCTGTAACAATCATTAAAGAATCAAAATAAGATAAGAAAGAAGCGATTGTAAAGGAAGAATGGTAAAAGTTTTACCTGAGAAGAGCTAGCTCCGAGATGTGGAACAAATTCTCCTTCCTCTCCATAATGTTCCTCTTCAACTCTACCCTCATTTTGTACACCAATAGGAGATACATCAAAGTTCAAGAGCCTTATTTGAATAAAATGAGCATAAGATGCACTCGGCGGATAGAGAAATATTTCAACACCATAACCATGACGGGCCAACCACCATGTATCCTCCGACATTGATATAATATTTAAGGTATATTCTGGGAAACACATCAGGACCCTCCGCTGCTTTGGACCAAGAAACCACTCATAAACTCTCTCTCTCTGAGAAACCAGCCACTAGACACTAGGCCAGTGATGACTTGGCGAGTATGTTGGAAAGATAGTGCAGCATTCATGAAGGGAGTCCAGTTTGTCCGTTCTTCTGGGTTACACCATGCCAAATTCACCTGCAAAATAACATAAGGTAAGTAAACTTTCACATAAAATTTGAAGTATACTAATGCTATTTTACCTGGTCCCAGGTTAAGCGGCTAAACACAAGCCGGGAACTTCTACATGATCAGACAACCAGAAATTTAATCTTGGATACCCAACTCTCTCTCAGGAAATACTAGGCACCCTCACGAGGTTGTGTAACACCCCTATACCCCGTATACATACACAACATGCTAATATGATCGTAATATACGTACACTGAATATAAAAATGCCACGGTTTACTAAACAAATGACTCACTTCTTTCTACAAAAATATGCATAAACTTAAACACAATAATTAAAAACATTCATTTAATATGCAGCGGAAAATATAGTTATATTTACAAATACAAATACATCAAAAACAAATTTTACAAAACATAAAGTTTATACATATTTGGAAGTCAGTCTTTGATCTTTAAGCCCACTATCCACACTTCAGAATCTAAACTCCACTCGGTCTAACTGAGCTCTCGAGTTCTATCCTGTCACCTGCGCGATGAACAACAATCGCGCTAAGCCAACGGCTTAGTGGTACAAACCACAACAACAATATGTTTCAATGCAATGTCAATGTCACACATTTCAACAATAAAGACAATATTCATAAATGGTATATTAATATTTTCCATAACACCACATTCCATTATTTTATTCAATTGTTTCACCATTCATGAATCACATTGAAACAAAGACAAGCATGGGCCCAAAAGACACTAATATGTTATTCAAAGTTCAGAGTTACTGCTTTGGTCCATAATCATAATCATCAAGCCCGTAGGCTATATATATATATCTCTATCCATGGATAGTGTAATAGACCCAGTCTCTTGGATCTCAACCCGGCTAAACTCGAGGAAATCCTCAACCCGGCTAGACTGTTACTGTTTTTGAGGCTTACGACCCGGTCTTTTCACCCCAAAAACATCATATTTCACATATTTCACATTTTTCAACTGGAATCGGCTTACGACCCGGTATTTTCACCTATCCAGTGATTCATAGGCATGCCGCCAAACTCAAAACTCTGAAAATTGAATAACATATTAATCACACAATTATTTCATTTATCTTTTTATCAATCTCTTTCTCAATTCATTTCTCATTTCATTTCGCATTTCATTTTGTCATTTCATATTCCATAATCAAATAGGCAACCATGCCCCAATTATTTCATTTGCACTATCATAGCCAAAAATAATGGCTTCATTTCTCATCATGTCTCATATCACATTAACTCAATTCATCATTCAAGTGTACATAACCAATTACATTAACATACATATTGAAGGCTCATCATATCATTCACATTATACAAATCATAAAATTTATCAAGTATATCAACAATACAATAGATCACTTAACACATTTACAACCAAATTTGTATTAAGTATCAAAATCATGTAAGTGTATGCAACCATGTAGTTTGTACTTACCTCAAAACCAACTCACACCAATCTATACACTTCCTCTTTCAAGAATCCTTCACACTTAGGTTAGGTCAACTCAACCTCTTCACAACCTAATTCAAAAAGAAATAATACACACTCACTTAGAAATACACATGAGATAATAAGACTAAGAACCAACTAGGGCAAACTCTACACATGACACGCTCAACAACACGGGCGTGTCCCTGACCGTGCCCTAAACTCACAACACAGAAGCTTTGACACGCTCAGAACCACGGGCGTGTCACTGAACGTGTAATACATTCTGTCTCACAGAAACATTGACACATCCAACAACACGGGCGTGTTCATGGTTGTGTCAATCCACCAACATCATAGTAGCTATGACACGCTCAGTGACATGGGCGTGTCACTGCTCGTGTCACCCATCCAAGAATACAGAACCATTGACACGCCTAAAGACCTGGCCGTGCTCACGGGCGTGTGAGGCCAAAAATCTAGATTCCGGCAACAATAACAACACATCCAATAAACCTCTTACTTCTACCGTTTTCCACTTCAAACAAACTTAACTAAACACACCCATAAACCATAATAACTTGTAAAAACACCAAAACAATTCAAAACATACGTCAAACTCAAATCATAATCATCACCACAAACCCAAAACACAACTACAACACTTTCTCTTCCAACAAACTTA
Organism: Garcia nutans; assembly: GCA_947685225.1. NCBI lineage: Eukaryota > Viridiplantae > Streptophyta > Magnoliopsida > Malpighiales > Euphorbiaceae > Garcia > Garcia nutans. Next base: position 11,739,331 of record CANTUV010000003.1, read on the forward strand.
CTCTTTCCTTCAATCCAACCCCAAAATCCAAAATCAATTGAACCAAATACTCTTAAACACACCACAATCAAACAAACACATATCAATCACAACCTCAACTCACAAACTCAAAGAAAATCAAAGAATCAAGTGGAAAACTTACCAAAGATGAAGAAACTCTTAAACTTCCAATTTGATCACTTGAAAACTTCCTTCAATCTTGAGTTTGGAAGATCAAATCTCTCTCTTGATCTCTTGCTATGGAGATGCCGGCCAACATAGAAAAGGAGAAGAAGAAGAAGAAGATACACGAAGAAGAAAGAAAGAAAGAAAGAAAGAAGGAAAACAAAGAAAACCAAGTCAAACACTCAACCTTCTCTCTCCTCAAAATCCTCTCCACCAAGCAAAATACAATAAAATATCTTCTTTGACTTCCACACTTTGTCTTGTGTATATGTTGTATATATTTCCATATATACAACATATACACTCTCTGCACTTCTTCCCTCTTTCCAATTAAACACATATATTAAATCCCAATACAACAACAATTATTCCAAAACTTTTAGGGTGTACTTTGGGATATTACAATTCTCCCCCTCTAAAAAGAAATTTCATCCTCGAAATTACCTGATCTCATGTCTGAAACAATTGAGGATATTGATCTTGCATCGCTTGCTCACTCTCCCAAGTTGCTTCTTCTCTACCATGATTCTTCCAAAGAACCTTCACAATTGGTACTTTCTTATGTCTCAACTCTTTCATTCCATATGCCAAAATAGCAATTGGTTCTTCTTCAAATGTCAGATCCGAACTTACTTCAATAGATTCAACGACAGAACATGAGATGGGTCAGATCTATACCTCCTCAGCATAGAAACATGGAAGACATTATGGATTCTATCCAACTCAGGCAGCAAAGCAAGTCAATAAGCAACTGGTCCAACTCTTTCTAATACTTCATATGGTCTAATAAAACGAGGACTCAGCTTCCCTCTTCGACCAAATCTCAAAATCTTTTTCCAAGGAGACACTTTCAAAAATACTTTATATCCAACATCAAATTCTATGTCTCTCCTCTTCAAATCTGAATAAGATTTCTGCCGATCTGAAGTTGCTTTCAACCGATCCCGAATTATCTTTACTTTCTCTTCTGTTTCTTTAACCAAATCAGAACCAATCAATTTGTCTTCTCCAACTTCATTCCAACACAGAGGTGTCCTATATTTTCTACCATACAATGCCTCAAACGGTGCCATTTTAATACTGGATTGATGACTGTTGTTGTAAGCAAATTCCACAAGTGGCAAAAATCTATCCCAACTTCCAGAAAAATCAATAACACAACTTCTCAACATATCCTCTATAATCTGTATTACTCTCTCTGACTGCCCATCTGTCTGAGGATGAAAAGCAGTGCTAAAGTGCAATCGAGAACCCAAAGCACCATGTAAACTCTTCCAAAACCTTGAAGTGAACCGTGGATCTCGATCAGACACTAAAGAAATTGGGACACCATGCAACTTCACTATCTCACTGATATACAGCTCAGCCAACTTTTCAAAAGAATAATCCATCCGCACTGGAAGAAAATGAGCTGTCTTTGTCAACCGATCAACAATCACCCAAATAGCATCATGCTTCTTCTGAGTCAATGGCAAACCAGACACAAAATCCATTATCACTTTCTCCCATTTCCATTCAGGCACTGTTAAAGGTTGAAGCAACCCTGTTGGAACTTGGTGCTCAGCTTTCACCCTCTGACACGTGAGACACTTGGATACAAACTCTGCTATGTCTCTCTTCATACCTGACCACCAGTAATGTTGCTTCAAATCATAATACATTTTTGTACTCCCAGGGTGCATAGCAAAAACTGATTGATGTGCTTCCTCTAAAATAGTTCTTCTCAAACTTGCATCATCAGGAACACATAATCTATTCTTGAACCAAAGGCTACCATCACTTTTCACATGGAAATCTCGGCTCCCTCCATTTTGGCAATCTGAAATAATTTTCTGAATTTTCTCATCTGCCAATTGAGCCTCCCTTATCTGGTCCAACAACATCGGTCTCAAATGCAACTGAGCTAACAAGGCACCATCATCACATGATTCAAAAATGGCATGCAAATCAACAAGCAACAAGAGTGAATAAACAGACAAACCTGCCAAAGACTTCCGACTCAAAGCATCCACAACAACATTTGCCTTACCAGGATGATAATCAATCAAACAATCGTAGTCTTTGATCAATTCCAACCACCGTCTCTGCCGAAGATTAAGCTCTCTCTGAACCCCCAAATATTTCAAACTCTTATGATCAGTGTAGATAAAACATTTCTCCCCATACAAGTAGTGTCGCCAAATCTTCAAAACAAACACTATGGCTGCCAACTCCAAATCATGCGTCGGATAATTAAGTTCATGCGGCTTCAACTGTCGAGAAGCATAAGCTATGACTTTACCTTCTTGCATCAAAACACATCCTAACCATTATGTGAAGCATCACTGTAAATCACATATGGTTTATCTTCCACAGGCAAAGTAAGAACAGGTGCTTGAGTCAACATCTCTTTCAACTGCTCAAAGCTTGCTTGACACTGATCCATCCACACAAATCTAACTCCCTTTCGAAGTAATCTGGTGAGTGGAGTATCTATCAAAGAAAAACCTTTCACAAAGCGTCGATAATAGCCTGCCAAACCCAGAAAACTTCTAACTTCAGTTACAGACTTCGGTGGACTCCAATTCAAAATAGCTTCAACCTTACTTGGATCAACTCTTATACCATCTGCTGAAACTATATGACCGAGAAAAGTCACTTGATCAAGCCAAAATTCACATTTTGACAGCTTAGCATACAATTGCTTCTCTCTCAAGGTCTGCAACACAATCCGCAAATGCTTGTAATGCTCCTCTTCATTACACGAATACACCAAAATATCATCAATGAAGACCACAACAAACTGATCCAGATATGGCCTAAACACTCTATTCATCAAATCCATGAAAGTTGCAGGTGCATTCGTCAATCCAAAAGGCATCACTAAAAACTCATAATGCCCATACCTTGTGCGGAAAGCTGTCTTAGGAACATCTTCAGCTCTAACCCTCAACTGATGGTACCCTGATCTCAAATCAATCTTGGAAAACACTGCTGCTCCCTTCAATTGATCAAAGAGATCATCTATCCGAGGCAAAGGATACTTATTCTTGATAGTCACTTTGTTCAATTGCCTATAATCAATGCACAACCTCAAAGTACCATCCTTCTTCTTCACAAACAAAACAGGAGCTCCCCACGGAGAAACACTAGGGCGAATAAACCCTTTATCCAACAATTCCTGCAACTGCACCTTCAACTCTCTCAACTCAGCATGTGCCATTCGATAAGGAGTAATAGAGATGGGAGTGGTACCAGGCAACAAATCGATACCAAACTCAACCTCTCTCTCAGGGGGTAACCCTGGCAACTCCTTCGGAAAAACATCTGGAAATTCTGCAACTGTGGGTATATTATCAAGTTGAGAACCCACTACTCTGGTATCCACAACATGAGCAAGATAAGCATCACACCCTTTTCTAATCAACTTTCTAGCTACAATAGCTGAAACAAACAAGGATACAAGTTGTCTCTGCTAACTAGACACCATCACATTTCTACCATCACCAGTTCTCACTAACACATTTCTTTTGACAGTCTACCACAACTCCATGCTTAGACAACCAATCCATGCCTAAGATCAAATCATACTCCTTAAAAGGCATTTCAATCAAATCACCCAAAAATTCCTCACCTTGCACCATAACTGCACGATCCCGATACACCTTGCTAACTACCACACTATGCCCTAAAAGGATTTGTCACCAACACATCAAATCCTAGGGACTCAGTATGCAATTCAGACACAGGCAAGATAAATGCACTAATGTATGAATGAGTAGATCCTGGATCAATCAAAGCAAGAACTGAAATACCAAATAAAGAAAATGTACCCGCAATAACTGCTGAAGCATCTGGCTGTCTCTGCATCACATATACTTGCTGAGAAGACCCAGCCTCATCTGGCCTACTGCCTCCGGATGTAGAGCCTCCTCTCTGACTGATCCCAGGTCGACCACCTCTACTGAAACCTCTGCCCCCTCGACCACCTCTGCTAACACTAGGCCAAGAAGCTGCAGTATCAGTCTGTCTATCCTCTTGTAGCTCAGGATAATCTCTAATGAAATGCTCAGGTGATCCACATTTGAAACACACAGGTGATCCACTAATCTTCCAACAAACACCCCCATGTATCCTACCACAATGGACACATGTAGGTGGAGTAGACCTCTGAACCACTGGAGTCGGAGCACTAGCTATAGAAACTGTAGGTCTCGGTCTCTGCCTCTGATACTGAACTGACCTACCCGACTGCCTCTGGCTCCTACTGATCCTCAGAATAAAACTTCCCCTACCTCTCTTCATAGACGAAGACCCTGCCTCAAACTGAGGTCTCCTAACTCTTGTCTCCTCCTCAGTAGTAGCTGCTGCAATACCCTGTGCTCTCTCAACACTTCTGGCTGCTGCAACCAATTGAGAAAAATCCTGGTATCGGGAACCAGCAACAATGCACATAATAGAGGGCCTCAATCCCTCAAATCTCCTACACCGGTCAATCTCTCTGCAATAATCCCACCGGCATAGTGACTCAACCGGATGAACTCTACCTCATACTCTGTCACTTTCCGGTTATCTTGTCTCAGATTCAAAAATTCCATCTTCTTAACATCTTTATACTCCCTTGAAGTATATTTCTGATCAAACTCCCTCAGAAAATCATTATAAGATAATGTAGGTGGATCATCCATGGCATGAGGAACCGTCTTCCACCAATCATAAGCATCTTTCTGAAGAAGGGATCTAGCATAATCAAATTTCTCATCAGGAGTAGCTTGCAACTGGATAAATATCCTCTGCATTTTATCCAACCACTGCTCAGCTACTGCAGGATCTGTAGTACCCAAGAAATCCTCAGCTCCATACTTCCTCAATTTATCATAATGTCTCACCGGCACTTGAGGCTATGGTGGCGGTGGTGGCTGCTGTACGGGAGCTCTCCTTAACAATTCTACCATATGCCGTAACCAACCCGGCGGAACCTCATCAGCAACTGATCTCCCTGGCACAGGAGCAGGGGCCTCACTAACTCTATCAACCCTAGCTCCATCTCTACCCTCTTCAGGAGCTACACTCTCAGCACTACCTTCTACGGACTGACGTGACTGAGACGCCATCACTACCTATATTTGTAAACACAGCAGAATATACCTCATCAAAGATCAAAGACTGCCAATACCAAAACATGTATCTTACTTAAAAACCAACTTTTAAAATCAAATGTTCTTTTTCTTACAATTTACCTCGGTTGAGAATCTCAAACCTAGGCTCTGATACCAAAACAATTGTAACACCCCTATACCCCGTATACGTACACAACATGCTAAAACGATCGTAATATACGTATACTGAATATAGAAATGCCACGGTTTACTAAACAAATGACTCACTTCTTTCTACAAAAATATGCATAAACTTAAACACAATAATTAAAACATTCATTTAATACGCAGTGGAAAATATAGTTATATTTACAAATACAAATACATCAAAAACAAATTTTACAAAACATAAAGTTTATACATATTTGGCAGTCAGTCTTTGATCTTTAAGCCCACTATCCACACTTCAGAATCTAAACTCCACTCGGTCTAACTGAGCTCTCGAGGTCTATCCTATCACCTGCGCGATGAACAACAATCGCGCTAAGCCAACGACTTAGTGGTACAAACCACAACAACAATATGTTTCAATGCAATGTCAATGTCACACATTTCAAAAATAAAGACAATATTCATAAATGGTATATTAATATTTTCCATAACACCACATTCCATTATTTTATTCAATTATTTCACCATTCTTGAATCACATTGAAACAAAGATAAGCATGGGCCCAAAAGACACTAATATGTTATTTAAAGTTCAGAGTTACTGCTTTGGTCCATAATCACAATCATCAAGCCCGTAGGATATATATATATATATATCTCTATCCATGGATAGTGAAACAGACCCAGTCTCTTGGATCTCAACCCGGCTAAACTCGAGGAAATCCTCAACCCGGCTAGACTGTTACTGTTTTTGTGGCTTACGACCCGGTCTTTTCACCCCAAAAACATCATATTTCACATTTTTCAACTGGAATCGGCTTACGACCCGGTCTTTTCACCTATCCAGTGACTCATAGGCATGCCGCCAAACTCAAAACTCTGAAAATTGAATAACATATTAATCACACAATTATTTCATTTATCTTTTTATCAATCTCTTTCTCAATTCATTTCTCAATTCATTTCTCATTTCATATTCCATAATCAAATAGGCAACCATGCTCCAATTATTTCATTTGCACTATCATAGCCAACAACAATGGCTTCATTTCTTATCATGTCTCATATCACATTAACTCAATTCATCATTCAAGTGTACATAACCAATTACATTAACATACATATTGAAGGCTCATCATATCATTCACATTATACAAATCATAAAATTTATCAAGTATATCAACAATACAATAGATCACTTAACACATTTACAACCAAATATGTATTAAGTATCAAAATCATGTAAGTGTATGCAACCATGTAGTTTGTACTTACCTCAAAACCAACTCACACCAATCTATACAATTCCTCTTCCAAGAATCCTTCACACTTAGGTTAGGTCAACTCAACTTCTTCACAACCTAATTCAAAAAGAAATAATACACACTCACTTAGAAATACACATGAGATAATAAGACTAAGAACCAACTAGGGCAAACTCTACACATGACACACTCAACAACACGGGCGTGTCCCTGACCGTGCCCTAAACTCGCAACACAGAAGCTTTGACACGCTCAGAACCACGGGCATGTCACTGAACGTGTAATACATTCTGTCTCACAGAAACATTGACACGTCCAACAACACGGGCATGTTCATGGCCGTGTCAATCCACCAACATCACAGTAGCTATGACACGCTCAGTGACATGGGCGTGTCACTGCTTGTGTCACCCATCCAAGAATACAGAACCATTGACACGCCTAAAGACCTGGCCATGCTCACGGGCGTGTCAGGCCAAAAATCTAGATTCCGGCAACAACAACAACACATCCAATAAACCTCTTACTTCTACCATTTTCCTCTTCAAACAAACTTAACTAAACACACCCATAAACCATAATAACTTGCAAAAACACCAAAACAATTCAAAACATACCTCAAACTCAAATCATAATCATCACCACAAACCCAAAACACAACTACAACACTTTCTCTTCCAACAAACTTACTCTTTCCTTCAATCCAACCCCAAAATCCAAAATCTATTGAACCAAATACTCTTAAACACACCACAATCAAACAAACACATATCAATCACAACCTCAACTCACAAAATCAAAGAAAATCAAAGAATCAAGTGGAAAACTTACCAAAGATGAAGAAACTCTTAAACTTCCAATTTGATCACTTGAAAACTTCCTTCAATCTTGAGTTTGGAAGATCAAATCTCTCTCTTGCTCTCTTGCTATGGAGCTGCCGGCCAACACAGAAAAGGAGAAGAAGAAGAAGAAGATACACGAAGAAGAAAGAAAGAAAGAAAGAAAGAAGGAAAACAAAGAAAACCAAGTCAAACACTCAACCTTCTCTCTCCTCAAAATCCTCTCCACCAAGCAAAATACAATAAAATAATCCAATTAATTCTCTTCCATTCATTTTAAATTTCCTTATTAATTAATTCCATTAATAATAAAAATAAAATATCTTCTTTGACTTCCACACTTTGTCTTGTGTATATGTTGTATATATTTCCATATATACAACATATACACTCTCTGCACTTCTTCCCTCTTTCCAATTAAACACATGTATTAAATCCAAATACAACAACAATTATTCCAAAACTTTTAGGGTATACTTTGGGATATTACAGGTTGTGCTCATATGGCCATGCCTACAACAACAATAGAGATCAAATTCATACAAGAAAAGAATGAAATTGACATTGGTGGAAGAAGAATACGTCGACAACCACCATAAAGTCGATGAAAGACTTCTTATTTCGGCAAATTATATCAAGGCCATGGTAAAGTCACGCGAGACTAGCTTCACACCAGCCATAAAGTGGTACCGTCCTAAAATAAGAAAGGGCCCTTTACACTGACAAATGGATGGCGGATTCAGTGCTGCCTAAGATGGTCGACCCAAGTAAATATAACAAAAATCCTCGAGCATATTGTTGGGCCGTGTCTCTGTGAACCCATCCTTCGTAGTTCATCCAATAACTACAAATTGGCTCGATTTTTATCTTAAAAGGCCCCTTATATGATGGATCCATACTAATTAATTGTTGAATTTCTTCAAACGTCAAAATATCGTTGGTAAGAGGAACCAGAACACCATCATACCGGTTATAGCAGCAAAGTCGACCGGACCAATTATCATCTCTCCAATGGGCAAGTGAAAAGTATGAGTTGTGTCCAACCATCGTTCTGCAAGTGCCTGGACTACGCTCTAGTCTATCAGATACTCCTCAGATGGTAATTGTAAGATGAAGCTCTCAAAGCCGCAATCTCCGATAATCCGCCTTGCCCGAGAAGGCGCTATATCATATCATTGTCGGGCTTTGTAGATACACCCTTCGGCCCGAATAACCCAACGATCATGCTAACACGGAGCTAGGTAAGTTAATACCAGGTAAGTACATATTATTCTATCTGCTTAAATTAATATATTTTTCCTAAATTTTCTAAATAAAAAATAAAGACAAACATAAAAAAATCAAAAAGAAAAATAATAACAGAAAAAAACGCAGGAAAAAAAGAAAAAAAATGAAGGAAAAAAATGAAGGAAAAAAAATCAAAAAGAAAAATAATAACAGAAAAAAAAGAAGGAAAGAAAAGAAAAGAAAAGAAAAAATTACCTGGCTCTTTTGATTTTAACTACGATGAAGCAGCATCCCGGCTAGTAGATCTATATTTCCATCTTCATGATGCCGAATAAACTCCAATAACTCAACATTAGAATGAGTTCCTGATCTTGAAGCATGCATTTTTTTTTTCAAAAATATATGCTAAATTTGAGAAAATTATAGCTACTAACGAAAGGAATGAAAATTTGCTGTGAATGAAATGAAGAAATTCGTTCGTTTATATAGAGGAACGACAAAGAAAAAAACAAAATTCAAAAAGTAAATTTTACTATTGATGAATAGTAAATTACTATTGATAAATATTAGGTTACTATTTATGAATATTAAATAGTGCAGTGACTACACAGTAAATAAATAGTAAATTCAATCATTCAATGTAATCATTCAAATACTTACGTGCATATAAATATTTTTTGCACTACTAAAATATTTTTACACGCAGGGGGCAAGGAGAAGATATGTGCATAAAAATTAGCTAAATTTTTTGCAAATAAAATTTATATGCTACTCACTATAATTATTTTTTGCAGATAATTAAATCTCTCGCGTCTAGAACCCAAATTATCCTTAGGTCCAGAACCTAAAATCTCTTTTAAGCCCAGAACTTAGCTTGGGTCTAGAATCCAAATTTTCTTTAGGTCCAGAACCTGAAATCTCTTTTAAGCCCAGAACTTAGCTCGGGTCCAGAACCCAAATTATCCTTAGGTCCAGAACCTGAAATCTCTTTTAATACCAAAACTTAGCTCGGGTTTAAAATCCAAATTTTCTTTAGGTCCAGAACCTAAAATCTCTTGGTTCGGGTCCAGAACCCAAATTTTCTTTAGGTCAAGAACCTAAAATTTCTCCTAAGTCCATAACTTAGCTCAGATCCAGAACCCAAATTATCCTTAGGTCCATAACCTAAAATCTCTTAGTTCGGGTTAAGAACCCAAAATTACCCTTAGGTCCAAAACCTAAAATTATTATTTGAGTCCAGAACTCAAACCGGGTCCAGAACCCAAAACCTCAACCATCTCAGAAAAATTAAGTCTTATTGCTTTTCACTCTCTTTTACTAAAGTCTCAGATCGTTCAAGCAGGGGGCAAATATAGATCCTTAATTTTTGACCCAGTCCGGTCCAATATATTTTATTTAGTCTAAAATAATTTTTTTGTTATCCTAATTAAATAATATTTATTTTAGTATTTATTTTTTATAATTATAGTAGTAAATAAAAATAAAAATAAAAATAAAAATCGGTGACAGAAAAATCAGCGACAAAAAAATTCATCGCCGAAAGTAATTGGACCAAATGGCTTTGCCATTTCTCCCGCAGGAACCTCTTACGGGCAAAATGGCCTGGCAGCCTGCCAGCGCCAATTCTCGCTCGCAATTCCTCGCAGCCTGTCACAAATTTTGCTAGTGAGATTTTTTCAACGCAATTTTTTCTGAAACCAAATTCTATTTGGTTTCGGTTTTCTTTTCCTAATTAAATATAGTTTCCTTAAACAAATGGAATTAATCTTCTAAATTTCCTATAAATAACACTAAAAAAAACTAAAAAAGGGGGATGGAAAGATCAAACTTAAAAAAAAGAGGAACAGGAGAGAACTTTGGATCGGATAGTTAAACTTTAGATTTTGAGAGGAATAAGCAAAGCCATCAACAATTTATCAAAGGCAGCAACCTTGCCTTTGTCCTTGTTCATCCAAGAAGTAATTTTTGGTGGAACCAACGAATGAAGGTTTGAATCTCTAACTCCTTTTTTTTATTTTCTTACAATAACTTCAATCACTGAAAATTAATAAATTGATTCTTTTGATTCTAAAAACCTTAGAACCCTAATTTATTTCTTCTAAACCTTAGAACCTTAAATCGTTTCTTCTATTTTCAAAAACCCTAAAAATTACTTTTCTGTTTCTTCTAAAATAAGAACCCTAACCTATTTCCTCAAAACCTTAGAACTTTAAATTGTTTCTTCTATTTCCAAAAACCCTAAAAAAAATACTCTTTTGTTTCCAAAAACCTTAAATCATTTTTCCTATTTCCAAAAGTTTTTAAAAACCCTAAACTGTTTTCTTCCAACTCTTTTCCAAAACTTCCAAATGTTTTGTTAAATCTCCAAACCCTAACTTACTTTACAGTTTCTAAAAATCACAATTACTTTATAAAACTCTAAACTATTTTTTTTAATTCCAAAACCAAGACAGTAAACCCCAAACCAGTTAATCTAAACCCTAAGTTTTCTTAAACCCTAATTCCCCCAAAACCGTAAACCCTAATTTTCCTAAACCCTAATCCTTAAAACCTTAAAACCTTATAGACCTAAACATTCAAACCTAATATAGTAAATCCAAAATAATAATCCAGTAGCTAAGAATTATAAAGTTAAATGTTTTAAAGTGTCCAAACCCTAATTTCATAATTTTACCCCTCAAACCCTAATTTGATTAATCAAAGAACCTTATTAATTTCTTAAATTATAAAACTCTAATCCATTTCAAATCTCTTAAAACTTATAGTAACCTAAATAAATAACAATAATAATATCTTAAGGTTCCAAAACCTTAAATATTAATTAAAGAACTTTAAATGGAAACAATAAACTCTTATTTATATCTTTACTTGCTTTATTTGATTATGTAGTTCATTATATGCCTTAATTTATTTTCAATGCTTGATTTAATTTATCATAGATGAATGTTTATTATATATTTTGATTGATGTTTAATATCTTTAATGAATGATTTATTTATGATGAAGGTTATTTACTTTTATCAATTTATTTTGATTTCCAAAAGTGTAAGAGGTATGTTTCCACTTTGTAGGTACCTCATTAATTAAGTACCATGTAATTTAAATTGCTTTTATATTTTGGACCAATGTAAATGACATGTTTCTACCTTTTGGTGGGTGTCCTATTTAGTTTAGACACGGGTGATGTAAGGACATGTTTCCATCCTCGGATGTGTATCCATTTATTTAGTTTGTTTGGACATTGCTTTGTTTTGGACATATTTCTCCGGCCTTAGGTCCATGTTCTCTAAGGCCCCGAGCCTAAACAGTGTCGAAGTCACAATAACCATTCCACCGGGAGTGGGGGAAAAAATTCCCGCTCACACAAAGTTAATTTTTTTTTGTCTATTTTGATACCCAGTGTCTAGCCCGTAGGCATAAAATAATGATGCCCAGCATCTAGCCCGAAGGCACTCAATAGAATGGTGACATCCAGCATCTAGTGTAAACCCTTATACCCTATATATGTTTAATACATACACCCGGTATATGTAAATACGTGTATAAAGTATAAAAATATCATGACCCAGTTTAATAAAATTTTTCACTTTTCCAATTTAAAATCTTAAATACTTTAAAATGTAATTTTAAATAACCAGTAAAATATTTATTAGAAATCATAGGTTCTAAAATAAGCATTTTTCATAAAAATCTATGTGAAAAATTCTTCAGAGTTTTGTCTGTAATTTGGACATTTCCAAATTTCAACAAATCACAATTGCATAAGATAACACTCCAAAATAATATCAAATCATCATTTCACTTGTAACACCCCCATACTCTATAAAGGTACTATACATATACCTCATATACATACAGTACGTATATAAAGTATAAGAATGTCACTTTTCATTACATATTAAAATCTTTACCTTACTCCCAAACAATAATACATTTTTTTTTAAAGAACATTCATTAAATCATATTACTTTTTATGATATCACATATATATATATATAAATTACCTTGTCTTTTCCAAAATTCATTTACATATATATACATTTTAATTAACATACAACATAATCAATTTGTACATGCATGCACCACCATCTAGTTGGTCTTGAAATACTCTTACCATCTCGTGGCATAACGTCCTGACTCCCGGAGCAATCATCTACTCGCCTGCGATATTTACACAACCGCGCTAAGCTTGAAAGCTTAGTGGTACAATAAATAATATAACATTCATCACACAAAAATCCTACTTCCTATATTAACATCATGTTTTCCCTTTTTAATGCACTCTATATTTTTCCACTAATCTCATACTTTATATACATATATACATATATCATTACAACAAACCACAATTCAATGACTTAACAGAACATTCATGAAATAATACTCACAATTTCCACATCCATATGCATATTACACATCATATTGTATTCATCTCATCCCATAATTATTCTCATATATCTCATTCCATAAGTCACATTAAAGCAGAGACAAGCATGAGCCCAAAAGAAACTAATATACCATTCAACTTTCAGAGTTAATGTTTTGGTTCAATTATCACATTTATCATTATCCCAACTAGGCTTCAAGGATTAGGCCCAATCAAGCTTCAAGGGGAGCAAAGCATGCTAAGCATCAACCCAACTTGACTTCAAGGACCAAATCCAACCTAGCTTCAAGGGTTTGTAACATCTCAACTAGGCTTCAAGGACTAGACCCAATCAAGCTTCAAGGGGAGTTAAGCATGCTAAACTTCAACCCAACTTGATTTCAAGGATCAAGCCCAACCTAGCTTCAAGAGATTGTTACTATTAGGCATGCCACCAACAACAAAACTCTGAAAAGTGAATAACACATTAGGCTCACAATTCATTCATTATTTCTTTATCAAATTCATTCTCAATTTCTCATAATCATTTAGGCAAACATGCCCCAATTATTTCATTTGCAATATTATAGCCAATAACAATGGCTTCACATCTCATCAATTTCTCATAATCATCTAGGCAAACATGCCCCAATTATTTCATTTGCATCATATCTCAATTCACATCTCATCATTACGGTATACATAACCACTTGCATTGTACATACACATTGAATGCTCATTATATCTTTCATACTTATTTTTCACCTTTATATCCATTAACAAGAGTTTCATATTTCATCATTGAGATATACATAGCAAATTACATTATTCATATATTTAGAATCTTCAACATACATTCCACATAGTACACGTAATACACATCATAGCACATTTATCACACATCAACAATATATAAATAACTTTACACATTTTCCAATCCAATGTGTTAAGTCCCATAGTCATGCAAATACATACCATCATAGATCTATCTTTCACATTATGTAATTCATAATATTAATCAAATATATCAAAAATGTAATGGATTACTTAACACATTTACAACCAAATGTGTTAAGTCCCAGAGTCATATATATATATATATGCAATAATGTAGGGTTTGTACTTACCTCAAGGGAAACTCACACCAATCTAAACTCCTCTTCCATGAATCCTTCAATACTTGGATTAGGGCAACTCAATCTCTTCAAAACCTAATCCAAAAGTGATCATACACACTCACTTAGAGATACACATGAGTTTTCAATACAATTAATCACTTATTAGTCTCATACTAGGCCCTTTAGATTACCAATTACAAGCCAAAACCACTATATAGGTCCCCACGGTCGTGGTCTCACAACCCCATGGCTGTGGGATAACAAATGAATTTGTCCATTTTGTTTTAAAATTCCCCACGGTCGTGGCCTTCAAGGACCACGGTCGTGGCATTGGAACTTGTTCTGTTTTATCAAAATTTTTGAAGACACAATCACGCTTACAATCCCACGGTCGTGGCCCTCACTTGCCACGGTCGTGGCATAAGTGGCACTCATATGCCACAACCGTGGCACACATATGCCACGACCGTGGCATCCAAAATGCTTCTGTTCCAAATTAAATTCATGCACACTATGCTTTAAACTTCATTTAAACACAATCATATTGAAAATCTAAGATAATAATTGATCAAACTCAATATTTACATCAATCACCAATTCACAACCATTACATAAATACTACTCTTACTCTTCCATTAAACCCCAAAAATCACAATCAATTAAACCCTTACTAAACAATTTCAACAACTCATCATCATCCTCACAAATAACCATATTATCATCATCTAAATACCAATGCAATACACATATATATACTTCAATCTTTCATTATCATCATTTTCACACACTAACCATATCAAACATAAACTCAATCAATAGAAATTAATACAAGGAAATGAATACTTACTTGAATATTTTACCAAATCTTCAATATCCACCTTCAATTCTCTCAAAACCCTTATGAATTTGATGTATATGTAAATAAAATCACATCTCTCTCTCTCTCTCTCTCTTCACGTTCAAGAACAAGAAGAAGAAGAAGAAGAAGAAGAAAGAAAGAAAGAAAATCTTCTTTCTTTATTCAAACTTATCTTATATATATATATAATAATATAATAAAATATCCCAAAAATCCTCCACCAAAATTTATCCTTCCCTTTGACTTTCTTTTCTTCTTTTTCTCTTGTCATTATTATTATCATTATTATTATTATTATTAATTAATTAATTATATACACTTGTATATGTGATATATATGTTGGTATATGTATATGTCTTATTTATTGCTTTTATATTTCCCACGTTTTACAATTACAATATATACTTATCATTCTTCATACACCTCTATCTCTTATAATATTTTCTTTACATATTTCATCAACATACTCTCTCTCGCAACTACTACTCCAAAGTGTATCAAAAATCGGGATATTACATCACTCATACTCCTCAATTTCTCTAAATTTCACAACACATTTATACATATACATATATATAATTAAAAACACATATCAACCCACATTATAAAGTTTTTCAACAAATTCTTTATAATTTACAAAATATATACATCAAAACATAATATAATATACATAATGTCAAACTGTACAATAATATAAAATATATACATACTAGTAGTGTTTCTAATCTTGATGCCCAAAATTTAACTCTACACTGAAAACCTCAAATCTAGACCCGACTCAACTGAATCTCCCCTGTCACCTGTGTGATGAGTTACAATGGCACTAAGCCAAAAGCCTAGCGGTACAAACTTTGATAACAATAAAACTTATATGCAATGCCAATGCACAATGCTTATGCATATCATGTCACCATGTGACATTCCATTTCATTTTAAACATATTTTTCTATCATTTTACAATTCACATAATAACAAACACAAGCATGGGCCCAAAAGATCTAATATGCTATTCAATTTCTAGAGTTACTATTTTGGTCCAAATTGACACTATGTGTCTAGCCCCTAAGGCAAATCAAGTAATTGCTCAAAAGCTATCCCCGAAGGCAGATCATAATAATTGCTCAAAAGCTAGCCTCGAAGGCATATCATATCACAGTGACGCCAATCGTCTAGCCCCAAAGGCAAGTCAAATAATTGCTTAAAAGCTAGACCCAAAGGCAAATAATGAGGATAACCTTATAGGCATGCTGCCAAACACATAACTCTAAAAATTGAACATACTAGGCACACAATTATTTCATATTTTTCAACATCATTTTCTTTCTCATTTTCTCATAATTATACTAGGCACATTGCCTCATTTTCTCATTTATCTCATTTATATCAACGTCATCTCATTTCATATCATCATTTATCAACATATAATCATAATGTATCACATTTTACATTTACAACATATTACCCAATTATTTTGGGTATTTTCACATAATTCACAAATACATCCCACTTATGCATTCTAGCCATTACCAATGGCTTTTCATATAATACATACATAACAAACCACATTACCCAAACACTTTGGGTCATTTTCACATATTGCACATATTTCACTTTTTACTCAATTTAGCCATTATCAATGGCTTTTCACAATGCATATGATGCATTCTTAACAAATAACATAGCATAGCACAATGTTCATGCATATTCAATGCATCAAGTAACTTAACACATTTTCCAACCAAAATGTGTTAAGCCCAAATGTCATGCAAACATATCCAATTTATTCAAAGTTTGTACTTACCTCTAAAAGCAACCAAAAGAAAGCTCAAACACCACCTCTAACCTTCTCTTCCAACTTGCCCTTCAACACTTGGATTGAAAAAATCAATTCTCCTAAGTGCCTATACCAAATGTGATCATAAATAATCATTTAGTGTCACATTTAAAGTCATTTCCAATCTTCAACCATAATTAAACATTATTCAAACTAAAATTACAAAGTTAAGGCTAACCTCACTTTAACTTTGGACAACCATATTAAGCAATTCAATTTGGTGTTTTAAGTTTATTTATATTATTAAAAACATATTTTAACATGTTTAAACCAATTACATTACATAAACACACACTTATGTCCAAAACCCTAAAATGGCATAGCCTTTGCCATTGAAGGTTTTCCATTCCAACTCAATCCAATTATCATTTTAAGCTTATATTCATCAATTTTATTACTAAAGAACATTCTTTAACCAATAAAATCAAACAATTCAACAACTTTAAAAAATCACTTTTCCAAAACCCTAAATCAACACTTCCATTCTCAAACTCTATCCAAACTTATCCAAACCCACCATTTGACTTTAAAATATTTGTTTATGCACCAATAAAACTCATTTAGAATCAATTTTCACAATTAAAATCCATGATTTCACAAACTCAAAAATTTCATAACCCTAAATTCTATCTCTTCAACAATCTTTACTTAAATTTAACCATTTTTTATTTCCAACCTTAAAATCATTATTAACAACCCAAAACAACTTCATTCATACCCAAATCCACTTGAAACTCTTAAAATCCTTCAATTTGTGGAGTATGAAAGAAGCAAAACCTTGAGCTCACTATCCATGGAGGTTGGGCTTTGAGTTGAAGAAGAAGAAGATGAAGACAACAAGTTAATTTCTCTTTCTTTCCACTTTTATGTATATCCATATATATATATATATATTAATTAATTAATTAATTAAAACCCAAAAATACATCTTCCATTAAAAATAAATTATTTTTGAATAATTTAAATAATTTTAAATTTTCAAAGTTTATTTACAAAAATGCCATTGGACTTTGGCTTTTGACTTTGAAAAATTTGACTTTTATTGACTTTGTATATGTTATGTATATTTTGCATATATATCCCATGTACATTCCACTTTTTTATTTAAAATCCTTCTATTTTTTATTTAAAATTATTTATTTAATTTATCCAATTAAACTATACTTTATTTTATTTAATTTTTAAATATTAGAATTTTTTAAAAATTAGGATATTACATGTAGCCCAAAGGCAAATCATATAATATTGATGCCCATCGTCTAGTTCGAAGGCAAATCATAGACATGCTACTAAACATAAAACTCTGGAAATTGATATTACATAAGGTTTTACACATTTCAATTCACATATATCATTTCTCAATTTCTTTCACAATTCACAAACAATACATATGTGGTTCTCTACAACATTTTAATGCACATTTTGTAATTAACACACTTTGCACTATTATTACAACTAGCCATACTCAAATGGCTAAATCATGCCATAAATAATTCATGTCAAATTCATATTTAAATCACATTATTCATGGATATACATTTCACTATCATTGTAGTATGTTTTATCAATTAAATTGATAAAACATAGCAAATATAATATATGCAATTATGTACTTACCTCTAATAGCCCTTTTAACATCAAATTCATCAAATCTTCACTCCCTTCTAATTCTTCACAACTTGATTCCTAATGAAAATATGGATACCCAAGTTATTGACAACATCAGTATATATATCTCAATTATACAACTTAAATCCTCTTTTTTTTTTTTCCTTTTAACTCATAATATTTAGATCAATACTCAATACTCTCAAGTTATCTAAAATCAAAACTATATTAAACTTCCAAATTAACAATAATCACAAAATCACCTCATTTCTATCATAATACTAAAGATCCAAACATAATACAACTAATAACACAATATCTCAACATACAAATTAACTTTTTTTCCTTTTCCTTCTTAGTCTTGATCTAGATCTCCTCTTATTAATCACTTCTAGATGGTTCTATCAATAGATCTTGTGTTTTTCTCACTTTCTATAGTGGAAGGGAGAGAAATTTGAGCGAGAAAGTGAAAATAGTAGATTGCATGACTTAGAAAATTCTAGAACATATATATATAAATGAGGGCCATGACCGTGGCACCCAAAAGCCACGCCCATGTGGGACAACTCAAAAAACTGCACCGCCTCAGTTAAACCTTCACTATGACCGTGGTACCCTAATTGTCATGCTCGTGGGATCCAAACTGCCACTTCCATATTAAAACCAATTTTTCAAATAGTCTAATCCATAAAGCCATGATCATGGCCCTTCCATTGCCATGATCGTGGGTTAAAACCGACACTGCTTGATTAGGATAAACCCTCAAACAGAACCAAAACAGATGTCACAACCATGGCTCACCAATGCGACGCCCGTGGGATCCAAAATCACACTGTTTCTCACTCCAAACATCAAGAACCCAAAAATTTAGATGTTGAAATTCTCTCCCCCTTATATTATTTTATTCTCAAAATTATCCAGTATGATAATAAAACATCCAAATCGAAACACAATCTTAAAATCTCATATGAAATTAATCATCTCATCAAATTATTATTTCATCAAATTACAAAATCCCTACTCTACCCCTTAGGGTCATTCTTAATTACCTTTTCACAGTTTCATAACTCATCATTATACTTTCAATTTTAATCAAACAATCAAAATAGATTATCATATCATCAACCAAATTATCATTAGACAAAATTAGTTCATCTCCATATTATATAAGCATCATCCATCTGTTACACTTAAGATATTTTATCACTTCATTATCTTATAAATATACTCTCGGAACTTTAAATTTAAAGGTTAATGACTTATACCTTAACACTAACTATTCAGTCATCACAGTCATTTCTAGATTTGTATCTTTATTCAACTATCTATTTCTTATATTTACAAATATATGTTCATAAAACATAGGTAATAATAACTCCCAAATCCCAATTAAAAAATCTTAACACAATGATTGTAACGTCTCCACTTTGATTCCATTCTTTATACAGTTACCACACATTAGTTCAATACTATTAGTATACAAAAAAAAAATCATATTTCCATTATTAAGATTCATTCCCATAGGTTATTCATGTAACACCCGTATACCCTATATAATACAATACATACACCGAACATATGTATTATATGCATATACGATACAAGAATGTCATAACCCATTTTCTATAAAAACCCTATCTTTCCAATTTTCACATATTAAATACTTTATTATATATATAAATAGAAAATAAAATATTATTTATCAAAAACACATATTAAACCCCCATTACAAAATTTATAATTTACAATATGTATATATATACATTAAAACATAATATAACATACATAGTGTCAAAATGTATGATAATATAAAATATGTACATGCTGGCAGTGTGTCTCTAATCTTGATGTTCAGTAATAAACTCTACAATCAAGATCCCAAATCTAGACCTAGCTCGGTCTAGGAAAACTCTCCGGTTCTATCAGATCTATCCTGTCACCTGCGCGATGAACTACATTCGTACTAAGCCAAAAGCTTAGTGGTACAAAATTTGATAATAATAAAGTTGAAATGCAATGCCAATGCACAATGCGTATGAATATCCTATCTCATATCATTTCATCTTAACATATATCTCAATTGTTTCACAATTCACAATTCATATAAAAATAAACACAAGCATGGGCCCAAAGGATCAAATATGCTATTCAAATCATAGAGTTACTATTTTTATCCATATTGACACCTAGTGTCTAGCTCGAAGGTAAGTGATGCCCAGCTTCTGGCCTGAAGGCAAATCATAGTGATGCTCAGCATCTATCCCGAAGGCAAGTGACGTCCAACATCTAGCCCGAAGGCAAGTAATGAGGATAACTTCATAGGCATGCCACCAAACACAGAACTCTGAAAATTGAATAACATACTAGGCACAAAATTACTTTATTTTTGATTATCATCAATCTCTTTTTCATTCGTAAATAATCACTTAATATCACATTTTAATACATATACATGATCTCTCAACACAAAGATAAGAACCATAAAGGAAAAATAAAGAAAAGAGCTATCTTAGGCAAAATCTACAAATGACACGCTCCACGATATGGGCATGTCAATGACCGTTCCCTATGCCCAATACACAAAAGCTTTGACACGTCCAGTGACATGGGTGTGTCACTGCTCATGTCTTTAATGCTATCTCATAGTAGCTATGACACTCTTAGTGACATGGGTGGGTCACTGTACATGTCAATACTCTTACAACACAGAAGCTGTGGCACGCTTAGTGATATGGGCGTGACACTGCATGTGTCAATACTCTTGCAACACGGAAACTGTGACATGCTCAGTGACATGGGTGTGTCTATGAGTGGAGATTTTCACCCCACTCCCAGTGGATTAGTTCTTGCAACTTCGGCACTGTTAGGCTCAAGGTCTTAGAGAACACGGGCCTAAATCCGAAGAAAATGGAGTTACCACCTGGACGGGCAGGGAAAAAGAAAGGGGTGAATGACTCGATTCCTAAGGAATCCCCAACCCCCTAATGGGTTTGAAAAGTTGGGTATGTGTGGGGAAGGTGAGAAATGGCCCAGCACCCCCACAACACCCGGTTCATTGGAACCGGCCTCCTTTTCAGGTCTTAATATTATAAAATTCTTAAATATAATGATATTAATTATCTATACTACATGTAATAAATAAAATAAAGCATAATTATATTAAAATGAAAGCAATATTCAAACAAAATAAATAAATGGACACCCATCCGAGGATGGAAACGTGTCCTTACATTTTTCAATGTCTAAAACTAAATAGGACACCCACCAAAAGGCGGAAACACATCCTTTACATTAATTCCAAAATATAAAAATAATTTAAATTACATGAAAATTAATTAATGAGGTACCCAATTATGGAAACATACCTCTTACAATTTTAATAAATAAATAATAATTGAAAAAATATTCATCCATGATAAATTAAATAAATCAAAGATTGAAATTAAATAAATCAATCATCAAAACATATGATAAACTACACAATTAAATCAAAAACTTTAAATATAGCAATAAAAATATAAATTTAGAGTTTTACATCTTAAATTAGGGTTTTTTAATCAAAATTAGGGTTTGGAATTCTTATAAAAAGGGATTAGGGTTAATGAAAATAAGATTAATGGAATTAGGGTTTAACTAAATTTTAGGTTATGATCTACATATTAGGTTTATGAAAAATAACTTTAGGATTTTAAATAAAGGTTAGGGTTTTGGCTATCAAACTAGGGTTATAGGATTTTTCCTTAACCTAAGATTTAATATATACAAAACAAGATTTAAAATACAAATCAAAATTTAAAAAAATGCACAATTATGGTTTAATATATACTAGCATTAACACTGTGATAAAAAAATCCTATTCATAAACTATTAACACAGTAAGTTAAGTGTTGAAATTAATCAATGTATTTAACTGGATCAGTTAATAAGAATGTTACTTGTGTTGTAGACTCCACCAAGTTGATGTGTTGATCTAAACTATTGTTTTCTTTCTGCCTAGAGCAATTGGTCCTTTGTTGAAGACTCTGTGATCCAAAGATCAGCCACTGCCACTTTGCTTTGCTTTTTTTTTTCAGATTGTTTTCTTCCTTGCTTGCTGTTACTCAATTACTTTTTGATGATTCATGTTTAACAAAACTGCCACTGTCTCTTTTTTACTACTAATTTGTTAATCCCAATCACTCCTGCCAATATGTTCATCTAAGTTCCCAATTTCTCTCCAATATATTCATCCCCCTGTTCCCTCCATTTTTATTTATCTATTTATAGGAAACCTTACCTTAACCTTAACCTTAAACCTAATCCAAATCTCATAAGTTAATTAGGAAGTTAAATGGCAGGTACAATTATGTTTAGGACTCGGATTAAAGGCCAAAATCGACATGGAGTGCAACTCATATCAATTTGGGTTGTCCAAATAGATATGAGGCAGATTCCATATCGATTTGGCCAACCAAATCAATATGAAATTGCGTCATATCGATTTTGCTTGCCAAAATCGATATGAGGCACTTGCCCATATCGTTTTGGTAAGCTCAAACCAATATGGGCAGTACCCATATCGATTTAGCCCTAAACTTGGGAATCATTTCTATTTGAGCAAGAACTGTTGTACTTCAGATAGGCACATACACATCACTTGGCCAAAGGTCTCATTGATTTTGAATATTGTCTATCTCATATGCATGCTTATCTGAACTATCTCTACTAATAGACTCTACCTACCAACAGAGATTAACAGGTCTTTGATAGGCTTGAAATGGGGTCTATAATGGACACGGGTTAAATGAAGGCCATCTTTGAGCTGGAGCTGATGGGACACTATTGCCAAATCTTCACACTACAAACTTCTTGTTAGAACTTTAGGCAGTTGGGAGCAAGAAGAAATAGAGCTTTGGATGTTCTCCCATCTTCTTGGCATTAATCTGGATCTTAATTGGGATAGTCTTTGCTTTCACAAAAAGTTTGGTACCAAAATTCATTTCTTTTTCTTCTTTTCCCTTTTCTTTATCTTTATTTTTCTTACTCTTCCCTTTCTTTGAGAATTTTATCATTTTTTCCTTCTTCCCTGTAGGACTATCAAGTATAGGACTTTCAAAAATTAGATGGCCTTTCTCCTTTTCTCTAATTTTGATTGAATCTTTGGTTAGGTTGGATCAATTCAAGTTGAACTGTCCTTATAAACCAAATGGAAGTCTTTTACTGCTTTAGGTAACAAAGAACTTGATTGGATTTTTGAACCGGTTTAGGTTTTATGTTCTTTTCTTTTTCTTTCTTTTTTCTTTTCCTTTTCTCTTTTTTTGGTTATATCTCTAAAAGAGTTGTCTTGTTTATACCAACTTGTGTTTCTGATAATGGATAAGTAGAGTGGCATAAATATGCTTTAACAAGGATAAATTATTTGATACTCTGATGTTATCTTGATAGATTGGAGAAGCTTTGACACATCCAATGATATGGGTGTGTCACTGCCCATGTCCTTAATGTTGTCTCACAGTAGCTATGACACTCTCAGTGACATGGGCATGTCACTACACGTGTCAATGCTCTTGTAACACAGAAGCTATGACACGCTCAGTGACATGGGCATGTCACTGCACGTGTCAAAACTCTTGCAACACAGAAACTGACATGGGTGTGTCTGTGAGCAAAGATTTTTGCCCCACTCCCGGTGGAATGGTTCTTACGACTTTGACACTATTAGGCTCAGGGCCTCAGAGAACACGGGCCTAAACCCGGAGAAAATGGAGTTGCCACCTAGACGGGCTGGGAAAAAAAAGGGTGGATGAATCGATTCCTAAGGAATCCCCAACCCTCTAATGGGTTCAAAAAGATGGGTATGTATGGGGAAGGTGAGAAATGGTCCAGCACCCCCCACAATGCTCGGTTCATTGGAACCGACCTCCTTTTTAGGTCTAAATATTATAAAATTCTTAAATATAACGATATTATCCATACTACATGCAATAATTAAAATAAAGCATCATTATATTAAAATCAAAGCAATGTTCAAAAAAAATTAAAAAAAATGGACACCCATCCGAGGATGGAAATGTATCCTTATATCGTCCAATGTCTAAAACTAAATAAGACACCCACCAAAGGGTGGAAATGCAACCTTTACATTAATCCCAAAATATAAAAATAATTTAAATTACATGAAAATTAATTAATGAGGTACCCAATTATGGAAACATACCTCTTACAATTTTAATAAACAAATAATAATTGAAAAAATATTCGTCTATGATAAATTAAATAAATCAAACATTGAAATTAAATAAATCAATCATCAAAACATATAATAAACTACACAATTAGATCAAAAACTTTAAATATAGCAATAAAAATATAAATTTAGAGTTTTACATCTTAAATTAGGGTTTTTTAATCAAAATTAGGGTTTGGAATTCTTATGAAAAAGGATTAAGGTTTATGAAAATAGGATTAAATGGAATTAGGATTTAACTAAAATTTAGGTTATAATCTACATATTAGGTTTTTGAAAAATAATTTTAGGATTTTAAATAAAGGCTAGGGTTTTGGTTATCAAACTAGGGTTATAGGGTTTTTCCTTAACCTACGATTTAATATATACAAAACAAGATTTAAAATACAAATCAAAATTAAAAATAATGCACAATTATGGTTTAATGTAGACTAGCATTGAAAAATACTATGATATAATTCTAAAGTGTAAATTGTAATTAGGGTTTTGGATGATTGGATGATAAGTCTATATGTTATTGCAAAAATTGTTGTAAAATCCTATTCATAAACTATTAACACAGTAAGTTAAGTGTTGAAATTAATCAATGTATTTAACTGGATCGGTTAATAAGAATGATACTTATGTTGTAGACTCCAAGTTGATGCGTTGATCCAAGCTATTGTTTTCTTTCTGCCTAGAGCAATTGGTTCTTGGTTGAAGACTCCATGATCCAAAGATCAGCCACTGCCACTTTGCTTTGATTTTTTATTTTCAGATTATTTTCTTCCTTGCTTGCTGTTACTCAATTACTTTTTGATGATTCCTGTTTAACAAAACTGCTACTGTCTCTTTTTTACTACCAATTTGTTAATCCAAGTCGCTCCTGCCAATATGTTCATCTAAGTTCCCAGTTGCTCTCCAATCTGCTCATCCCCCTGTTCCCTCCATTTTTAATTATCTATTTATAGGAAACCTTACCTTAACCCTAAACCTAATCCAACTCTCAAATTAATTAAGAAGTTAAATGGTCGGTACAATTGTGTTTACAACTCAGATTAAAGGCCAAAATCAACATGGAGTGCAACTCATATCAATTTGGGCTGTCCAAATCGATATGAGGCAGATTCCATATCAATTTGGCCAGCCAAATCGATATGAAATTTCCTCATATCAATTTGGGCTAGCCAAATCGATATGAAACTCATATCGATTTGGCTTGCTAAAATCGATATGAGGAACTTGCCCATATCGATTTGGCAAGCTCAAATCGATATGAGCAGTATCCATATCGATTTGGGATCGATTTGGCCCTCCCAAATTGATATGGGTAGTACCCATATCAATTTGGGAGAACCAATTCCACCAAAACCATTAATTTCGTCTCAAACCAATCCAAAATAATTAAATTTTCAGCCAATATTTTTGCAATTTTGATATAACCTCCAATTTAATTCTAAAATTAGGTTTAAAAAAATCTAAATTCATAATAGACCAACATAAACCTTTTAAATTTAAACCGGTCCAAATTTAAGGGTCTACAGTGTCACTGCACATGTCACTACTACTAAAAATAGAAATGTCGACACACCCATTGACATGGCCGTGTCACTGGGCGTGTCAAGCCAAAATCCTAATACCAAAACATAATGGTCACATATCCAAAGTTACCATTCTTTTCCCATACTTTGAACAACCCCTTTCCATTTCCAGCTCACTTCAACTCAACCAAATCCATCATTTAACTTTCAAATACTTGGTTAAGCCTCAATTTAACTCAATAAAAATTAAACTACGCAATTTGAAACCATGAATAAACAACTCAAAAGTTATATGACGCTAACTCTTTCTCTCTACACCAAACACAACTCAAACTTAACCATTTCTTCAATCAACCTTTCAAATCATGTTTAACTACCCAAAACAACTTTATACATACCAATTCCATCCCTTAAAATATACTACCATAACAAGACAACTTCACATCTTTAAGAAGATCCAAGAAAACAAATTAGAAACTTACCAACTCAAGTGCAAATCACCAAAAATCACCTTTGAACACTTGAAATCCTTCAATTACTTGAGCTTGAAAGAAGCAAATCCTCCCTTTCCTTTAATGGAAAAAATTGGCCTTCCAAGGAGAAAGAAGAAGAAGATGAAGACTAAGTACAAACTCTCTTCACTCACTTTCACTCTTAACCATATATATTTCCCACTTTTAATCTTAGCCAAGTATAGATATTAATATTTAATTATAACCAAAATATCATCTTCCATTAACAATATAATTTAATTTTGAATTATTAAAATGCACTTTGACTTTTAAAAATTGATTTGTATATGTTACATATATTTACATATATATCGCATACACATTTTACTTTTTCACTTAAAATCTTTTGATTTCTTTCTTTTCTTAAATCATTTATTTAATTTATCAAATTAACTTATAGTTTATTTATTTATTTTCCAAAAATTAGAATTTTTAAAAATTTTAAATATTATAATTCTCTACCCTTAAAAACAATTTCACCTCGAAATTACCTACTCTCAAGTGCGAAACAATTAGGGATACTAACTCCGCATCGTCTGCTCACTCTCCCATGCGCCTCCTCAAAATTATCTCCAAAGGACTTTCACAAATAACACCTTCTTATTCCTCAACTCTTTCACTTCTCATGCCAAAATCACCACTGGTTCTTCTACATAAGTCAGATCCGGACTCATCTTAATGGACTCCACTAACAAGTTATGAGATGGGTCTGACATGTACCTCTGAAGCATAGAGACATGGAAGACATTATGAATTTGATCCAACTCAGGTAGAAAAGCTAGTCTATAAGTCACTAGACCAACTCTGTCTAGCACCTCATATGGTCCTATGAAATGAGGACTTGTTTAGATCATATTTGTACTAGTTTTCAATATGATTTTTATGTGTTTTTAGCTAATGTTTTGATTGATTTTTGTTTTAAGTTTGTTTGAAGTGTTTGTTTTTAGGTTTAAGTGCAAAAACACCCTTGGAAGATCAAAACAGTGCAGGAAAAGCATGAACCAATCAAGACATGGCTAAGCCAAATGAAGCCTGGCTGTGTCCCTCAAAGATTGGTGATGGCAGAGCTTGACACGACCAAGCCACTGGCCATGTCTCATCCAAAGAGCAAAACCAAAGAAACCAAGAAAAGAAGAAAAAGAAAGAAGCAGGAAGAGACACACTCAAGTGACATGGCCAAGCCACTGGCCGTGTCACATGACACGGCCAGCAAGCTTGGCCGTGTCCCATTTGATCCAAAGAAAAAGAGAAAAAGAAGCAAAACAGAAGAAGACACACTCAATGACACAGCCAAGCCATTGGCACAAGCTTGGCTGTGTCCCATTTTATGCCAAAGAACAATGGAGCAAGCAAAGAAGGAAAGAAAAGAAACAGAAATGGACACACCCACATGACACGGCCAAGCTAGTGGCCGTGTCACATGACACGGCCACAAGCTTGGCCGTGTCACCCCTTGAGACCAAATGAAAGAAAGAAAAGAAAGAAGAAAGAATGGAAGTAGTGAAGGACACGGCCAGATGGCTTGGTCATGTATCAAAGGAAAAATGTGAGACACGGCCAAGCTACTCTTGGCTTGGCCGTGTCACACCTAAAATATTTGAATTCTTCTACACGAAGTGGGGGACAAAGTGGGGAACAAGGCCTTATGCTTGCCAAAAGAAATATTAAACAAAGAAAAAGTGGGGAACAAAGTGAAATGGTGTGAGTTGGAAGGCATGAGTTGTGTTTTTGAATGAATTAAAAAGGGAAGAAGAGGGAAATTGGGGGGAGTTCTTGGTTCTTGGAGCCAAATTTTCTGCTACACGTTTGGGAGAGGGAGAGAGTGACACTCTCCCTTATCCCTTCATCATCATCTCCATTTCCATCCTCTCCACCTTCTCCATCTTCCATTGATAAGATCTTTGAGGTTCTTTGGGATAAATTGGGTTAACAAGCTCTTGAAGGTTGAAGAAGCTTCATTGAAAGGATTGGTGACTTGAGAAAGCTCCATTCCATCTTCCAAAGGCAAAATCAATTGAAGAGTTGGTGAATTGAGAAAGCTCCATCGAAAGGTTTGGTGACTTGAGAAAGCTCCATTCCATATTGCAAAAAGGGCAATCAACCATTAAAGAGGGCTTGAGTTCTTCATCAAATATCAAAGTGGAGCTAGGAGGAAGACTAGTAATCCTACTCTTGGCATCTTCACAAGGGGTTTTTCTATTCTCTCTTTTAATTCAATTCTTATTGTTGTTGTTGTATTAATAGAATTGATATTGCAATGGAAAATTTGTATTTGTTTTATATTGAGTTGAATGAATGTGTTAAATTGATGATGTTGAGCTAAATACCCATGCCTAGGGTTTGTAGTATATTTGATTGAATGCTTTGAGTTGATATTTAAATTGATGTACCTTGTTGTTGGTTGATTGTATTGTATTAAATGCTAGGTTGATAGATTAACTACCTATTAATCTTTGAATATTGGATGACGGACCGAGAGGTGAAATCCAATATCGGAACTATACAATCGACCACCCTATGAATGAATTAGAAATATAAGTCCTAGGGTTTTGTTAATTTGGTAATGTAAAATAATTGGTTATTGCTAATTCATGAATGTGAAAACTAATGGATTGGTAATTGACTAATTAACCTTAAGGAACAAATTAATTACAAGTTTATGTTAATGGATAATTGAGAATTGGGCTTTAATTGAATGGAACTATATCCCTAGGCACCTTCCCAAGAATCGATTTGATCTTGTACACCCATCACAAACATTAATCCATACGCACAGTTAATTTTAGGCTTAAATTGTCCTTCCACAATTTCGAACAACAAACACTCCCACATTTAAATAACTTGTCAATCAAGCTATTACGAACCACACCTTCTTGGGGAAACGACCTTGGGGCGATCACCTTTGCTATAGCTACCTCGTATACTTGCGAGTGACGCTTTGTAGTAGTACTTAATTCGAGCGCAACAGGACTCAACTTCCCTTTGTGGCCGAATCTCAAAATCTTCTTCCAAGGAGACACCTTTAAGAATACTTTATCTTCCACACTGAACTCTATGTCTCTTCTCTTCAAGTTTGTATAGGATTTCTGTTGGTCTAAAGCTGCTTTCAGACGACCCCAAATCACCTTCACTTTCTCTTTTGTTTCCTTGATCAAGTCGAGGCCGACCAACTTACCTTTCCAATCTCATCCTAACACAATGGTGTCCTGCACCTCCTGCCATACAATGCCTTATAAAGTGACATCCCAATACTGGACTAATGACTATTGTTATATATAAACTCAATCAGTGGCAAGAATCTATCCCAACTCTCAGTAAAATCAATGATACAACTCATTAACATATCTTCTAGAATATGTATCACTCTTTCTGACTGCCCATCTGTCTGAGGATGGAAAGCAGTGCTAAAATTTAACCAAGAACCTAAAGCATCCTGCAAACTCCTCCAAAACCTTGATGTAAACTGGGGATCTTGATCCGACACCAAAGAAACTAGGACTCCATGCAACCTCACTATCTCACTGATATACAACTCAACCAATTTCTCTAGAGAATAATCCATCTGAACTAGAAAAAAATGAGCTATCTTCGTCATCTGATCCACAATCACCCAGATTGCATCATGCTTCTTCTGGGTCAAAGGTAGTACAGTCACAAAATCCATCGTCACTCGCTCCCATTTTCCACTCTGCACTGATAATGGCTGGAGCAACCCTGAAGGAATCTGGTGCTCAACCTTGACTATCTGGCAAGTGAGGCATCTGGATATAAACTCTGCTATGTCCCTCTTCATACCTAACCACCAATAATGTTGCTTCAAATCTTGATACATCTCGGTACTACTAGGGTGCATAGCATAGAGTGACTAATGTGCTTCCTCTAATATCATCCTCTTCAATTCTGCATCATTAGGAATACACAATCTATCTCTGTACCATAGACTGCCATCATCTCTCACATGAAAGTCTCAACTCTCCCCCTTTTGGCAATCCAACACAATCTTCTAGATTTTCTCATCTCCCAACTGGGCCTCCCTAACCCGATCCAACAAAATAGGCCTCAACTATAACTGAGCCATCAAAGCACCATCATCACAAGACTCAAATCTGGCATGCAACACTCTCAACTCAACAAGTAACGAGAGCAAATAAGCAGTCAAACCTACCAAAGACTTTCAACTCAAGGCATTAACAATAACATTTGCCTTTCCAGGATGATAATCAATCAGGCAATCATAGTCTTGAATAAACTCCAACCACCATCTCTACCGAAGATTCTACTCGTTCTAAACACCCAGGTAATTCAAACTCTTATGATCCATATAAATGAAATATTTCTCCCCATACAAGTAATGCCGCCAAATCTTCAATGCAAAAACTATGGCTGCAAGCTCTAAATCATGAGTTGGATAATTTAGCTCATGTGGCTTCAACTGTCGAGAGGCATAAGCAATGACTCTACCCTCATGCATTAGAACACTGTAACACCCCGATACTCCATATAAATACTATACATATACCTAATATACATACAGTACATATATAAAGCATAAGGATGTCACTTTTCGCCGCTATTTAAGAAAATCCTTTAACAGTGTTCAAATCACAATACATTAATTGAAAGAACCTTTACAAAATCATTATACTTTAATGATCTTACATATATAATAATCTTACATTTATTAACATTTCCTTTATACATATGAATACACTTCGTAAAAGAAATACATTATTATTCAAAAGTTTTACATGTATGCATCACCCTCTAGTTGGTCTCGACAAACTCATACTCTTCTCGTGGCTTACCGAAATACTTCATATCTTCCACCTAGTCACCTGCGCGATTACACAACCGCGCTAAGCCCGAGAGCTTAGTAGTACAAATAACATATAAACATACAATATATAAATTCCAACATAACAAGATATATTAATACTAAGTACTTATAATTTCTTAGCATGTTTGTATTTTCATTCTTAATTGCAGCTTTCATATGTCTCTTCTAATTTAATATGTTATCTACATAAATACGTATCATTATCACCAATCACAGATCCATCACTAATATTCACAATCAATATATCAATACACCCATTAACATGTCATAATTCATAACATTTCATGTTATTATTTATTCACAATTCACCACTTAAGAATCACATTTCCAACAAAGGTAATCATAGATCTCATTACTCATTTAGTTCAACCTTTATATAACACATTGAAAACAAAGACAGACTCGGGCCCAAAAACACTAATATGTTATTCAAAGTTCAGAGTCAACTGCTTTGATCATATTCACAATAATCAAGCCCGTAGGCAACATGTATCATATCTCTATCCATGGATAGTGTAACAGACCCAGTCTTTTGGACCATCAACCCATTAACATGAGGAGATCCTCAACCCGGCTAAACTGTTACAAATGGAAGTGGTTTACGGGCCTCCCATTTCACCATCATTCCATTTTCACATTTCTCATCTGGAATCGGCTTACGGGCCTCCCATTTCGCCTATCCAGGAATTCATATCATAATTACCAATTGGAATCGGTTTACGGGCCTCCCATTTCACCTATCCAATGGTTCATAGGCATGCCATCAAAACAGGACTCTGAAAGTTGAATCAACATATTAGATACACAATTCATTAATTATTTCATTATCAATTTCCATTTCAATTGAATCATCATAGCCAATCACAATGGCATCATATCACATTTGAATCATCATAGCCAATCACAATGGCATCATATCACATTTGAATTATCATAGCCAATCACAATGGCATCATATCACATTTGAATCATCATAGCCAATCACAATGGCATCATATCACATTTAAATCATCATATTAATATACAACATCAATTACATTAATTAAACAAATGTATCATTATTCAATCATATCATTCACCTCATTATAACTCAAAACATTAGTTCACATCTCTTTATGTCTCAATTTACACTAAGGTAATTCATTATAAAAGTAATTATAATAATAATAAATTGCATTGCACATACCTTTGTGAATGATCCTCATCTCTTCCACACTATACAAGTCATAATATTAATCACATTATAACACTTCATCACTCAAGTATACATAATCCAACACATTACACATTCATTAAGAATTATCTCTATTGTGATCCTTGACAACTCAATTGGATGATTTATTTAACATGTGTTTGAGGATCTTATTGTAGGATTAGGTTATTTCAAATAAAACAGAACATAACGTTACTCGCGGTCGCTACAAACCAGGGTACGACCGCTATACACAATCGAAAGATGGAACCTTATCACAGTAGGTTTCGCGGTCAGAAGTCCGACCTAAGTCGCGACCGCCCTTCACAATCAAAAGATGAACCCTAACACAGTAGGTTTCGCGGTCAGAAGTCCGACCTAAGTCGCGACCGCACTTCATATAATAGCGACCGCACTTAACATAATAGCGACCGCCCCAAATTACGGGTCTCTCATACAAAACCCTAAACATAGCCATATCTCTTTGCAAGGAACCAAAACACATAACACACAACATAAACTTATTCAAATAGACATCATCAAGCCACTAACACTTATTTTGCATGTATAGCACAATATTCACATTAACCATACATTTACTCACTTATCACTTCAAAACCCTAAAACCAACATCATTCTTGTTCTTCTACTATCAACATCCCCTTAAGCCTACAATCTTTACAACCAACTCAACACCAATTCAATCTTTTAACTTACAATCAATTTTAACACTTGTAAACACATACCAAACACACCAAATCATCACATCAACAATTTATAACTCATCTTAGACACAACTTCCAAATTAACAAAGGAAAACAAGAAAGTACTTACCTTAAATGAAGAAATTCCACAAATCTTTAACCAAATCCCTTGATTCCTTCTTCAATTTGGTTCTAGCATCAAGAACACTTCTCTTCCTCTCTCTTTTCTCCCATGGCCGGCACACCCAAGAGAAGAAAAGAAAAAATCAATAAAAGTCAACCATGTCTTCTTCTTTAAATCTCCACCACACAATTCAAAAGAATTATTACTAAAATACCCTTCATCCATTTAACTTAACTTTTGTCTCTTATGTGCCCATTCATGTAATTTCACATATCACACATAAATATCCTCTTCCACTAACCATCACCTTGACTCTTCCTTTGACCAACTTATATGTTATATATA
This sequence comes from Garcia nutans, assembly GCA_947685225.1. NCBI lineage: Eukaryota > Viridiplantae > Streptophyta > Magnoliopsida > Malpighiales > Euphorbiaceae > Garcia > Garcia nutans. The sequence goes on from CANTUV010000003.1 coordinate 11,773,321, forward strand.
TCATCATATAAACAACATATACACTTCTCTCTAAACCCTCTTTTCTTTCCCAAAACACATATGCATAAACATTCTCTTCCAATTTCTTTTCTTATCAAATAACATATACATTCAATCACATTTAAAACCAACTACATAATCAAAACTTCTAAGGCATACTTGAGGATATTACAATTCTCCCCCTCTAAAAAGAAATTTCGTCCTCGAAATTATCCATCACAATAACAACCCATTTATAACAAATCACCATCTTAATATCCATATGAAGATAATCATATTCTTACATTATGATTTCCTCAAATCACATAACTTTTACTCTTCCCTTTAATTCAAACATCTTTTCCCCATTCATAACTCATTTATGTATCAGCATATTACCTCTTATATACATTATCATACATATCTTATACTCTTAGCATAACTATACATATTAAATCTCGATAATATTAATTCGCAATCTTAGCAAAATTTAGATCAATCGATCTAGCTATCATAATATAACCATATCTCAATATACATGACCTAATTCAATTAGGTCAAACTTATTCTCAAATTCTAATCCCTCAGGATCCATCCGTTCAACTTTTTGAGACTATCCTCATTAATAACAAATCTCTTTAAATTATCTTTCCATATCCATATATATATATATATATATATATTTTGCTTATATAATAGCGGTGTAATCTCACATAATTCTCATACTATAATTATCACCCATAGGTCATTCATTTAACATTATTTCTATCCATTAATTCATCTTATACAAAAATATATTCAATATCATTTTCAATTATATCTCATAATTTCTCCCATTATCATTTCCTCACATTATCATATCATTTCTATATATACATAATCACTTTTCTATCCATTCTCCAAGATTCAAAACATTTACACAGTTCTCTTCTCTTCCCATACTTTTTATAATTATAAACAAATTTCTAACATAGAACTTGAAAAGATATAACTTTACCCTTCATAACTTCTAACCATGTTTCTTAAAACAAAATTTTTCAACCTCACCCACATAATACTATAATCATATCATCTCAGACCCAAATCTGCTGAGAACAAAATTAACCAGCCAATTACACTAACAAACCATACGGCCGGAGTATAATAATAATCACGTCTGTAGTTTATAAATCAATATTGCTTCTCTATTATTCTTCTTCAAACATTTCCAATTACAGTACTAAGTTTACATATTCCTTCTCTATACCTTTGCTATTCCCAAAAGTTAACATAATTCAACTTTGTTCCAAAACAATTTACTCTTGATCATAAGATCATCATTAGCCTAACTTACATCAACAATATTGTTTATAACATCTTTATGCACAACATTCAATCATATACAAATTCATTTATTACTCCACTTCTAATCTATCTCTTGTAAAACTTTTCATACATTATACTTCCCTTCATATTTTACACATATACATATAATATTTTCACGTGCATAATCCTTGAACCAGAAAACATTATATAATAGTCTAGCTCAATTATTATCATAACAATTCATCATCCAGTGTTACTCGAATCCTTTCTCACTCTTCATTTCATCTCATAGTCGAACTCTGCATAGATCAAGACCTAATCTCTCATAGGTCCACTAATACATGCCATATCATTCTCCATACCACTAGACAAGTAATTATATCCCATTTACATTCAAAGGTCACATTCACAATGTGACTTGCTTTCCACATTTCTTACATATATACACATAATCATACAATTATATTTAATTCCTCTTTTACATATCATCAACACAATTTAACATTTATTACTTTCATTGCACAACATCATTCTTATCCCTTTTTGATATGATTTAATTGTTTATCACTCCACACATACATACACTCTAACCATAATAATATTTCACAAAATCTTAATCACAATACTAAGGTGACATCTCTCTCACCTTTATTTTTTTAAATGCATTTAATATACCATCTTTATATCCATTTGTTTACCATTCCACATATATATACATATTACATCCAATCATCTACACATTGAGCCCAATAACCTCTATACAATTTCCAAGTCTAATTATCACAATTCTCAGTTTCTTGAATCAACGTTGTTCAATCCAATTCTTACTATCAATCTTATCACATGACCTTACTTCGCACAAATCTGTCAATGCAAGTGTAATCATTCTCAATATTAATAGATATGTAGTTGTATAGGTTACAAACACACAATACTATGCGTACATTACATTCTCAAGTGATCAACTCAATCCTTGATCACTAACATATTACATCACTTTATCACATTTCAAGTAGTCAACATTACCATGACTATTTCATCACTTGTCAAACTTTTAATTCATCAAATTACATATTTGTAAATCATTTTTAATATGTAACATTATTTATTCCACAAAGATCATATACATACTATACATTAAACTTTCACTATTCAAGTATTCTTTTATTGAAATTTAATTTACTAACCTTACGTTAGTAATATCAGCTTTAAAACTCATATATAAACCATAGTATAACATCAAAACAAAACATTTTATATATGTATATCACATATTACCACCATTACCATGAGCCTTCACCATATTCAAACATATTACACTTTTAACATTAAAATCACAATGTTGCATTACCATAACAATAAAAACAATATCAATATTCATGTTATGCATTCAACCAATAAAGCTCATACTTACAAATGTCACATTTCATTGTTTCAATAGTTATATCATCATCCATTATACTCATTCAACATAAACACACATCACCCAACAAGTATTTAATATTATAATCAAAGTTCATTTTCAATCAACAATCATGATCTCATATATGAACCTTCCCCCAACCAGGTCGGTTGCCCACTGGGCCTCAAGCCACTGCCAATCTCAGGGGTCCGCAGAAGGCAGACAGGTTCATTCATTTATATCTTTTAAACATTACTTTCTCAATTCATTTCATTCTCATAATCAAATTAGGCAAACATGCCTCAGTCATTTCAAACCACATCACTCAAATGTACATAATCAATGGCATTACACAAACTTTTTCAATGATCATCATACCTTTCACATTTCATATATCATCATTGATATATATATATATATCAATTTATCTTATTCATAATTTTAGAATTATCCACATACATTTTGTTTATATCGATCAACTCACTTAATATTTCACCAGATTCTCGTCCATTAATAACTTATCTATCTATTTATTTCTTTATATTACATCCACATTTCAATAAGCAATAATTCAATATTTGCTTTCTTTAATTTTCCTCTCATGCAGAACTTTATCCACATGTTATTATTCATCTCATCTCATCTAATTCAATTACATTACAATTCACATAATACCACATCCGAGACCAACCTAGGTGTGAATGCATATGCATGTATTACAAATTCTATTTCCAAACTTTTCCTCTTTACTTCCATTTAAACTTTTCAAAACTCTTCTTTTTAATTCATTTTAAGCATTTCAAAACTTTTTCTTTTTAATTTCACTTAGGCCGAGAATCTCGAACCTAAGCTCTGATACCAAAATAATTGTAACACCCCGATACTCCATATAAATACTATACATATACCTAATATACATACAGTACATATATAAAGCATAAGGATGTCACTTTTCGCCGCTATTTAAGAAAATCCTTTAACAATGTTCAAATCACAATACATTAATTGAAAGAACCTTTACAAAATCATTATACTTTAATGATCTTACATATATAATAATCTTACATTTATTAACATTTCCTTTATACATATGAATACACTTCGTAAAAGAAATACATTATTATTCAAAAGTTTTACATGTATGCATCACCCTCTAGTTGGTCTCGACAAACTCATACTCTTCTCGTGGCTTACCGAAATACTTCATATCTTCCACCTAGTCACCTGCGCGATTACACAACCGCGCTAAGCCCGAGAGCTTAGTAGTACAAATAACATATAAACATACAATATATAAATTCCAACATAACAAGATATATTAATACTAAGTACTTATAATTTCTTAGCATGTTTGTATTTTCATTCTTAATTGCAGCTTTCATATGTCTCTTCTAATTTAATATGTTATCTACATAAATACGTATCATTATCACCAATCACAGATCCATCACTAATATTCACAATCAATATATCAATACACCCATTAACATGTCATAATTCATAACATTTCATGTTATTATTTATTCACAATTCACCACTTAAGAATCACATTTCCAACAAAGGTAATCATAGATCTCATTACTCATTTAGTTCAACCTTTATATAACACATTGAAAACAAAGACAGACTCGGGCCCAAAAACACTAATATGTTATTCAAAGTTCAGAGTCAACTGCTTTGATCATATTCACAATAATCAAGCCCGTAGGCAACATGTATCATATCTCTATCCATGGATAGTGTAACAGACCCAGTCTTTTGGACCATCAACCCATTAACATGAGGAGATCCTCAACCCGGCTAAACTGTTACAAATGGAAGTGGTTTACGGGCCTCCCATTTCACCATCATTCCATTTTCACATTTCTCATCTGGAATCGGCTTACGGGCCTCCCATTTCGCCTATCCAGGAATTCATATCATAATTACCAATTGGAATCGGTTTACGGGCCTCCCATTTCACCTATCCAATGGTTCATAGGCATGCCATCAAAACAGGACTCTGAAAGTTGAATCAACATATTAGATACACAATTCATTAATTATTTCATTATCAATTTCCATTTCAATTGAATCATCATAGCCAATCACAATGGCATCATATCACATTTGAATCATCATAGCCAATCACAATGGCATCATATCACATTTGAATTATCATAGCCAATCACAATGGCATCATATCACATTTGAATCATCATAGCCAATCACAATGGCATCATATCACATTTAAATCATCATATTAATATACAACATCAATTACATTAATTAAACAAATGTATCATTATTCAATCATATCATTCACCTCATTATAACTCAAAACATTAGTTCACATCTCTTTATGTCTCAATTTACACTAAGGTAATTCATTATAAAAGTAATTATAATAATAATAAATTGCATTGCACATACCTTTGTGAATGATCCTCATCTCTTCCACACTATACAAGTCATAATATTAATCACATTATAACACTTCATCACTCAAGTATACATAATCCAACACATTACACATTCATTAAGAATTATCTCTATTGTGATCCTTGACAACTCAATTGGATGATTTATTTAACATGTGTTTGAGGATCTTATTGTAGGATTAGGTTATTTCAAATAAAACAGAACATAACGTTACTCGCGGTCGCTACAAACCAGGGTACGACCGCTATACACAATCGAAAGATGGAACCTTATCACAGTAGGTTTCGCGGTCAGAAGTCCGACCTAAGTCGCGACCGCCCTTCACAATCAAAAGATGAACCCTAACACAGTAGGTTTCGCGGTCAGAAGTCCGACCTAAGTCGCGACCGCACTTCATATAATAGCGACCGCACTTAACATAATAGCGACCGCCCCAAATTACGGGTCTCTCATACAAAACCCTAAACATAGCCATATCTCTTTGCAAGGAACCAAAACACATAACACACAACATAAACTTATTCAAATAGACATCATCAAGCCACTAACACTTATTTTGCATGTATAGCACAATATTCACATTAACCATACATTTACTCACTTATCACTTCAAAACCCTAAAACCAACATCATTCTTGTTCTTCTACTATCAACATCCCCTTAAGCCTACAATCTTTACAACCAACTCAACACCAATTCAATCTTTTAACTTACAATCAATTTTAACACTTGTAAACACATACCAAACACACCAAATCATCACATCAACAATTTATAACTCATCTTAGACACAACTTCCAAATTAACAAAGGAAAACAAGAAAGTACTTACCTTAAATGAAGAAATTCCACAAATCTTTAACCAAATCCCTTGATTCCTTCTTCAATTTGGTTCTAGCATCAAGAACACTTCTCTTCCTCTCTCTTTTCTCCCATGGCCGGCACACCCAAGAGAAGAAAAGAAAAAATCAATAAAAGTCAACCATGTCTTCTTCTTTAAATCTCCACCACACAATTCAAAAGAATTATTACTAAAATACCCTTCATCCATTTAACTTAACTTTTGTCTCTTATGTGCCCATTCATGTAATTTCACATATCACACATAAATATCCTCTTCCACTAACCATCACCTTGACTCTTCCTTTGACCAACTTATATGTTATATATATCATCATATAAACAACATATACACTTCTCTCTAAACCCTCTTTTCTTTCCCAAAACACATATGCATAAACATTCTCTTCCAATTTCTTTTCTTATCAAATAACATATACATTCAATCACATTTAAAACCAACTACATAATCAAAACTTCTAAGGCATACTTGAGGATATTACAAACACAACCTAAACCACTATGTGAAGCATCACTGTATATCTCATAAGGTTTACCTTCCACAGGTAGGGTAAGGACAGGAGCCTGAGTCAACATCTCTGTCAGCTGCTCAAAACTCTCCTAGCACCGATCTGTCTATACAAATCTAACTCCCTTTTGAAGTAATCTTGTGAGTGGTGTAGCTATCATAGAAAACCGCTTCACAAATCGATGATAATAGCCTGCCAATCCTAGAAAACTTCTAATATCTATCACAATTTTTGGTGAACTCCAATTAAATATAGCATCAACTTTACTCGGATCAACTCTAATACCCTCTGTTGAAGCCACATGACTGAGAAAAGTCACCTAATCAAGCTAGAACTCACGCTTCAACAACTTAGCATATAAATGCTTCTCTCTTAGAGTCTACAATACAATCCGTAAATGCCTATCATGATCTTCCTCATTACACCAGAATATCGCAATTCACCAGAATATCATCAATGAAGACTACCACGAATTGGTCTACGTAGGGTTTAAAGACCATGTTCATCAAATCAATAAAAGCTGTTGGTGCATTCATCAGTCCAAACGGCATCACCAAAAACTCATAATGTCCATACCTCATACAGAAAACTGTCTTAGGTACATCTACATCTCTGACTCTCAACTGATGGTACCCTAATCTCAGATCAATCTTAAAGAATATTGCTACTCCCTTCAACTAATTAGAGAGATCGTCTGTCCAAGGCAATGGATATTTGTTCTTGACAGTCACCTTATTCAACTGCCTATAATCAATGCACAATCTAAAGGTGCCATCCTTCTTCTTCACAAACAAATAGGTTCTCCCTATAGGGACACACTAGGGCAAATGAACCCTTTATCCAACAACTCCTGCAACTGTACCTTCAACTCTCTCAACTCAGCAGGTGCCGTCCAATAAGGAGTAATAGAGATGGGAGTGGTACCAGGCAATGGATGTATACCAAACTCAACCTCTCTCTTAGGAAGTACCCCTGGAAACTCATCAGGGAAAATATCTAAAAACTCGACAACTATGGGTATACTGCCAAGCTAGGACCCCACAACTTTGGTATCTACAACATGAGCAAGATAAGCCTCACATCCCTTCCGAATCATCCTCCTAGCTAAAATAAACATGGATGAAAGATGTCTCTACTCACTAGATACCATCACATCTCTAACATCATGTGTTCTCAGGGTAACACATTTCTACTGATAGTCTGCCACAACTCCATGCTTGGATAACCAATCCACACCCAGAATCAGATCATATTCCCTGAAAGATATCTCAATTAGGTTACCGAGAAACTCCTCATCCTGAACCACAACCGGACTATCTCGGTGCACCCTGCTAACCACAACACTGTGCCCTAAAGGATTTGTCACCAAAACATTAAATCCTAGGGACTCAAAATGAAATCACTCATAGGCAAGATGGATGCACTGACGTATGAATGAATCAACCCAGGGTCTATCAATGCAAGAACTGAAGTACTGAATAAAGAAAAAAATACCAGCAATAACAGCTAAAGCACCCGACTGCCTCTGCATCACATAAACCCACTGTGATGGCCCTGCCTCATCTGATCTACCTCCGACTGTAGAACTTCCTCTTTGACTAGTCCCATATCGACCACCTCTACCAAACCCTCTGCCACTATGACCACCTCTGACACTGGGTCAAGAAGATATAGTATCTGTCTGTCTATCCTCTGGTGGCTTTGGACAATCTCTGATAAAATGGTCTGGCGATCCACATCTAAAACACACTGCTAATGCACCTCTCCTCCAGCAGACACCTCCATGTACCATATACAATGAACACATGTAGGTGGAATAGGCCTTTGAGCCACTGGGGTCAGAGCACTAGCCACTGAAACTGTAGGTATCTGCCTCTATCTCTATTGTTGTAATGACCTACCAGACTACCCTTGGCTCCTACTGAACCTCTAAAAATATTCCCCTTGGCCTCTCTTCACTGATAAAGTCCCTGCCTCACTCTGGGGTCTCCTAGCTCTGGTCTCCTCAACCCTAGCAGCTACTGCAAGACCCTATGCTCTCTCAACACTCTTGGCAGCTGCAGCCAACTGAGAAAATTCCTGATATCGAGAACCAGCTATAAAACACATGATAGAGGGTCTCAACCCCTCCTTAAACCTCCGAAACTGGCCAATATCATCAGATATAATCCCACCAGCATACTGACTCAGCAGGGTAAACTCTATCTCATACTCTGTCACTGTCCTTGTATCCTACCTCAAACTCAAGAACTCTATCTTCTTCACATCCTTATACTCCCTTGGAGTATACTTCTTCTCGAATTCCCACACGAAATCATCATAGGTCAAGACTGGTGGATTAGCTGTAGCATGTGGAACCGTCTTCCACCACTTATAGGCATCCCTCTGTAGAAGAGATCTGAGATAATCAAACTTCTCCTCTGGACTGGCCTGCAGCTGGATGAACACTCTCTGGACCCTTTCTAGCCACTGCTTTGCTACAGCAGGGTCTATAGCACCAATAAAATCCTCGGCTCTAAACTTCCTCAACTTATCATACTTCATTGTCTGCAATTGCAGCTGTGTTGGTGGCGGCAGCTGCTGAATTGGAGCCTATCTCAACAGCTCTACCATATGTATAGAAGTAGATGCCTCACCAGTAATCTTAGCTTTAGCTCCATCTCTACCCTCATTAGGAGCTACAATCTCAACAAAACCCTCAGCAGACTGATGCACATAAAATGCCATAACTACCTATATCTGCAAACACATCAGAAATTGCCACATCAAAGATCAAAAACTGCCAGTGCCAATGTATGAATCACAATTAAAAACCATTTTCAAATTCCCCATTTTCTCTCTCTAACAAACCACCTAGGTTGAGGACCTCAAACCTAGACTCTAATACCAAAATAAATGTAACACCCTTATATCCTATATAAATACAATACATACACCCAACATATGTACTATATGCATATAAGGTACAAGAATGTCACAACCCATTTTCTATAAAAACCCTATCTTTCCAATTTTCACATATTAAATATTTTAATGTATATATATAGCAAATAAAATATTATTTATCAAAAACACATATCAAACCCCCATTATAGAATTTATAATTTACAATATGTATATATATACATCAAAATATAATATAACATATATAGTGAAAAAAATGTACGATAATATAAAATATGTACATACTGGCAGTGTGTCTCTGATTTTGATGTCTAATAGTCAACTCTACAATCAAGATCCCAAATCTAGACTCGGCTCGGTCTAGATGAACTCTCCAGCTCTATCGGATCTACCCTGTCACTTGCATAATGAATTACAATCGTACTAAGCCAAAAGCTTTGCGGTACAAACTTTGATAACAATAAAGTTGAAATGCAATGCCAATGCACAATGCATATGAATATCCTATCTCATATCATTTCATTTTAACATATATGTCAATTGTTTCACAATTCACAATTCATATAAAAATAAACACAAGCATGGGCTAGCCCAAAGTATCTAATATGCTATTCAAATCACAGAGTTACTATTTTGGTCCATATTGACACCTAGTGTCTAGCCTGAAGGCAAGTGACACCCAACGTCTAGCCCAAAGGCAAATCATAGTGATGCCCAGCATCTAGCCCGAAGGCAAGTGACGTCCAACATCTAGCTCAAAGGCAAATCATAGTGATGCCCAACATCTAGCCCGAAGGCAAGTAATGAGGGTAATCTCATAGGCATACCGCCAAACATAGAACTCTGGAGATTGAATAACATACTAGGCACACAATTACTTCATTTTCCATTATCAATCTATGAGCAGGGATTTTCACCTCCACTCTCAGTGGAATGATTCTTGCGACTTTGGCGCTGTTTAGGCTCACGGCCTTAGAGAACACCGGCCTAAGCCTGGAGAAAATGGAGTCGCCACCCAGATAGGCTGGGAAAAAGAAAGGGGTGGATGACTCAATTCCTAAGGAATCCCTAACCCCCTAATGGGTTCGAAAAGTTGGGTACGTGTAGGGAGGTTAGAAATGGCCCAGCACCCCCCACACTGCCCCGTTCATTGGAACCGGCCTCCTTTGCAGGTCTTAATATTCTAAAATTCTTAAATATAATGATATTATCCATACTACATGCAACAATTAAAATAAAGTATCATTATATTAAAATTAAAGAAATGTCTAAACAAAGCAAATAAATGGACACCCATCCGAGAATGGAAACATGTCCTTACATTGTCCATGTCTAAACTAAATAGGACACCCACCGAAAGGTGGAAACATGTCCTTTACATTGGTCCAAAATATAAAAATAATTTAAATTACATAAAAATTAATTAATGAGGTACCCAATAATAGAAACATACCTCTTACAATTTTAATACCAAAATAAATAAATAATAATCATAATAATAAAGAAAATATCCATCCATGATAAATTAAATAAATCAAGTATTGAAATTAAATAAATCAACCATCAAAATATATAATAAACTACATAATCAAATCTAAAATTAAACAAAAGCAATAAATATATAAGTTTAGGGTTTTAAAGAATTTAGGGTTTGGAACTTATGGTTTTAGAACCTAGAGTTTTGTAATTAGGGTTTTTGAAACTAGGGTTTTGGAATTTAGGGCTTTGAAATTAGGGTTTTTGAAACTACGGTTTTGGAATTCAAGGTTTAGAATTAGGGTTTTACTTACTTCCTAAAAAAATAATTTTAGATTCGGAGAGATAAATTAAGGTTTTGGAAAAATAATCAATATTTTGGAGTTTAATAATGAACTGGTTTAAGATTCTAGATAAAAATAATTTAAGGTTTTAGGTTCAATAAAATAATTTACGGTTCTTTGAAGTTTTAGTAAAACAATAGATTCTGATAATTAATTTAAATTAAAGTAAACAATTAAAGTTATTAAAATAAATATCAATTTACTGCATGTTCAAAGATCAAGTTACTGCATATTCAAAGATCAAGTTACTGCATGTTCTTTATTAATCAAAGAAAATGAAGTTACTGTGAGCATGAATAGTTTATGATTAAAGATCAAACCTGCGTAGTCGGTTCCACCAAAAAAATTGATTTCTGGATGAACAATGTGAAGACAGTATAGACTCTTCCTTCTTCTTTGGTTGTCTTGATATTTCTGTTTGTGGTTTCCTTCGTTCTCCAAAAAAGCTGCTGCTGTTCTTCTCTGTTTGTTGCCGTCTCTTTTGATTTGTGGTTTAATTTCTCTTAATATTCATTGTCGACCCTCTTTAATGTTAATTGCAGACCTCCTTAATGTTAATTGCCACCGCTTATTAAAGTCTAAAATGTTATTATTTATAGGCAAAAAACCTCACTCAGAATCCCTAACCTTAATATTAATCTATCCTTAAAACAAATTTTAATTCAATTTGAAAACTAATTTCAAAAAAACAATTGAACCCATGTCGACCTAGGGCAACCAGATCGACATGAGTTAAGGCCATGTCGACCTGGTTGCCATAGGTCCACATGACTCCAACCTCATGTCGATCTGGGCTTCCAGATTGACATGAGGCATGCTCATGTTGACCAGGTCTGCCTAGGCCGACATGAGTCCAACCTCATGTCGATCTGGGCTGCTAGATCGACATGAGGCATACTGATGTCGACCTGGTTCTTCCAGATTGACATGAGCAATTGCTCATGTCTCCCCAGCCGGTCTGACTCGAATTATTCTTGTCTTTTTTAACTTATGGACCGAAAAGTTTTTAATTTGGGCCGATTCAACTTGATTTTAGGGTTTTACAATTGAATTTATGCCTCTTTAATCCAAACCAACTTCTTTAAAAATTAAAAACTAGGTTTAAATATTTTAAAGTTGGATCAAATTTATTTTGGCATCCTTTAATTAGGACCATATCAAATTGGGATCAAAATTAAGGGTCTACAATTTGCCCCCCGCTTGAACGATCTAAGACTTTCAGTAGAAGAGAGTGAAAAGCAACATGACTTTGAGTAGATTTTAGATGAGGATGGATACTTGGATTAGATTTGGGTACTTGGACCCGAGATTGAATTTGATTTGATTGACCTTTTATCAGTTGAGAATTCTGGCTTAACTGGTTGTTTTATTCTTTAATGGATTGTGGGTCTTCACCCTCAAAATGGATCTTCATTGTTGGACCTTGGATCTTCATCCTTAGCATCAGATCTTCACTTTTGAAAATGGATCTTCATCCTTGGAGATCGAGTCTTCACCCTTGTAAATAGATCTTCATCCTAGGAGATCGGGTCTTCACCCTTGAAAATGGATATTCATCTTTTAAGATCAGGTCTTCACCCTTGAAAATGGATCTTCATCCTTTGAAATCAGGTCTTCACCCTTTGAAATTGGATCTTCATCCTTAGAATCAGGTCTTCACCTTTGAAAATGGATCTTCATCCTTGGAAATCGGGTCTTCACCTTTGAAAATAGATCTTCAACCTTGGAAATCAGGTCTTCACCCTTTGAAATTTGATCTTCATCCTTCGAATCAGGTCTTCACCTTTGAAAATGGATCTTCATCCTTGGAAATCGGGTCTTCACCCTTGAAAGAGGATCTTCATCCTTGGAATTGGGTCTTCACCCTTTAAAGTGGATCTTCATCCTTGGAAATCGAATCTTCATCCTTGAAAGTGGATCTTCATCCTTGGAAATCGGGTCTTCACCCTTGAAAGTGGATCTTCATCCTTGGAAATTGGGTCTTCACCCTTGAAAGTAGATCTTTATCCTTTAAGCTAGATCTTCATCCTTGGAAATTGGGTCTTCACCCTTGAAATTGGACCTTTATCCTTTGGACTTCGGGTCTTCACCCTTTTAAATTGGATCTTCATCCTTGGAATTAGGCCTTCACCTTTGAAAATGGATCTTCATCCTTGGAAATTAGGTCTTCACCCTTGAAAGTGTATCTTCATCCTTAGAGATTTGTCCTATATTGGCTTCAACTCTTCTAGCTGGACTGATCTTTTATCTTTTGTGTCTTCATTCTTTTCATAGTTCTAATGTTCTGTTCTTTTTTTTCTTCCTTTGCACTTTTGCAAAAAACATTTCAGCCATTTTAGCTAACCTTCAAATCTTCTCCTTGCCCCCCATGATTTTTCTATGCGGGCTTTGGTTGATGTTTGTAGATTATCTAGTTCTTCAAACAAGCATGCATTTCTTCCTTTCTTTTGCAAAATGACTGGAGTTTCCTCAAGCAATGGGTCTTATATGCTCCCTGATTCTATACCCACTTCATCTTTGCTTCATAGAGTGTCTATTGTTCGCTTTGACAAAGAATAGACAATACAATACAAGAAAATGCCATGTGATATGCTCATGTATGCATGATATGCATGAATAACACTTACAGTGATTCCGTCAACTTACAGACCAAGGTGATCAGCAGAAGTGCTCTCATTGACTCCTTCTAGATGCCCATTCAAGTCTTGATTAGGAATGAAAGGATGCTTCACATTTATGGCTTTTATCTTTGAGATATTGAAAACATGAATAATGGAGGCCCCAAGCAGCAGAGATACATCCATTTCATACTAGGATTCAGCACGCCAGTTAGTAACTTTTCACATCCTTCCCAATAACTATTTACTTTGCCAAATGTGTCCTTTGAGGATATATGATTCGACATACTTCCCTTAACTTGAAGGCTTCGTGTGACAAATATATATATATATATATTTGAAATCCAATTGTTGGCTTTGCCAAATCAATGTCAATTTACCTCAGGGCTCGATTTTCAAATTAATATATCTATAACATGATAACCCTAGTTACCGTACTAAACTCGAGAATTATTTCTATTTAAGTAAGAACTATTGCACTTCAGATAGGCACATACACATTACTTGGCCAAAGGTCTCATTAAGTTTAAATATTGTCTATCTCATATGCATGCTTATTCAAACTATCTCAACTAATAGACTCTATCTACCAAGAGAGATCAACAGGTCTTCGATAGGCTTGAAATGGGGTCTATAAGGGACACGTGTTAAATGAAGGCCATTTGTAATTTTGAGCCGTTGTGACACTATGGGCAAACCCTTATACTATAAATTTTTTGTTTTAGTTTTAGGCGGCTGGGAGCAATCTTGCTAGACTCCAAATTCCTTCTATCTTCTTGGCATTAATCGGGATCTTGATTAGGACAGTCTTTGCCCTTACAAAAAGTTTGGTACCCAAATTAATTTTATTTCTTCTTCTCCCTTTTCTTTCTTTTTATTTTTCTTACTCTTCCCTTTCTTCAAGCATTTTATCATTTTGTCCTTCTTCTCTGTAGGATTGTTAAGTATAGAACTTTCAAAAACTGGGTGACCTTTCTCCTTTTTCTTCGATTTTGATTGAATCTTTGGTTGGGTTGGATCAATTCAAGTCAAACTGTCCTCATAAACTAAATGGAAGCCTTTTACTGTCTTAGGTAAAAGAGAACTCAATTGGCTTTCTGAACCGCCTTTTTAGGTTTTATCTTTCTTTTTTTTCCTTTCTTTTTTCCCTTTTTTTTTGTCTTTTTTCCTTTTTTCCTTTTCTTTTCTTCTTCTTCTTTTTTTTTTTTGGGGTTCTAGCTTAAATAGAGTTGTCTTGTTTGTACCAACTTGTATTTCTAATAATGGATGAGTGGAATGGTATTAATCTGCTTCGGTCTTGATTTTATTTGTGATATTTTGTCTAATTCAGGTGAACTTCAACTATCTTTATGGTTTTGAGAACTTCAACTACTCTTATGGTCTTGAGAACTTCAACTATCTTCATGGTCTTGACTATTCATTTCTTTCTTTGATCTTCTTACCTCTTCATCTTAGTGATCATAAGACTTGTCATAAGTGTCGCAACAGCTCAGGGTAGGTTGTTGGGGTTTGTAAGCCAATGAAAAGAAAGCTAAAATTTTATAAAGGCTCAAAGGGATGACTAGGGATTGATATTTAATAGGGTGGATACTAGTTGTTGGCTCGTCAAATAATGCCTAGATCATCTCTCTCTTAAATAAGCAGAGTTTAATTTCGCCTCAAAAGTTTGTCAAAGCATGTTCTAAGACTGACTAGGACCTAGACAAAGGTAATTATGCAGGAGCCCTCTCTAAGTAAGCATACACAATTTAATGCTATAGAACAATTCCCTCATCTAGTAAAATCATTCAAATCATGATGCCGAGATACATTAATTTATGAACATCAAGCTAGATTCCTCATTGGTTGAGCATCCAAAATGAACAAAGACCAACAAAATTTTGATGAAAGTAATTTATTCAAACAAATTTAAATTTGAAAAACATAATTATTCTAAATAAGTACTAAAGAAAGCAAAATTGAAAAACAACATTCAAGCTAAGGAAAGTTTGTTGAGTTAAGCTCCTTCTCCTTTCACATCTTCGACATTCCCATCTTGAAAAGAGGATAAGATAAAATCTTTTTCAAATCCTTTTCCTACCATGAAGGTTCCCGGTGGAGGTACTCTTCCAAATTTTGGCAAAGGATTGTTCTTGGTATTAGGCTTGTCCGGCTCAGGTAGCTTACCACTATCGATTAAATCTTGGATCTCATGCTTCAATCGGGTACATCTATAGGTCTCATGTCCTTGAGTTTGATGAAACTCACAAAAGGCTTTAGTATCAAATTTTGGGGGTAAAGGATTCGACAAAGGTCGAGGGGCCAATGGCTGTAATAGTCCCTTCTTTTGTAGCTTGTTAAAGACCCAAGACAAAGGCTTTACCAAATGTAAAAAATGCCTTCTATTTGCTTGACCAGTTGTATTAACACCAACTTCTTTTTGCATGCTTTGATTTCTAGACTGGTAGTTCTCTTTCTCATTCCTTCTTATTGAAAAGTGATTCTTCACCCTTTCCCATTCTTCAATTTGCAGACCAGCTTGGAGAAGATCTTTGAAATCACGGATGAGTGTATGAGACATGATTTCACGAAGACTAGGCAACACCCCTCTCACAATCATCCTTATTTGATCAGATTCATAGGGCCTCTTCTTGAGTAAAGCAGCCTTATTTCTCCATCTTTTCACATAGTCCACAAAATTCTCATTTGGCCTTTGTCTAATGGACTCAACTTTTGTTAAGGTAACTTCCAGCTCGACATTATACCCATATTATTGGATTAAGGCCTTGTATAGCAGATTCCAACTCTTTTGTGTGCCATCATCTAAGGTATTGAACCAATTTTGGATAATAGGGTCCAATGAGAGCATGAAGTACCTTAGAGTTTGAACCTTAGTAGCTCGAGCAGACTGCATAGCAGTGATATACTGCTTCACATGAAGGTGAGAATTTTCGGTTCCATCAAAATTTGCAAAGGATGGCATTTTGAACTTGTACGAAACTTCTTTGTCTAGCTCAAATAATTTGTCAACTTCAGACATTTCTTCAGTTTTTAGCTTCTTCTCAAATTTCTTTTCCAAAGCTGCAATCATCTTTTTAACATCAGAATTTTTAGTTTTCCCAATAGCTAGTCTTTCAACAATCTTTGATTCTTTCTTCTTGTCTTGAGGATCTTAGAAGTATTGAGCCCAATCATCATCATCATTAATGATCACCTTATCATCATCAAAAACCACTTCACCAACTTTAGCCTTCCCCTTGTCCTTTGGCTTCTTGGTACTAGCAGATACCTCGACATTATTTCCTAAAATTGAGGCCAATAGGTTCTTCATGGTCTCAGCCAGGGCCTCTTTTATTTCTTCCATTTTGGCATTGAGGGTGTCATCCACCATTCTTTGAATTTGTTTCGGCTCCGTTGCTTTTGGTGAGCAAGTGATTGAGTCATTGCTAGATTCTTCATCTCCGACGTAGGTCAGATTGTCGTAAGCTTTTGAACTATAATAATCCAGGGCTGTGAGCCAGAAGGGATCAATGATATGAGATGCAAATGTATGCATGTATGCATGTATGTACAAACAATAGACAAAGAAAGATAATTAGGATGTTCCTTCCAGCCTTATAACTTCCACACATGAATGGCGAGTCTCTTTTCCTAGGTAATATGGTTAACAAAGTACCAACATGGGGTATCTTATTTTTGAATAATTCCCTCGGACATTTCAACCAATAGTTATATTTTAAAAATGAAAATCAGTTCATGATAATTTCTATTAATTAAGTTTTAATCAATTTAACCAACTAAAGTAGTTTTTATGGTATATTAGATTATAACTAAATTAAGAGGTTTATCATAAATAGATTTCTCACTTAAAAAAAGTAACTAATGATTCATGCCAAAATCAAGCCCATGATCAATAATTCTTAGTATAAACTAGGCTCACAATTGATTTTTGGTATTTTCATAATTGACCTAAATAGCCTATAAGCTCTTTGTAAGAAAAGGTTGGATGAAAATAATTTTGTTTCTAAGCCCATTGTAAAACAATTTTAGAAAAATGGATTTTGGGCTTTGTATTTGAGTCATGAGAAAATAATTTTTGATTTGTTTTTAGAAAAGTTTTATGCCCAAAGACCATCTTGAAAAGTTTTGAAAATAGCTTTGGTCTTTTGAACTTTAAAGAAAAAATTTATTTTGAGCTTACAATGTACTTAGGTCATATTAGAAAAAGAACAAACCAAATAAGCCATGATTTAAGCCAAGGTAAATTAACCATAGTTAAACAACATGCATTTGGGGTAAAAAACCTGGGAAAAAGTAACTAGGCCAATTACATGAGCTTTAGTCTTTGGGTTAAAAGGCTTAGGTTCCCATAGCAAGTATATACCTAAAAGGTAAAAGGCTATGAGTGGTTATGCCATGCTCGATCTCCATACCTTGAGTGAAAGTATGGTATCCCTTATACAACACAACACGGGTAACAAAGGTGTCCTAACTCACGCACACGATGCAATCTAATATGATGCAATGGATAATATCATGATAAGAAAGAATAGAATAATATAAAGACCAATTGAATCAACTTCTCTTATCCCCAGTGGAGTCGCCACTGTGAGCCGGGATTTTCTCCCCCATTCTCGGTGGAATGGTTCTTGTGACTTCGGCACTGTTTAGGCTCGCAGCCTTAGAGAACATGGGCCTAAGCCCGGAGAAAATGGAGTCACCACCTGGATGGGCCGGGAAAAAGAAAGGGATGGATGACTCGATTCCTAAGGAATTCTTGACCCCCTAATGGGTTTAGAAATTTGGGTACATGTGTAGAAGGTGAGAAATGGACCAGCACCCCCACAATGCCCGGTTCATTGGAATCGGCCTCCTTTGCAGTTCTTAATATTATAAAATTCCTAAATATAATGATATTAACCATACTACATGCAACAATTAAAATAAAGCATCATTATATTAAAATCAAAGCAATGTCCAAACAAAGCAAATAAATGGACACCCATCCGAGGATGGAAACATGTCCTTACATCGTTCATGTCTAAACTAAATCGGACACCCACTGAATGGTGGAAACATGTCTTTTACATTGGTCCAAAATATAAAAATAATTTAAATTACATGAAAATTAATTAATGAGGCACCCAATAATAGAAACATACCTCTTACAATTTTAATACCAAAATAAACAAATAATAATCATAATAATAAAGAAAATATCCATCCATGATAAATTAAATAAATCAAGCATTGAAATTAAATAAATCAACCATCAAAATATATAATAAACTACATAATCAAATCTAAAATTAAATAAAGCAATATATATATAAGTTTAGGGTTTTAAAGAATTTAGGGTTTAGAACATAGGGTTTTGGAACTTATGGTTTTAGAAACTAGAGTTTTGTAATTAGGGTTTTTGAAACTAGGGTTTTGGAATTCAGAGTTTTGAAATTAGGGTTTTTGAAACTAGGGTTTTGGAATTTAGGGTTTGGAAATAGGGTTTTACTTACTGCCTAAAAAATAATTTTAGATT
Organism: Garcia nutans; assembly: GCA_947685225.1. NCBI lineage: Eukaryota > Viridiplantae > Streptophyta > Magnoliopsida > Malpighiales > Euphorbiaceae > Garcia > Garcia nutans. The sequence continues at coordinate 11,792,654 of CANTUV010000003.1, forward strand.
TGGAGAGATAAATTAAGGTTTTAGAAAAATAATCAATATTTTGGAGTTTAATAATGAAATGGTTTAAGCTTTTGGATAAAAATAGTTTAAGGTTTTGAGTTTCAATAAAATAATTTATAGTTCTTTGAAGTTTTAGTAAAACAATAGATTCTGATAATTAATTTAAATCCTCAACAACTACTGGATAGTTTTAAGTTTTTTATAAAACATGCAAGTGAAGTTACAAACACTAACTGATCAATATATTGATTAATGAAAACAATTAAAGTTATTAAAACAAAAATCAATTTACTGCATGTTCAAAGATCAAGTTACTACATGTTCAAAGATCAAGTTAATGCATGTTCTTTATTAATCAAAGAAAATGAAGTTACTGTGAGCATGAATAATTTATGATTAAAGATCAAACCTGCATAGTCGGTTCCACCAAAAAAATTGATTTCTGGATGAACAATGTGAAGACAGTATGGACTCTGCCTTCTTCTTTGGTTGTCTTGATATTTTTGTTTGTGGTTTCCTTCATAATCCAAAAAAGTTGTTGTTGTTCTTCTCTGTTTGTTGCCGTCTCTTCTGTTTTGTGGTTTAATCTCTCTTAATATTCATTGCCAACTCTCTTTAATGTTAATTGCCGACCTCCTTAATGTTAATTGCCACCCGTTGTTAATGTCTAAAACGTTATTATTTATAGGCAAAAAACCTCACTCAGAATCCCTAACCCTAACATTAATCCATCCTTAAAACAAATTTTAATTCAATTCAAAAACTAATTTCAAAAAAACAATTGAAACCATGTCTTTCTAGGGCAACCAGATTGACATGAGTTAAGGCCATGTCAACCTGGTTGCCCTAGATCGACATGAGTCCAACCTCATGTCGATCTGGGCTGCCAGATCGACATGAGGCATGCTTATGTCTCCCTAGCCAGCCTGACTCGAATTATTCTTGCCTTTTTTAACTTATGGGCTGAAAAGTTTTTAATTTGGGCCGATTCAACTTGATTTTAGGGTTTTACAATTGAATTTATGCCTCTTTAATCAGAACCGACTTCTTTAAAAATTATAAAATAGGTTTAAATATTTTAAAGTTGGATCAAATTTATTTTGGCATCCTTTAATTAGAACCGTATCAAATTGGGGTCAAAATTAAGGGTCTACACAATCTCTTTCTCATTTTCTCATAATTCATTAGGCAAGTTGCATCTTTTCTCATTTATTTAAATGTCATATCATTACATCTCATCATTTCTCATATCCTAATATATCATTACATTGTATTACGTTTTATGCAATCTAGCCATTACCCATGGCTTATCACCATGTCTTTAATGCATTCACATCAAAACACAATACCCTAACACTTTGGGTCATTTTCACATATTGCACATATTTCACATTTTACACATTTTAGCCATTATCAATGGCTTTTCATAATGCATTTAAAACATCTATGACATTACACATGTCATAGAACAATATTCATACATATTTCACATATCAAGTAGCTTAACACATTTTTCAACCAAAATGTGTTAAGTCCAAATGTCATGCAAACATACCCAATTTATTAAAATTTTGTACTCACCTCAAAGAGCAGCCAAATAAGCTGAAACACCACCTTCAACCTTCTCTTCCAAGATACCCTTCAACAGTTGGATTGGGCAAATCAACTCTCCTCAATGCCTAAACCAAGTGTGATTATAAATAAACACTTACTATCATGTTTTAATACATATACATGATCTCTCAACACAAAGATAAGAACCACAAAGGAAAAATAAGGAAAAGAGTTATCTTGAGCAAAATCTATAAATGACATGCTCCACGACATGGGCGTGTCAATGATCGTGTCCTATGCCCACTACACAGAAGCTTTGAGATGTCCAGTGAGCATGTCACTGCCCATGTCCTTAATCCTGCCTTATAGTAGCTATGACACACTCATTGATATGGGCGTGCCACTGCACATGTCAACACTCTTACAACACAGAAGGTGTGACACGCTCAGTGACATGGGCGTGTCACTGTACATGTCAATACTCTTGTAACACAAAAGCTGTGACACACTTAGTGACATGAGAGTGTCACTGTACATGTCACCACTACTAAAAATAGAAACATTGACACACCAAATGACATGGCCGTGTCACTGGGTGTGTCAGGCCAAAATATTGATACCAAAACATAATGGCCACGTATCCAACATTACTATTCTTTTCCCATACTTTGAACAACCCCTTTCCATTTCCAACTCACTTTAACTCAACCAAATCCATCATTTAAATTTAAAATACTTGGTTAAGCCTCAAAGTAACTCAATAAAAATCTAATTGCGCAATTTAAAACCATAAATTAACAACTTAATAGTTACAAGACCCTAACTCTTTCTCTCCACACCAAACTCAACTCAAACTTAACCAGTTCATCAATCAACCTTTAAAATCATGTTTAACTACTCAAAGCAACTTCATATATACCAATTCCAACCATTAAAACACACTACCATAACAAGACAACTTCACATCTTTAAGAAGATCCAAGAAAACAAGTTAGAAACTTACTAACTCAAGTGGAAATCACCAAAAATCCCCTTTGAACACTTGAAATCCTTCAATTACTTGAACTTGGAAGAAGTAAATCCTCCCTTTCCTTCAATAGAGAAAATTGGTCTTCCAAGGAGAAAGAAGAAGAAGATGAAGACTAAGTACAAACTCTCTCCACCCACTTTCACTCTTAACCATATATATTTTCCACTTTTAATCTTAGCCAAGTATATATATATTAATATTTCATTATAACCAAAATATCATCTTCCATTAACATTATAATTTAATTTTGAATTATTAAAATACACTTTGACTTTTAAAAATTGAATTGTATATGTTATATATATTTATATATATATCACATATATATTTTACTTGTTCACTTAAAATCTTTTCATCTCTTTTTTTAAATCATTTATTTAATTTATCAAATTAACTTATAATTTATTTATTTAATTTCAAAAAATTAGGATTTTTAAAAATTTGGGATATTACAATTCATCATCCCAACATATATATACACTCTGACCAAAACATAGTTAACATATTTCTTATTTAACTGCCATTCGCTTAAATAATTCCCTTATTTCTTGCACATTTTGTTCAATATTTAAAATATCCTTTTCTTAACATTAACATTAATACAATATCTTTAAATTTACTTTACTGATAATCAACTTCTTTCTCTTATTACTATTTACCACTGACATACCTCAACTCACTTCATGTCCATACACACATTAGAACATTGCATCATGCATGTCATCATATATCTTTCATATTCTTAACACAATTATACATATTGAATCTCAATAATTACTCATAAACTTACTACATTCTAGATCAATTGATCTAACTATCATAATATTAGCATGACAGCCTTATTCTATTATAGTCAACCTTTGGCCCGTTTAAACTCATCATTCTATCTCAATTCATGATCTAACTCTATTAGGTCAAACCTATTCTCAAATTATGATTTTCTTTGGATCCATCATCATAAATAATACTTATTTCAACTTTTCGAAGCTAATAATTGTATACAATCATATACATCTTTTTAAATTATTTTTTTCCTATTCACATTTCTTTTCTATTATCTCTATACAATTTCCACATAATTCTCATGATTATCTCCTACCATATTCATTACCCATAATATCATTCCCTTTGAACATCATTTCCATCAACTTATTCACATTATACCATTTTTAGACACATTCAATATAACTCTTAATCACATTCCATAATTCCTCTCATTTATCATCTCCTCACATTTTCATATAGTTACCATATTTACATAATCACTTTCCTTTCACATTATCTATAACTCTTCATATTTTCAAAATTCTCTTCTCTATCCACACTGTCTATAGTTATAAACAAATTTCTAACACAAAGTTATGAGTTCCAACTATACAAACCACAAATCTTGCATGTATCTCATGAAGCAAAACTATCAATCTCACCAAAACTATGCCACTATCAATAAACCCTGCCTTCACTACAACTCTTTCTCAAACAGTTCTAATCTCAATGCCATGCTTGTGTTCCAGTGGTTACATGCCCATGGCATCTCAAAATTACACATTTACTGTCTAAACTCTTACTACACAAAGAGTTAATGCATGCCAACTCTGTTTTAAAATAATTTACTCTTATTCACTTGTTCTTCATTAGCCTAAACACATGATCCAACAACATTATCATCAACAACTCATATATATACATATATATATACATATTCATTCACATACCAATTCTATTCAATTATTCAACAAAAACTCCATTTCCAATCTTGCCTTACTAAACTCTCATTCATTCCTCTCTTACAACAATTTTGCCAAATAATACTCAATGTGGTTGCATAAAATTTCATTAAATCAAATTTCATTCCCTCTAGTCAAACTAACTTTTCATTCCACACTCTTATCATTATACTTCTCTTTTCCTTACACTGTCTTACTTATACACATTTTATCAAAGTATACTACAACTAGCATAATTCATTTAAATCAACATTATGTCATATATAGTTTTACTCAATAGTAAATATTTTACTTTATTTTATAAACTTCTACAACTTTTTCATCATCATTTTTTCTCTAGCCTTACTCTCATGTGGAACCTCATTTTCCACATTATCATCTAACACATATAATTTAAACACATCACATCATAAGCCACATAATACCACATCTGAGACCAACCTAGGTGTCAATGCATATGCATGTATTACAACTCGTTTCACTTTTCCAAAATTTTCATTTTATTTTCAAAAACTCACTTAGTCTGAGAATCTCAAACCTAAGCTCTGATACCCTCATTCTTTCTATACATACAGTACATATAGCCTATATACATACTGCACATATATAGATTATAAGAATGTATTGTTACAAAACATTTTGAACTACTTCTGTTCAACATTAAAATATTTTTATAATTAAAAAAAGGGAATATTGATTTAATAAAACATAATTTTATAAAATACAATTTACTCAAACTTATAATCTCAATGTACTTTTCTCTTTATTGCTTAAATATACACGCTCAATTCACAAAATGGTAAATCTATACATGAATGCATCACCTTCTAAGTTGGTTTCAGAGCACCTCAAATCTCTGCATGGTAGGAATAGATCATCATCTTTTGAACAACAATCTACTAACCTACATGATTCACACAACTGTGCTAAGCTCGAAAGATTAGCAGTACAAATTAGGATATACAATGCATAATACTATTTCTTTAAATTCTACAACGTGACATGCAATTCCATTTTATATCATATCCATTATTCTTTTCAAAATCATCACAATCCCACATTCACATATATTAGGCTCAAATGACCTTATATAATATTTAAGTTCCAGAGTTATTATTTTGGTCTATTTTGATACCCAGTGTCTAGCTCATAAGCAGAAAATAATGACGCCCAACGTTTAGCTCGAAGGCACTCAATAGAATAGTGATGCCCAACGTCTAGCCTGAAGGCAAATCATAGGCATGCCACCAAACACAAGACTCTAGAAATTGATATTACATAAGGTTTCACACATTTCAATTAACATTTATCATTTCTTAATTTCTTTCATAATTCACAAACAATACATATGTGGTTCTCTACCACATTTTAATGCACATTTTGCACTTAGCACACTTTGCACTATTATTACAACTAGCCATACTCAAATGGCTAAATCATGCCATAAACAATTCATGTCAAATTCATATTTAAGTCACATAATTCATGAATATATATTTCACTATCATCGTTGCATATTTTATCAAATAAATTGATAAAACATAACAAATACAATATGTGTAATTATGTACTTACCTTTAATAGCCCATTTAACATCAAATTCATCAAATCTTCACTCCCTTCTAATTCTTCACAACTTGATTCCTAATTAAGATATGGATACCCAAGTTATTGACAACATCAATATATATATATATATATATCTCAATTATGCAACTTAAATCCTCTTTTTATCCTTTTAACTTACAATATTTAGATCAATACTCAATTCTCTCAAGTTTCTCTTAAATCAAAATTATAATAAACTTGCAAATTAACAATAATCACAAAATCACCTCATTTCTATCATAATACTAAAGATTCAAACATAATAAACTAATAACACAATATGTCAACATACAAATTAAAATTTTTCCTTTTTCCTTCTTAGTCTTGATCTATATCTCCTCTTGTTAATCACTTCTATAGTGGTTCTATCAATAGATCTTGTGTTTTTCTCACTTAATCAAGGGTTTTATAAAGTGGAAGAGAGAGAAATTTGAGAGAAAAGTGAAAATGGCCTATTGCATGGCTTAAAAAATTATAGAACCATATATATATATATATATAAATGAAGGCCATGACCCTGGTACCTAAAAGCCATGCTCGTGGGGGATAGCTCAACACCTTGCACCACCTCAGTCAAACCATCGCCATGACCATGGCATCCTAATCACCACTGTCGTGGGATCCAAAATGCCACTACCATATTGAAGCCAAAGTTTCAAATAGCCTAATCCACAAAGCCACGGTCGTGACCCCTCCATTGCCATGCTCATGGGGTTAAAATAGACATTGCTAGATTAGGATAAACCCTCAAATAGAACCAAAATAGATTCCACGACCATGGCTCACCAATGCTACACCCATGGGATCCAAAATCACATTATTTCTTGCTTCAAACATCAAGAACCCAAAAATTAGGATGTTACACTCTAGGCCTTAGAGAACACGGGCCTAAATTCAAAGAATAGGAGTCATCACCCTAACTGGTCAAAAAAATAGAAAGGGATGGATGACTTAATTCCTAAGGAATCTCCAACCCCTACTAGGTTTAAAAAGTTGGGTACACATGGGGAAGGTAAGGACACACAAACATTGAATGATTATACAAAAGATAGAAGATTAGGACAAGGTCCAAGAATAGGAGATTATCCCAGCTAGAAGAGCTGAAGTCGAGGCAAGACAAAGGTCCATCCCCAGTGGAATCGCCACTGTGAGCGGGGATTTTCGCCCTCACTCTCGATGGAATGGTTCTTGTGACTTTGGCACTATTAGGCTGTGGCCTTAGAGAACAGGGGCCTAAATCTGAAGAATTTGGAGTCGCCACCAGGACGGGAATGTTTACCCTCACTCCCAATGGAATGGTTATTGCGACTTCAGCACTGTTAGGCTCGTGGCCTTAGAGAACACAAACCTAAACTCGAAGAATTTAGAATGGCCACCCGAACAGGCCATGAAATAAAAAGGGGTGGATGTCTTGATTCCTAAGGAATCCCTAACCCCTACTTGGGTTCAAAAAGTTGGGTAGGCATGGGGAAGATGAGAATGGCCCAGCACCTCTATAGCGCCTAGTTCATTGGAATCGACCTCCTTTTATGGTCTAAATATTATTGAATTCTTAATCATATTATAGCATTTTCCATAATACATGCAATTAGAAATAAAATAGATTCATCCATAAAAATAAGATAAAATAGCACATCACAAAACAAAATGGGTACATATCCTTAGATGGAAACATACCCTTACAATCCTCAAATATTCGTACAAATAAATAAAATAAGATACCCACCAATTGGTGGAAATGTGAACCTTATAATTGTCCCAAAGTCCATAAAATAAATTCAATAAAAAACTAAACAAATAAGGCACCCACGTAGTATGGAATCATGCCTTTTACAATTCTCTTTGAAAATACATGTAAATCCAAGGAAAACAACAAAAGCAAGGAAAAAATATTACAAACAAACATGAAAATAATTGCATAATTAAAAGGAAGAAAAAAAAAGCATATCTTAACATTAATGCGACAATGAATTATAGGGTGTGACACACATGGTGGTCCCTCTAAACTAGGGTTTTGATGGGGAATTAAGGTTTCTATCTAAACTAGGGTTTTCTATTTATTGAAATTAGGGTTTTTCCTAAACTAGGGTTTTGGTAACAAAATATGCAAAATGATAAGATTAGGGTTTTAGGTATGAACTTAGGGTTTTAGGGTTTTAAATATGCAAATTATGGTTTAGCATGAAAACTAAGGCTACAATGATGCAAACTATGGTTTTGGAAAGTAAAATAAATAGTAACGTGCAAACTAAAATTAAAACAGTGCAAGATTAGGGTTTGATATTCATAAAAATATAGGCGATTGAGTTTCTATTTATTTTATTTCAAACCCACAGTTACTGTAAACAACTTGTAATACTAATTACTACTTGAACCGTATGATGCATTAACAAGCAAAATAGATAATGAAATTGAATTGGTTAAAGGAAATTGAACCTGCATTGTTGCCTCCACCAATTTAATGCGTTGAGCCATATATTCATTTTACTACTGATTCTTTGGGTTTAACCTTAGATTATACTTTTTCGCTCTTTCAAAGAAGATTTCCAAGTTTTGGAAATGTTATCTAAATTCACCATCACATCATCAACATAAACCTCAACCTCCTTATGCATCATATCATGAAAGAAGTTAGTGGCCATCCTCTGATAGGTTGCTCCACCTTTCTTTAATCCAAACTGCATCACTCTATAACAAAATATACCCCATGCAGTAATGAAGGCAGTTTTAGCTTTATCCTCTTGGGTTATTAACACTTTATTGTATTTGAAAAACCCATCTATGAATGCATGTAGCATGCTAGAGGCTGCAATATCAATAAGGACATCTATATAGGGGTAACGAAAAGTCATCCTTAGGGGAAGTGTTGTTCAAATCTTTGTAATCTACATAAACTAATTCTCCCATCTTTTTTTGGCCCAGGAACTATATTACCTAACTAGTCAGGATAATCTATCACTTCTAGGAATTTCACTTGCATCTGCTTAGTGACTTATTAATTGCTCAAGTCTACCCATTTTGGCCTTAATAGCCTAAGCTTTTGTTTAACAGGTCTCATATGAGTGCAGGTAGGAATCATATGCTCAGCTATATCTCGATCAACTCCAAGCATATCCTCATAAGACCAAGAAAAGACTTCTTCATATTTTTTGAATATTTTTTCAAATCTCTCTCTCTTCAGGAGTAAAGTCAGATGTTATGCTAATATTTTTAGGATTGTTGATTATTTCTAAATTTAATGACTATGTATCAATAGAGTTAATATTAAAAATGCTTATGTAATCACGACACAAATGTATGCAACCATCATGAAAAACATCACACAAGTAAGCAAAATTAGAGTTTATTGCATTCATTTTGGGAAAGAAAACATCATTATCCTCATACAAAGCAGACAAATCAAAATCAAAATCAGAGTCAATTTCTCATAATTATGAATTACAAGGCTTTTAAACTATTCTTCAATGAGAGCAACAATTTCCTCTAGAGTCTTCTGGATCTTCAGGGCAGCTTCCTTCTTCTCTTCTAGGCTGGATTCCTTGTCAGTTGGTAAAATAAGCTTCTTCTCTATTAGTTCAACATTGTCACAACATCAGCAAATATCTCAAAACCCAGAATCAACTTCCCCATGAACATGATTAGCTCCGATTTCCCTTGGAGAGGTCCCATATATGGGGCTTTGACAAATATCTTTTCCAAGTGGAGGAAAATTCATCTTGTCAATCTTTTTCAATAGAGGACCTCCATTAGCTGCCTTGTCACACCTGTCTTTCCTTTCCTAAGGCCAATACATGGTAGATAATTCATTTTCTTTATCATGGTTGAGACTCTGGAGTCCAATATCTCACTATAAAAAATAACAGCCACTTGAAATCCATTGAGAGGCCTCTCAATCATCAGAGCATTCATTACTTCATTGTCTTCAGCATCGATAGCCACTGTCTCATCTCTATTTGGAAACTTAATCTTTTAATGGAGAGTTGAAGGGACTTCACCTAGAGGGTGAAACCAGGGTTGTCCCAACAGCAATGCAAGGGTGACAGGAATATCCAGGATTACAAACTCCACCATGGATTCAATAAGGCCAGCCTTCACAATAGCTTTAAAGGTTCCCTCGGCATTCCTTTTAGTATTGTTATAAGCCCTAATTGTCATTTCAATTGGTGTCAAATCTCATGTAGAGCTTTGGTAAGATCTTGAGTGGACACGCATTTATGGCAGATCTGTCATTGACCATGGCACAAGGGGTTCTTTTTCCTTTGACTTCCACCTAAATAAAAAGTGGATGAATGTGATCTCTTCCTTCTTTTGGCGTGTCAGCATCTGAAAATGACACCATCCCAACATCAAGTTTGTTTTTCTTCTGAACATCATTACCCTTCTTTAATTCCACTATCTTGTTTACCCCCATAAAGTTAATGAACTCATCTGGTGTTGCAAAAGTAGAAATTTGCATGCTTGCCATTACTTTAGCCATCGTTTCTCAGTGCTTCTTAAATATAGCTAGTAAATCACAGATATTGATACTAGCTTGAGTTCTTTTCAACTGCTTGAGGACAACATTGTCTTCTTCTTCTTTCCCTCCTATTTCAACATCTTTTCCCTTATCCACTTCTACTTCCTTTGGTGGCAGCCTTGCATAAGGCTTACCAGAGCGAGTATTCAGCACTTCAGCCTCTTCAGGCTCGGACCAAGTCCATTCTTCTTTCTTGGGTTTTTACACATAATCACTATCAGTTGATTCCTAGAATTCATTCACAACACAAATGGCTACCTCCTCCTTAACCATAGTTTGTTCAATCTTGCTAAGCACCTCTTTTTCTTTAGTGGCCTCTCCATTTATATCTTACAAATATGACAAAACAAATATCTCATTCAATCCCCCTCCTATCATGAAGGTCACTAGTGGTGGTACTTTGTTAAACCTAGGCAAAGGATTATCCTTCGTGCTAGGCTTGTTAGATTCAGGCAACTTCCCACTATCAATCAGATTCTGGATCTCATACATTAATTGTAAACATTTTTCTGTCTCATGCCCTTACATTTGATAGAATTGACAAAAAGCTTTGGCATCAAAGTTGGATGGTAAAGAATTTGGCAAAGGTTGAGGAGTCAATGACTGTAACAACTCTTTCTTCTGCAAACTATCTTCTAATTCCTTTACCAGTTGTATTGACATCTATGGCCTTATTACACTTTGACTACCAGACTGATAATTCCTTTTTTTCATTTCTTTTTGCAGAAAAATGGTTTTTCTCTCTTTCCCATTATTCTATTTACAAGCCAGTTTGAAAGAGATCATTGAAATCCCTAATAAGCGTATGAGACATCCTCTCTTGAAGCTAAGGGAAGACACCTCTCTCGATCATCCTAATTTGATTAGGCTCATCTGGCCTCTTCTTAAGCAATGCAACCTTTTTCCTCCATCTATTCACATAGTCATCAAAATTCTCATACTATTTTTGCCTGCTTGATTCTAGCTTTATTAGAGTTACATCTAATTTAGCATTATACCCATACTACTAGATGAAGGCTTTGTACAACGAATCCCAGTTCTTTTGAGCACTTTCCTCTAAGGTATTAAGTCAATTTTGTACAACAGGTTCTAATGAGAGCATGAAATACCTTAGACTTTAAGACCTAGTAGCTCTAGCAGACTGCCTGATAGTGATGTACCACTTGACATGCAGATGGGGATTCCAGTTTCCATCAAAATTAATGAAGAAAGGCATCTTAAACTTGTAAGGAACTTCTTCATCTTGCTGAAATAGCATGTCTTCTTTTGAAAACTTCTCAGCCTTCAGCTTCTTTTCAAACTTCTACAAATTAACAATCGATTTTTACACATCAGCGTTTTTGTTTTCTCCACAACCTTCTTTTCCTTCTTCTTTTTCCTGAGTATCTTGGAAATATGCTTCCCAGTCATCATCGTTTATCATTACCTTATCTTCCTCAGAGACCACTTTAGCTACCTTAGCCTTTCCCTTATCCTTTTGTATTTTTATTGCTAGTAGATACTTCAACATTATTATTCTCCAATAGAGAAAGTAACTGACTTATCATGATCTCAGCCAGGGCCCCCTTCAATTCTTCCATCTAAAAGTTAAAGGCATCATTCACCGGTTATAGATCTTGTTTAGGATCCACTGCTTTTGATGTGAAGTTGATTGAATTCTCATTGGACTTTAAGTCATTGACATAGGTCAGATTATTATGTGCTCTCGAACTATTATACTCAAGGTCTGCGTGCCTTAAAGGATCAATGCTATGAAATGCAATGCATGTATACATGTACGAACATGTGAAAAACACACAAAAAGAGTAAGGACGTTCCTTCTAACCATATATCTTCCACACTTGAATGGTGAATCTTTTTTCTTAGATATGAAGTTAACAAAACATCAACAAGGGATATTCTATTTCCGAGAGATCCACTCAGGCGAATTAACCAATAACTGTCTTGACAAATTTAGTAGTCAATCCATGATAATTCTCACAAATTAAACATTAAACTATTGGATCAACCGAAAATATGTTTTATGCTATATTTTGTATTAAAGAGTTTATCATAAATAGATTTCTCATTTGAAAAAGAAACTAATGATCCATGCCACAAATAAGCCCATGATTAACAAATCATGGTATAAATCAGGCCCATAATTGATTTTAACATTCCATAATTGACCCAACTAGTTGTAAGCCCATTCAAGAAAATATTTTAGAAACAAAAGCTTAGTTTGGGCCATTGTGAGTGGGGATTTTCGCCCCCACTCCCGGTGGAATGGTTCTTGCGACTTCGGCACTGTTTAAGCTCAGGGCCTTAGAGAACACGGACCTAAGTCTGGAGAAAATGGAGTTGCCACCCGGACGGGCCGGGAAAAAGAAAGGGGTTGATGACTCAATTCCTAAGGAATCCCCAACCCCTTAATGGGTTCGAAAATTTGGGTACATGTGGGGAAGGTGAGAAATGGCCCAACACCCCCACAATGCCCGGTTCATTGGAACCGGCCTCGTTTACAGGTCTTAATATTATAAAATTCTTAAATATAACAACATTATCCATACTACACACAATAAAAAGAAAGCATCATTATATTAAAATCAAAGCAATGTCCAAACAAAATAAAACAAATAAATGGACACCCATCCAAAGATGAAAACATGTCCTTACATCACATGCCTAGATAGGACACCCACCGAAAGGTAGAAACATGCCCTTTACATAAGTTCTAAGATGGAAAAGCAAATTAAATTACATGATGTTTAACTAATGAGGTACCCACCAAGTGGAAACATACCTCTTACAACTTTTGGAAATCTAAATTAATTGATAAAAGTAAATAATCATTCATCATAAATAAATCATTCATGAAAGCTATTAATTAAAATATAAACATCCATCCATGATAAATTAAATAAATCAAGTATTGAAATTAAATAAATTAAAGCATAAGAGATAAATCAAAGCAAAATCAAATATGGAATTGAATAAAGCAAATAAAAGTCGAATTATAGCTACTGTAATTTTTTATGGAATTAAAATAAATTAAGGTTTTATGTTTTAAAAGGTTGGTAAGACTCTTTGATTAACTAAATTAATATTTGAACGGTGAGATCATGAAACTAGGGTTTTAGATACTTTGAAATTGTTTTGATTTGTGGTTTTAAATGGTGATTTCAAGCCACTGTGTAATTTTAAAATATTTATATTTTTATGGTTTTTTAATGTTTTAAAGGATTAGGGCTTAGAAAAAAAAAATTAAGATTTAAGGTTTTAAAGGAGTTAGAGTATATTATTTTAGGTTTAGAAATTGAATTAGGGTTTTAGTATTTTAGAATTTGGGTCTCGGGTGATGAATTTGAATTAGGGTTTAGAAAAACAATTTGATGATTTCATGAGATTTTATAAGTTTAAACCAAACAAATTAAAGTTTTTATAAATAAAAAAGATTTATATAATTGGAAAAAGTATTTTAGGGTTTCTTTTTATAAGAAACAAAATATGTTTTAAGAGTATACATAATTTGGAAAGTAAGTTGGAATTTTGGGGTTTTGAAGAAATAAAATTAATAACTGTAAGTTCATTGAGAAATAAAGCAACGGATTAATGTTTTTAACTTTGAAAAAAAGGGATTAGGTTCTGGGATTTTTGAATTAAAAGAACAGAGGAAAATTTAGCTACTTTATAAAAAAAACAAAGAATTTAATACGTACCTTTTTTTTGATGATTCCTCCAAAAATAATTCTTCTTGGATGAACAAGCTCCAAAGACAAGCCTTTTTTTTGCCTTTGAATTGCTTAAATCGTGTTTCTACTCCTTAAAAATCAATTGAATTCAATTATTGCTTTTCCACTTCACTTTCAGATTCAAATTCTCAAAGCTACTGTGAAATTTTTCCTCCTCCAATTTGGTTGCCTTTAGTCCTTATTTATAGAGGTCTTTCTATGTCTAATCCTAATTAATCATGGAAAATAATATTAATAAGAAAAGGAAACCAAAACCTAATTGAATTAGGTTTTGAAAATTTTGCGTCGAAAACAATTGCGTTGCAGAAAAAAATTGCCGCAAGAAAAAATGCACTGGCAAAAAAATTCTGCTGCAGGAAACTGTGGCAGTGGGATCTTTGTGGGCCTGCGGGCAAAATAGAAAATCTATTTTACTCGCAGAAAAATCCTGCGCACAAAATAGAAAAGCTATTCTCCCGCAGGAATTTCCTGTAGGCGAAATGCCCAAGGGCCCGCACGACGATTTTTTCGTCGCCGATTTTTCCGACTCCGATTTTTATTTTTATTTTGATTTTTTGACTTTTATTTGTTTGTTTTTATTTTTTTATTAATAAAAATTAGATACTAAAGAAAAAATTATTTTGGACCAATTAGACATCAAAAATCATTTAGGACTAAAAAAAAATATTTGACCGGATTGGGTCAAAAATTAAGGGGTTATTTCGCCCGCAGGAAATTCCTGTGGGCGAAATGCCCACGGGCCCGAGCGCTGATTTTTTCGACTTCAAATTTAAATTTAAATTTAATTTTTTGACTTTTATTTGTTTGTTTTTATTTTTTATTAATAAAAATTAGATATTAAAGCAAAAATTATTTAATAAAAATTATTTTGGACCAATTAGACAACAAAAATCATTTTAGACTAAATAAAACATATTGGATCGGATTGGGTCAAAAATTAAGGGTCTACAATTTGCCCCCTGCTTGAATGATCTGAAACCTTAGTGAAAGAGAGTGAAAAGCAATAAGACTTATTTTTGAGATTTTGGATTCTGGACCCGAGAGATTTGGACACTCGATCTTAAACTAGACTTGGATACTCGATCCTATCTGGATTTGGATACTCGATCCTAAACTGGATTCGGATACTCGATCTTAACTAGATTTGGATACTCGATCCTAAACTGGTTTTGGATACTCGATCCTAACATGACTTGGATACTCGATCCTAAATTGGATTTGGATACTCGATCCTAAATTTGATTGGGATACTCTATCCTAAATTGGATTGGGATACTCGATCCTAACTTGATTTGGATACTCGATCCTAACTTGGATTCGGATACTCAATTGGGATGCTCCATCCTAATTGGATTTGGATACTCGATCCTAAACTGAATTTGGATACTCGATCCTAAACTGGATTTGGATACTCGATCCTAAATTGCATTGGGATACTCGATCCTAACTTGATTTGGATACTCGATCCTAACTTGGATTCGGATACTCAATCCTAAACTTGATTGGGATACTAGATCCTAACTAGATTTGGATACTCGATCCTAAACTTGATTGGGATACTCGATCCTAACTAGATTTGGATACTCAATCCTAAACTGGATTTGGATACTCGTTCCTAAACTGGATTTGGATACTCGATCCTAAATTGGATTGGGATACTTGATCCAAACTTGATTTGGATACTCCATCCTAACTTGGATTCGGATACTCGATCCTAAACTTGATTGGGATACTCGATCCTAAACTGGATTTGGATACTCGTTCCTAAACTGGATTCGGATACTCGATCCTAAAATGATTTGGATACTCGATCCTAACTTGGATTCGGATACTCGATCCTAAACTTGATTGGGATACTCGATCCTAACTGGATTTGAATACTCGATCCTAAGACTGAATTTGATTTGGATACTTGGACCTGAGATTGGGTACTTAGACCCGAGCTTGAATTGATTTGGGTACTTGGATCCGAAAATAGGTACTTGGACCCAAGAATGAATTTGACTAACCTTTTATTAGTTGAGAAGTCTGACTGCTCCGGCTATTCTATGCATTGTGATTCTTCACCCTCTGAATGGATCTTCATCCTTGGAGATTGGGTCTTCACCCTTGCAAATGGATCTTCATCCTTGAAAATGAATCTTCATCTTTTGACATCGGGTCATTACCCTTGAAAAATGGATCTTCATTTTTTGAAAATCGTGTCTTTACCCTTGAAACATGGGTCTTTATCCATTGGAGGTCGGGTCTTTACCCTGGCTTAAGCTCTTTTAGCTAGATTGGTCTTTTGTCTTTTGCATCTTCATTCTTTTGAGAATTCTAATTTTTATTCTTTTGTTCTTCCTTTTTGCAAAGATTTAGCTATTTTTAATTAGACCTTGTATCCTCTCCTTGCCCCCCCTGTGTGGCAAAATATTTGTAAGTGAGTTTAAAAATATTTGGTATATAAACTCAAAAAATTGAAAAGGAGAAACTTTGCCTTTTGTGTAGGCTCAAACCAAAGATTTTATCCATGCAAGCTTTGATTGATATTTTTCTTGTCTAGTTCTTCGCACAAGCACGCATTTCTTCTCTTTGCCAAATTACTGGAGCTTTCTCAAGTAATGGGCTTTCCATGCCCCCCTGATTTGACATCTTCTTTTGATTCTTTACTTCACAGAGTGTTTGTTGTTCACTTTGATAAAAGAATAGACAATATAAGACAAGAAAGTGTGATGTGATATGCTCATATATGCATGATATGCATGAATAATACTTACAGTTGTTCCATCGACTCACAGACCGAGGAGATTAATGGAAGTGTTCTTATTGGTTCTTTTTGATGCTTGTTCAAGTCTCGCATTGGAATGATCGAAAGCTTTGCATTTGTGGCTTTTATCTTTAAGATGATGAAAACATGAGTGGTGGAGACCCCAAGCAGCATAGCCAGGGATACATCCATAGCATGTCGGCTGATAGCTTCTTCATGACCTTGGCAATAATCATTTCCTTTGCCCAATGTATCCTTTGGAGGTTCAACATATTTCCCTTAACTTGAAGGCTTTGTATGACAAAAACATTTTTCATTTGAAATTTTTTTTTGAATTTTTTGAATTTTAATTTTGAAATCAAATGTTGGCTTTGCCAAATTAATGTCAATGTACCTCAGGACTTGATTTTTCCAAATTAACATATCTATAACATGACAACCCAAGTTACCGTACTAAACTCGGGAATCAATTCTATTTAAGCAAGAATTGTTGCACTTCAGATAGGCACATACACATTACTTGGCCACAGGTTTCATTTGAGTTTAAATATTGTCTATCTCATATGCATGCTTATCCAAACTATTTCCACTAATAGACTCTACCTACCAAGAGAGATCAACAGGTCTTTGATAGGCTTAAAATGGGGTCTATGAGGGACATGGGTTAAATGAAGGCAATTTTGAGATAGGAGCTGATGTGACACAATGGACAAATCCTCACACTAGAAATTTCTTGTTTGAATTTTAGTCAGTTGGGAGCAATCTTTCTAGACTCCAAATTCCTTCTATCTTTTTAGCATTAATCTGGATCTTGATTAGGACAGTTTTTGACCTTGCAAAAAGTTTAAGACCCAAATTTTTCTTACTCTTCCCTCTTCTTTCTCTTTATTTTCCTTACTCTTCCCTTTCTTTGAGCATTTTATCATTTTGTCCTTCTTCCTTGCAGGACTGTTAAGTATAAAATTTTCAAGAACTGAATAGTCTTTCTCCCTTTTCCTTTGATTTTGATTGAATCTTTGGTTGGGTTGGACCAATTCAAGTCACAATGTCCTTATGAACCAAATGGAAGCCTTCTGCTGCTTTAGGTAAAAGAGAACTCAATTGACTTTTTGAACCGCCTTTTTAGGTTTTATCTTTTTTTCTCTTTGTTTTCTTTTCTTCTTTCTTTTCTTTTCTTTTCTTTCTTTTTTCTTTCTTTTCCCTTTTTTCTTTCTTTTCCTTTCTTTCTTCCCTTTTTTGGTTCTAGCTCAAACAAAGTTATCTTGTTTGTACTAACTTGTGCTTCTAATAATGGATGAGTGGAGTAACATAAATTTTCTTTAACAAGGATAAATCATTTGTTACTTCGATGTTGTCTTGGTATATTGGAGATATTAGAAAAACTTCAACTACCCTTATGGTCTTAAAAACATCAACTACCCTTATGGTCTTGAGAACTTCAACTATCTTTATGGTCTTTAGAACTTCAACTATCCTCATGATCTTGACTAATCATTGCTTTCTTTAATCTTCTTGCCTCTTCATCTTAGTGATCATCAGACTTGTTAAAAGTATCACAATAGCTTAGGGTAGGTTGTTGGGGTTATATGCCAATTAAAAGAAAGCTAAAATTTTATGAAGGCTCAAAGGGACAACTAGGGATTGATATTTAATAGGGTGGATACTAGTTGTTGGCTAACCAAACAATGCCTAGATCATCTCTCCCTTAAATAAGCAGAGTTCAATTTCGCCTCAAAAGTTTGTCAAAACATGTTCTAAGATTGACTAGGACCTAGACAAAGATAATTATGCAGGAGCCCTCTCTGAGTAAGCATACACAACTCAATGCTATAGAGCAATTCCCTCACCTAGTAAAGTTATTCGAGTCATGATGCATAAATATATTAACTCATGAATTATCAAGATAGATTCCTCATTGGTTGAGCACCAAAATGAACAAAAACCAACAAAATTTTTTGATAAAAGTAATTTATTCAAACAAATTTAAATTTAAAAAACACGATAGATCCAATTAAATATTAAAGAAAGTAAAGTTGAAAAGCAACATTCAAGCTAAGGAAAGTTCGTTGAGTTGGAGTTAAAGATACTTCATTTTTTTAGACATCTTAAGGGCAAGGATTTTTTTTCCATCATCAAGGATCATTGCTTCATCATCCATAATTGGCCCAAGCTTGCTTAGTAGCACATCATCTTTAGTAGCTTCTCTTTCCATATCATGACAAGATGACAAGATAAAACTCTTCATGAAGGTTGCAAGCGGTGGAACCCTTCCAAATTTAGGCAAAGGATCATTCTTAGTATTGGGCTTATCAGGCTCAGGTAGCTTTCCACTGTCAATCAAATCTTGGATTTTGTGCCTTAAGTGAACACATTTATCTGTCTCATGCCCTTGCATTTGATGGAATTGACAGAAGACCTTAACTTCAAAATTTGGTGTTAGAGGCTTATGCAGAAGCCGAGGTGTCAATGGTTGTAGCAAATCCATCTTTATTAAATTTTCTAACATCTTTGACAAAGGCTCCCCCGAATTTGAAAATTTACGCTTCTTTTTTGGCTTAGTTGTTGTATTTTTCTCAACACCTCCTCTTTCCCTTTGACTTTGCCCACTAGGGTGATAGCTGCTCTTACTGTTCCACTTAGATAGCACATGGTTTAGTTGGTCTTGTAGAATAGGGATTGATCTCTCATTTTTCATTCGATCTCTATCAGTAGACATGGTCCTTGTTAATGCTGCCTTTTCCTTCTTTCTTATGTCAATGGGAGATGCCTCATTAGCATTGTTGATGATCTCTAGAATTTGAATCAACTGGGTCTTCATAATTTCAACGAATTGATCTTGTAGCTCAGCCATCCTGCTTTGACAACTTCATCGATTATATCCCTTAGCTGGTTTGCATCCATCCTTCCAATCAAGCACTTGAATAAAAAATTAGTGTTGTAGGTGATATCGTTGTATGCTCTCGAATTGCTGTACCTTAGGTCTATGAGCCAGAAAGGATCAATGGTATGAGATGCAAATGTATGTATGTACGCAAACAACAAACAAGGATAATTAGGACATTCCTTCCAACCTTATAACATCCACACACGAATGGCGAGTCTCTTTTCCTAGGTATATGGTTAACAAAATACCAACATGGGGTATCTTGCTTTCGAATAATTCCCTCGAACGTTTCAACCAATAGTTATATTTTCAAAAATTGAAATCAATCTATGATAATTCCCATTAATTAGGTTTTAATCCATTCAACCAACTAAAGTAGCCTTTATGCTATATTGGATTAAAACTAAATTAAGAGGTTTATTATAGATAGATTTCTCACTTGAAAAAGGTAACTAATGGTTCATGCCAAAAACAAGCCCATGGTTAACTTATTCTTAGTATAAACTAGACCCACAATTGATTTTTGGTATTTCATAATTGACCTAAATAATTTGTAAGCTCTTTGTAAGAAAAGGTTGGGTGAAAATAATTTTGTTTCTAAGCCCATTGTAAAAGATTTTAGAAAAATGGATTTTGGGCTTAGTATTTGGGCCATGGGCCAAAGAATTTTGGATTTGTTTTTAGAAAAAGTCTTATGTCCAAAGATCATCTTGAAAAATTTTGAAAATAGTTTTGGTCTTTTGGATTTTAAAGAAAAATTTATTTTGAGCTTACAATATACTTAGGTCATATTAGAAAAAGAACAAACCAAATAAGCCATGATTTAGACTAAGATAAACTAACCATAGTCAAACAACATGCATTTGGGGTAAAACCTAAGGAAAGTAACTAGGCCAATTACATGAGCTTTAGTCTTTGGGTTAAAAGGCTTAGGTTCCCATAGCAAGTATATACCAAACGGTACGAGGCTATGAGTGGTTATGTCATGCTCGACCTCCATACCTTGAGTGAAAGTATGATATCCCTTACATAACATAACACGGGCGTCCTAACTCACGAACACAATGCAATCTAAGATGATGCAATGGATAATGACACTATAAGAAAGAATAGAATAATAAAAAGTCCAACGGAATCAACTTCTCTTATCCCCAGTGGAGTCGCCACTGTGAGCGAGGATTTTAGCCCCCACTCCCGGTGGAATGGTTCTTGCGACTTTGGCACTGTTTAGGCTCGGGGCCTTAGAGAACACGGACCTAGGTCCAGAGAAAATGGAATCTCCACCCGGATGGGCCGAGAAAAAGAAAGGGGTGGATGACTCGATTCCTAAGGAATCCTCAACCCCTTAATGGGTTCGAAAAGTTGGGTACGTGTGGGGAAGGTGAGAAATGGCCCAGCACCCCCACAATGCCCAGTTCATTGGAACCAGCCTCCTTTACAGGTCTTAATATTATAAAATTCTTAAATATAACAACATTATCCATACTCACACAATAAAAAGAAAGCATCATTATATTAATATCAAAGCAATGTCCAAACAAAACAAAATAAATAAATGGACACCCATGCAAAGATGGAAACATGTTCTTACATCACATGCCTAGATAGGACACCCACCGAAAGGTAGAAACATGACCTTTACATAAGTTCTAAGATGGAAAAGCAAATTAAATTACATGATGTTTCACTAATGAGGTACCCACCAAGTGGAAACATAGCTCTTACAACTTTTGGAAATCTAAATTAATTGATAAAAGTAAATAATCATTCATCATAAATAAATCATTCATCAAAGCTATTAATTAAAATATAAACATCCATCCATGATAAATT
Organism: Garcia nutans; assembly: GCA_947685225.1. Classification (NCBI taxonomy): domain Eukaryota; kingdom Viridiplantae; phylum Streptophyta; class Magnoliopsida; order Malpighiales; family Euphorbiaceae; genus Garcia; species Garcia nutans. The sequence goes on from CANTUV010000003.1 coordinate 11,814,286, forward strand.
AAATAAATCAAGTATTGAAATTAAATAAATTAAAACATAAGAGATAAATTAAAGCAAAATCAAATATGGAATTGAATAAAGCAAATAAAAGCCCAATTATAGCTACTGTAATTTTTTTATGGAATTAAAATAAATTAGGGTTTTATGTTTTAAAAGGTTGGTAAGACTCTTTGATTAACTAAATTAATATTTGAACGGTGAGATCATAAAACTAGGGTTTTAGACACTTTGAAATTGTTTTGATTTGTTGTTTTAAATGGTGATTTCAAGCCACTGTGTAATTTTAAAATATTTATATTTTTATGGTTTTTTAATGTTTTCAAGGATTAGGGCTTAGAAAAAATTAAGATTTAAGGTTTTAAAGGAGTTAGAGTTTATTATTATAGGTTTAGAAATTGAATTAGGGTTTTAGTATTTTAGAATTTGGGTCTCAGGTGATGAATTTGAATTAGGGTTTAGAAAAACAATTTGATGATTTCATGAGATTTTATAAGTTTAAACCAAACAAATTAAAGTTTGTATAAATAAAAAAGATTTATATAATTGGAAAAAGTATTTTAGGGTTTTTTATTATAAGAAACAGAATATGTTTTAAGAGTTTACATAATTTGGAAAGTAAATTGGAATTTTGGGGTTTTGAAGAAATAAAATTAATAACTTTAAGTTCCTTGAGAAATAAAGCAACGAATTAATATTTTTAACTTTGAACAAAATGGATTAGGTTCTGGGATTTTTGAATTAAAAGAACAAAGGAAAATTTAGCTACTGTATAAAAAACAAAGAATTTAATACATACCTTTTTTTTTATGGTTCTTCGAAAAATAATTCCTCTTGGATGAACAAGCTCCAAAGATAAGCCTTTTTTGCCTTTGAATTGCTTAAATCGTGTTTATGCTCCTTAAAAATCAATTGAATTCAATTATTGCTTTTCCACTTCACTTTCGAATTCAAATTCTCAAAGCTACTGTGAAATTTTTCCTCCTCCAATTTGGTTGCCTTTGGTCCTTATTTATAGAGGTCTTTCTATGTCTAATCCTAATTAATCACGGCAAATAATATTAATAAGAAAAGGAAACCAAAACCTAATTGAATTAGGATTCGAAAATTTTACATCGGAAAAAATTGCGCTGCCAAAAAAAATTAACGCAAGAAAAAATGCGCTGGCAAAAAAATTCTGTCGCAGGAAACTGCGGCAGTGGGATCTCAGGGCGAAATAGAAAAGCTATTTCACCCGCAGGAATTTCCTGCCGGTGAAATGCCCACGGGCCCGCGCTACGATTTTTTCGTCGCAGATTTTTCAGACTTTGATTTTTATTTTTATTTTTATTTTTTCACTTTATTTGTTTATTTTTATTTTTTATTAATAAAAATTAGATACTAAAGCAAAAATTATTTTGGACCAATTAGACAACAAAAATCATTTAGGACTAAAAAAAAATATATTGGACCGGATTGGGTCAAAAATTAAGGGGTTATTTCGCCCGCAGGAAATTCCTGCCGGCAAAATGCCCACGGGCCCGCGCAACGATTTTTTCGACTCTGATTTTAATTTTAATTTTAATTTTTTGACTTTTATTTGTTTATTTTTATTTTTTATTAATATAAATTAGATACTAAAGCAAAAATTATTTAATAAAAATTATTTTGGACCAATTAGACAGCAAAAATTATTTTAGAATAAATAAAATATATTGGACCGGATTGGGTCAAAAATTAAGGGTCTACAGCCATGAAGTGAAAAAATATTTTTGAGCCCATTAAGGTTGAATTTTTAGCCATAAGAAAAGGATTTTGGACCGATATTTGAAAAGATTTTGTGTCGAAAAGACCATCTTTAAAAAGAGTTTGAAAATAATTTATTGTTTTGGGTTTCAAAAGAATAATTTTATTTTGGGCTTACACCATAATTAGGTTATATTAGGAAAAAAAAATAAACTGAATGGGCCATAACTCAAACAAAAATATGTTAACCATAGTCAGATAGCAATCATATTAGCTAAACCTAAGGAGAGTTACTAGGCCAATTACATGGCCTTTAGTCTTCGGGATGAAAAGCTTAGGTTCTTATAGCAAGTATATACCAAAAGGTACGAGGCTATGAGTGGTTATGATATGCTTGATCTCCATACCTTGAGTGAAAGTATGATATCCCTTATACAACATTACACTAGTTACAAATGGCATCCTAACTCATGCACACAATGCAATGTAAGTGATGCAATGCATAATATTTTAACAAGAAAGAATAAAATAATATAAAGACCAATGGAATCAACTTCTCTTATCCCCAGTGGAGTCACCACTATAGAAAAAATAATACAAATATCAATAAAAATAATTGAATAATTAAAATAAAGATAAATGAACACATCTTAATATTAATATGATAATGAATTATAGGACACAATGTGCACAACGATCCTGCTAGCCAGTTAGTAGACGGGGTCCAGGAGGAGTGCCTCCGAAAGGTAAATGATTTATAAGATAGGGTTTTGTTGGGGAATTAGGGTTTATACCTAAAGTAGGATTTAATATTTACACAAATTAAGGCTTTTCATAAACTAGGGTTTTTGGTAACAAAATATGTGAAATATAAGATTAGGGTTTTAATATGAAATTCTAAAATCAAACTTACAATTAAAAGTACAGTAAATAGAATAATAAAGGGGATCAATGGAATTTAATTAGAATGAGTTAACAAAGATTTACCTGCATTACTGGCTCTACCAAGTTAAATTTACTGAATCAAGCTTGATCGTTTAATGTGTTAGAAAGCTTGAATCATTGAAGGTTCTTGGCTACTACTAAAAATAATCCAAAGATTATTTGATGATTACTCTCAGTTTGACGTTTTGTTTGCAATGTATTGATTATGTGTTCTTTTTTGGTTTCCTGCTCTCAATTGCTTTTCTTGCTTTTATTTTCTAAAAGTGGCTGCTGCTTTTTTTTTAAAATTTTGTTGATGCTTTAGTATTTATAGACTTGTTTAGGGCATCAGTTTAAAGATTCCTAATTAACTAAGGTAAGTCTTAAACTATTTGAGCCATCCAAGCCCTATTAGGACTAAAAGTCCTTAAACAGTGGTCAACCAAAGGCCAATTTGACATGAGGTCAGGCTCATGTCAAATTGTCTAAGTGCCAATTCGACATGAGCCTTAGCTCATGTCAAATTCTAAAGCCAATTCGACATGAGTCTATGCTCATGTCGAATTGGAAACAATTCGACATAAGCATAGGCTCATGTTGAATTGGCACACCAATTCAGCATGAAACTTAGGCTGACCCAACTATTTTGGCCTTTGGATCAAACCAGAGCCAATTTAGGCTTTTTTAAATTGTATTTCACTTTAATTTGGAATTTTTAAATTCAATCATCTTACTTAGGGTCTTTTCAAATAGGACCAACCTAATTTTGGGCTTTAAACTAGGTTTATGCTTTTAAAGATGGACCAAATTTAGCTTAGCCTCTATTAATTAGGATCAAATTTGCTTAGGGCCAAAATTAAGGGTCTACAGTTGGCCCCCTGCTTGAATGATCTTGAATTTGTTCAGAGAGTGAAAAGCAATAAGACTTTGATCTGATCTTGGATGAGGATTGGTTTTGGACCCGTGATTGGATTTGAGTTCTAAACCCGCGACTTGGATTTGGGTTTTAGACCAGAGGCTTGATTTGGGTTCTGGACCTGAGGTTAGATTTGGATTTTGGATCTAAGAGTGGATTTGGTTTCTAGGCCCGAGACTAAATTTGGGTTCTCAACTAGAGACTGGATTTTCATTTTGGACCCAAGATTAGATTTGGGTTCTTAACTTGAGATTGGATTTGGGTTCTAGACCCTAATATTTTTAGGTTTTAGACCTGTTGAACTACTCAGATATTCAAAAAGACTATTAGGAAACTCTAATATCCCAATAGGCTCATCAGGCGACTCTATATATTGATAAAATTACCCAAGAAACAAAACCATTGAGCGACTCTAATATCTCAATGAGTCACTGGGCAACTCTAATATCCCAACAATTTTATCGAGCAAATTTAATATCTCGATAAAATTGTCAAGCAACTCTAATATCTTAGTGAGTGAAAAAAGCCATCGAGTGACTCTAATATTCTAATGAAATCCACTAAGCGACTTTAATATCTTGGCAAATCAAAATAGTCATTGAGTGACTTTAATATCTCGATGAAAACTACCAAGTGACTCTAATATCTTAGTAGGATAGTGAGAAACTCTAATATCTCACTAGAAACAAACCTGATTACTTCAAAGAGTTAAGAAAAACTAGATCAACTTCAACTCTTCTAGCTTTATTAATCTTCTATCATTTGAGAATTTTAGCTTTCTTCTAGCCACTTGTTCCATGAATTTTGTTGACCTTCTATCATCTGAGAATTCTGGCTTTCTTCCAGCCACTCATTCCATTCTTCAATGGATTTTGTTGATCTTCTATCATTTGAGAGTTCTAGCTGTCTTATTGTCCTATTCTTTTAGTTCTTTAACTATACAAAAAATTTAGCTATTTTTAGCTAACCTTCATATCCTTTATTTTCCCCTTGTGTGGCAAAGTATTAAAAGTTTAAAAATGCTTTGTACATGTAGAAACTAAAAAATTGAAAAGTTTTGCCCCCTATGTAGGTTTAAACCAATGATTTTATTCCCATTGAGGCTCTGATTAATGTTTGTATTTTGTCTAGTTCCTTGTATTAGCATGCATCTCTTCTTTCTTTTACAATGGCCTTTTCATGCCTCCTGATTCCATATATGCTTTTGATTGTTTACTTTATAGTGTTTTATTGTTCATTTTGATAAAGAATTGGCAATATCAGGCAACAATATGCAGTGTGACATGCTTATGTATGTATGGTATGCATGGATGATACTTATAGTGGTTCTATTCACTTACAGACTGAGGTCATAAGCCAAAGCACTCCCATTGGTTCTTTCCATATGCTCGTTTAGGTCTTGACTTAGAATAGTAGAAGCCTTTACATCAATGGCTTTATTTCTAAAATATTTTAAACATGGGTAGTGGGGGACCAAGCGCGGTAGCTAGAGGCATAAGAGATGCTCATTTCAGCCCATGATTCAATATATTAGTAGGTAACTTCTCCATAAACTTGCAAACATTTCTTTCACTATCTTATCTTTTCCCAAAGTTTCCTTTAAGGTTTGACATTAAAATGTACTTCCATAAGCTTGAAGGCTCATGCAATAAGAAACCCTTCTTTTTAAAAAAAAAATTAAAATCACATTTTGGCTTTGTCAAATTAGTGTCATTATACCTCAAGCCTCAATTTTTCCAAATTAATATATCTATAACATGAGAACCATAGTTACAATACTAAACTTGAGAATCATTTCCATTTGAGCAAGAACTATTGCAGTTCAAATAGGTACATGTTCATTACTTGGCCAAAGGTCTCATTGAGTTTAAATATTGCCTATCTCATATGGATGCTCATTCAAACTATCTCTACTAATAGACTACGCCTACTAAGAGAGATCAACATGTCTTTAATAGACTTAAAATGGAGTCTACAAGGAACATGGGTTTAATTGAAGGCCATTCTTAAATTGAAGCTAATGTGATACTACTAACAAATCTTCACACTATAAACTTTCAGTTTATACCATATGATGTTGGAGGTATTCTTAAACTCTGGGCATCACTTCCATCTTATTGCTTCATGAAAACATAGAGCTCATCTTCTTGATAGAAATCTAGATTTGATTAGGATGATCTTTTCTTTTGCAAAAAAAATTTGAAACATTATTTTTCTTCCCTTTTCTTTCTCCTTTCTTTCTATTCTTCTTTTCTCTTTTTTTTTCTTTTTTCTTTTCTTTTTTTGGGACATGGCATTCCATTATTCCACCCTTTTTCCCTTTTGTGGGACTTTTCAAGACTATTGACTTGGAGTTGTGTTGGATATCATGAACTAAATAAAATATGGTCTTTCTCCTATTTCTTTGATTTTAGCTAAGTCTCTAGTTGGGATGTGCTAATTCAAGTGAAAACCTTCTACTGCTTTGGGTGAAAAGAAATCAGCTGACTTCCTGAACCGCCCTTTTGTTTTTTTTTTCTTTTTCTTTTTTTTTCTACCTCTAAGAGAGTTGTCTTATTTGTACCATTCTATGCTTCTAACTATTGATGAGTAGAGTAGAGTGAGTTCACTTCAACAAGGATGAATCCTTTGTTGCCCTGATGTCATCTCAATATGACCTATAGTCTTGATTGTGCATTCCTTTCTTTAATCTTCTTGCCCTTTTACCTTAGTGATCATCAAACTTGTCATAAGTGTCACAACAACATAAGGTAGGTTATCAGGCTTACAAGCCAATAAAAAGAAAGCTAAAATCTTATGAAGGTTCAAGAAGACAAATAAGGGATTGATGTTAACAGGGTGGATATTAGTTGTTGGCTAACTAAACAATGCCTAGATCATCTCTCTCTTAAATAAGCAGAGTTCAATTTTTCCTCAAAAGTTTGTCAAAGTGTGTTCTAAGGTCGACTAGGACAATGGTAATAATGCAAGAGCCCTCTCTAAGTAAGCATACATAGCTTAATGCTATAGAATAATTCTGTCATCTAGTAAAGTCATTTAAATTATGATTTATAGATAAACTAATTTATGAATATCAAGCCCAACTCATCATCGGTTGAGCACTAAAGTGAGAAAAGATCAACAAAAACAAAAATGTAACAGAAATAGTTTATTTACAAAAATGTTAATTGGAAAAAAAATTTATTCCAAAAAATATCAAAGAAAGAAGAAGTAAAATAAGAAACACTTAAGTCTAAGGAAGTTTGTTAAATTGTAGTTGAAAAAGTTTCATCTACTTTGGCATATTAGGGGCAAGGATTTTTCCATCATCAATGAGGTTTTACATTATCTATTTCAAAATGGTCATCACCTCCTATTGCGCTCTAATTAATACTACTACAAAGCGACACTCACAAGTATATGAGGCTATTACAACAATGGTGATCGCCCCAAGTTCTTCTCACAAGGAAGGAATTGCTTGTAATAGTTCAATTAACATGAAATAATAAAATTAAGTGTGTGGTTGGATTGGCGAATTGTAATTAACTTTAAAAGTGAAAACGAGTGAAGTTGTGCAAGATAAATTCAATTATGGAAATGATGCCTAGGGTCGTAGGTCCATTTAATCAAATGTTTAATTCTCAAATTATCCATTAAGATAACCTTGTATATTAATTTGTTCCATAAGGTTAATTAGTCAATTACCAATTCATTAGTTTTCACATTCATGAATTAACAACAACCAATTATTTTACATTACCAAATTAATAAAACCCTAGAACGTATATTTCTAATTCATTCTTAGGGTAGTCAATTGCATAGTTCCGATATCAAACTTCACCTCTCGGTTCGTCATTCAATATTAAGTAACCAATAGGTGGCGAATTTATCAATCTACCCTTAATTCCAATGCAATCAACCAATGACAAGGTATATTAATGGAATCATCAAATTAAGTCATTTAATCAAATATACTACAACCCAAGGCATGAGTAAATTAGCTCATCATCAACTTTAAACAAATATTCATTTCAATATAAACCAAATCAAAATTATTTATTGCAATATTAATGTTCTTAATACAACAACAACAATAAAGAAATGTATTAAAAGAAAGAGTTTGAAAAACCCCTTTTGAAGATGCTAAGAGTTGGACTCTTTGTCTCTTTCGTAGCTCCCTCTTTGATGTGTGATAAGGAACTTCCAAGCTCTCTTGAATCAATGGCTCTCTTCTTGAAGGATGAATGATAACTTTCTCAAGCTTACAACTCTTCAATCAAGCCTCTTTAAACCCTAATCCTCAAGAACTTGATAACTCACTTTGATCCCAAGAATTGTATTTTTTCTTGTTTATGGAAGAAAATGGTGAATGGAGATGGTGAGAATGGTGTCTTCCTCTCCCAAGCAAGAACCAAGGAAGAAGATGATGATGTGTAGAGAATGTCCACCCCAAAGATATCTTCTCTTTCCATGCTCCTCCACTTCCACTCTTTTCAATATTTTAAGACACCCACTCACTCTTGTCTCCCACTTTTTTATTTGTTTAATATTTCTTCCATAAATCCATCCACCTTTCACTCCTTTTTATTATTTCTTTTCAAAAGATAATGCATCTTGTCCCCCACTTGTCCATACCTCGTGCAAAATAATTCAAACATATCAAGGGTGATCAAGGGTGACATGGCCAAGCTCTTGGCCATGTCTCTCACTTTTCTTGGGACACGGCGAAGCTTGCTGGCCGTGTCCATTGCTACTCCCCTTCTTTCTTTCTTCTCAAGAGGTGACACGACCAAGCTCCTGGCCATGTCATGTGACACGGGCAGTGGCTTAGCCGTGTCTTGTGAGGGTGTCTCTTTCTACTTCTTTCTTTTCATTCTTTGCTTTTATTCCTTAAGTGAGACACGGCCAGTGGCTTGGTCATGTCTCATGCCAGTGTCAGCTTCTGCCCAATTTTGCTTGAGGGACAAGACCAAGCTTGGTTTGTCCTGGCCATGTCCTACCTTATCCTTGGCCTCTTTTGCTTTTGATGAGAGACACAGCCAAGCCATGTCTAGCTTGGCCGTGCCACATGCTTTTCTCCAACAAGGCTTCATCAAATTTTAGTTAATGCTCCATCAATTGCACCTCAACCTAGATCAACCACTTCAAACAAACTTAAGCATAAATTAACATGAAAATTAACTTAAAATCAATAGGAACATCATAAAAATTATATACAAAATTGATCTAAACAACTACCCCATACTTAATCCTTTGTTTATCCCCAAGCAAAGTTAAAATCAAAACAAACTAAAACAAGAAAAATTTAGTTAAGTTCAAGAGTTATAAGGATGTATCAAGACTCCCAATTCCTTAAATCCACAATCATTACCAATGTTATCACTCCCTCACAAGCTCTTTAAAGTGTTTAGTAAGGTAGTGTTTGCACTCATAACATTCAATGACAGATTATCACCATAGGCTTGCTTGTCAATCAAATCTCTACCACTAAATTTCAATCAACCATCAATCATAAGGTCTTTTATATGATTGTAATGGGGCTAAGGTAAGGGTATGACATTCTGAAGTGTGAGTTTGTCCACTAAGTTCAAGAGCACTTTAAGAATGAAAGAAGCAACACAATACAACTGAGCAATCCCAAAACATCTCCCACTCACCAACCACTACACGTTTAACGAACTTTGTATAGGGAAACCAATTATTAAATTTGCAATGATCATCCCCAACTTATATTAACCCTACGGAAGAAAATAATAACTTCTATTATTTTAATTTTTTTGTCATTATTTTTTTAAAGTTCCAAAATAGGGTTTACAGCTAAAGAACACAACAATTTGCAATTTGACACCCACTAATTTTACACTTTATTTAACACAACACTCAATCGTTAATGCTCTTAAAATGGTCTTGACCTAATGAAAGCAGAAGAGACAAAATATAATGGTTCAAGGCTATTAGTGTTGTGAAAAAGAAAGAAAAGGAGAAATGAAATAGGCTCAAAATTAGTTAACTAAATTCAGATATAAGGTTGGTCTTTTAAGTCAAAATTGGTACCCTAATTGCCTTAATCATATTGATGCCCAATCAAAATTTTCATGTATTCTCAAAATGCATGTCAAAGCAAGTTCTAGCAATTTATCGATCAAAGATGTTCACACATAGAAAGAATAATGAGTTGATATCCAACTTACTAGGTGCAATTCCTCACAAATTTAAAGGCAATGCAAGGAAAATCCATCTAAATCAACAATAAGCACCAATTTCATCCAATTCTCAATTTATGCTTCAAAAATTAAAAGGTTATCTATCAATAAACTTATAACAATTGAACTTATCAATATCCATCAAAACAAATTATAGAACAAAGCACAAAACTTAACAAAACAACTATGACAAAAACTTAAGAAAAATAGACAATTTGCATTTATGAACCAAAGACTTAGCACACACCCTACACTTTAAGATTTACATTGTCCTCAATGGAAACAAGGATAATGAATAAGATAATGAGTTAAGATAATGAACAAGAAAAAGAGTTAAGGTACAACCTGTTTTCCATCGTTCCCTTGTGAGGCAAATGCTACCTTTTCATCCACAAACATCAATTGTTCAATAACAAAATGCAATATATAAAGAATAACCAAAACATAAAGTGTTAACATCAAAAGCAGTAAATAAAAATAACAATGAAAATATCCGATAACTTAAAATAAGAAAGTAAGAAGTGTTCTCAAAAGGCTGAAGCTGATGTGATCTATGGTGATGAAGGATGTGACGATGATGCAGCTGAATGATGGACTTAGAATCTTTATGAGGTTGCTATTGATTTGTTCTAACTGGGCGAGGACTTCAGCATGATTACGATCCACCTTATTTTCCAATGCTTCAATCCTATTAATAATCTCCTGATTATCCGGCGCCGGAGCATCTTCATTCAACCCGAGGGAATCCGAGTCTGACTCCTCATCAACTCGTGGCCTCTTTTGCCAGTCCTTAGGTGCAACCTGCTCATCTGAACGCATAACATAAGCCCATTTCCTTTTTACAACCATGTGCATCTTTTTTAGGGTAGCAAGATCCAATGAATCACTCCCGAAAATTTTAGTCATTTGGCAAGAGCTCGGATCAAATCCATCAATAAGTGTTATAGCCAAGGTGGTCACCAATCCACCTATGCAAACTGTGCTCTTTTTCCTATTTGCTACACTATCAAACACATTGGCAAACCAATAGCCAGCACTTACGGGTGTAGCATTGCTAGCACAATCTAGGAAAAATAGCTCATTTAGTTCCACCACAACCGTGCTTTCCTTCCTTGCAAAGAACCCACAAGACATAAATCGATGTAGATACATCAAGGCGAGATTTATCAATTTGGTTGCTTTGGCCGATTTGGCCACATACATACCCCTCGAGTCGATCCCCCCATGTGAATTATTGTTTAAAACCTTTAAGAATACATTTTTTTCCCTTCTTGGTGAAAACCAAAAATAGCATTTAATTGCTCAATATCAAGAACACATTGTTTTCCAAGCAATTTAAAGCTAAACCTAGTGCAAATCTTTGTTTCATTTCTTTCAACCTTAAGGGAGGTTAAAAATTCAATGGTGAGTTCTTGGAATTGCAAAGGTTTAAGGAAAACTAATTTTTCCCATCCAAGGTTTTGAACATATGTAGCAAAGTTGTCTCTAATTTAGAGAGTATCAAGGGATTCATTGCTCACATACCTTGTCGGGAAGAAACCCCATGCTAAAAGAGTGGACCTCTTTGAAGATGATGAAGAGGAAGATGGAGTTGATGTTGGAGGTTGCCTCCTCTTGTGGCGAAACACCATTTTTGTTCTAGGCATATTGATATTTTTGGTGAAAATTGAAGCTTTGATGAATTTTATTGATTTTTGATGAGAAAAGTAGAAGATTTAGTGGGTTTAATTTAGTTTTGGTTAAGAAAAATGAAGAATTTGGTGGGATTTTGGAGTTTTTAGAAGATGGGTATGGAGGTTTTAGAGAGAGAAAGCTGAGAGAGAGAGAAAGAAAAGGGAGGATAAGGTTTGAAAATGAAAGAAAAGATGCTGGAAATCAAGTTTTTAGAGCTTAAAAACAGAGGTGACACGACCAAGCTTGAAATGGCTTGGGCGTGTCTGATGGGTTTAGTGGGACACAGCCAGTGGCTTGGCCGTGTCCCTAAAATGTGTCTGCTACTGTAAAAATGGTTGCAAGGACAAGAATGTAACATGGGCATAGGCTTGGTCATGTCTATGTGACACGGCCAAGGACACAACCAAGCCTTTTGGCTGTGTTTGAGCCTAGATTTTTTAGGCTTGCTTGACACGGCCAGTGGCTTGGTCGTGTCAAGTGGCAGTGTCCTTCACTACCATTTTGGCTTTGAATTTTTTTTAATAATATGGTTTATTTGTGTCACCAAATCTAAGAAATACATTCTTCTTCCTTGCTTAACCTTGAAACACATCCAAGAAAAATAAAAATTGATCAAAGCACCCATTCCATTTTATTTAAACCAAACATGAAATTAAAATTGCTAAACATGAAATTGTGACTATGAAAAAAAATGCAAACAGATGGGTTGCTTCCCATTTAGCGCTTCTTTAATGTCGTGTAGTTGGACATTGTTGCATTATTTGTCAACAAACACCACACTTTCCACCATTTTTGCAACTTCTATTTCTTCAAAGTAGGGCTTCACCCTTTGTCCATTTACCTTAAACGTCTCCTTGGTTTTTAAATTAAGCAACTCAACAACCCCATAAGGGATTGTTTGAATTACTTGAAAGGGTCCACTCCAACAAGACTTCAATTTTTCAAAAAACAACCGCATTCTTGAATTGAAGAGAAGGACTTTCATTCCCGGTTCAAAAGTCCTTCGAAGGATCATCCTATCATGTATAGCTTTTGTATTTTCCTTGAAGATCCTCCAACTATCATAGGCTTCATTCCTAAGCTCATCAAGCTCGAAAATCTGAAGCATTCTTTGCTCCCTTGCTCCATCCAAGTCCATATTTGTGGTCTTTATTGCCCAATAAGCCTTGTGCTCTAATTCCACCGGGAGGTGGCAAGCCTTGCCAAAGACCAACCTATAGGGACTCATTCCCAATGGAGTTTTAAAAGTATTCCTATAAGCCCACAATGCTTTTGAGAGTCGGATTAACCAATACTTGTTATGCTCACCGTCTTTTCCAAAATCCCCTTGATTTGCTTATTTGAGATCTCGGCTTGCCCGGACATTTGGGGATGGTATGGAGTTGCCACTTTGTGTCGGATGCCCATCTTGGTCATCAAATTTTCAAACCATTTGTTGCAAAAATGGCTTCCTCCATTATTCACTATTGCCTTTGGGGTTCCAAACCTTCTCAAAATATTCTCCTTCAAGAATTTCAAAACAATGTTAGCATCATTAGTCCTAGTGGGAATAGCCTCAACCCACTTGGACACATAATCCACTGCTAGAAGGATATATTCAAAACCAAAGGATTTGGGAAATGGCCTCATGAAGTGTATTCCCCATACATCAAAAATTTCAACCACAACAAAAATGTTGAGGGCATTTTATTCCGTTTGCTAATGTTCCCTACTTTTTGGCATTTATCACATCTTATACAAAAATGATAAGCATCCTTAAAAAGAGTAGGTCAATACAAACCACTTTGAAGAACCTTCTCGGCGGTCTTTTTTCCTCCAAAATGTCCCCTGCAATACATATTGTGGAAAAATTGCAGCACTTGCTTTTGTTCATCTTCCGGCGCACATCTTCTTATGACTTCATCCTTGTAAATTCTAAACAAGTACAATTCATCCCAAATATAATACTTACATGTATGTAGGAACCTCTTCTTTGCTTGGAAACTCAAATCCTTTCTCACAACACCACAAGAAATATAGTTAGCAATATTTGCATACCATGGTGCTTGAGTTAAAGAAAACAAGTGTTCATTCGAAAATTTTTCGAAAGCATTTTCAAAAGCAAATTTTACATCTTTATCATAAGAGTTAATTCTAGAAAGATGGTCGGCCACTACATTCTTGCTTCCTTTCCTATCTTTGATTTCAACATCAAATTCTTATAACATCAACACCCACCTAATGAGCCTAGGCTTAGCTTGTGGTTTGGTCAACGGATATTTCAAGGCCATATGATCAGAAAATACTATGACCTTAGAACCTATCAAGTAATATCTAAATTTGTCCAGTGCAAATACCACAGCTAACATTTCTCTCTTAGTGGTCATGTAATTTACTTGTGCATCATTTAAGGATAAACTTGCATAATAAATTACACACATCAACTTGTTCACTCTTTGGCCCAACACAGCTCCAATGGCATAATTCGATGCATTGCACATAATTTCAAATGGCAAATCCCAATTTGGGGCAACAATTATAGGGGCAGAAGTTTATTTCTCTTTCAAAATTTTAAAAGCTTCTAAGCACTTTTCATCAAAAACAAATGGGACATCTTTTCCTAGCAAATGACACAAAGGTTGGAACACTACAAAAATATTCGGCATTTGCGACGGAAATCTGCGACGGACATGTTTCCGTCGCAAATTTGCTACGGATCTGCGACGGATTTGCTATGGAAGGACAAGTCAGAGGAATTTTGAGAAATTGGTCGCAAATCCGTTGCAAATCCGTCGCAGATTTGCGACGAAAATCATTCCGTCGCAAATAATCGTCGCAAAAGTTGGCGCGTAAACTTGGCGCGAGAGAAAACACTAAAAAAACCAATTTGCAACGGAGATCTGCTACCGTCTATTGCCGTCACAAATTTCACTATAAAAATATTCAGAATTCTGCGACGGAAATCTGCGACGGACATGTTTCCGTCGCAAATTTGCTACGGATCTGCGACGAATCTGCGACGAAAGGACGAGTCAGAGGAATTTTGAGAAATTGGTCGCAAATCCGTTGCAAATCCATCGCAGATCTGCGACGAAAATCAGTCCGTCGCAAATAATCGTCACTAAAGTTGGCGGGATTACTCCCGCCGAGAATTTTGCGAAAAATTTTACGTCGCAAATCCGTCGCAGATCCGTAGCAAATTTGCGACGAAAACATGTCCGTCGCAGATTTTTGTCGCAAATGTCGAATATTTTTGTAGTGTTCCTCAGTTAAACCTCTGATTGGGCTTTACCAAGAAGGCACTCATAATGTAGTAGGCATTCCCCATTGTAAAGGTCCGTGCTGCAGTTTCTCCCTTTTTAAGTTGGAAATGAATTAATGTTAAATCTTAGTCGGTTTAAATTCTTGTGTTTATTTATTTATTTATTTATTTATTTTTGTTTTTTTGTGGTTTGTGGTTTGTGCAGCTCACCACCCAAGTATTAATGCTGCTGTTGAATTACTTAGACAAGGTCTATTTCTTATTTCATAGTATTTACTTTTGTATACAATGTATAGAATTCCTTATTTGTTTTGAAGTTGGTGTTTAATTTTTTAATTATATTGTTCTCCTTTGGACTGATCTTAGGCATTACTGAATTGAATGTTGAGCCATACGATGAAGATCAGGGGACGGGTGATTTACGATATGTTCAGGTGATTAATGCAGTTATCTATCATTATCAAAATAAGATAGTTGGGTTCATCAATCCTTGATTGTAGAATTCTGTGTAATTTTGATTATTGTGTGTTTTTGGAATGATGATTATCCCGCAGATGGCTGTGACAAATTACAATATTTCTCTTCCTGCATTGGAAAGATATAAAAATGGTTGTTCTCTTAGCTTATGATTTTATTTTCTGCATTGCTTTTATAGACTGTATGATTTTGATCTGCTTAAAATTGCCATAACTAAATAATCTACTTTCTTTAATCTTTTATTATAGGTAAAGTACAAGTTCCTTTAGTTTGGAATTCAAGAAATGAGAACTCTCCTAACGTTGGTAAATTAAATGCCTTGGCTAATGTGAGCTCACAGTTTTTGCATTACTTTCTCAACACTATCATTCTATTTAAATAACATATTTGATTGCAAATTACCATGTTTCACAGTACTTGTGGAGATAAATGGTGGAGTATAAAGTGATGCACATTTCATTCACTCTATATGGGCTAACTTTCAGACATCAACTAGCAATGTGAGTTGAAAGTTCTTTTATGGATAAATAGAATATAATAATTTGGTGCATGCTTTCTTGCATGAGAAGTGCTTATTGATAAAAAAAATGATAGAAGCATAGTATCTATTTCTGTGTTATCAGATTATAAGATGCCCAATTGTAAGAACAATGCAATTAAAACTTCCATATTTTCTTCATGAAAAATACTTCAAATTTTTTTGGATTCTCGGTTTGGGAACAAACTGTGACATAGAAATTGAATTTTGCAATAGTGCTAACTCTACATAACAGTCACATTATCCTGTTGAATAACTGACAAGAATTTGTCAGCTCTTATGTTCTAAAGCATTTTTTATTTGAAACTTAGATTATCTCTACAATGATGCAGATTCTTTTTGGGAATAGGTGGAGACATCTTTTAGGAGACAGAGACTTCTGGGAACATGTTGGAGGGATCGATATATCTTTGGCTCCATCCAGTTTCGGACAAGCAAATACACGGGTAAGACAAACATATAATTTGACAAGTTCTCTTCTTATTTGGGATTGCAATCACCGATTTCATTGTTTTATTGCATCACATGTCAGGCTTTGTTTTATTCTTAACCATGCTTCTTTTCAGGCTTTTGATGCTTTGCTGCGAAAGTTACAAAAATATGTTCCTTATGGAGCATCTGTTGCCAATTTATATGCAGGAGCTGGTGTGATTGGGTTATCGTTGGCTGCCACTAGAAAATGCAGGCAATACTTATGTTTATTTATTCTAAATGCTCTAGGGCCTTTTATGTTGAATTAATGGAAATTTAATTGTAGTATTGGAATTATTGCTCTCCATATTTGTTAAGTGTATTGAGGTCAACAAAGAGTCAAAGCTATCTTTTGAGAAGACAGTTGAACACCTTCCAAATTCTGTATATGGCAGCATCAGCTGGCATCATGCGGACACTTCAGTTGTTAGTGATTAACTTCTTGATTTTAAATTTGTGATGTCATTTTATCATTGGCTTTACTTTGAAATGTCATATTCATATACTCTAGCAAGTGTTCTTCAAGTGTTGCTTTAAAAGAAGAGCAAAGAACCTACAACATTGTCAAAGAAGTAGGCACCAACCATTTTTTAGTCAAAAATGGAGGTGCCTATAAAAATTGAATATTTTTGTAGTGAAAAATTGCACTTGGAGCCAATGATTTCATTTCTTGTATTAGCAACCCCAACAGCCCTAAAAAATAAATAAATAAATAAATCTCTTTCTCTATCTATCTACGGCGAGGCTATGATGAATACTATTCTCAGTGACCCATGATCAGACTTTACAAGAAATGCAACATTTCATGGCGGGGCAACAAATGGGGAAGGCTTTTCCCTCAGTTTGCAGCCATGGTTCTGTTGTGTTTCTTTCTTGTTCTGTCCATGGCATATCTGATCTGAGCCTCCTCTCTCTCTTCTGATTTCTCCTCTGAAGGCCCAAATTAGATTCGAAGGGAAAATGCTCAATTTTTTGGAGGGGCAACTTTTGGGGTTCAGTAGTTCTTGGATGCAGCCACATCAGTAGTGTTTCTTTCTTGGTTGCAGGCTTCAACCTTGTATTTTTTATCGATTGTAGTGCTAAGGTCTGTTATGTCTATATTAATTTATATCCATTTCTTTCTCTCTGATTTTGTGTTGTTTTTGTGATAAGTGGTTTTGTCAGCATTGCAGCTTCTCATCCAGCATTATACATTGAATTATGATTTGAAATTGGTATGAGTAAATAGAAAACCATAATTCTTGAAACATCAAACCCAACCAAAGCTTTATTGTTAAGTTTTGAGTGCCTTTTTTCAATTGTTTTATCAAAGAATTTCAAGTTGTTGAATTCTTTTCTATTTTCTTGTTGTCTAGATGTTTGTTTATTTTTTTTTTAATTGGAATTACGCAGCTTGTTCATAATAATCGTTTTTAAATACTTTTTTTCTATTCAGTTATTCCTTTGTCTTAGATGTTGAGGTTGGTTTAACCTAATTGTTCAAATAAAATGTGATTTATTAGTTAGTTTAAGTTCTACGTGGAGAAAGCCTCTAAGCACTAAATAAACCCGTTACTATATTCATGTGGATGGATTTTCGTAATTCATAACTCCAAATATGTTTTGACATGTCCTTGGATTTTGTTTATTTGATCTTACTGTTGAGATTTTCTGCTCTACATTTATCTTTTCGCTCTACATTTATTAGAGAAGGTAGTCCTAAATCGAACGGAGTGAAAAAAAATTCATATAGCCGACCCAATTAACTTGGGATTAAGGCTTTGTTGTTGTTGTTGTTGTTGATGATTTTACAGTTGAGATTCAGAAAAAAACTAAATCTAAATTTTTTCAGATCTTTAAAAAACTAAATCTGAATTTTTTCAGATCTTTGTTTGAGTTTGGTTTCATAATAGTTTTGTACTAGTGCATGAATCTTATTGCTGTTGTAATTTGTTCTAGTTTTTCACTGTCCAGGTTCCATTTGCTTGCAGAAACACCTTGCAAACCATGATGAACATTGCCTCAAGCTTTGTTAACCTCATATCTTGATCGGAGGATGAAGAACAAGAAATATGTGACCTAAAATCAAGTATTTTTTTTAATACAGGGAAGGAGAACTAAGAGGGTGTTTGAGGTTAAAAAATTAGCTTATGAGCATTTAAAAGTTTAGGGTATCATTTGTTTGTCTGATCAAGAATGAGGCTTTGCTCTCTTATAGGTGGAAGGTTTTCAGGGTGGTTAACTCTACCTCTCTGATCGGCAACGGAGCCATTGATTTCATGTCTTATATTGCATCCCTTGAAAGAGAAGAAAACGAAAAGCATTATCAAACACTTCTGACTCTTTCTGTCTTTATATATCAATGGTAGTATTAGTAGTAGTAATAATAATAATGAGGCTATGAAGATATACTCAGTGATCTAAAATCAGAATCGGATAGAAAATAGTCAATTTCCTGGCTAGGCAACCTTTCTGGTGTCAGTGAGAACTTACTGGCAGTTCTTGGTTGCAGCCATGATTGGCGGTGTTCTTTTCTTTTCTGATACAAGAAATTTATTTATTTATTTATGTTTTCATCAACAACCACACATGTGTGTGGGGTTCATGGTGGAAGGATCATCAATGGGGCTACAAGTGCTACAAGCAGACAATTCGGAACAGCTATTGCACAGGGGCTGCTGGAATCAAGGCTGCTGAGGCAGCAACAGATCTCATGAAGGCTAATATTGCTCGCAAAGAGACCACTGAAGGTTTGTGTATTAACTTTGGTGGCTTCTTTTTGAAGTTCATTATCAATGTTAAATTTTTTTATTAATCTTGTGTGTTTATAAACCTGCAACAGAGTCGCCAGCACCATTGGAGGAAAAAAGGGTTGCTACTTGGGGAACTGAATACTTCAATGTGAAGCTTCAATTGAATGAATACTTCAATGTGTGGTTAATAAATCATGTGAACACGTTTGGATTTTAGTCAGTTCTTGTTGCCAATCACTTCTGTTTATGCTACAAATGATGAGTATTTGTTGTATGTTTTGATGTTCTTTGAGTTTTGCAGCTTTGTTTGATGTGTTTTATTTGCGAAATCTACAGGATTGTGAAGGTTAAATTCCATGGAGGGACTTGGGGGTGAGGGTGCCTCAGGGGCATCGCCTGTAGCCCAATGGGGACATGATGCTTGGATGATGCTCATATTATTTGTTTCCATTTCAGAATCTGAATATTGGTGGATTAAATTCAATATTGTTGCACAAAACTACCAAGCTAGCATGATTCAGTAAACACTGTTTGTGTGTTGTTCTATTCTTCTTTCTTGTTATCCCAACCCCTTCCAAATAAAATAAAATAAAGAAGAAGAAGAAGAAAATTCTCTAGTAAACATAGGCCTTTCTTGTTCTTGTTTGTATTATGTAATAGGAACCACCTTAAATGCTTGCTAGTACCGATAGAAGTTTCACCCTTTCAATGTTATGGACTCAGTAAAGGAATTTCAGTTTATTTTTCTGTAATTTAGCTCACAAAGACTGGTTTTACTTAGAATCTTGATTAAGGTACCCAGAGAGCAAGAAACTTGTTACTGTGATCCTCCTTGACTTCCTTATGAGTTGTGATTGAAGAACTTTTTTCTTTACATATAGTCATTCTTCACAAATTCTACTGTTATTCCTTTTAATTTAATTCATATTGTTCTACTTTGCCCCCCTCAGGCTCGCCATAAAAAGGTTGGGGAGAAACCTTTTCTTTCTTTTTCTATCTTTGTACAGGTAAGAAACTGATATTTATCAGCTTGTTGATTTTGTTCATTTATTTGTAAATTGATGTCTGACTCCTTTGCAAACTTGCTAATTTTTCATTTGGATTTGATATTGTGTTAATCTTATTACTTTTTTTGGACCCATTTAAAACTGTTAAATCGTTCTTTCATTCAATATCTAAAAGACTTTTATGGCTTCGGTGCACTCTGCAACACACATTGAATTCAGAAGCTGTGAACTGGTCGTTGCTTCTTTTGTTGATTCATATTTATTCATAAATGGTGTTTCTTAGTCTCTAAACAGGGGTACTTTCCTTGGACACTTCAATTTAGACCAAATCTATACTCGCAGTATTGACAAATTGACTCATCATGTAAATGGCATTTCTCAAATGCATTTGATATAAGATACAGAGTCAGTTTTCAAAAATGTATATTGATGCATAATCAGTAATAGAATAAAATAAAATTTCTATTTCTTCTGGTTGTAGGCAACGGCGCTAGCGATTCAGACAATAGTTGATGTGAATAAATTAGCAAAGTCAATGCAAAGAGAGCACGTTTACATGCACCCGACGACAAACAGCTTGTGTATATACAAAATTCCTGAGCAGCTACACGAGTTGAATGAAAAAGCCTACACACCACGGTTAGTATTACTTTGTTAACATGTATCATATTATTCTTTTCATTTACTCTTTTTAATATTATTTGCAGGTTAATAATGATGATGCAAGTCATGATTCAATGGAAAATGATAATTGAAGATCTATATCGTTATTTTCAAGATAGATTATTTATAGTAGTGTTCTTAACACTTGTATAGTTAAATTGTAAAATATTTTATTTTATTGAAGATTAATAAAAGAATTATTTTTATCAATGTAATTAGTATTTTTTTTAGATTGTGTTTAAATGTTCCAAATGTATTTATAAAGTTCTCATAAAATTAATTGATAATACAAATAGTTCCAATAAAAATCAATATTAAATTACTACGGATTTGCTACGAATCTGCGACGGATATTTGAAATCTATGACGGAATCTGTGACAGACACTGCGACGACAATCTGCAACGAAATCTGTGACGGCAATCTGCGATGAAATCTGCAATGAATTTGCGACGGAAATCTGTGACGGAATCTGCGACGGAAATCTGCAACGAAATCTGCGACGGAATCTGCGATGGCTGCCCTTTACCCGCGAAAATTTAAGCGCGAGATTTGCAACCGCCGAGTGGTTGCAAATCCGTCGCAATCTGCGATGGCCTGTCGCAAATTGAAAATTACGACGCATTTTTTATTAACGGATCGTATCCGTCGCAGATTGGTCGCAAAACTTGATTTGCGACGGATCTGCGACGGATTCTGTCCGTCGCAGATAGCGTGTTTTTTCGTAGTGGAAAAATCTTTTATAAACCTCCTATAAAATCACGCATGTCCCAAAAAACTTTTAATCCCTTTAACTGATGTGGGTGGAGGTAGGTTCACAATTAATTCAACCTTAGCTTTGTCTACCTCAATCCCTTTATGGGAAATAACATGCCCCAAAACAATCCCGTGATCAACCATAAAGTGGCTCTTTTCCCAACTCAAGGTAAGATTACATTCAAGACACCTTTCAAGCACTAGAGTCAACTTTTGCAAACAATCATCAAAGGAATTACCAAAAATAGAAAAGTCATCCATAAATACCTCAATGCACTTGTCCAACATATCAAAAAAGATGGAAAGCATACATCTTTGAAATATTTTCGGTGCAGTAGACCCTTAATTTTTGACCCAATCCGGTCCAATATGTTTTATTTAGTCTAAAATGATTTTTGTTGTCTAATTGGTCCAAAATAATTTTTATTAAATAATTTTTGCTTTAGTATCTAATTTTTATTAATAAAAAATAGAAATAAACAAATAAAAGTCAAAAAATAAAAATAAAAATAAAAATTAGAAGCCGTGGGCATTTCGCCCGCAAGAAATTCCTGCGGGCTAAATCACTGTGCTATTTCGCACGCAGAAATTTTTTGCCTGCGAAATAGCTTATGGGCCTGCTCCGTGCGCACTGCTGCAGCCAGCTACAACAGATTTTTTTTGCCAGCGCAGTTTTTCCGCAGCAGTTTTTTTTCGGCAACGCAAATTTTCTGACGCAAATTTTTTGAAACCTAATCCAATTAGGTTTTGGTTTCTTTTTTTTTATTAATATTACTTACCTTAACTAATTAGGAATAAACAACCTCAAACCATTATAAATAAGGACAAAAGGCAATTAATTTAAGAGGAGAAAAAAATCTAAGAGTAGTTTGGAAAATTTGAAACCAAATCAAGGAAGGAAAAGAAGAAATTCAATTCAACTCTTTTCTGGAACAGCAGCAGCACGATTTAGAGGATTCAAAGGCAAAAAAAGGCTGGTCTTTGGAGCTAGTTCATCCAAGAAGAATTGTTTTTGGAGAAATCATCAAAAGAAGGTATGTGTTAATTAATTTTCTTTAATTGTTTTTTTTACACAGTAGCAAATTTATGAAATCAAAATTAAAAACCTTTGAACTTTAATTTAGTTTTTCTAAAGCCAAAAAAACCTTATTTCATTAGTTTATCTTCCAAAAGGCTTAAAATTGTTATTTTTTCTTCTTAAAAATGTTAAAACTCTAATTGAACATATTTTTCAACAAAACTAAGATGTAAATTCTACTTCTTTTAAAATTTTAAAGTAGGTTCTATTTCATTCAAAAAGCCTTAAAAAACATCTTTTCTACTTATAAAAACTTTAATTTATTTTGTTTAAATTCATAAAATTCCATAAAATATCAAATTAATTTCCAAATTCCTAAAAATTATTCACCACCTGTGACCCTACTTCCAAAATATCAAATCCAAATTCAACTTCCAAGATTCAAAATAATGAACACTAACCCTTTTAAAACCTTAAACCTTAATTTTTATGAACCCTAATCCTTTTAAAACATTAAAAAAACATAAAAACCTAAATTTCACACAGTAGCTTAGGAACCCAATAACCAAAAATCACAAATTAAAGTATTTTAAAGTGTTTAAAACCCTAGTTTCATGATATCATCATTCAAGCCTTAATTTTGTTAATCAAAGAGTCTTATCAACCCTTTAAAACATAAAACCCTAATTTATTTTAATTCCATAAAAAGTCACAGTAGCCATAATTTGACTTTTATTTGCTTTATTCAATTCCATACTTGATTATGCTTTGATTTATTTCTTATGCTTTAATTTATTTAATTTCAATACTTGATTTATTTAATTTATCATGGATGGATGTTTATTTTATATTTTGATTAATAGCTTTGATGAATGATTTGTTTATGATGAATGATTATTTACTTTTATCAATTAATTTAGATTTCCAAAAGTTGTAAGAGGTATGTTTCCACTTGGTGGGTACCTCATTAGTTAAACATCATGTAATTTAATTTGCTTTTCTATTTTAGAACCTATGTAAAGGGCATGTTTCTACCTTTTGGTGGGTGTTCTATTTAGGCATGTGATGTAAGGACATGTTTTCATCCTTGGATGGGTGTCCATTTATTTTCTTTGTTTGGACATTGCTTTCATTTTAATATATTGATGCTTTCTTTTAATTATTGTGCGTAATATGGATAATATTGTTATATTTAAGAATTTTATAATATTAAGATCTGTAAAGGAGGCCGGTTCCAATGAACCTGGCATTGTGGGGGTGCTGGGCCATTTCTCACCTTTCCCACACGTACCCAACTTTCCGAACCCATTAGGGGGTTGGGGATTCCTTAGGAATCGTGTCATCCACCCCTTTCTTTTTCTTGGCCCGTCCGGGGGGCGACTCCATTTTCTCCGGACTTAGGTCCGTGTTCTCTAAGGCCCCGAGCCTAAACAGTGCGGAAGTCGCAAGAACCATTCCACCGGGAGTGGGGGCAAAAATCCCCGCTCACAGGTGCATTGCAAAGTCCGAATGGCATCCTCCGAAATGCAAATGTCCCAAAAGGACAAGTAAAGGTAGTCTTTGGTTGATATTTCGGTGCTATCGGGACTTGATAATAACCTAAAAGACCATCAAGAAAATAGTAAAAAGCGTGTCCAGATAACCTATCAAGCATTTGTTCAATAAATGGCAAAGGAAAGTGATCTTTCTTGGTGACATTATTTAATTTTCTATAATCTATGCACATTCACCACCCAGTTTGTGTTCAAGTGGGTACCAACTCTCCTTTCTCATTCTGGACCACTATCAAACCTGCTTTCTTAGGCACAACATGAATGAGACTAACCCATTCACTATCAGTGATAGGGTAAATTACCCCTTCATTAAGTAGTTTAAGGACCTCCTTTTTGACAACTTCGCTCATATTAGGGTTTAGCCTCCTTTGAGCCCCTCTCACCGGTTTAGACCCTTCCTCTAAAACTATCTTGTGCATGCACATAGAGGGACTAATACCCTTAATATCACTCAACCCCCAACCTATATCTTTCTTGAATTTTTCAACATTTTTTCAAGCTTATCTTCTTCCTCACTAGTAAGGATAGCGAAAATTATCACTGGTTGAGAGTTATTCTCCCCACAAAAAATATATTTTAAATGCTTGGGGAGTTCTTTAAGTTCAACCCCTTGTAGTTGAATTTCCTCTTCTTCAACTTCAAACTCCTCCTCAACACTCTCATCGCCCAACATGGAATTGCCTTCTTTACTCTCCTCATTTGAATCCTTGACTTCTTCCTGCAATTTTAAAGCCCTTTCTAGCTTGTCTTTACCATTATCCTGCAAAAAAAGTTCTTTAACAGCATTATCAGTAAAATCAATGAAAGAGCAGTCTTCATATAAAGTAGTAGTGGGAATAGCCAAAGTGTTAAAAATTGAAAATTCCACAGTTTGTCCCAAAATAGTCATAGTCAATTTTCCATTTTTAACATCAATTAAAGTGTTAGTTGTGGCCATAAAAGGCCTCCCTAACAAAATTGTATACTCGGAATCCCTCGGGATTTCTCTCCCCATGTCTAAGACAATGAAATCGACGGGTACAATCAAACCACCTACCTTAACTAGAACATCTTCTGCGATTCCCTTAGGGTATCTAAGAGTTCTATCTGTAAGTTGCAAAACCATTTTAGTTGGTTTGAGTTCCCCTGGCTCTAGTTTCAAGTAAATTGAGTATGGCATCAAATTAATACTAGCTCCAAGATCACACATGCCAATGGTCTCTTTCTCATTCCCCATATAGATTCTAACTATAAAGCTCCTAGGATCTTTTAGCTTAGGAGGTAACTTATGTTGTAAAACAGCACTTGTTACTTCCGAGACCATCACCTTCTCATCTAACTCATACCTTTTCTTCTTAGTGTTTAGGTCTTCAAAGAATTTGGCATAAGATGGAATATTTTTTATCACCTCGAGTAAGGGTAGTTAATACATACCTTCGAAAGCATGTTATAAATTTCAAAAAATTAATTATCATGCTTTTCATTTTTTAAACTGATGGGAAAAGGGATTGGCGGTCTGTATAGATTTGGAGATTTGTGCAGCTTTGGTGTAACGGATGCCTCCTCATTATCCTCTTTAGGCTCATTTGGTTAAGCTTTTCCTTCTCGCATTTTCTCGCCATTCTCTTGCATTGTACCTGCATCCAAAGAATTATAAATGTTATTATCACCAATTTTGTTGTCAAGTACCTTACCACTTCTTAAATTAGTGTTTGCTTTGGCCTGCTCTGGTTGGCTTGGAAATTCCCCTTTTTGATTGCTTAAAGTTGATTAGCCAATTGACCCACTTGAGTTTCCACCTTCTTAAGTGATGCTTCCAAAGAGTCAAACCACTTGTTGTTCATTTCTTGATTTTGAGCACTTACTTGACTGAAAGCATTCAAATTGTCTTCAAGTGAAGGTTTCTTGACTTGCTCTTGATTTGAGGTTTGCCCTTGAAATTGGGGACCTCTTTGATAAGGTTGGTAAGGTTATTGAGGTGGAGCATGTTGTTGATTCTTTCATGAAAAATTAGGGTGATTCCTCCAACTGGGGTTATAAGAATTTGAGTATGGGTCATTCCTACCCCTTTGTTGGAACCCTTCAAAAGCAAAAGCTTGTTCTTGCCCTTCTTGGAATGGATCAAATTTGAAGGGCACACATTTGCTTGATGGCCTACAAGACCATATGATGCACATGACTCTTGGCTTGGTCCCGGCAAGTTTCCTCTAGCATTCAATAATTTCACTTGTCTTGTCAATTCTACAATTTGCCTTGCCATTTCTGAGTTTGCACTTATCTCATGTGCTCCTCTTCTCCTTTCCCCAATACTCTTATGTTGGGAATTTGCTCCCAACATTTCAAACAATGCAACCATTTTTGCAGGTGTCCTTTCACCCATTGCCCCCTATTGTATTATCCACTATGTTTTGACATTGTTAAGTTAGCCCATCATAGAAGAATTGATTGAGCAACTGTTGTGGATAGTAATGATGAGGGCATTGAAATAATAAAGATTTAAAGTGATCCCACTCATGAAATGGTTCTCTATCAAATTGGGTGAAAATTGCAATACTCCTCCTAAGCTCCTTGGTTTTTTGGTGTGAATAAAATTTTTCCATAAATTTGTTGTAAACCTCGGTCCATGTGGTTAAGGAATTCTCTAGTAAAGTCAACAACCACACTTTTTCTCTGTCTTTCAAACTATATGGGAAACATCTCATCTTGAGTTCATCTTCTGTTAGTGCTTGCAAAGGGAATGTATGAAATGTTGAGTAAAAATCCATGGAAGGATGGCAGCATACAATAGTGAGTATTTTTTAGTTCATAATTTCTCACTGCGTTGCCCAATCGGATACAATATGTAGTCACTCGGATGATCGGTCGAGCAAATTCCTTCATAGGTGGTTCTTGTGCATCACCCATCTCTATTTCTATGTTTTCTTCAAACTGCTTGTCAGTATCTTCCCTTTCTTGCTCAATAGGATTTAGTCCCTCAGGTCTTAGAGGTCTATAGATATTGTCTATAAATGGAGCAAGTTCATTTCCTTGAGACCTTCGTCCGTGCATAAATAACCTAAGCAATTCAAAAAGAAACACTTTAAATGATTTAATAAACAAAATAAAAGAATCAAACTATTAACAAATATTGTCTTTCCCGACAGCGGTGCCAAAAACTTTTTGCGCTCTAATTAATACTACTACAAAGCAACACTCGCAAGTATATGAGGCTATTACAGCAACGGTGATCGCCCCAAGGTTGTCTCACAAGGAAGGAATTGCTTGTAATAGTTCAATTAACATGAAATAATAAAATTGAGTGTGTGGTTGGATTGGCGAATTGTTATTAACTTTAAAAGTGAAAACAAGTGATATTGTGCAAGATAAATTCAATTATGGAAATGATGCCTAGGGTTGTAGGTCCATTTAATCAAATGTTTAATTCTCAATTTATTCATTAATATAACTTTGTAAATTAATTTATTCCTTAAGGTTAATTAGTCAATTACCAATTCATTAGTTTTCACATTCATGAATTAACAACAACCAATTATTTTACATTACCAAATTAATAAAACCCTAGAACTTATATTTCTAATTCATTCTTAGGGTAGTAAATTGCATAGTTCTGATATCAAACTTCACCTCTCAGTCTGTCATTCAATATTAAGTAATCAATAGGTGGCCAATCTATCAATCTACCCTTAATTCCAATGCAATCAACCAATGACAAGGTATATTAATGGAATCATCAAATCAAGTCATTTAATCAAATATACTACAACACAAGGCATGAGTAAATTAGCTCATCGTCAACTTTAAACAAATATTCATTTTAATATAAACCAAATCAAAATTATTCATTGCAATACTAATGTTCTTAATACAACAACAATAATAAAGAAATGTATTAAAAGAAAGAGTTTGAAAAACCCCTTTTGAAGATGCTAAGAGTTGGATTCCTTGTCTCTTTCATAGCTCCCTCTTTGATGTGTGACGAGGAACTTCCAAGCTCTCTTGAAACAATGGCTATCTTCTTTAAGGATGAATGATAACTCTCTCAAGCTTACAACTCTTCAATCAAGCCTCTTTAAACCCTAATCCTCAAGAACTTGCTAACTCACTTCGATCCCAAAAATTGTCTGTTTTCTTGTTTATGGAAGAAAATGGTGAATGAAGATGGTAAGAATGGTATCTTCCTCTCCCAAGAAAGAACCAAGGATGAAGATGATGATGTGTAGAGAATCTCCACCCCAAAGATATCTCTAAGATGTCTTCTCTTTCCATGCTCCTTCACTTCCACTCTTTTCAATATTTTAAGACACCCACTCACTTTTGTCTCCCACTTTTTTCTTTGTTTAATATTTCTTCCATAAATCCATCCACCATTCACTCCTTTTTATTATTTCTTTTCAAAAGATAATGCATCTTGTCCCCCACTTGTCCACACCTCGTGTAAAATAATTCAAACATATCAAGGGTGATCAAGGGTGACACGACCAAGCTCCTGGCTGTGTCTCTCACTTTTCTTGGGACACGACCAAACTTGCTGGCTGTGTCCATTGCTGCTCCCCTTCTTTCTTTCTTCTCAAGAGGTGACACGGCCAAGCTCCTGGCCATGTCATGTGACACGGCCAAGCTCCTGGCCATGTCATGTGAGGGTGTCTCTTTCTGCTTCTTTCTTTTCATTCATTGCTTTTGTTCCTTAGGTGAGACACGGCCAGTGGCTTGGCCATATCTCATGCAGTGTCAGCTTTTGCCCAATTTTGCCTGAGGGACATGGCCAAGCTTAGTTTGTCCTGGTCGTGTCCTGCCTTGTCCTTGACCTCTTTTGCTTTTGAAGAGGGACACGACCAAGCCATGTCTAGCTTGGCCATGTCACGTGCTTTTCTCCGACAAGGCTCCATCAAATTTTAGTTAATGCTCCATCAATTGCACCTCAACATAGATCAACCACTTCAAACAAACTTAAGCACAAATTAACATGAAAATTAAATTAAAATCAATAAAAACATTATAAAAAATATATACAAAGTTGATCCAAACACCTCCTCATCATTAGTTGGTTCAACCTTGCTTAGTAGCACTTTCTTTTTAGCAGTTTTTCCATCTACATCTTGAAAAGATGACAAGACAAAACTTTCCATCAATTCTCTCCCAATCATGAAGGTAGCTGGCAGTGGCACTCTTCCAAATTTAGGTAAAGGATTACTCTTGGTGTTGGTCTTATCAGGCTCTGGTAGCTTACAACTGTTGATCAAATCTTAGATCTCATGCCTTAATCTCAGGCTTTTGTCTATCTTATGCCCTTACACTTGATGAAATTGACAGAAGGCCTTGGCATCAAAGCTTGATGGAAGAGGATTCGGCAAAGGTTGGGGAGACAATGGCTGTATCGGCCCCTTTTTTTGTAACTTGTTTAAAACCCCAAGATAAAGTTTTTCCTAACTCTAAAAACTATCTTCTATTTGCTTGACCAGTTGTTGCATTGACATCCACTAAATTTTGCATACCCTGACTGCCAGTCTAATTATTCCCCCTCTCATTTATTCTTTCAGAAAAATGGTTCTTCTTGCTTTTCCATTCTTCTATTTGCAAGCCAGCTTGGAGAAGATCTTTAAAGTCTCTTATTATAGTGTGAGACATCTATTCATGAAGATTAGGTAGGACACCTCTCACTATCATCTTAATTTGGTTAGACTCATCCAGCCAACCTTATTCCTCTATCTCTTCACATAATCAACAAAGTTCTCATCCTACTTTTGTCTTATTGATTCTACCTCCATCAGAGTCACTTCCAATTTAGCATTGTACCTATATTACTGGATGAAGGCTTTGTACAGCAAATCCAGTTTTTTGAGTACTTTTCTCTAAGGCGTTGAATCAATTTTGCACAACAGGATCTAATGAGAGCATGAAACACCTT
This sequence comes from Garcia nutans, assembly GCA_947685225.1. Taxonomy (NCBI): domain Eukaryota; kingdom Viridiplantae; phylum Streptophyta; class Magnoliopsida; order Malpighiales; family Euphorbiaceae; genus Garcia; species Garcia nutans. The sequence continues at coordinate 11,844,043 of CANTUV010000003.1, forward strand.
AGAGTTTGAGCCTTCGTAGCTCTGGCAAACTGTATGGCAGTTATATATCGCTTGACATACAAATGGGGATTCCCAGTTCCATCAAACTTGGCAAAGGAAGGCATCTTGAACTTGTAGGGAACTTCTTTATCTTGTTCAAATAGCTTGTCTACCTCTGATACCTCCTTAGCCTTCAACTTCTTTTCAAACTTCTTTTCAAAATTAGCAATTAACTTTTCCACATTAGTAGTTTTGGTTTCTCCACTGTCTTTTTTTCTTTCTTCTTTTCTTGAGGATCTTAGAAATATGCTTCTCAGTCATCATCATCCAACACTACCTTGTCTTCCTCAGAGGCCACTTCAACTACTTTAGCCTTTCCCTTTCCCTTCTGCTTCTTGTTGCTAGCAGATGATTTAGCATTATTATCCTTTAATAGTGAAAGTAACTGACTTCCTTCAATAGTGAAAGTAACTGACTTCTCATGGTCTTAGCCAAGGTTCCCTTGAATTCTTCCATCTTAGAGTTGAGGGCATCATTCACTATCTTATAAACTTGCTCATGGTCCATTGATTTTGATGTAAAATTGATAGAATTATGCTTGGATTCTAAACTATAGGTTAGGTTGTCATAAGCTCTTGATTTGTTGTACTCAGGTCTGTGAGCCAAAAAAGATCAATGCTATGCAATGTAATGCATGTATGCACAAGTAATAAACAAATAAAAAGAATTAGGATGTTCCTTCCAACCTTATATCATCCACACACGAATGGCGAGCCTATTTTCCTAATATATGGTCAACAAAATATCAACATGGGATATTCCATTTTTGCAAGATGCACTTAGACAGATTAACCAATAGTTATATTTTAAAATTTAGAAGTCGGTCTATGATATTTCCTACTAATTAAGCCTTAATCTATTTGATTAACTGAAAATAGCTTTTATGCTACATTGTAGATTAAAACTAAATTAAAGGGTATATCATAAATAGATTTCTCACTTAGAAAAGCAGCTAATGATTCATGCCACAAACAAGCCTATGATTAGCAAGTCTTAGCGTAAATTAGGCCAACAATTGATTTTAATATTCCATAATTGACCCAACTAGTTATAAACCCATTTAATAAAAGGTTGTAATTTGAATTTCAAAGTCCATTGTAAAAAAAAGATTTGTTTAAAAATGAATTTTAGACCTTGAACTTTGGTTATGAGGTGGAAAAGGATTTTTGACCCATCTTGAAAAGGTTTTTCATCCAAAAACCATCATGAAAAAGAGTTTGAAAATGATTTGGTCTTTTGGACTTTAAAAAAAATTATAATTTTGGGCTCACACCACAATTAGGTCATATTAAAAAAAAGCAAACCAAATAGACCATAAATCAAACCAATATATGTTAATCATAGTCAAGCAACAAGCATTTGGGTTAAACCTCAAGAAAGTTACTAGGACAATTACATGGGCTTTAGTCTTTGGGTTGAAAAGCTTAGGTTCCCACAATAAGTATATACTAAAAGGTACAAGGTTATGAGTGGTTATGCGATGCTCGATCTCCATACTTTGAGTGAAATTATGGTATCCTTGACACAACATAACTCAAGTTACATAGGTCATCCTAACTCATGCACACAATACAATCTAAGTGATGCAATAAATAATATCATAATAAGAAAGACTAAAATAATATAAAGAGCAACGGAATCAACTTCTCTTATCCCCTATGGAGTTGGCACTATGAGCGAGGATTTTTTTCCCCCACTCCCATATGGAATGGTTCTTGTGACTTGGTACTGTTAGGCTCTAAGCCTTAAAGAACACGGCCTAAACATGAGATAGCAATCGCCAACTAGATGATTCGGGAAAATAAAAAGGGGTGGATGACTCGATTCCTAAGGAATTCCCAATCCCTAATAGGTTTAGAAAGTTGGGTATGCATGGCAAAGGTGAGAATGACCCAGCACCCTCACAGTGCCCGGTTCATTGGAATTGGCCTTCTTTTTAGGTCTAAATATTATTCAATTCTTAATTCTTATAATATCATCTATATTACATGAAATCTTAAGAAAATAAACATTCATCATATTATTGAAATAAATCAAGCAAAATGGGGCACCCATCCAAAGATGGAAATATGCCCTTACAACATCCAAATGTCTATATAAATAAATAAAATAGGACACTCACTAGTTGGTGGAAACATGTCTCTTACAATTGTCCTAAAGCAAATAAGGCACCCATATAATGTGGAAATATTCCTTTTACAATCCTCTTTGAGAATACATATAAATCCAAGGAAAAAATAATACAAATATCCATCAAAATAATTGAATAATTAAAAGGAAGACAAAAAAAGCATATCTTAACTATAATGCGATAATGAATTATAGGGCGCAAAGCATACTGTTGTCCCTCTAAACTAGGGTTTTGATAAGGAATTAGAGTTTATATCTAAACTAGAATTTTCTATTTATACAAATTAGGATTTCTTCTAAACTAGGGTTTTTGATAACAAAATATGGAAAATTATGAGATAAGGGTTTTATTGTGGATTTCTATAATCAAACTTGCAATTAAAAGTATAGTAAATAGAATAATAAAGGTGATCAATGGAATTTAATTAGAATGAGTTAATAAAGATATACCTACATTGTTGGCTCAACCAAGTTGAATTTATTGTATTAAGCTCGATCATTTAAAGTATTGGAAAGCCTGAATCATTGAAGGTTCTTGGCTACTGCAAAAAATAATTCAAAGATTATTTGATGATTGCTCTTAATTTGATGTTTTGTTTGCACTGTATTGATTTTGTGTTCTTTTTTGGTTTTGTGCTCTCAATTGCTTTTCTTGCTTTTATTCAGTTTAAATATTCCTAATTAACTAAGGTAAGCACTAAACTATCCGAACCATCTGAGCCCTATTAGGACTAAAAGTCCTTAATAGTGGCTAGCCAAAGTCCAATTTGACATGACCTAAGGCTCATGTCACCAATTCAACATGAGCCTTAGCTCATGTCAAATTAGCCTTTAGCTATTCAACATGAGGCCTTGCTCATGTCAAATTGGCACACCAATTTGACATGAGACTTAGACCAACCCAACTATTTTGGCTTTCGGATCGAACCAAAACTGATTCAGGCTTTTTTAAATTGGGTTTGACTTTGGTTTGGGCTTTCAAAATTGAATCATCTTACTTTGGGCCTTTTAAAATTGGACCTACCTAATTTAGGGCTTTAAACTAGGTTTAAAATTTAAAGTTGGACAAATTTTAGCTTGACCTTTATTAATTGTGATCAGACTTGCTTAGAGCAAAAATTAAGGGTCCACAATAACATTTACATGGCAACGTTTCTTAGTTATGTTGGGGGATAGCAAAAGTAATCCCATTCGCGATGAATCCTCAAATCTTTTTTAGGGTGTAACGAGTATGTACATACTGTTAGACCTATACCAGATTCTTTATCTAACATGTGGTTATGTATATCGCTACACTAGTGAGATGAGACCCTTTTTTTACTAAGCTACCTTTAACCCTTTCATGTAATGACCTTAGAACCTGACTATAAGTCGTATGTACCATAAAAAGCCTTTATACATAAATCATATGAAAATTTTTCCATGCATCCACTTATATGGCATTTAAACTCCTAAAAGACTTGCATAAACATAGAATTCAGGGTATCCTTCCTTGTACAAAATTTTGTAAGACTGCCATGCACTCATGGATCCCATATTCTTTTAAACCTTTCCAACCTTTTCAAATTATCTTTAGCTTGCTTACAGTCTAAATACTTACTATCCTTATGTTTTTCTTTTTGGATCCATAACATGTCTAATGAAGATGGGCCCATGTTTGCTTCAACCGATTGTATAAGGACATCCCTTAACACCTTTCTCCAAAATTTAGACACTCACCTCGCTAATCAGTTTCAATCCATTTTAGGAGAAGTGCTATCTATGATAGACCATTCCATCATTGTATGGCCCATACTTGCTTACACTGAGTACCCCCTTTTCCTTTTTCTAACCCTTTTATTGCTTACCTTCTTTAGGTACAATTGGCCCAGAATACTGACCTTGATCCTAAAATAGAGGCTCTTCTTAAGAGGTAAGAAGAGTATTTCAACACCAGTAGACCAAGCTAAAAAATATGTTAGCCAAGCAAAGGAGTGCCATACTCCAAGAAGTTGCTAGTATGATTAGATTGGCCTTAGCACAAAATAACCCATCAGTTGTAGACCCTAAAAAGGTCTCCATCTCTCAAGTTTCACCAGAACCACCAATAACCCTAAATCGCACCATACCAATAGCTCCACCTGTAGCTTTCACACATATCACACCACAAGTTCTATCACGACCCAATTTATACATATGTACAGTACATCCATGTACAGTACATCCGCGTACAGTAACAGGAGCCGTCCCGAGTAATCACCAAAGAACACGAAGTGAAAGGAAGCTCTATAGGACAAAAAGGACCTAACTGAAAAGATTGTAAAAGTTTTGGGGAGGTGACTGTAATTTCAAAAAGTTTTGGGCAGGTAACTGTAATTTCCAAAAGTTGTACTGGAGGTTCTTAATAGTGCATATAACAGACTCTAGAAATGGAAAGTAGAGAAAAATTGGGTCGAAATGGAACACCACGGTTTTTCCCGAAAACGCATAGTTTGAGAGATACAGTGGATTCTTGACCAAGGGTATTTTTGTCATTCTTGTGATAATAATGTATACACTGGAAAACAAGACACGTAAAGGTATCCGAAGTAAACGGAAGGACTCTGCAGTGATCGATGTTGAAGAACGAACCTAAGTGGAGACCCGAATCACATAAGGACCTAAAGGGAATTTTTACAAAAGTCAAGGGCATGAGCGTAATTTTTATAAATTAGTTCAAAATCAAGAATGAATGTCGGAAATGGAAACGAGAGGTTGAAAGGAGGAGAATGGTACATTTTACGCGTCGTAAAACCACCCGGTTACGAAGAAAAGGCAAAACCTTCCATTGAAGGGTATTTTGGTCTTTTCACTTCCACTCATTTTCTAGAAAAGGGACACATGGCATAGTAATTTTCTAGAAAAGGACTCATGGAAAAATCTTGTTTAAAGACACTTTTGGGTTGGATTAATCTTAACCCTCCATATGGCACCATCCTAGTTAAAGATACTTTTGTGGTGGTTACATCTTAACCCTCCAAAATGAAATTAATTAAATAAATGGAAAATGGAAAAATATAAAAAGAGAGAGAAGGATGATTAAAGAACTAAGGACACATTTTTCTCTCCATTTTTGAGAGGCATGGCCGAATTCTCTCCACCAAAAAAGGGAAGGAATTTTTCAAGTGTTCAAATGGATTTTTGGAAAGGAAAAGCTTAATTTTAAGGTAAGGATTCCAATTCTAGCTTTAGTTTATTAATTTGATTGATAGTTTTCAAGTTATCAATGAAAGAAAAGTTGGGAAGATTATGGGAAAGTTAAGAAAGTGAAGAGAAATTAGATTAAATGATCCATACATGTAGAAGTGATGAGTAAATGGTAATTAGTAGCTTTAGATAGTAAGAATCAAGGCTTGAACATATAGTTTTTATCACGTTCTTATTATGGAAGTTATGAAAATTATAGGAAATCAAAGGGATAAAGAAGAAGAAGGGAAGAAAGAATAAGACAAGCAAGGAACAAAGCAAATAAACAAGGTTTGGTACTTAAATCATTGCCTTTTCAATTAATTCACATATATTGCATTATGGGATTTTTGAAATGGTTTTGAAATAATGTTATCATGTGTGGTAAATATGTGGGAAAGTGCTTTTGAACCATTTGTAATCAATTGATTGTGAAAAGAATGAAAACAAAACAAACTAGCTAAATTTGCTCAACTATCCATAAACTTTGATGAACTTTTAATCACTCCTTTGGTTTGATTTTTGAAAGAGAGACCCTTAGTCTTTCAATGGTATCACAAAAGGAGTCTAAAAATCAATTTTGCAAGAAAAAAAATGAATTTCCCTCAAATTTTGAAAATTGGGCCGAATGGTCCCTTTTGGGCACCATTCTGCAGCTTTCATTTTGGGCAGTCTGTTGAAGGGGCAAACGAAAGAATTTTTTGACGAACTTTTACATGCATTTAGTTAACTTATGAAAGTGTTTTCCTGCAAAAATTCATCCAAAAATAAGGTTGTTCACTTGGTCAAAATTGTTGCCAAAGTTGACTAATTTTCAGCAGTAAAACAGATTTTACTATTTAGTTGTCGCGCGCCATTGCGTTGCCGATTTTACGTGCCGTGCTACTATTCATTTGGTCATTTTTCTAAATGTGTTAAAACTTGAATATTATGATATGGATTGATGTTAAATCATATAAAATGACATGAAGGAGAATTGGAAATGATCAGAAAGGCATCATGACAAGCTATTCCGACAATACATACCTTATGGAAAAATCATGATCTATTGAATATCATGACCAAAGTAATTTAATAAATTATTTATGCTCTACTTGGTATATCAGATGAGATAAGGGTATGATGCATCATACTATTACTGCATTACTGCTTATGACATGATATGATATTCCGGCTGAAGGCCGATGATTACAATGACATGATCAATGATGCAATGATAATGGCCATTGGCACATGTGCAAGAATTATGATGAAAGATAATGAAATATGATCATGATGAGATATGTTTATCATGACCCTTCCTTATCCGCTGATGTTCTGTTAAACCAGTAGAGCAACCAAAATGATAAAAGCAAGAAAATGATTTAAATTCAAAATATTCAGTCAAGCCTTTTTACCTTCTGTGTTTTGTATTTATTCCTTTCAATTGTTTAAAGTATATAAATATATGTTCAAATAATTCTTTCATTTTATTGCAATGATTTAAGTACCCACTAAGCAATTGCTTAGCGATTTTAGTTTCCCTCTAAACTCGTAGGTTAAACGAGGAGACGAGATTGCAGCATGTCCTGCGCAGCTGGCCTTGACTACTACTTTGGGTAGGAGTTTGGATATGATTGATTGTAGCAATATGGCATGTACATAAGCTTGTATGATCTAGCAAATAAATGTATTATACTGAAAAGCCAGAACACGTACACTGCTAGTAATCTAATAAATCTTATTTGGGTTTAGCACTTATGTATGCAAGTATAGAAGTGTGAATTCTTCTTGCAGGATTGTAGTTGAGGTTATAAGGGTGGATTATTGGGAGTGTGCTTGAGTTGAATTGTGAAACAAAATGTTTTTCAAAAATTTTTAAAAATCAGTTTTGGCGACACTTGGGACCTCCATTTTTAGGGGAGGTTATGGCAAAAATTTTTTTTTATAAATCAGCACTTAAAATTGGCTAAGTAAAATATTAAGACACAACCACCATGAGTTAACAGTCCATCTTGGTCTATAAATGTAGGCTAAGATGGGGTGTTACAAGTTCCCCCTCAAATAACATCTATCCAAAATCCACCTACCCCTACTATCCTGGTAATTGATATAACCTAAATGTGTTATGTCCTAGACAGTCCCAAAGGTTGTTCTGAATCCTTCTTAAGGAATTAACCCATCTCAAAAAATGCTTGAGAAGATTGAGGCCCTAGAGAGACAGATAAAATTTTTTAAGAGTAATGAGGCCTATATAGACCCATATTCCTTAGCTTTTTTGCCCGAGCTGCTCTTAAGTTTAAGATGCCCACTATAGATAGATTTAAGGGTACTACATGCCTAAAGACACTTAAAGATGTATATGGGTGCTCTTTCCCTCCTCAGAGTAACAAATGAGTTCCTTGGTTAGTTATTGTAGTAGTTCCTTCTTCTTATCACCAACAGTTGAAGCTATCATTTAATGGTGGTGTTGTCACAATCAAAGGAGATCCTGATGGAAAGTCTATAAATTCAACCTAGATGCCTCTATTTGAAATAAAACTTGAGCTTAGTGCATAACCATTGTTAGGATTTGCATTTGATACCGTACTCTTCATTGTAGAAGACCCAGGTATGGAAATGGTGTATAATGATCTATATCCAAAAAGTAGTAAATATTATGAGGAAAATGAATTATCTCGCTAGTTCAGGTTTGGGAAAATACCAGCAAGGGGTTGCAAACATACTCTTAGTATTTATCAACTACCCCTCCATTTGGGCTTGGATATCCTTCCTCCCTAGAAGATGTTAAAGAGGTGAAAATGAGGAAGAAAGAAAGATTAGAAGCTCGCAAGCCAGGTGAGTCTTATGATTAGACAATGAGACCATATTTCCTTACTCTTAATGGATACTTTGTAAAAGAGAGAGAAGATTTCTCGTATTGTGAACCATTCATGAGCATGACAACTAGTGAACTAATCCTAGGATTTGAACTATTTTTTGATGTCATGTTATCCTTAAAGGGAATAAAACTTTTGGTTATCCAAGATTAGATTGACTATATGGAGCAAAGCCTGTTTAACTATCTATGTGTAATCTCCAATAAAGTTAAAGAAGACTTGACCTTATTTATCTAACTAGTACAAGGCCCCCTTACTAATTTGTCTTATATGAAAAATGGCGAGATAGAAATTCAATTTCATCCTGAGTCAAGTCTAATAGTGTCATATTCCACAAAGTCAGAGTAAGATTTAGAGTTAAATTCCATAGAGTCAGATTCCTAGTTAAAGTTAAGTCCTCAGTCAAGTTTCAAAATAAAATTAGGAGCAGAATTCCACTTAGAGTCAGTTTTTTTGTCAGAGTCTTCCTCAGAATCCCTGTCCTTCAAGTCTTAATCCAAATTTCCTTGTAATTTCTCTTTTGATTATCAGTTTGTAACAAACAATTTGATTTTCAATAAAGAATTCACCTTTTTTTTTGTTATTCTCCTTTTATCTCCTCTTGACTTAAATAATAAATAAAATAAAAGAAGAAAAATAATTAATAAATATTGGCACTAATGTGTGAGCTGGGATTTTTTACCCCACTCCCGGTGGAATGGTTCTTGTGACTTCAGCACTGTTTAGGCTCAGGGCCTTAGAGAATACGGGCCTAAGCCCAGAGAAAATGGAGTCGCCACCCGGACTTGCCAGAAAAAAGAAAGGGGTGGATGACTCGATTCCTAAGGAATCCCCAATCCCCTAATGGGTTCAAAAAGTTGGGTATGTGTGGGAAAGGTGAGAAACGATCTAGCACCCCCTCAACGCTTGGTTCATTGGAACCGGTCTCCTTTGCAGGACTTAATATTATAAAATTCTTAAATGTAACAATATTATCCATACTACACACAACAATAAAGCATCATTATATTAAAATCGAAACAATGTCCAAACAAAATAAATAAATGGACACCCATCCGAGGATGAAAATATGTCCTTACATCATCCATGTTTAAAACTAAATAGGACACCCACCGAAAGGTGGAAACGTGTCTTTTACATTGGTCCAAAATATAAAAGCAATTTAAATTACATGATGCTTAATACATGAGGTACCCAAAATATGGAAACATACCTCTTACAATGTTTTGAAATCAAAACAAATTAATAAAAGTAAATATCCATTCATCATAAATAAATTATTTATCAAAGACATCAAACATCAATCAAAATATATAATAAACATTCATCCAGTTTAAATAAAATAGTAAGTATATAACTTTAGGGGTTCATGCATAAATTAGGATTTCTTGGATTTTATGTTTAATAATTAGAATTTTGCATATACTAGTTTAATTAATTGAGAAACATTTTAAAGAAATAACATGTTTACTGGATGTTTGAATGTAAAGATCTTTTTTTCTAAACTAGGTGCCATCCAGCTGAGCCTAGAGTTCATTTTAATTTTAGAGATTCATCCGGTTGAACCTAAAATTAATTTCAAAACTTAGGGATTCATTCCGTTGAACCTATGATTAGTTTAAACCTTGTTGAGCTTAATTTATAAAATAGATTTAGGGTCTTTTAAAAAATTGAAGCCTAAAATTAATGTGGACTTAGACTCAAATAGCTTAGGTTAAATAACCATTTTGAGTTCAAAACTAACCATCTTGTGATGGTTAGAACTTCATAAGCTTTTATTCCAATTCAATAAATATGTAGGCTAACTTCAAATTTTACTCTATGTATCAAGTCCGCCGTATAAAATTAATGTTTCCTTTTAGTTTTTAGTCCTCTATTGTGGGTTTTGCTGTAAAACCATCCACTTTAGAAACACAAGTCACCTGAAGTTTCTCATAGCAGAGTCATTTAAAACAAACAATTCTTAAACTCAAGTCAACAACAATAGTTAGGGATTATGTGCTCAACCTAGAATTCATAAGGTTATAGTTAAAATCCCCTTATTCTTGGTTTTAAAATGTAAACTTTAGTTTAATTTCTTTGTTTTATTCTCTCTTGCTATGTATGAATATATATGTAATATCCATAATTTTTTAATACAATCAAATAAGTAATATGGAGGGTAATTAGAGAGATTGAAGAGTAATATATATGGTGTATACTTGATGTATATGCAAGATATACATGAAGTATACATTTTACTAAAAGATAAAAAGTAAAAAGTTAAAGTTAAAAAGTCAAAGGTTAAAAGTTAAATATAAATATAATTATTTTAAAAAAATTAAAATTAGAGAAAATTACGGATGGGAAGAACAAATATTAAAATATTTTATTAATTAACTAACTTGCAATTATATATAAAGATGAGGGGTAAAATTGGAAATAAAGAATATAAAAAGCCATCATCTTCTTCCTTTTCCATGAGAGTGGCTGAAATTCATTTGAGAGAAAGAGGGAGGAGTTTTATTCATTCATACATCAAATTTTACAAGATTTGCAAGGATTTTATGGTGGTTTTGAATATTAAACAAGGATTAGGTAAGTTCTCTATCATTTAAGTTTATTTCTTTGAATTTTAAGATTACCTAAAGTTTGGAAATTTGAGGGAAGAAGCTATAATTATTGTGATGGGTAGTTTTGAAGTTATTTTGGTGAGGATGTTATGATTTTATGATTGGTTTGTGAAAATAATTGAGTTTTGGTAAAGTTAGGGTTTTGGAAATGAATATGTGAAATTAGGGTTTTGGATGGAAGCGAGTATAATTATTAAAATAAATTATTTTGATTTTATTTTGAAATATAAGTAATGATTTTATAGTTGAATGTTGGAAATAAATTGGCTAGTTGAAGTTTGAGTAAGGTAGTAAGTGGTGAGAATAGGGTTTTGTTGAGATTTTGGTAGAAATTGTGTAAATAATGGCAGTTTGATAAAAATTAAGCATGAAAATGATTTTAAATGAATAATTATGCTTATTGTATGGCTTATGAGTGTTTATGCCAAATTTGTACAATTGGTGAAAGTTAGGGTTTGGTGGATAAAAGTGGAATAAGATTGATTTGTTGCAAGGAAAAGGTTAATACATACTTTGGTAACTTTTTAAATAAATTTACATGCATGGCATTGTGTATTTTGGTGCACTTTGATGGACTTTGTGTTCCTTTAAAGTGATATTATGTATAAAATGTGTGTATTACATGAAATATAAATTAATAAGCCATTGTAGGATGGCTAATGCGTATGTTATGAATTAATTATGATAAACGTGATTTATGCATTGAAAATGTAGAAATAGGCCACATTGTGAATGTGAACTAGTATTATGTTTTATGTGAATGGAAAATGAATTTAAAATGTAAATATAATGTGGAAAAAGAGTAAGCGTGATAAAAAAAAAAGAGTAATGTGATTAATATGTGATATGAGATGAATGTGATGGGAAGGAGGAAAGGAAATGGAAATGTGAAAGCGTGATATGTTGTTATGAATGTGTTGTGTTGCCCTTATACAATTAATTTTTCTAGATTATTGAGGATGGTTCTATTGAGAGGAGGTGGCCTTCGGATGATATATTGACACTTAGCCTTGGCCTTTGGGTGACATTTGACACTTTGCCTTCGATGTCAAGAGAGTGCAACCTTCAGGTGATATTTGACACTTTGCCCTTAGTGTTAATAGGGGACGCATTTTTTAGGAGATGTGTGACACTTAGATCCCCAATATCGAGCTAGACCAAATCAATACTTATGAAACTCGAATATTATATAGGTACTTGTTAGGTCCAATGTGTGTGTTTATATTATAAGGATGTGATATATGAGTCTATAAATGAGAAATGAATATGGTATAATAATGGAAGTATTTTATTTTTATAAGATAAAGAATATGTAGTGAGTATCACTTAATGGTGATATTATGATGTTTTGTTTCAATATTAAAGTATGCATGAGAATTAAAATATTTTATATTACTAAGGTATATACCACTAAGCTATATACTTAGCGCAGTTAGTTGTATTGCACAGGTTAGAGAACTACAGAGCAGAATGGCCCAGAGTGTGTTTAAGATTGAAGTTGCAAATTGCCACAAGACTAATTGTGCCTAGGATTGCATACATGTATAATTATTGTTTTTAGGTATATGTTGGTCTGTAAATTTAATCATGATATGTGCATATTAAATGAGATTCTGGGAAAAATGTAATGTATGTATATGTAAGTAAGATAGATAATATCTTTAACTATGAAATTATGGATTTTTGGTGGATTCAGATGAGATTAAATATTTGGGAGTGTTGTTTTTTGTGCAGGTTGTGTTTATTTGGTTTTGGGATCTATCAAAATTATAGACAAAGCTTTAGTAAAGTTTTTTCAAATATTTTCCTTTAATAATTTATAATTATCTTCAATAATTAAATGATTATGAAGTATTTTAGTTAATTATTGCGGCGCTCTTATATTCTATATATGTTTTTTACATATATTGGATATATGTAATATATGTATATAGAGTATAAGGGTGTTATAGCATAAGTCATGTTTAATTTGTCATTTTATATTTTAATTATCATATCATGAAATTTATTTTGTAAGTTCGTATTTAATCTAAGGTCAAACTATTTTTACTTAATATAAGCTCAAACTTAGCCTTCAAATCCATTATTTGGTTTGAGACTAGTGATTTTTTATCCATGAGATGATGTTGGAGTCAATTTTAGGATTTTCTTAAACTTTCTCTTTTCCAAAATAAATTTGAATGGTGACTTATTTCCAAAACCATCTTACTTCAATCGAGCGTAGTCAACAAAAGCAAAGTGACCTAGAAACATTTTCGTGAGACTTAGCCCAAATTTTCAACTCTTTGGTTGCGTCCTTTGTTGGCTGAGTCAAAAGGCAAGCTCAGGCTGGGGCCTCACAAGGACTTTTCCCTAAGGAATATGAAGATAACTATGGACTATAAAACCATACAATCTAGCTTTACAAAGTCACATGTATGAGATGGGCGTTGTTTGCATCTAAAATATAAGCACATTTTATCAGTTAAAAAATGTGGGAAGTTGACAAGATAAAAAAAAAAGAGGTTGGATTCATGCTATGGAAGATGATGTGTATAATGGAAGTACAAAATATGGAGAAAAAAGTGGAGTAGTTACTTGAAATGTAGAAAAGGAACTTAGTGGAGAAATGGGCTTCGTGTGAAAAGAGTGGAGATAAGATGTTGTGGAGCCCTAAAAATAAGAAACCACCACTCTTATATATAAAAAAGAAAAATCAATTCAGAAAGATCCAACAACAATCTCTCCAACACTTAATTCAAGAAAAACAAGACATTTTCAAATAGAATAAGTTCAAACTGCAAAAATATACATTCCACAGCAGAAATTCTAGTTCCACGGCAAAAATTTTTCCAATTTTTCTAGATTAGTTTAGTTGTCCAATTAATCAATTTCAGTTTACTTGATTTTAGCTTTTTAATTTGTTATTTTTAAAATTTAGCATTGTAATTTATTGTTCATATTTGAAGTTTAGGGACTTAATTTCTTTTTATAGTCCTTTAAGATATTCACATAATCACATTGATTAGAAGTTAGAAATAGGGCATTTCGGTCAAGAAACCTGTATCATTTGGCACGCTTCCGATCAAACCCGATCAAAGGCAAAAAGATTTCGCTTGTTTTCAACAAAACAATTTTTTAATGTATTAAACATGAAAATTTATTTCATACTATAAATTTATTTAAAATTTAAGTATAAATTATTCCTTCACTTATGCTAAACATATAATTTCCAGCAATCAAATATAATAAAATTTGGTACACCATTTTTCAATTTTCATAGTTATAAGATAAAAATTATGTATGTCTCATGCTTTTCTTCTCTCGACTAAATTTTTAGTATATTTTGGATTTTGGAAATTAATATTGATTATAAATGTGACACATTATTGTGTTGCTTTATTCTAATAATATTATTATATCTTAGTGGTCTTTTAAGATATAAAAGGAAAAGAGGAAATTATACGAAATATGGTTAAAAGTTTTCCTCGCCGTATACTGCGACTCTCTTTCTTTTCGATCTTACGTTTTCTTTCTTTTTTTTTTTTCCATTTTTACGTAAATAATGTTGATTTTTTTTTCATTTTTTCCATTTATTTATTTATTTTTATTCATAAATAATTTCTTTTATTTTAATATTTTCAATATACACATAATATATACAAAATACAAACACAAAAACCAAGAACATATAAATAACATATTTTAAATATACACAAATTATCTGCATAAATATTTTTATAATTTATTTAATTTAATTTTTTAATTATAGATATATACAATATCTATATAACATAGACATAGTATACATACAATATACATAATAAATATATAAAATACACATTATATCTACACAATATCTAAATAATATACACATAATAAGTATATATCTACACAACAAAATTAACTTTTTTTTAATTTTTTGTGTATAATATATAGGATTTTTTAAAAAAATAAACTTACTGATTTGTATTAATATATTTTTATATATTTTGATTTTTATATTATTTTTGTAAGATTATTCGTAATCAAAATTAAAATTTTTTTCTTCATAAAAAATTAATATATTGTATTGGTAGGAAATGTAATTTAAAATATTAATTTTTTTTTATTTTATTAAAATATATTTATTAAATAGTAAAATTTAAAAGAATATTAAAAATTGAAGTAAAATATTATTTGTAGTAATATTGCTTATTGTAAAAGATGAGATATTTTAAAATTTTTATTTTAATGAGTGGGGTATTTTTAAAAAAAATATATAGATTTTAATATTTTTTAAAATTTTTTTAAATGTTGTATTTTTTAAAATGAAACTTGCTTTTTTAGGTAATTTTGTAAATATTCCAAAGAAAAAAAAAGTTCAATTATGAATTTGTTTTAGATATAAATATGGAGGAAATTATATCATATACTATTTTTTAAATTTTTATTTTTGTTTTCACTTTAATTTTTACTAGACTTTCTTTTTTTATTTTTTTTTATTTTAAATTAATTTTTATATTTTGTTTTAAAAAATACGGTGATCCATTTCTCTCTTGAATCGGCATATTTTCATCTTGTTTTTCAATTTTCTCTTCTTGGTTGAGAAACCAAATTCATTTTTACTGCTCCCTCATCGACAATATTTTTGCTTCTCCCTTGGGTATTTGAAACAAAAACATTTTCTTGTTGATGTTCTTCAAATATATATATATTTTGCTACTCCAATTGAAAACATTCTGAAGGTCCTCCGATAACAAAGCATACCAATAAATAAGCGCAGAAGGTGCTGAAAGTCTCACTTATAAGGACATCGATGTGAATATCGATGCTGGGTCTGAGCTTGTCAGGAGAATAGGTAAGATGGCACCTGGCATAGGACGATCCTGCTATAAATCATGTACATTTTCAACTAATTAAAGATTTTTTCTGGAAACTTTTAAATCATGTGGAAAAATTTAAATAAATAAATTCTAAAATTTGGGTGCAGATAAATTGGCGAGCCTTAGAAAGATCAAATAAAAATACAAGCAGAAGAAAAACAATCAATGAAAGGAAACTAATATTTAATATGATCTATTCTTTTTATTTAGTCTATGTTCACGTGTCAAATTTTAAATAATTATTTTTACTAATAAGTAGTAGGTTTAAAAGAGAGATTTTTTTAAAAAATATTCTAAAAATACAACACTTATAATTTAAATAAATCTAAAATATTAGTAAGTATTTTCTAAATATATAAAACAAAACTTCCCTATTTTATCATTTAAAAAAAATCTCACATAAATAATTTTCACTCTCTTAAAATAAGCTAAATATATAATCTACACACTGGTATCTCCATAATTTTTTTTCTTTCAAATTTTTGCTTGTATGTTGAATTTGAAGAGGGTCCCACCACGTAAATAATGCAAAGAAACAGCTTGCAAAGGCTGTCATGCTTTTATGTTGCGGGTCCAAAAAACGGTGCCCTCCTTTTTTTGATTTCCTTTTTTTATTAAATTAATATTATGGGTCTCGCTCAGTGGTGAGACCCTCTAACAAATCTCCCTCTAACACTCAAATTGATAAAACTTTCGTACCATCAATCTTTATATAAACAATTAGTTTTTCCATCGGCATAGCTTTTATAATATCCTCATAAACTATACATGTACAATATATATACTTTGTATATATAATATATATAATACAAGAATGCTATAGTAATTAATTGTAAAAATTTTATTTACCTAATACCAAAAATAATTACACCTTTAAAAAGACCAATTTAATAAATCAATACATTTATGTTTAGTAAATCAGTAAATCTTTATAAGAAAAATTTTAAAAAAATTTGTCAGAATTTTGTCTATAATTTTGACGAATCCCAAAATTAATGAACACAACCAACAATAAAAATTATACTCTCAATGTAACGTCCCATGATAATACTCTTCAAGAACAATCAGAGAATGTTACTTAATATACTATCTAGCTTTATAACCATTCAATATTGATAGTTCAAGCAATACTAGTAATAGTTCGATCAAAATTTTCGGCAAAGTTTCCTCCATAATTACAATTAACCAAAAATTTTCAATCAATAATATCAACATGCAAAAACATCTCTAATAGAAACTAACACCACCCATGTGTTAAGGTGTTCATCATAAATTCAATAATCCATTCATTAAATAAAAATATTTTCATCCTACTTACAAACTCGTACAATATCCCAAATTATCAAAATAACTTTACAAAACATCAGTTCTATTACAATATATATATTTATATATACATAAATCATCATCTGTTGTATCAAAAATTCTTGATATCTTCACTTTTCAATCCTTAACTTCTTCTGATCCATTATATCCGCATATTAGAAACATTCTAACACACTAAGCCTATAAAGAAAATATTGTTAAAGAGGATATAAAAATAAATTGCATTACAATGAAATCATTTCAAAAACCAAAAACTTTCATTATCAATCTAACTCAATATTTGAAACATAAAAAAATAACAGTTTAACTTTATAAGTATAAATAATATAACATTACACTTTCAGCGTTACAATTATTCTCTTTCAAACTATTTGTCACTTATACTTTATTAGATATCTTTCAACGTTGTTTGCATTATATTCTTTTTGTTTATCCATCATTCTCTTTTTCGATTTAATTTATTGAACCTAACCATTCAGTTTAATATTTTGATAATTTGATTTGATGTAACATTCTAAAAACTAGTTTCCAAATATCCCTATAAATATTTCTAATTAATCTAACACTTTGAATACTATCAATTAATTCAATACTTTGAATATGATCATTCTATTCGACACTTTAACACTTTGATTTAAAATACTATTATAAATATTCTTAGTCACTTCAACATTTCAAATGATGTCAATTAATTCAATACATTTAACAACAACATTTGTATTCAGCAATCTTACAATATTTCATACCATTAGTTTTGGTAACACTCTAATATTTTTCTCTTTCAATGCAATTTAACAAGTACTTTTGATAATTACATACTCATATATTTTCTTACAGTAATGACAATTAAATGCCCAACCAATCAGTATGGCTAGAGGCCTATTAACAGTAGTGACACAGAGTGTCTAGTATCAGTAGTGACACTATGTGTCCAATAATAATAGTGACATAGAGTTTCCAGTAACAATAAGGACGCCTAGCCTTTCAATTCGAAAACTAGATTTACTATTTGTATAATCGGGCAGTACATATACAATACTATTTCAGGATATTTCATAATTATAATATCATTTATGATAAAACATCTCCTCTTAAATTATTTATTTATCATTATAAATTTATAGATTTTGAATAACTATTTTATTTACATTTATCATATATACATATATAATAAGTATATTTATGTATATCATATTTGTCTCAAAATAATTTAACTAATCTTATTTACATATTAATCTTTATCTTTCCAATTTACATTTCATGTTTTCATAATAATAACGAAATCTAGGTAGATTTCTACTCTTTCTTATATGACCTCTTCTTAAAATATTCGAATTCCATAAGTTATCACTTTCATTTTAAGACTATAAGCATGTATACATAAATGTGTTTACTACAAATAACATAGAATATATATTTTCTATATATATACATGTTTATATATTTATAAATACATTCCACAATCAATTCATTTACCCATTATTTTCATATAAAATAGTATTCACTTCCTTACATGTTCTACTCATTACTGAAAATGTCATTCACTCAACTTTACTATACAAATTTCAGTTCTTATCGGATTCTTCTTTAATAATATAAACTCTTTCTTTCCATCATCATCAATGAGTATCTTTTAGTTCTCTAACACTTTTATATACAATCTATGAATTGTCTTAAATCACGAAATAATACTACAATCAAGTATACTATACATATACAATTTGTATTTCTCACATTCTTACTTTCACGACTCAATCAATTCTTACATTCACCCTTTTGCTTTCCTTACCTTGTTTTTCAAACCATTTAAGATCACCAATGGATTATTAGTCTATTATTTTTACTTATTTCTCAAGTTATCTTGTCCTTCACAAACAATGCAAAATTTACTTATCTTATATAGTTATCTTTTATTCTTTCTCTAACTATACACTCCTATTGATTATCAAAGATGCATATCAATCATCCTCGTATAAATCTCACTTTCTAAGTCTCACCATTTAATAGATTAATCTCACTTCAGTCTTTAATAATCTAATATCAATTACAAACACTCTCAGGTTTATATTAACAATTCATTACTGAATGCACTCACTATAGTTATTCGTCTAAACCAAATAAATAATATTTAATTCTCCAAAAGCACAATCAAATTTAAACCTCAATTCTCATCCATTTGCCCTTTTGATCCCTTCCCTTAATATCACCGATTTATTTATAACTTAATCATATATTTCTATAGATAATATTATCCTTAACTTTTTAACATCATCTACTTAGCCCCAAAGTTGTAACATCCCTAATTTTTAAAAATTAAATAAAATAAATTAAAATTAAATTGAATAAATTAAATAAATAATTTAAATAGAAAATGGAAAGATTTTAAGTGAGAAAATAAAATATATATGTGAAATATACATGAAATATACATAAAGTATATAAAAGTCAACAAAAGTCAACTCTTTTAAAAGATAAGTCAAAGGTCAAGTGGCATTTTTATAATTATACTTTGGAAATTAAAATTTATAAAAATAATTTTAAATAATTTATTTTTGTATGGAAGAAATAATTTAAATTTTTTATTAAATAATTAAATAATTAATTAATTAAAAATATAACAAAATATTATATTTATATATATATGTATAGTTAAGATGAAAGTGGATGGAAAGAGAAAATATTTGAGTTATCTTCTTCTTCATCTTCTTCCTTCTTCTAGGCCAAACCTCCATAGCTTCAAGAGAGGAGATTTTTCTTCTTCCAAGCTCCATAAATTGAAGGGTTTTCAAGATTTCAAGTGAAGTTTTGGGGGTTTTTCTCTTGAATTAGTAAGTTTCCTAACTTCTTTCCTTGGATTTTTATGAAATTGAGAATATGTTTGATTTAAAATTTTGAAGTAGTATGATTTAGTTGTTGAAATCAGTGTGTATAAAGTTATTTTTCTTAGTTAATAATGATTTTAAGGTTGGATTGAAGAAATGATTAAATTTGAGTGAAGTTTGATGAAGAGAGAGAATTTAGGGTTATGAAACTTTTGGGCTTGTGAAATCATGAGTTTTAATTGTGCAATTTGGTTCCAAATATGTTGTTTTGATGCATAAATAAGGATTTTAGAGTCAAATGATGAATTTGGTCGAGTTCGAAAATAGTAGTGTTGATTTAGAGTTTTGGAAAATGACCTTTCAAAGTATGGTTAATTGTTTGATTTTAATATTTAAAACATGATATATAATGATATAAGTGATGGATATAAGCTTGGATTAATGATTAGAATGAGTTGGATTGAAGAACCTTCATTGGTGAAGGTTAAGCTATTTTAGGGTTTTGTACTAAAGCATGTATTTAATTAATGTAATTAGTTTAAACATATTAAAATATGTTTGTAATGATATAAATAAACTTAAAACACCAATTTAAATGGATTATAATGGTTTTTCAAAGTTAAAGTAAGGTTAGGCTTAACTTTGGGGTTTTAAATTGAATGATGTTTAATTAAGGTTTGATGTTGAGAATGCCTTAAAATGTGATATTAAATGATTGTATTTGATCACATTTAGTATAGGCATTAAGGAGAGGTGATTTGCGCAATCTTAGTGTTGAAGGACAACTTGGGTTTGGGGAAGATTTTGAGCATACTCTTGAGTGCTTACTAAGGTAAGTATAAACTTTTGGTAAAATAGATATGTTGAGCATTAAATTGGGCTTAACACACTTTGGTTGGAAAATGTGTTAAGCTACTTGATACATTAAACATTCACGAAAAATGTGTTATAACATGTGATTTGTTATGTATGCATTATATGCATTGTGAAAAGCTATTGATAATGGCTAAATTGAATAAAGTGTGAAACATTTTAATTATGTGAAAATGTTCCAAAATATTTGGGTAATGTGATTTTGATGTGAAATGTGATACATTGTGATGAAATGATGAATTGAAATGAACTAACATTGATATGAATAAAAAAAATGAGGCAATGTGCCTAATTGATAATGAGAAAAGAGGCAATATGCCTAATTGATAATGAGAAAAGAGGCAATGTTTCTACTTGATTATGGGAAAATGAGAAAGAAAGTTGATGATGGAAAATATAAAATAATTATATGCCTAGTATGTTATTCAATTTTCAGAATTCTATGTTTGACGGCATGCCTATAAGATTATCCTCACTATTTGCCTTCGGGGCTAGACGCTTGACATTACTATGATATGATTTGCCTTCGAGGCTAGATGTTTGGCGTCACTATGATATGATTTGCCTTCGGGGCTAGCTTTTGAGCATTACTTTGATTTGCCTTCGGGGCTAGACACTTGGTGTCAATTTGGACCAAAATAGTAACTTTGGAATTTGAATGGCATATTAGATCCTTTGGGCCCATGCTTCTGTTTGTTCTTATGTGAATTATAAAATGATTAAAGGATGTGTTTTAAGGTGAAATTGAGTACTACATTGTGAAACATCATATAAAAGCATTTTGCATTGACATTATTTTATAGTTTTATTATTATCAAAGTTTGTACCACTAAGCTTTTAGCTTAGTACGATTGTAATTTATCATGCAGATGACTGGAGTTATCCTATTGAGGAGAGTTTCTCTAGACTGAGTCATTTCTAGATTTGAGGCTACTTGTTGAGCAGATTTTGGGTGCATCAAGATTAGAGATATTTGCCAACATGTATATATTTTATGTTATAGTACATTTTGATATTACGTGTATTATTTTATATTTTTGAAGTACATATTATAAATTATAAAAAATATTTTGGATAAATTATATAATAAGGGTTTTATATGTATTTTGATATATATATATATATGTATATGTATAAAATGTTTTGAGGAAATATAGAGAGATTGTGAAATATTTGGGGAAATGAGTGATTGTTTTATTGGGGGTGTTTCTTTTGGAGATTATGAACTGTTGAATTTTTGGAATGCTCTGTTTACAGATAAAACTCTGCATTTTTTTTCAGATATTTTCACATAAAATACTATTTTAGAATCTATAATTAATAAAGAATAATTTATTTACTATTTAAATATATATTCTAAAGTATTTGAGATTTTAATTTGGAAATATTAGAAAAATTTTATGAAATTGGGTTGTGACATTTTTATACTGTGTACGCATATTTTACATATACTAGGTGTATTTATTATACATTTATAGGGTATAAGGGTGTTACTAAAGCATATAAATAATATTGATTTTCCAAGAGCACAATCAAACTCATGTCTCAATTTTCATATAATAGCACTTCCATTCTTTCCTTCCTCATAAGAGCTTATTTATACATAACTTTAACATATAATTTAATACAATTATCTTCAACTTCAAACATAACTTGCTTAACTCAAGGCTATTCTTTATTGTAATAACCATCTAGTTACACACACACTTTCTATCAATAAACAAAGAATTGATGTAATATCCTAATTTTTGAAAATTCTTAATTTTTAAAAATTAAATAAAAATAAATTATAATTTAATTGGATAAATTAAATAAATAATTTTAAATAAAAAATGAAGGATTTTAAATATAAAAGTGAAATGTATATGTGATATATGCAAAATATACATAACATATACAAAGTCAACAAAAATTAATTTTTAAAAAGTCAAAAGTCAAAGTCCAATGGCATTTTTATAAATAAAATTTGAAAATTTGAAAATTATTTGAATTATTCAAAAATAAATAATTTTTGAATGAAAGATGTATTTTGGGATTTTAATTATTTAAATAAATAATTAAATAATTAATTATTAAATTATTAAAATAATATATATATAAGGTTGGAATTGAAAGTGGAAAGAAAGAGAAAGCTAATTTGTTCTTCTTCTTCTTCCTTGCCAAGCCAAACCTCCATTGTTGAAGAACCAAGGAATTTGCTTCTTCCATACTCCATAAATTTAAGGATTTCAAGTGTTCAAAGTAGATTTTTAAAGTTTTCCTCCATAATTAGTAAGTTTACTCACTTTTTCTTTGGTTTCCTTTAATGTTTTGAATCTGTGTGTTTTGGGTTTGTGAAGTAGTATGATTTAATTGTTGAAATTGGTATGAATGAAGTTATTTTAAGTGGTTAACAAAGATTTTAAGGTTGGATTGAAGAAATGGTTGAGTTTGAGTAAAGATTGGTGTAAAGAGAGAATTTAGGATTATAAAATTTTTGGGTTTGCGAAATTATGGATTTAAATTGTGCAATTTGATTCTAAATAAGTTGTTTTGAAACATAAACAAGTATTTTAAAGTCAAATATTAGATATTAGAGTTTAGAGATAGAAGTGGTGATTTAGGGTTTTGGAAAAAGGCATTTTCAAAGTTGTCAAATTGTTTGATTTTATTGGTCAAAGCATGTTCCTTAGTGATAAAAGTGATGAATATAAGCTTGAAATGATAATTGGATTGAGTTAGAATAGAAAACCTTCAATAGGGAAGGTTATGCCATTTAGGGTTTTGGACATAAGCGTGTGTTTAATTAATGTAATAGGTTTAAACATGTTAAAATATGTTTTTAATAATATAAATAAACTTAAAACACCAAATTGAATGGTTCAATATGGTTTTCCCAAGGTTAAAGTAAGGTTGGGCTTTATTTTAGGGTTTTGATTTAAGTAATGTTTAATTATGGTTTAAGATTGTAAATACCTTTAAATGTGATACTAAATAATTATTTATGATCATATTTAGTGTAGGCATTGAGAAGAATTGATTTTTCCAATCCAAGTGTTAAAGGGAAAGTGGGAAGAGAAGGTTGGAGGTGGTGTTTGAGCTTGCTTTTGGTTGCTTTTAGAGGTAAGTACAAACTTTGAATAAATTGGGTATGTTTGCATGACATTTGGGCTTAACACATTTTGGTTGGAAAATGTATTAAGTTTCTTGATGCATTGAATATGCATCAATATTGTGCTATGTTATGTGATATGTTAAGAATGCTTTATATGCATTGTGAAAAGCCATTGATAATGGCTAAATTGAGTAAAAAGTGAAATATGTAAATTATGTGAAAATACCTAAAATAATTGGGTAATGTGATGTAAATGTAAAATGTGATACATTATGATTATATGTTGATATATGATGATATGGAATGAGATTACATTGATGTAAATGAGATAAATGAGAAAATGAGGCAATGTGCCTAACTTGATTATGGGAAAATGAGAAAGAAATTGATGATGAAAAATATGAAATTATTGTGTGCCTAGTATGTTCTTCAATTTCTAGAGTTCTGTGTTTGACGGCATGCCTATGAGGTTATCCTCATTATTTGCTTTCAGGGCTAGCTTTTGAGCAATTATTATGATTTACCTTCGGGGCTAGACACATTGTGTCAATTTAGACCAAAATAGTAATTCTAAAATTTTAATAGCATATTAGATCCTTTGGGCCATGCTTGTGTTTGTTTTATGTGAATTGTACAATGATTGAAAAATATGTTTAAAATGAAATGGTATGTCACATGGTGACATGATATACATAAGCATTGTGCATTGGCATTGCATATAAATTTTATTGTTAGCAAAGTTTGTACCGCTAGGGTTTTGGCTTAGCGCGATTGTAACTCATCACGTTGGTGATAGAGGAGATCCGATAGAGCCGGAGAGTCCTTCTAGACTGGATAGGGTCTAGATTTGAGGTCTTGATTATAGAGTTGATAGTAGCCATCAAGATCAGAGACACAACCAGCATGTTTATATTTTATATTCCATTTTGATATTACCTACATTATATTATGTTTTGATGTATATATACTGTAAATTATAAAAAATGGGTGGAAAATTTTATAATGTGGGTGTATATGTGGTTTGATAAAAATATATATATGCATAAAAATTTTGAGAAACTTGGTGAAATTGAGGACTATGGGTGAAATATATGATTGGTTTTTATTGGGAGTGTTTTTCCTTTGCAAGTTGTGTTTTATTATAATTTGGGAATGTCCAAATCATAGATAAAACTCTGGCGAATTTTTCCAGAGATTTTTATGAAAAATGCTTATTTTAGAACCTATGATTTCTGATAAATATTTTATTGGTTATTTAAAATTACATTTTAAAGTATTTAAGATTTTAAATTGAAAAAGTAAAATTTTTTATTAAATCGGGTCATGATATTTTTGTATTTTATACGCGTATTTTATATATACCGGGTATATATTATACATATATAGGATATAAGGGATTCTCTAGGTAATACATCTCAAATAACCATTTGGCTCCAATAGCACCTTTTCACTTTAACATTGATTTTCTTGATATTTAAATAACTCCAAATATAATTAGAATCATATTCAACAATGATAAAGCTTTCCTCTTAGATGTAACAAGTCTTTCTTAATCATGTAATTTAACAACTAATTAATTCAAAGTTCTTTCCAACATGATATCAAGATAGTTAACTAACTAATAACCTTTATATATCAATCACATCACTTTATTCTTTGAAATTTCTATAACTTTAATATCTATCAAATCCTAGATTTATCAAATCCTATCATGTTCCATAACCATAAATCATTACTTATATATGTTATATATATATATATATCAATAATTGATCTAAACATAAATTAATGTAAGAAACATCAAATATTTTCTTTGTTCATCACAAAAATAACTTTACTTTCAAAGAAAGCCATATCAATAATCACTTCTTTACAAATCACTTTAAATACAATTCTTTCACAAATAATCATATATAATCAAAACACAGGCTTCTTCTAAAAATCAAAATCAAGATAAAATTAGTATATAGCAATATAAGTAATATACGAGCTCTAAACTCACTTAAGTTGCTCTTCCATCACCATTTCCTCAATCCTTTGATTTGATAATATTTTGCTTGTAACACCCTAATACCTTATATAAGTTCTATACATATACTTAGTATACATATAGTAAGTATATAAAGTATAAGGATATCACTTTTCGTTATCTTTTAAAAACCTGTAACAGAGTTCAAACCATAATACGTTAATTTAAATAACATTTACAAAATCATCATTTTTATCAAAAACTTCATTTATACATATAATTGCTTTCCCGTCATAAATACATCAATATAAAAGTTATACATGTATGCATTTCCCTCTAGTTGGTCTCTATAAACTTTTACTCTTCTCGTGGCATAACGAAAAACTTCATATCTTCCACCTATTTACCTGCGCGAATACACACCCGCGCTAAGCCCGAGAGCTTAGTAATCCAAATATAAAATAGAAACATATAGTATAGAAGTATTAACATATAATGATATATCAATTCAATATATAATTAGTTCGTATCATACTTTCTTTTCTTTTTAATTTCATCTTTAATATATCCTAGCTAATTTCATATATGATGTACATATATACATAATATTATCACTAACCCCAATGCATCACCAATACTCAAAACCAATATATTAATACACCCACATTATATATACCATACCAATCATGAATCACATTTCCAATGAAGACAACCTTTATCATCAACCACAATTCATTTACATATCACACTTAATAACATTATATTATTCACAATTCACCAATCATAATTCATTATTAATACTCACAATCAATATTTCAATACTTGCATTTCACATTGACAATAAAGACAGACTCGGGCCCAAAACACTAATATGCCATTCGACTTTCAGAGTTAATGCTTTGGTTTAATTATCACATTTATCATTATCCCAACTAGGCTTCAAGGATTAGGTTCAACCAAGCTTCAAGGGGAACAAAGCATGCTAAGTATCAACCCAACTTGGCTTCAAGAACCAATCCAACCTAGCTTCAAGGGTTGTAACATCTCAATTAGGCTTAAGGGCTAGACCCAACCAAGCTTGAAGGGGAGTAAAACATGTTAAACTTCAAACCAACTTGGCTTCAAGGATCAAGTCCAACCTAACTTCAAGAGATTGTTACTATTAGGCATGCCACCAACAACAAAACTCTGAAAATGAATAACATATTAGACACATAATTCATTGATCAATTCATCATCAATATCATTCACAATTCCCATCATCATTTAGGCAAACATGCCTCACATGTCTCAATTGAACTGTCATAGCCAATCACAATGGCTTCACAACATATCATATCTCAATCCATATGATACGTATAACATTATTGATATAACATTTCAAAATATATTATTCATATAATACATTGCCATTCACAATGCATATAACATAACATTTCATCATTTCTCAAAACACACTAACACCATTCATTATTAAAACATTTATCATAACAAATTGCACATACCTTAAGAATGATCCTCATTTCTTCCTACCTTTCCATTTCATATTTCATCCTTTATATATATATATATAAAGTGATTTACATTCTTCATTTACATCCATAATATAATAGCTTATTTAACACTTTCATCCCAATGTGTAAATGTTCAAAGACATATAAGGATATACAATCAAATAGGGTTTATGCTTACCTTGTTAATGATCTTCACATCCTTCACATCATTATCATCACCTAAGTCCAATTATATTAACAATATAGTAAACCACTTAACACATTTGCAAACAAATGTGTTAAGCCTCAAATCATGTAAATAAATACAATCATATGTATTGGTACTTACCTCAAGAACTATTCTCATCCATCTATACATTTCCTCTTCCAAGAATTCTCAACCTTTAAATTAATGCAACACAATTTCTTCAAAACCTAATTCAAAGATCATTATTCATAGGTTTAGAATCATCCACATACATTTGTTTAGGTCATTCTTTGATTATAAAGTATTTAGAGTATATATAAAATGTTTAGGAACAAAAGACTTTTAAAGAATCAAACAATGCATGAAGAACCAAAAACCATCACAGTAGCAAACACCTTCATGGGACACGGCCAAGCTTGTGGCCGTGTCTCTCAAAACCAATTGGCAGTAGCAAACACATGCATAAGACACGGCTGTGTCCCTCCAAATCAATCCAACACGGCTCAATTTTCCTTGACTTGGCCGTGTCTCTCATGAATTGGCCGTGTCTCTCATGAATTGGCCGTGTCTCTCCTTGCTTTTGGCCGTGTCACTCAAGAACAAAACCCTATTTGTGGCCAAAACACTTCTAATTGCATTTAAACACATGATACACAACATAAACTCATTCAAATGGAAGTAATCAAGGTCATTAACACTTATTTTGCATGTTTAACACAATAATCACAATTAACCATACATTTAATCATTCATCACACCAAAACCCTAAAACCAAATTCAATCTTGATCTTCCACTATCAACCTCCACATAACTTACCATTTTCAAGACCAAACCAATCACCAACTCAATCTTTTAACTTACAATCAATTCTAACACTTATAATCACAACTCAAACACACCAAATCATCACATCAACAAATCACCATTCACCTTAGACACAACTTCAAGATTAACAAAAGAAAACAAGAGAGTACTAACCTTAAATGAAGAAATTTCACCAATCTTCAATTCAATCCTTTGATTCCTCTTCCAATTTGATGTTAGAAACCAAAATACTTCAATTGCTCTCTTTTCCCTTTGGATAGCCGGCCACCACTTCAAACAAGGAAAAGAAATTAACAAGTCAACCTTTCTTTCCTTCTTTTAATCTCCACCAAGAGATTTCCAAAAGAGAATTACCTCAATGCCCTTAACCATTTACTTTAGCTCTCTTTTAACTCACATGTCCTTTATAGTAATTTCACATATCATAAATGAAAATATCTTCTTGCATTGAATCTCCCTTTTTGACCAACTTATATGTTATATATATTACCATATAATCAACATATACATTTCTCTCTAAACCCTCTTTTCTTTCCCAAAACACAAATACATAAACCTTCTCTTCCCATTTCTTTTCTCTTCACATAACCTAAACATTCAATCCAACTTACAACAATAACATAATCAAAACTTCTAAGGCATACATGAGGATATTACATTGCTTGATAAATTAGACTTAAAGTAGCTAAACTTCATCAAAATTCAGTTTTTCTACAAATTCTCCATGATTTCTAAGGTAAGGAAAGGAAGAATAAAAAGGAAGAGATGAAGATGATGTGTAGTGATGAGTATGGCAGTTTGGAAGATAAAAGAAGACACTAGAAAACTCTTTATATAGGCTTTAGGTTTTTATACCATTTACACACTCATACCATCAATTTTGTACACCCACTTTCTTTTATTATCTCATAATCCAACTTTTAACTCCATACAATCATATAAACCATTATTTTATCTATTTCAAAGCCATATTATCCACATATACAATTTATGCCATGCATAAGGTTTAAAAATCAAAATTCCAAATTTGGGTCACATGCCATGGTCATGGCAATCCAAGGGTCACGCCTATGGGATTTAGATTATCACTGCGAAGTTGAAGAATTTCCTTAAAGCAGTCCCCAATTCCTACTCCACAGTCGTGGTACTTCAAAGCCATGCCTATGGGATTCAAATAACCACTGGATACACTCCAAACCCTCCATACACACTCTAAACAATCCCATATTTACATTTAATATAGAAAATTCATACCTAAAATTTCCAAAGCATTACACCCAATAATCTCATTTTCACCAAACTACCACTTGTAATAATATACATCCAAAGGTTTCAAAATAAAAAATATTATTTATCTTAAGTACACACACACACACACTTATATATAACATTCCCAAAACTTTTTTAATATACATATGAAGTGGTTAAAAATATACGAAACCAAAGTATATAGTAACAAAAATACATGTGCAACACTGTCAAGGTTGGTCTCATGGCAAAAATCAAACTCCATATTTTAACCTCAATGTTGACCACTCTAATCTACAATCCTATCACTTGCATGATACAATCAATTGCACTAAGTTAACAGCTTAGTTGTACATACTTTGATAACATAAAATATTTAAAAACTAATGCATATTTTCCATGTCACATAATAAATCAGGCTCCCATCATAAAGCAACACTCGTTCAATTATTCATTATCTTATCAAATTCAACCAACATATCATAATTATAATAACACATATTGGACCCAGCAAATCCCAAGATAATATATAAGTTCTAGAAATATTGATTTGGCCTATCATGACCTGAAGGTTCAACACCAGGGATAAAGTTTCACACACCATTTAATGGTCGTCCCCTATTGATATCAGGCATAAAGTGTCATATAAATCAATTGAAGGTCATCCTCTCTCGACATCGAAGATAAACTGAAAAATAAATCACCCAAAGGATATCTCCTCAACCCAAAAGTGCGGACACCAGTGTGTCTCACCCTAAGGCATAATAAAACATTATAACGTATCGTTGTCATGCTAACTCGACTGTACCAAGATCAACATTCTAGAATAAGTAATTGTGCAAGGTGAGCTTACACATCAACATTATACATTTTCCACATTCACATCCCATTCATCACTTCTTTTCCACATTTTATCATATTCCATAACCATTTCCACATTTTTCATTCACATTAAGCATAATCATTGGTCACTTTCATAATGTGACTCATTCCGTATTGTCAATGCATTATATACAACATCACCACTTATCATAAATAATTCTCTTTTAATTCATACCGAGGCAAAAAATATATTTTTAACAATAATACATAAAGAAATGAGTAATGTCACTTTAAAGAATAACAACATTCTTTAAAGGATGCCAAAATGAATGATGCCAATCAGGAATATTCAACATATATGTAATCAAAGTATGTACTAACCTTTAAAAGCTCCAAAATCGACCCAATTTACTCTTTATCTCTTACTTCTCTGAAATCCTAAATACCTCCCATAGGGCATGTAGACTCTTGATTTTAGCCCTAAGCTATTCTAGTCCTAATTAAAGAAGGCCTAAGTCATTATTGGTCCATTCTTAATAAGTTTAAACCTACTTTAAGCTTTAA
The DNA here is from genome assembly GCA_947685225.1 of Garcia nutans. Lineage (NCBI taxonomy): Eukaryota > Viridiplantae > Streptophyta > Magnoliopsida > Malpighiales > Euphorbiaceae > Garcia > Garcia nutans. The sequence continues at coordinate 11,874,975 of CANTUV010000003.1, forward strand.
TTAGATTAGTCCAGTTTTATAAGGCCTAAATAAGTCTGGTCCAATTTTTATAACCCTGAAATGGTCTGATTTGAGGTTGAAGCAACTTTGGTTCAATGTGGATCATGCCATATCAAATTAGGCTTGTCCAATTCAATATGGATGGTCCTTATTGAATTAGAATTACTCTAATTCAATATGGATCATATCCATATCAAATTAGATTGATTCTAGTTCGATATGGAAGGCCCATATCGAATTAGACTTGCTAATTTCATTTGGACTTTTGTCCATATTGGATTAAACTTGTTTTGATCCAATATGGTCATGATTTCACTTGAATTTAAAGACTTTAATTTGATGTACTTTAGATTAGAGCAGTGCTTAAATAGGAAATTAGAATTAAGCTAAGGCTTGATCACATGCTCATTTAACCTAATTCGTTCCTTACAAATATAAGATTTAATTGACAAAAAAGGGGGCAATGAGGATTATCAACTAAAAATCTTTTAAGCAGTCACAACTATTAATTAAGCAGTAGTAAAAATTAAAAGGGGATCAGGATAAAAAAAATTACCTTGGGAAATTGCTTCACTCAACCATCACTCTCAATTTTGGCGGAGCCAAAAAACGAAAGTATGTTTTCATCCTTTTAAATTTAACAAGAACTGCTTTGATTATGATCTTAAACATTATTTATTGTTCATGTCATATAGCTTGCTCTTATTGGTTTTAAAGTCATGGTAGGTTAGTTATTCAACTTTGCTTTGTCTAGAAGCTCTTTTAGTTTATATTCAATAATTCCAAATTCACAGTAGCATATTTAAGTGTCCAGTAAATTATTAAACTTATATCCACGGAATTTAAGCATCTGATAGCTTATTTATTCAAACCATATTTCATCCAATATTTCCAGCAACTTGTATTCATTGATTTCAAAATTCAAAGTAGTTTGTTCATCCAACTTTTCTTTGTCTAATGGCCTAATTAGAAAACATCTATTTCGTTTATTTCCATAGTAGCTTAGGATTTATTTGAGCCAGGACCCTAATTTAATTAACCAAAACCCTATTTTTCATCCACAAACCCTAATTTTCATCCATAAACCCTAGTTTTTAACCAAAAACCCTAATATTATTTTCTAAAACCCTAATGTTGTTTTCTAAAACCCTAAAAACCCTAGTTTGATCACCAAAATCCTAATTTTCATTTTAAAACCCTAATTCATATATTAAACCCTAATTTTATATATCTTATGCTTAATTTAAAGATTATGACCCTAGATTTAATTGTTTCATATTTATGATGAGTGATTTACCGATGTTCTATTTATCATGGATGATTTTCTTTTAACTATTGTGAATGTTTGAATGGTTTAATTCATTTAATTATTTTAATGTTGATTATTTTGGTTTCAATGATGAAAGAGGTATGTTTCCACTTTGTGGGTACCTTATTAATTAAGTTTGATGTAATTTATTTTGAGTTTTAGATTAATGTACAGGTAATATTTCCACCAAGTGGTGGTTACTCTATTTCATTTAGTTTTGGATTTTGTACTTTATAAGGGCATGTTTCCAATTTGTATGGGTGCCCATTTATTATTTTATTTGAACTTGTTTTGGTTTTAATACAATGATTATTTATTTCAATTGCATGTAGTATGGTTAATATTTTAATGAGTTGAAGAATTTAATAATATTTAGGCCTAAAAAGGAGGCCGATTACAATGAACCATACATTATGGGGGTGTTGGATCATTCTCACCTTTCTCATACATACCTAACTTTTTGAACCCAGTAGGGGGTTGGGGATTCCTTAGAAATTGAGTTATCCACCCCTTTCTTTTTTCTGGCTTGTCCGAGGGGAGACTCCATTTTCCCTGGGTTTCTACTGGTGTTCTCTAAAGTCCTGAGCCTAACAGTGTCGAAGTCGTAAGAACCATTCCACATGGGAGTAGGGGTAAAAATTTCAGCTCACAGTGGCGACTCCACTAGGGATAAGAGAAGTTGATTTTGTTGGTCTTCATATTATTTTATTCTTTTTTATTATGATATTATCTATTGCATCACTTAGATTGCATTGTATGCGTGAGTTAGGATGCCCTGTGTAACTCGTGTTATGTGTATATAAGTGATACCATACTTTCATTCAAGGCATAGATATCGAGCATTGCATTGCCACTCGTAGCCTTGTATCTTTTGGTATATACTTGCTGTAGGAGCCTAAACTTTTCAACCCAAAGACTAAAGATCATGTAATTGGCCTAGTTACTTTCCCTATATTTTTACCCAAATGCTTGTTGTTTAATTATGATTGATATATTTTGGTTTGAATCATGACCTATTTGGTTTGTTCTTTTTCTAATATGACCTAATTATATTGTAAGCTCAAAATAGTTTTTCCTAAAAGACCAAAATATTTTCAATCTTTTCAAGATGGTCTTTGGACATAAAATCTTTTAAAGATGGGTCAAAAAATTAGTTTTTCACCTCATACCCCAAGCTCAAAGCCCAAAATCTATTTTTAAACAAATCATTTGATACAAACTATTTTTATGGGCTTTGAAACACTTTTTCACTTTATAACCTAAATTTAGATTTTTTTTTATTAAAATCTTTTTCTTAAATGAGCTTATCAATTAGTTAGGTCAATTATGGAATACTAAAAATTAATTGTGGGCCTAATTTACACTAAGAAATATTAATCATGGGCTTATCTGTGGCATGAATCATTAGTTGCTTTTCCAAATGGAAAATCTATTTATGAAAAACACTTTAATTTGGTTTTAATCCCAAATATAGAATGAAGGCTATTTTTAGTTGATCCAACGGATTAAGGCTTAATTAATGAGACTTATCATGGATCAATTTCTAAGTTTGAAAGTGTGACTACTGGTTAAACCTTTCGAGTGAAATGTTCAAAAATAAGATATCCCATATTGATATTTTGTTGCTCATATACCTAGGAAAAGACACTCGCCATTCATGTGTGGAAGATATAAGGTTGGAAGGTTCATTCCTACTCTTTTTTGGTTTGTTTATTTGTTTATTACTTGTACATCCATGCATACATACATGAATTTCATCACATATCATTGATCCTTTGTAGCTGACAGCCCTGGAGTATAGCTGTTCAGGAGCCTACGATAATCCGGCCTACGCCAGGGACATAGAATCCAGTAACGACTCAGTCAACTTCTTGCCAAAAGCAATGGAACCTGAACAGATTTAGAAAATGGTGGAGGACACACTCAACTCTAAGATGGAAGAACTAAAGGGGGTCCTAGCTGAGACCATGAAAAGCTACCTGGCTACATTATTAGGGAACATTGATTAAGCATCTTCTAGTACTAATAAGCAGAAGGATAAAGGAAATGTTAAGGTTGGTGAAGTAGTTATGGATGATGACAAAGTGATGATAAATGATGATGATGATTGGGCTCAGTATTTCCAAGATCCCCAAAATAATAAGAAAGAGCCAAAGATTATGGAGAAATCAAAAGTGGAAAAGACTAAAACTTTGAAAGCGGGGACGATGATTGCTAATTTGGAGAAGAAGTTTGAAAGGAAGCTGAAAATTGAAGAGATGTCGAGGTGGACAAGTTGTTTGAACAAGATGAGAAAGTTCCTTACAAATTCAAGATGCCTTCCTTTGTGAAGTTTGATGGAACTGGCAACCCTTATCTTCACGTCAAGCAATACATCACTGCCATGTAGTCTACCCGAGCTACTAAGGCTCAGACGCTAAGGTACTTCATACTTTTTGTAACATCAGTAAATTTATAAAAATTAAATTAAATGAATTAAATAAATAATTTAAATGAAATTGAAGGATTAGAAGAAAGAAAATGGAATGTGTATGTGAAATATATATGGAATATATATAACATATACAAAAGTCAATATTAAAGAAGAAAGTCAAATGGTCAAATGGCAAAATTATAAATACGCTTTAAAAAATTAAAATTAATTAAATAATTATAAAATAAATTATTTATGGGTGAAAGACAAAAATTATCATTTTAAAAATAAATAAATAAATAAAATAATAAATATAATAAATATATGTGGTATTAAATGAAGAAAGATAAAAATTTAAAATCAAATTAAAACATCTTCTTCTTCTCTTCTTCTTCCTTGGTCGTGACCTCCATTGTTCTTTGGAAGGATGTTTTTTTTTCTTCCAATTACTCACTTTGGCTAGGATTTTCAAGGGAATAAGTGGAGTTTTGGTGATTTATCCATCAATTGGTAAGCTTTCTTACCAAATTTCCAAGTTCCATGGAAAGATAGGGATATGTGATATTTGGATTTTTGTATAAGCATGATTTAATTGCTTGAATGGGTATGTATGATGTTAATTTGACTAGTAAAAAATGATTTTTATGTTAGATAGAAGAAAGGATTAAGTTTGGCTTGAGTTTGGATGAAGAAGACGACTTTAGGGTTATGTGTAATTTGGAATTTTTCAATCATGTGTTTTAATTGTTCAAATGGATACAATAGATATTTTTTTGATGCTTAAACAATGATTTTAAAGTCAAAAGATGGATTTGATCAAGTTTGGTTAGGGTTTGAGAAAGGTAGTGTAGAATTTAGGGTTTTGGAAGAGAATTTTTAAAGTATGGTTGTTTGTTTGATTTTAATGAATAAATCATGTTATTAAATGTTTTTAATGATGGAAATGGGCTTATATTAGCATATGGAATTGGTTGGAATGAAGAATTGGAAATGAAGAGCCTTAGGGCACATTTTAGGGTTTTGTTAAAGAATATGTGTTTATTGGATTTAGTTGGCTAAAACATGTTCTATTATATTTTTAATGATAAAAATAAACTTAAAACACCAATTAAAATGTGATGGGATGAAATTCTAAAGTTAAAGTAAGGTAAGGCAAATTTTGTGAAATTAGTAGGAATGTGGTTTAATTGGAGTTTAATATTTGAAATGCCTTAAAATTTGATTCTAAATGATATATTTAATCATATTTTGAGTAGGAATTAGGTGAAATCAATTTGCCCAACCTTAGTGTTGAAGGGCATTGTGGAAGTGGAAGTTAAAGAGATACTTTAGCTTGATTTGAGTGTTAAATTGAGGTATGTACATGCTTTTGATAATTTAAAGGCATTTGCATTTAAATTGGCTTCACTATTTGAACATTCATATACATTGTGATATGACATGTGAATGATGAGTATGCATTATGTACATTGTGAAAAACCATTATTAATGTATAAAATGAGTGGAATGTGGTTTATGTGAATTATGTGAAAATAACCCATAAATGATTGGGTAATATAATTTTAATGCTGAATGACATAAATTGTGATAAAGTTATGAGATTTAATAAGTTAAAGTGATTTGGCATTGTGATGAATGAGAAAAATGAGAAAGGCAATGAGATAAGGAAAATTGATTTTGGAAAATAAGTACTATTTGTGTGTTGCTTAGTATATTATTCAATTTCAGAGTTTTGTATGGTGGCATGCCTATGAGATTATTCTCATCATTTTCCTTTGGGGCTAGACGTTGGGCATAACTGATATATAATTTGCCTTCGGGCTAGATGTTAAAAGTCAATATGATTTGCCTTCGGGCTAGACGCTGGGCATCACTTGCCTTCGGGCTAGACACTGGGTGTCAAGTAAACCAAAATAGTAACTCTAGGATTTGAATAGTGTACTAGGTTATTTGGGCTCATTGCTTGTGTATGTGTTAATGTGATGTTTAAGAAGAATGATAAATATGAAGTATAGTGGTTTTGCATATTACATTGTGAAATATCATGATACATCATAATGCATTGTCATTTCTTTTAAAGTTTCAATATTATCAAAGTATGTACCTCCAGGATTTTAGCTTAGCGTGATTAAAATTCATCGCGCAGGTGACAAGGTTAGTCCGGTAGATTCGGAGAGTACATCTAGACCTGGTCGGGTCTAGATTTGAGGTTATTTGAGCTTGAGGCGATTTTGCTGCTGCAGGATTAGAGCCAGTTGCCACTATGTATACATCCTATGCTATAGTACATTTTATCATTATGTATATTATGTTTATTTTTTTGGGGAATATTGTAAATTATAAAGACTTTTTGGATAAATTGTATAATGTGGGAATGTGTATATGTGTTTTTGGTATATATATATACATATATAAATGTTTTGAGGAAAATGGGAGGAGTTTGAGCAGTTGGGGTGAAGTGTTTGAATTATTATTATTGGGAGTGTATTTTTCTACAGGTCGAGTATTGTTGAAATTTTTGGAATGTCTAATTTATAGACAAAACTCTGGCGAATTTTTTTTAGAGATTTTTAGATAAAATACTTATTTTAGGAACCTAAAAATAATAAAGAATATTTTGTTGGTTTAGTAAAAATACATTTTAAAGTATTTGGAATTTTAAATTGGGAATATGAAAATTTTTGTTAAACTGGGTTGTGACATTCTTGTACTTTATATGCATATTTTACATATACTGGATGTATTATTATACATATATAGGGTATAAGGGTGTTACACTTTCATTGGATCCTGTTGTGTAGAATTGGTTCAACACCTTAGTGGATAGTACTTAGAAAAATTAGGATTCATTGTATAAGACTTTCATCTAGCAATATGGGTACAATAATGAATCAGAAGTCACTTTAATGGAGGTTGAGTCAATCAGGCAAAAATAGAACGAGAATTTGGTTGATTATATGAAAAGGTGAAGAAACAAGGCTACATTGCTCAAGAAGAGGCACAATGAGTTAGATTAGGTTAGGATGATGGTAAGAGGGTGCTACCAAATCTTCGTAAAAGGATGTCCCACACCCTTATCATAAATTTTAAAGACCTTCTTCAAGCTGGTTTGCAAATAGAAGAATCAGAAAGGGAGAAGAAACATTTTTTTACAAGAAGGAATGAAAAAAAAGGAACTTTTAGTCTGGCAATCAAAACACACAAAAGGCAGTCAATGAAAATGCAACTTGCCAAGGAGGTAGGAGGTAATTTTTGGAGTTATGAAAACCACTATCATGGTTTTTAAATAAGCTACAGAAGAGAGGGCTGTTACAGTCATTAACTCCCTGACCTTTTCCAAATCCTCTACCACCTAACTTTGATCCTAAGGTATTTTGCCAATTTTGCTAAATGCAAGGGCACAAGATGGACAAATGTTTGAGATTGAGGCATGAGATCCATAATTTGATTGATAGTGGAAAGTTACCGAACCTAACAAGCCTAGCATGAAGGACAATCTGCTACCAAGGTTCAAAGAGTGCTACCACTAGCAACTTTCATGGTCGAATGAGGCTTGAATTAGAAGTTTGTTCTATCTTCTTTCCATGATGTAGGTGATGAATCAAGTAAAGAAGAAGAGGTGTTTGGCAAGATGGAACCAGCTGTGATGAAGGGGAATGAAGTAGCCATCTGTGTTATGAGTGAGTTCTGGGATTCAACCGATAGTGATGATGATTTTGAGCCAAGGAAGGAGAAGTGGACCTAGTCTGAGCCCTAAGAGGATGAGGTAATGAACACTCACTCTAGTAAACCTTATACAAGGCCATCACAAAAAGAAGTGGAAGCTGAAAAGGGAAAAAAAGTTGAAACAGGGGGTAATGACGAGGAAGGCGATGCTATTCTTAAGTAGTTGAATAGAACTCAAGCTAGTATTAGCATTTGGGATTTACTAGCTACATCTATAAGGCATCAAAAAACTATGGCCAAAGCTATGGAAAGCATGCAAATTTCCACTTCTGCAGCACCTGATGAACTGATCCACTTTATGGGGCTAAATAAGGCTAAAGAAGTAAATAATAGTGATGATTCTTAGAAGAAGAACAAGGTTGATGTGGGAATGGTGTCATTTTTGGATGCTGATCTACCAGAGGAGGGGAGAGATCACATTTGCCTGCTTTTTATCAAGGTTGAGGTCAAAGGAAGAGGACTCCATGTGTCATGATTGATGATGGATCTACCATAAATGTGTGCCCACTCAAGATCCTACCAAGGTTAGCTATGCCAACAAGGGACCTAAGCCCAACCGAGGTGACAATTAGGGCTTATGATAATACTAAAAGGCATGCCGGAGGAACTTTCAAAGCTATTGTGAAGGCCGACCCTATTGAATCCATGGTAGAGTTTATGGTCTTGGATATATTCATCACCTTTGCACTATTATTGGGATGACCCTGGTTTCATCCTCTCAGTGGAGTTCCTTCCACACTCCATCAGAAGATCAAGTTCCCAAATAGGGATGAGACAGTGGTTATTAAGGTTGAGGACAATGAAGTAGTGAATGCTCTAATGGTTGAGAGGCCTCTCAATGGATTTCAAGTGGTTGTTGTTCTTGATAATAAGATAATGGACTCTAGAATTTTGGCTATGATGAAGAAAATGAATAACCTACCTGGCATTGGCCTTAGGAATTAAAAGATAGGTGTGATAGAGTTTCTAGATTTCAAGACTAAAACTTCTAAGAAAGGTTTAGGATACGATGAAGCTAATAAAGGTGTCCTGCTGAAAATGAATGAGAAGATGACTTTTCCTCCACTTGAAAAGGTTTTTGTCAAAGCTCCAAATACGGGACCACTCCAAGGAAAGTCGGAGCCAATAATGTTCATGGGGAAGTGTAGACCCTTAATTTTGGCCCTAAGCTAATTTAATCTTAATTTTGACCCTTGTTAATAGCTTATTGAGATCAAATTAGCATTGGGCTAAAATTAAGGGTCTCCATTTTTTCCCTACTTGAACAATCTAAAATTTATTCAGAGAGTGAAAAGTAATATGACTTTGATCTAATTTTTTTGATAAGGATGGGTTCTTGACCCGGGGATTAATTTGGGTTTTGGACCCGAGACTGGTTTGGTTTTTAGACCTGAGATTGGTTTAGGTTCTGGACCTGAGACTGGATTGGGTTCTAGACCGGAGACTAGTTTGGGTTCTGGACCTGAGATGGGTTTGGGTTCTGGATCCAAGATATGATTGGTTAGGTTCTGGAATTGAGATTTGTTTGGTTGGATTCTAGACATGAGATTAGTTTGGTTAGGTTCAAGACCCGAGACTAGATTGGGTTCTGGACATGAGACTGGTTGCTTTAGAAAAAAATAGATCAACTTTAGATCTTCTAGCTTGGATGACCTTTTTCATATGAGAATTCTAGCTTCATTATAATTATTTTTTTTATTTTTTAATGGATTATGGGTCTTTACCCTTTAAAAATGTATCTTTATCCTTTGGATATTGGGTCTTTACCCTTCAAAAATGGATCTTTATCCTTTGGAGATTGGGTCTTTACCCTTCAAAAATGTTATCCTTTGGAGATTGGGTATTTACCCTTCAAGAATGGATCTTTATCCTTTACAGATTGTCCTGCATTGACTTCAGCTCTTCTAGTTAGACTGGTCTTTTGTCTTTTACATCTTCATTCTTTTAGGGTTCTTACTTTCTTCTTGTTCCATTCTTTTTGCTATCCTCTTCGCAACATGCATGGAAAAAATATTAAAAGTTAGTCTAAAAATATTTTGTACATTCATAAACTGAAAAATTGAAAGGAGAAACTTTGCACCCTGTGTAGGCTCAAACCAATGATTTTATTCCCATATAAGTTTTAATTGATGTTCGCATTTTGTCTGGTTCTTTGCACAAGCATGCATCTCCATTTTTGTGAAGTGACTGAATCTTCCTCAAGCAATGATTTCATATATGCTTTATGTTGAGTACTTGTTGTTCACTTTGACAAAGAATGGATAGCGCAAGATAAAAAATACAGTGTAATATGATTATGTAAGCATGATATGCATGGATAATACTAACAGTGATTGACTCACATACTGAGGTAATCAACTGAAGTTTTCCCATGGATTCCTTCCAGATACTCATTCAGGTATTGCATTAGAATCAATAGAACTCTTCACATCTATGGTTTTATTTCCAAAATGTTGGAAACATGAGTAATGGGGGCCCAAACAAGGTAGTCAAAAACATGGGAGATACAAATTTCAACATATTTGGTTGATAACTTCTTTACCACATAACCTTGCAAACGATCCTTTCATTAATCTCATTTGCCCAATATGTCTTTGAGGTTCGACGGTGTAACACACTTCCCTTAACTTGAAGGTTTATTCAACAAGAAAACAAATTTATTATTATTATTATTATTATTATTATTATTATTATTATTATTATTATTATAAAAATCACATTTTTGCTTTGTTAGATTGGTGTCATTTACTTGAGGACTCAATTTTTTCAAATTAATATATCTATAACATGAAAACCCTAGTAACCATACTAAACTCTAGAATTATTTCCATCTGAGTGAGAATTGTTGCACTTCAGATAGTCACATTCACATTACTTGGCCAAAGGTCTCATTGAGTTTAAAATATTGTATACCTCATATGCATTCTTATTCAAATAATCTCCACTAATAGACTCTACCTACCAAGAGAGATCAACAGGTCTTTATTAGGCTTGAAATGGGGTTTATAAGGGACATAGGTTAAATGAAGGCCATCTTTAGATTGGAGATGATGTAACACTATAGACAAACCTTCACACTAGAAACTTTTTTATGGAATTGTAGATAGTTGGAGACATTAAACTCCAGACTTCATTTCCACCTTTCAGGCATCTTGTTATCTTTCTTCATAGAAAAAAACTTGAAATCTTGCTTCATGAAAGGATAGAGCTTATCTTCTTGGTAGAAATTCAGATTTAATTAGTACAATATTGATCTCCTTCTTTTACAAAAACTCAGGACCATCATTCTGCCCTTTTCTCTTTTTGGAATATCAAATCTAAGACTTTCAAAATTGTGAATTTGGAGCTGTCAGATGAAAGATAGTCTTTCACCTATTATCTAGTATTATTTGAGTCTTTGATTGGGTTGGACCAATTCAAGTCAGTCTACTCTCATAAACTATATGGAAGTCTTTTGCTGCTTCAGGTAAAAAGAACTCTGTTAGCTTTTTGAACTACCCTTGTTGGGTTTTATTTTCCTTCCTTTTCCTCCTTATTTTTTTCCTCTTTTCTCTTTCTTTTCTTTCATTGTTTCTTTTTGTTTCTTTTTTGCTTTTTTTGTTGTAGTTTTTTTCCTTTTTTCCTTTTCTTTTTTTTTTGTTTTTTTGTCCTAGCTCTAAGAAAGTTGTCTTGTTTGCACCATTTTATGCTTTTGGCTATGGATGAGTGGAGTAAAGTGATTTTTCTTCAACAAGGATACATCATTTGTTGTCCTGATGTCATCTCAATGGATTGGAGATATTAGGTCTAGTATCAAGTGAATTTTAACTATCCTTATGGTATTGACTATGCATTCCTTTCTTTGATCTTCTTGCCCCTTCACCTTAGTGATTATCAGACTTGTCATAAGATTTACAACAACATAGGGTAGGTTATTGGGCTTACAAGCCAATAAAGAGCAAGCTAAAATCTCATGAAGGCTCAAAGGGACAACTAGGGATTGATATTTAATGGGGTGGATTCTAGTTGTGGCTTATCAAACAATGCCTAGATCATTTCTCCCTTAAATAAGCAAAGTTCAATTTCACCTCGAAAGTTCTTCAAAGCATGTTCTAAGATCGATTAGGACCTAGACACTCATAATTATGAAGGAGCTCTCTAAGTAAGCATACACTGCTTAATGCAATAGAATAACTCTCTCACCTAGTAAAGTTATTCGAATTATAATGCATAGATACACTAATTTATAAATTTCAAGCTAGACTCATCATTGGTTGAACACCAAAATAAACAAAGACCAACATAAACAATAATTTATTCAAACAATCTTAATTTTGAAAAACATATTTGTTGTAGAAAATATCAAAGATAGAAAATGAAACTAAAAACCAAATAAGCCAAAGGGAAGTTTTATTGCGTTGGAATAAAAAAATGCTTCATCTACTTGGACATGTCAATTGTAAGAGCCAAAACTATCAACCCCTTCCTCAGTAGTTTCTCCATCTATATCTTGAAAAGATGACAAGATAAAATTTTCCATCAATCCTCCCTCTATCATGAAGGTCGCTGGTAGTGACACTCTTCTAAATTTAGGAAAAGGATTGCTTTTGGTATTGGGCTTGTTAGATTCAGGCAACTTTCCATTGTCAATCAAATTTGAGATCTCATGTTCTAGTTGCAAGCATTTGTCTATCTCATGTCCTTGTGTCTAATGAAATTGACAAAAGGCTTTAGTATCAAATTTTGGCGGTAAAGGATTCAGCAAATCCCAATCTTTTTGGGTACTTTCCTCTAAGATGTTGAACTAGTTTTGCACAATAGGATCCAATGAGAGCATGAAATACCTTAGAGTTTGAGCCTTGGTTGCTCTAGCAGACTGCATAGTAGCGATGTACTGCTTAAGATGCAAGTGAGGATTCCCTGTACCATTGTACCTGGCGAAAGAAGACATTTTGAACTTGTAAAGGACTTCTTCATTTTCCTCAAAAAACTTGTCTACCTCTGATACCTCCTCAGCCTTTAGCTTCTTTTCAAACTTCTTCTACAAATTAGCAATCATTTTCTCCACATCCATAGTTTCAGTTTTCTCCATAGCCTTCTTCTTTTCCTTTTTATCTTGAGGAACTTGGAAATATTGAGCCAAGTCATCATCATCATCAATCATCACACTTTTTCATCATCCATAGCTACCAACCTTAGCCTTTTCCCTTGTCTTTCTGCTTCTTAGTACTAGCAGATGCTTCGACAGTGTGTGAGCGGGGATTTTTGCCCCCACTCCCGGTGAAATGGTTCTTGCGACTTCGGCACTATTTAGGCTCCGGGCCTTAAAGAACACGGACCTAAGTTTTGAGAAAATGGAGTCGCCACCCGGATGGGCCGGAAAAAAAAAGGAGTGGATGACTCGATTCCTAAGAAATCCCCAACCTCCTAATGGGTTCGGAAAGTTGGATACGTGTGGGGAAGGTGAGAAATGGCCCAGCACCCCCACAACACCTGGTTCATTGGAACCGACCTCCTTTACAGGTCTTAATATTATAAAATTCTTAAATATAACAATATTATCCATATTACACACAATGATTAAAATAAAGCATCATTATATTAAAAGAATCAAAGCAATGTCCAAGCAAAACAAATAAATGGACACCCATCCGAAGATGGAAACATGCCCTTACATAATCCATGCCTAAATAGGACACCCAGCAAAAGGTAGAAACATGTCCTTTATATTGGTTCTAAAATATAAAAGCAATTTAAATTTCATGATATTTAACTAATGAGGTACCCACCAAGTGGAAACATACCTCTTACAACATTTGGAAATCTAAATAAATCGATAAAAGTAAATAACTATTCATCATAAATAAATCATTCATCAAAGATATCAATCAAAATATAAAATAAACATCCACCCATGATAAACTAAATAAGTCAAGCATTGAACTTAAATAAGTTAAAGCACATAAAGTAAATCAAAGCATAATCAAATATAAAATTGAATAAAGCAAATAAAGATTCAAATTAGGGCTACTGTTTCTACTTAAGATTCTTTAATTAATATTTAGGGTTTTGGAATTTATTGGTTTAGGCAACTGTGATTTTAAAGGAATTACAATGGATTAAAGTTTTATTATTTAAAAAGTTGGTAAAGTTCTTTGATTAACCAAATTAGGGTTTGAGATGTAAAATCATGAAATTAGGGTTTGGACACTTTAAAACATTGGATTTATAATTATTAGCTACTGAATATGGTTTTTAGTTTTACTTTGTTTGAATTTTAATATTTATGTTTATAAAGTTTTAAGGTTTAAAGATTAAAGGGTTAGGGTTTAGGAAAACTAAGGTTTAAGGTTAACTAATTTGGGGTTGCTGTCTTGGTTTTGAAAGTTGAATTAGAGTTTTTAGTGTTTCGGAGAATGTATTTTATTTTAGAGTTTGAGAAAACAATTTATAGTTTTATAAAACTTTATGTGATTTTTAGAAGCTGTAAAGTGAAGTTTAGGGTTTTAAGGTTTTGAAACATTGGAAAACAGATTAGGGTTTTGATACTTTGAAGAAACAGAAAAAGTAATTTAGGGTTTTTTTAAAAATAGAGAAAACGATTTAAAGTTTATAAAAACAAAAGAGACAATTTAGGGTTTTTGGGGACAGAAGGAATCAATTAGGTTTTTGAGGCTTTAGGGAAACAGAAGGATGATTATTAGTGTTTTAGAACGATTTAAGGTTTTTTTGAAAAAACAAAGAAACAGATTAAAGTTTTTAAAGGTATCTATAAATAGAGGAATTCTCTTAAGGTTTCTGGAAACAAAGATCAAGTTATTACATCTTCAAAGATTGAAGTTTTGAGTATGTAATCTTTTGAATTAAATAAAGGATGAAGCTACTGTAAGAAACAAAAAGAAATTAAGAATTCAAACCTTCGTTCGTAGGTTACACCAAAAATTACTTCTTGGATGAACAAGGTCAAAGACAAGCTTTGCTGCCTTTGATGGGTTGAGTTGCTTACTTGATCTCTCAAAAAAGTCCAATTGATTCAAGATTTTCCTCCTCAATTTTGGTCTCAATTTTTCTCCAAATTTTCATCTCAATTTCTAATCAAATTTTCTCCTCCTTTTTGTGTTGTTTTTGGTTTTATTTATAGAAGAATTTTGATCAATTCTAGTCATTCACAGAATATAATTAAGAAAAGGAAATTGAAATCGAATTGCATTAGGTTTCGGAAAAAATTTGGGTCGAAAAAATTTCGCTGGGGAAAAAAAACTGCTGCGGAAAAATTGTACTAGCAAAAAAAAACTGCTACGGAAAAATTAAGCTGGCGAAAAAGCTGCCGCAGCTTGCTGTGGCAGCGGCGAGTGAAATTGGCCTGCGGGCCATTTCGCCCGCAGGAAAATCCTGCGGGCACACTGAATTTTTTTTATTATTATTATTTTGTTTATTATTATTATTTTTTATTTTTTATTAATAAAAATTAGATACTAAAGCAAATATTATTTAATTAAGATAATAAAAATTATTTTGGACTAATTAAAATATATTGGACCGGACTGGGTCAAAAATTAAGGGTCTACACAGTGTTCCCTACTAATGTAGCTAGTTGGTTTTTCATGGTCTCAGCCAGGACCCCCTTTAGTTCCTCCATCTTGGAGTTGAGTGTGTCATCCACCAATTTCTAAACTTGCTCAGGATCCATCACTTTTGATGCGAAATTGCCTGATTTACCACTAAACTCCAAGCCACTGACATAGGTTGGCTTGTCATAAGCTCTTGAACGACTGATCCAGAAAGGATCAATGCCATGTAATGCAATGCATGTATGCATATATGCACAAATAACAAACAAGCAAAAAAGAGTAAGAATGACCCTTCCAAACTTATATCACCCATACACGAATGGTAAGGCTCTATTCTTAGGTATATGGTCAACACAATATCAACATATGCATCTTGTTTTTGTGAAAATCACTCAGAAGATTTAACTAATAGTTGTATTTTTAAATTTAGAAATCAGCATATGATAATTCTTATTAATTAAGACTTAATCCTTTGGATAAATTGGAAATAGATTTCATGCTATATTTTGGATTAAAACCAAATTAAAGAGTTTATCATAAATAGATTTTTTGTTTGGAAAGACAACTAATGATTCATGCCACAAAAAACATGATTAGTAATTCTTAGTATAAATTAGGCCTAAAATTAATTTTTAGTATTTCATAATTGACCTAAATAGCTGTAAGCCCATTTAAGAAAAAGGTCTTGGTAACAAAAATTTTAACTTGGATCATGAAGTGGAAAGCAATTTTGAGCCCATTTAAGAAAAGTTGTAACTTGAATGAAGTGAAAAATAGTTTTGTTTCAAAAACCCATTGTAAAAAGATTTGTTCAAAAAGGAGTTTTTGGCTTTGTACTTGGGCCATAAGGTTGAAAAGAATTTTTGAAAAAGTTTTATGTCTAAAGTCCATCTTGAAAATTTTGAAAATAATTTTTATCTTTTAGACTTAAAGAATAAAACTATTTTAAGCTTACAATATAATTAGGTCATATTAGAAAAAGAACAAACCAAATAGGCCATGGCTCAAACCAATATATATCAATCATAGTCAATCATAGTAAAAAACAAGTATTTGGCTAAAAACCTAAGGAAAGTAACTAGGCCAATTACATGAGCTTTAGTCTTTGCATTGAAAAGTTTAGGCTCCCATAATAAGTATATACCAAAAGGTACGAGGCTATGAGTGGTTATGCCATGCTCGATCTCCATACCCTGAGTGAAAGTATGGTATCTCTTACATGAAACAACATGGGTTATAGGGGAATCCTAACTCATGCACACAATGCAATTTAAATGATGCAAATGATAATATCATAATAAGAAAGAATAAAATAATAACAAGACCAACACAATCAACTTCTCTTATCCCCAGTAGAGTTGCCACTGTGAGCGGAGATTTTTGCCACTGTGAGCGGAGATTTTTGCCACTGCTTGGATTACATACTTTATTATGAATGATTGAACTATGTTTACATTTATTTATTTGTTGTATTTTTAAGGATATAAAAGGTATGTTTTCACTTGTGGGTGTCTTACTTGTTTTGTAAGGGACACATTTCCAACTTTTGGTGGGTTTCCTATTTTATTTAATTGTAAGGACATTTGGACATTGTAAGGGCATATTTCCATCCTTGGACGGGTGCCTATTTTATTTGTTTTATTTCAATAATATAATGAATGCTTATTTTTTTCATTGCATGTAGTCTGGATAATATTATAATTCTTAAGAATTTAATAATATTTAGACTTGAAAAGGAGGCCGGTTCCAATGAACCAGGCATTATGGGGGGTGCTGGGCCATTTCTCACCTTCCCCATGAGTACCCAACTTTCCAAACCCAATAGGGGATTGGGGATTACTTAGGAGTTAAGTCATCCACCCCTTTCTTTTCTTTCCTGATCCATCCGGGTGGTGACTCCATTTTATATAGGTTTAGGACTGTATTCTCTAAAGTCCTGAGCCGAACAGTGCCAAAGTCTAAGAACTATTCCATCGGGAGTGGAGGGCAAATCCTTGCTCATAGGAAGATGAATCCAGGCTTTGAGATCTTTGCTGATGTTGTTGAACTAGTGGAATAGATGGAGAAAAAGCTTGTCATGCTAGTTGATAAGGAACCTAGCCCAGAAGAGAAGAAGGAAGTTGTCCTGAAGATCTAAAAGACTCTAGAGGAGATTGCTGCTTTGATTGAAGAATAGTTTGAAAGCCTTTTAGTTTATGATTATGTGAACAATGACTATGATTTTGATTTTGATTTGTCTATTTTGTATGAGGATGATGACATTTTTTTTCCAAAATGAATGTAATAAAGTTTAATTTTGCTTACTTGTGTGATGTTTTTTCCGATGGTTGCATACATTCAAGTAGTGACTACATGAGCATTTTTTATATTAACTATGTTGATACATAATCATTAAATTTGGGAACAACCGACAGTCCTAAAAATATTAGCATAGCATTCAACCTTGCTCCTAAAGGGAGAGAGAGATTAGAAAAAATATTTAAGAAATATGAAGAAGTCTTTGCTTGCTCTTATGAAGATATGCCTGGAATTGATTAAGACATAACCAAGCACATGATTCCCACTTACACTCACATGAAACCTATCAAATAAAAGCTTAGACTATTAATGCCAGAATTGGTAAAACTGATCAAAGAAGAAGTCACTCATCAGATATAAGTGAAGTTCCTTGAGGTGATAGATTATCCTGACTGGTTAGCTAACATAGTTTCCATGCTAAAGAAAGACTGTAACACCCCGATACTCCATATAAGTACTATACCTATACCTAGTATACGCACAGTAAGTATATAAAGTATAAGGATGTCACTTTTCATTACAACTTAAAAACTTTTATCCAAGTTAAAACAATATTACATCATTTTAAAGAACATTTACAAAATCATTATACTTTCAAAGGTCTTATATATATATATATAATAATCTCAACTTTATCATAACTTCATATATACATATAAAGACACTCTTGTCAGAAATACATCATAATTAAAAGTTATACATGTATGCATCACCCTCTAGTTGGTCTCGATAAACTCTTACTCTTCTCGTGGCATAACCAAAGGCTTCATATCTTCCACCTAGTCACCTACGCGATTACACATCCGCGCTAAGCCCGAGAGCTTAGTAGTACAAATATAACATATAAATATACATTATAGAAATTCTAACATATAATGAAATATCACTTCCATGTACCATTAATTTATTATCATATTTTTTCCTTTTGAATTGCACCTTTCATATATCTCTACTAATCTCATATTTTATATATACATATATACATATCATGAACACCAACCACAATCCATCATTAATACTCACAATCATTATATCAATATACATATTACATAACATACTTCATATCATTATTTTATTCACCATTCATCAATCATGAATCACATATCCAATGAAGGAAATCATTATCATCATTCATGAGTCACATTTCCAACAAAGCAACCATAGATCTCATTACTCATTTATTTCAACATTTGTATATCACATTGACAACAAAGACAGACTCGGGCCCAAAAGACACTAATATGCCATTCAATTTTCAGAGTTAATGCTTTGGTTCAATCATTACATTTATCATTATCCCAACTAGGCTTCAAGGATTTAGGTTCAACCAAGCTTCAAGGGAAACAAAGCATGCTAAGTCTCAACCCAACTTGGCTTCAAGAACCAACCCAACCTAGCTTCAAGGGTTGTAACATCTCAATTAGGCTTCAAGGACTAGACCCAACCAAGCTTTAAGGGGAGTAAAACATGTTAAACTTCTACCCAACTTGGCTTGAAGGATCAAGCCCAACCTAACTTCAAGAGATTGTTACTATCATTAGGCATGCCACCAACAACAAACTCTAAAAATGGAATAACACATTAGCCACACAATTCATTTATTATTTCATTATCATTTCCATTCTCAATTGAATTATCATAGCCAATCACAATGGCTTCACATCACATTTGAATTATCATAGCCAATCACAATGGCTTCACATCTCATTATATTTCAAATCACATTTCATCTTTCATCAATGATATATACAACATCAATTACATTAACTACACAAACATATCATTATTCAATCATATCATCTAGGCATGCTTCAATCATATCATTCACATCATTATAACTCAGAACATTAGTTTCACATCTCTTTATGTCTCAATTCACATTATACACTTCATCATTCAAGCATACATAATCAATTTCATTGCACATGTATCTTAAATTCATCGTCATATAAACAACATGTCCATTTATTTCATTTCAATCATTATTAAAACATTTATCATAACAAATTGCATTGCACATACCTTTTTAGATGATCATTATAGCTTTCACACTATACAAATAACAACATTAGTCACATTATATTAAGAGTCAAAACCATATAAAAGAATGCATCTAGGTAAGTTGTACTTACCTCAAAAACTACTCCCATCAAGCTATACATAATCAATTTCCGCATCATATCCTTCACATTTTACATATAGCATCATCATATGTATGTTCAATCTCAACAAAGCAAGAAGAGCAAAGGACACTCACAGTAGCCAACACACTCAAGGGACACGGCCAAGCTTGTGGCCGTGTCTCTCAACACCAAATCAAACCGAGGCAAACACTGGCAAAGGACATGGCCGTGTCTCTCAACAAAAATCAGGCAGTGGTGAACATGGGCAAGGGACACGGCCGTGTCTCTCCAAAATATATCCAACACGGCCAAATTTCCATGGACTTGGCCGTGTCTCTCAAAAATTTCTTTAGTTTGGCCGTGTCTCTCATGTATACAAACCCTAAATATGGCCAACTCTCTTTTGATTGAACTAAAACACATTATGCTCAATATAACCTCATTCAAATGGATGTAATCAATGTTATTAACACATATTTTACATATTCATCACAATATTCACATTAACACTATATCAACCATACATTCAATCACTTACCACATCAAACCCTAAAACCAACATCAATCTTCTTCTTTCAATATCAACATCCACTTAACTTACCATCTTCAAACAAAACCAACACCAATTTAACCTTTTTAACTTACAATCCATTTCAACACTTATAAACACATCTCAAACACACCAAATCATAATATCAACAAATCACAACTCATCTCAAACACAAACTTCAAAAATAACAAAGGAAAACAAGAAAGTACTTACCTTAAATGAAGAAATTTCACAAATCTCCAACTTAATCCTTTGATTCTTCCTTCAATTTGAGCTTAGAACATCAAAATCCTCTCTTGCTCTCTTGCTTCCTCTTGTCTTTGGGTGAGCCGGCCAACACAAGAAAGAAAGAAGAAAAATCTCCTCAAAAATCAAAGTCAATTTCTCTTTAAATCTCCACCAAGAATTTCACATTAAGCAATTACCTAAACACCCTTCTTTACTTTGTTTTAACTTCCTTTAAAAACAATTGCCCTTTTTGTAATTTCACATATCACGAGTTAAAATATCTTCTTACTTTGACTCCCCAATTGACCAACTTATATGTTATATATATTACAATATACACAACATATACATTCTCTTAACACACTCATTTCCTTTGCAAAAACATATATACATTTAATTCAAATCAAAACAACAATTGTATCAAAACTTCTAGGCACACTTTGGGATATTACAAAGACGGAAGAATTAGGGTTTATGTGGACTATAGAGACTCAACCAAGGCTTCCCCTAAAGATAAAGCTAAAACTGTCTTCATCACTACGTGGGGTATATTTTGCTCTAGGGTGATGTTGTTTGGGTTAAAGAATGCTGCAGCAACCTATTAGAGGATGGCTACCACCTTGTTTCATGACATAATGCATAAGGAAGTTAAGGTTTATGTTGATGATATGATGGTGAAGTCGGATACAAGAGAGTAGCATTTTCAACAGTTGGAGATCTTCTTTGAAAGAGCAGTAAATTTAACCCAAAGAAGTGTGTGTTTGGGCTTACTTTAGGCAAGATGCTAGGGCACGTGATTGGTCCAAATAGCATTAAGATTGACCCTAACAAGGTTAAGGCAATAAGAGATATACCGACTCTTAAGAAAGAGAAATAAGTTAGGGGATTTATTAGCAGGTTATAGTATATTAGTAGGTTCATAGCAAAGCTTACGACAATTTGTTAACCCATCTTTAAATTGCTTAAAAAGAACCAGCCAGTCAAGTGGAATGAAGAGTGTTGAAAGGCCTTCGAATGTATAAAAGTATATGTACTCAATCTACCTATTTTAAAACCACCTAGACTTGGTAGACCTTTATTACTATACTTAGTAGTAGAGGAAGAATCGATAGGAGCAATGCTTGCACAAGCAGATGAATCAGGAGTTGAGCATGCAATTTACTATTTAAGTAGGAAGCTTCTACCTTATGAAATTTAGTATCATTAAAAACACCTGTATAGCTATGGTTTGGTCATCTAAGAAGTTGTGGCATTACTTTCAATCTTATAGTGTGAAATCAATTTTCATGATGGATCCAGTGAAGTATTTAAGGGAGATAACCTCGTTGATTGGAAAGTATGGCCGATAGTTGATAATTTTAAAAGAATTTAAGATTGAATACATAACTAGGAAAACCATCAAAGGTAGAACAGTAGCAGAATTCATGGCTCAACAACCATTGCCTAATGATGAAAAAGTGATTTTGGAATTCCCCAATGAATATTTAGAGTCCATAGAAGAACAAGGATGGAAGATGTATTTTGATAGAATAGTAAATAGAAAAGGAGTAGGTTTGGGAGTAATTTTGGAATCACCAGAAGGAGAACTTATTCCTTTTGGCTAAAAAGTTGAAATTTCGGGCAACCAACAACATGGTCGAGTATGAAGCATGTATCTATAAACTCTGATGATTATGAAGGTAGATAAAGTGTAAGTTTTCGGAGATTCATTGTTAGTAGTATCCTAAGTAAATAGAGAATGGGAGTTAAAGGAAGAGAAGTTAAAACCATACCTCGAATATTTAACCATGATGAGGAAGAATTTTAAAGAGTGCAGATTTACACACTTACCAAAAGAAGAAAACTAGATGGCCAATGCCCTAGCCACATTGGCTTTGGTATGGGAGAATCCTATCAACTTATTTCTTAAGCCTCTCATTTGACCAGTTCATCAATTCCATGCTATGAATATGAAATAGTCATGAAAACTGATACAAACCATGATGCATGGTATGACACTATAAGATAGTTCTTGGAAAATAGTGAATACCCACATGATGCAACAAAGGAAGAGAAATGAGCTATAAGGCGATGGTCCTTGCAATACATCACCTTTCATGGAGAGTTGTATCAAATATGGCTTGATGGGGTGCACATAAGATGCTTGAGGAAGTCTGAAGCTGAACAGATCATGTCTGAAATACATACGAAAAAATTATGGACCCCGCATAAATGGGCTGGCCCTGGTTAAGATCATTCGACAAGGTTACTTTGGTTGACCACATAAAGAGACTGTATTGACTTTGTGAAGAGATGCAAACAATGATAGATACATGGCAATCTAAATCACTTACTGTAGACCCCTAATTTTTGATCAAGTCCAGTCCAAAGATTTTAAAATAGTCCGAAATAACTTTTGTAGTATTTATTATTTATTTCAATAATATAATATTTATTTTATTTATTATTTATTATTTATAATATTTATTTTAATTTATTATTTATTTTTAATAATATAATAATATTTATTTTTAATAAAAAATAAAATAAAAAGTAAAAAAATCAAAAATCGAACGGATCATCGACTGACACGCGGTAGGCACGCACGCCAATTTGCCTGTGGCGAATCGAGATCCTTGCCTAGGTGCTTGTAAGCATCACAGGTGATTCACGCGAAGTTCTCGCAGCCTGTTCCTCGTAGCAAGCCTAACTGCCAGCAGCCCGCGCGCACTGTTGATTTTGCCAAAACCTTGTTTACTTCAGTTTTGCATTTTTTCCCTAAATAATCTTTATTTCCTTAATCATATAGAATTATCATTAGGTTTTTCCTATAAATATGAGATTATTCGGCCAGGGACTCTTGCAATTTGATACAAAAGGGACTTTTGGATTTTTATTTGTAACACCCTTATACCCAATATACGTACAATACATATTTTCAGCATATGTAACATATGCATATACAGTACTAAAATGTCACAGACCAGTTTAATAAAAAAAAATTTCACACTTCTAATTTAAAATTTCAAATACTAAATATAGAAAATTAAATAATATATAAATATTCTTGTTATAGGAACCCAAAAAAACATTATATATGAAAATCTCTGAGAAAAATTTGCCAGAGTTTTGTCTGTAATTTGGACATCCCAAAATTTATCAATTACACAACCTGCAGAAAAGAACATACTCCTAAATAACTTCAAATCACCATCTCAACCATACTCCTCAATTTCATCAAGTTTCTCAAATATTTATATATAGATAGATATATATATATATAATTTAGAACACATTTACACTCCCATTTCAAATAACTTAACCCAAACATTCTTTATAGTTTACGATACATAAAATTCAAAAACATAATATACTATGCGTAATACCCAAAATATACAATAACATAAAATATATACATGCTGCTGATAGTGTTTCTGATCTTGATATCAACTCTATAAGCACAACCACAAGTCTAAACCCTCGCGATATAAAAAATCACGCTAAGCCAAAAGCCTAGTAATACAAACTTTGATAATAATAAAAATCAAATGAAATGCCAATGCGCAATGCATATGGAAATCATACCATTCCATTTGAGACCAATATATGAAATGCCAATGCGCAATGCATATGGAAATCACATTTCTAATTTAAAAAATCACAATCCACAATTCTCATAAAACAAACACAAAAATTGGTCCAAAGATGACTAATATGCTATTCAAATTCTAGAGTTACTATTTTGGTCATAATGACACCATGTGTCTAGCCGCGTAGGCAATATATGAATGTAATAATCCAACTAGGTCTGAGCTTACGACTTGATCATTTCACTCAACCTAGCTTCAAGGGCTTATTTTTAAGGCTTATGACCCTGTCATTTCACCTCAAAAACATTTTCACAGTGATGCCCAACGTCTAGCCCGTAGGCAAATCATAGGCATGCCGCCAAACACAGAACTCTGAAAATTGAATAACATACTAGGCACACAATTTATTCATATTTCTCATTTATATTGATATCAATTCATTTCATTATGTTTCCACATATCTCATTCCATTATACCACATTTTTGCATTTACAACACATTACCCAATTACATTGGGTATTTCACATAATTCAAATATTAATCACATTTAATGTAATCTAGCCAATACCAATGGCTTTTTAATAATGCACTTAATGCATACACAACAAATGGTGTTACCCAAACACCTTGGGTCATTTTTACATAATACACATATTTCACATTTTACACAATTTAGCCATTATCAATGCCTTTTCGCAATGCATTTAACACATATATGACATTACAAATGTCATTGCACATTATTCATACATAACCAATGTATCAAGTAGCTTAACACATTTCCAACCAAAATGTGTTAAGCCCAAATGTCATGCAAACATAACCAATGTATTCAAAGTTTGTACTTACCTCAAATAGCAACCAAAACAAGCTTAAAACAACCTCCAATCTTATCCTTCCAACTTGCCCTTCACCACTTGGATGAAGCAAATCAACCTCCCTCATTGCTTAAACCAAATGTGATAGCAAAGAATCATTTAGTATCATATTTAATGGCATTTTCAATATTAAAAAATAATTAAACATCACTCCTTCAAAATCCAAAAATTTAGAATACCATTCTATTCCTTTTAAATTAGTGTTTTAAGTTTATTTATATCATTAAAAACATATTTTAATACATTAAAACCATTTACATTACAAAAACACACTCTTATACACAAAACCCTAAAATGGCATAACCTTATCCCATTAAAGATTTTCCATTCCAACACAATCCATTAATCATTTCAAGCTTCTATTCATCATTTTTAACACTAAACAACATGCTTAAATATATAAAATCAAACAATCCAACAACTTTGGAAAATCACTTTTCCAAAATCCTAAATCTCCACTTCCATTCTCAAACTCCAACCAAACACAACCAAATCCAATATTTGACTTTAAAATACTTGTTTATGCACAAAAACAACTCATTTAGAACCAATTTACACAATTAAAAACCATGATTACTCAAACCATAAAAATCTATAACCCTAAATTCTCTCTCTTCACCATTCTTTATCCAAATTCCATCATCTCTTCAATCCAACCTTAAAATCATTTTTAACTACCCAAAATAACATCATACACACTAATTCTAATAATTATAACATACTACTTAAAAATCCAACATAACACATAATCAAAATTTCCATGGAATTTAAAGAAAGGAGTTGGAAACTTACTAAATTTGATGGAAATCACAAAAAATCCACTTTAAACTTGTTAAATCCTTCAATTTGTGGACTATGGAAGAATCAAAACCTTGGTCTATGCTCCCATGGTGCTTCGGCCTTCACGAAGAAGAAGAAGAAATGAAGGCAACTTTTTAATTTCTCTTTCCTTTCATCTTTTATTTTAAACCATATATATATATTATAATATTTTAATAATTAAATATTTAATTATTTATGTAATAAATTAAAAGTCCAAAAATTCATATTTCATTCAAAAATTATTTATTTTTGAATTAATTTAATAATTTTGAATTTGTAAGATTTAATTACGAAATACCCTTTTACTTTTTTACTTTTGACTTTTCTTTTAAAATGTTGACTTTTATATGTTGTATATATATATCACATATATATTCCACTTTTTTCATTTAAAATTCCTTCTTTTTTCATTTAAAACTATTAATTTAATTTATCTATTTAAATTTTAATTTATTTTATCAAATTTTCAAAAATTAGAAATTTTCAAAAATTTGGGATATTACAATTCTCTCCCCCTAAAATAAATTTCGTCCTAGAAATTACCAATTCTCAAGTCTGGAACAATTGGGGAAATTGACTCTGCATCGTCTGCTCACTCTTCCATGTCGCCTCTTCAGTGGCATGATTCCTCCATAGAACTTTCACAAGTGGCACCCTCTTATTCCTCATTTCTTTAACCTTTCGTGCCAAAATCACCACTGGTTCTTCCTCGTAAGTCAGATCTGGACTCACCTCAATAGACTCCACTGATATGATGTGAGATGGGTCAGACCTATTTATCTGAAGCATCGAGACATTGAAGACATTATGAATTCGATCCAACTCAGGTGGTAAAGCTAGTCTAGAAGCCACTGGACAAACTCTCTCCAATGCCTCATATGGTCCTATGAAATGAGGACTCAACTTTTCTTTTCTACAGAACCTCAGAATCTTCTTCCATAGAGACACCTTCAAGAACACTTTATCTCCCACACTAATCACTATGTCTCTTCTATTCAAATCTGAATAGGATTTCAGTCGGTCTGAAGCTGCTTTCAAACGACCCCGAATCACCTTCACTTTCTCTTCTGTTTCCTTAATCAAATCAGGACCGACCAGTTTACTTTATCCAACCTCATCCCAACACAAAGGTGTCTTGCATCTCCTGCATACAAGGCCTCATAAGGAGCCATCCTAATACTAGACTGATGACTGTTATTATAAGCAAAATCAATTAGTGGCAAAAATCTGTCCCAATTTTTGGTAAAATGAATGATACAGCTCCTCAACATATCCTCTAGAATCTGTATCACTCTCTCTGACTTCCCATCTATCTAAGAATGGAAAGCAGTACTAAAATGTAACTGAGAACCCAAAGCATCATGCAAACTCTTCTAAAACCTTAAAGTAAACCGGGGATCTCAATTCAACACCAAAGAAACTGGGACTCCATGCAACCTCACTATCTCACTGATATACAGCTCAGCCAACCTCTCAAGAGAATAATCCCTCCGAACTAGAAGAAGATGAGTTATCTTCATCATTCGATCAACTATCACCCAGATTACATCATGCTTCTTCTGGGTCAAAGGCAGCCTAGTCACAAAATCCATTTTCACTCACTCCCATTTCCACTCTGGCACTAATAAAGGTTGGAGAAACCTTGAAGGAACCTGATGCTCAGCTTTCACTCTCTGGCAAGTGAGACATCTGGATACAAACACTGCTATGTCCCTCTTCATACCTGACCACCAATAATGTCGCTTTAAGTCCTGATACATCTTGGTACTCCCAGGTTACATAGCATAAAGTGACTGATGTGCTTCCTCTAATATCATCCTTTTCAATTCTACATCATCAGGAATACACAACCTATCTCTGCACCATAGACTGCCATCATCCCTCACATAAAAGTCTCAACTCCCCCCCTTGACAAACCAACACCATTTTCTAGATTCACTCATCTGCCAACTGAGCCTCCCTAATATGATCCAACAAGACTGGCCTCAACTGCAACTGAGCCATCAAAGCACCATTATCACAAGACTCAAATCTAGCATGCAACACTCTCAACTCAAAAAGCAATGAGAGTGAATAAGCAGTCAAACCTGCCAAAGACTTTCGACTCAAGGCATCAACAACAACATTTGTCTTACCAGGATGATAATTAATCACACAGTCATAGTCTTTAATCAACTCTAACCACCGTCTCTGCCGAAGACTCAACTCTCTCTAAACACCCAGGTATTTCAAACTCTTGTGATCCGTATGAATGAAACACTTTTCCCCATACAAGTAATGCCACCAAATCTTTAAGGCAAAAACTATGACTGCTAATTCCAAATCATGCGTTGGGTAATTTAGCTCATGTGGCTTCAACTGTCGAAAGGCATAAATAATGACTCTACCCTCCTGCATCAGAACACAACCTAAACCACTATGTGAAGCATCACTATATATCACATATGGTTTACCTTCCATAGGCAGGGTAAGGACAGGAGCCTGAGTCAACATCTCCCTCAGCTGCTCAAAACTTAACACTAATTTGTCCACACAACTCTAACTCCTTTCCAAAGTAATCTGGTGAGTGGTGTAGCTATCATAGAAAAACCCTTCACAAATCGACAATAATAGCCTGCCAATCCCAGAAAACTTCTAACCTCTGTCACAGTCTTCGGTGGACTCCAATTCAAGATAGCCTCAACCTTACTCGAATAAACTCTAATACCCTATGCTGAAACCACATGACTAAGAAAAGCTACCTGATCGAGCCAGATCTCACACTTAGACAACTTAGCATACAACTGCTTCTCTATCAGAGTCTGCAATACAATTAGTAAATGCCTATCATGGTCCTCCTCATTATGCTAATACACCAAATTGTCATCCATGAAGACCACCATAAACTGATCTAATATGGTCTGCATGCCCTGTTCATCAAATCCATAAAAGCTGCTGGTGCATTTGTCAATCCAAAGGGCATCACCAAAAATTCATAATGCCCATACCTCGTGCGAAAAGTTGTATTGGGTACATCCACATCTCTGACTCTCAACTGATGGTACCTTGATCTCAGATCAATCTTATAGAATACTGCTGCTCCCTTCAACTAATCAAAGAGATCATCTATCCGAGGCAAAGGATACTTGTTCTTGATGGTCACCTTATTCAACTGCCTATAATCAATACACAATCTCAAGGTTCCATCCTTCTTCTTCACAAACAACACAGGTGCTCCCCACGGGGACACACTAGGGTGAACGAACCCTTTATCCAATAACTCCTGCAAATGCACCTTTAACTCTCTCAACTCAGCAGGTGCCATCCGATAAGGGGTGATAGAGATAGGAGTAGTACCAGGCAACAAATCAATACCAAACTCCACTTCTCTCTTAGGAGGTACCCCTGGCAACTCATCAGGGAAAACATCTGGAAACTCGGCAACTGTGGGTATACTGTCAAGCTGGGACCCCACTACTCTAGTATCTACAACATGAGCAAGATAAGCCTTGCATCCCTTCTGAATCATCCTCCCAGCTGAAATAGCTGAAACGAACATGGATGAAAGATACCTCTGCTCACTAGACACCATCACATCCCTACCATCGTATGTTCTCAAAGTAACACATTTCTTCTGATAGTCTACCATAGCCCCATGCCTGGATAACCAATCCATGCCTAAAATCAAATCATATTCCCTGAAAGGCATCTCAATTAGGTCACCGAGAAACTCCTCATCCTGAATAATAACTAGACTATCTCGGTGCACCCTGCTCACCACAACACTATGCCCTAAAAGATTTGTGACCAAAACATCAAATTCTAAGGACTCAAAATGCAAATCACTCACAGGCAAGATGGATGCACTAATATAAGAATGAGTTAACCCAGGGTCTAATAATGTAAGAACTGAAGTACCAAATAAAGTAAAAGTACAAGCAATAACAGCTGAAGTATCCGGCTACCTTTGCATCACTTAAACTCGCTGTGATGGCCCTACCTCATCTGGTCTACTGTCTCCAGCTATAGAACTTCCTCTCTGATTAGTCCTAGATCGACCACCTCTACCAAAACCTCTACCACCGCAGAAGCTGCAGTATCTGCCTGTCTGTCCTTTGGTGGCTTTGGACAATCTCTGATAAAATGGTCTGATGACCCACATCTAAAACACACTCTCGAAGCACCTCTCCACCAGTAGACACCTCTGTGTGCTTTACCACAATGAATACAAGTAGGTGGAGCAGACCTCTAAGCCACTGGGGTCGGTGCACTAGCCACTGAAACTGCAGGTCTCTGTCTTTATTGTTGTACTGACTTGCCAAACTGGCCCTGGCTCCTACTAAACCTCTAAAAATATCCCCTCAGCCTCTCTTCACTGATGAAGACCCTGCCTCACTCTAGGGTCTCCTAGCTCTGGTCTCCTCAACCCTGGCAGCTGCAAGACTCTATGCTCTCTCTACACTCTTGGTAGCTGCAACCAATTGAGAAAAATCTTGATACTGAGAGCCTGCTATGATACACATGATAGAGGGTCTCAGTCCCTCCTCAAATATCCTGCACTTGTCAATCTTATTAGAAATGATCCCACCGGCATAATGACTCAACCAAATAAACTCGATCTCATACTCTGTCACTGTTCGAATATCATGCCTCAAACTCAGGAACTCCATCTTCTTTGCATCCTTATACTCCCTCAGAGTATACTTCTGCTCCAATTCCAGCAAGAAATCATCATAAGTTAGGACTGGTGGATTAACCAAATGTGGAACCGTCTTCCACCAATCATATGCATCCCTCTGCAAAAGAGATCTGACATAATCAAACTTCTCTTCCGCACTAGCCTGCAACTGAATGAACACTCTCTAAACCTTGTCTAGCCACTTCTCTGCTACAGCAGGGTCTGTAGTACCAATGAAATCTTCAACTCCAAACTTTCTTAGCTTATCATACTTCCTCACCGGCAACTTCGGATGCGACTGTTGCGGCGGCTGCTGCTGAACTGGAGCCTGTCTCAACAACTATAACATTTGTCATACCTAGCCAGGCGAAATCTCATCAGCTGCTGGTCTCACAGGCATAGAGACAGATGTCTCACCAACAGACACAGCTCTAGCTCCATCTCTACCCTCATCCAGAGCCACACTCTCTGCACTACCCTCAGCAACCTGATGCGTCCGAGATGCCATAACTACCTATATCTGCAAACATAGCAGAAATTACTATATCAGAGATTAGAAACTACCAGTACCAATGCTTGTATTACAATTAGAAACCATTCTCAAATCCCCCATTTTCTCTCTCTATCAACTCACCTAGGTCGAGAACCTCAAACCTAGGCTTTGATACCAAAATAAAAGTAACACCCTTATACCTATATACGTACAATACATATTTTCACCATATATAAAATATGCATATACGGTACAAAATGTCACAGACCGGTTTAACAAAAAAATTTTACATTTCTAATTTAAAATTTCAAATACTAAATATATAAAATTAAATAGTATATAAATATTCTTTACTTGTTATAGGAACCCAAAAAAAACATTCTATATGAAAATCTCTGAGAAAAATTCACCAGAGTTTTGTTGTAATTTGGACATCTCAAAATTTATCAATTACACAACCTGCAAAAAAGAACACACTCCCAAATAATTTCAAACCACCATCTCAACCATACTCCTCAATTTCATCAAGTTTCTCAAACATTTATATATATATATATATAATTTAGAACGCATTTAAACTCCCATTTCAAATAACATAGCCCAAACATTCTTTATAGTTTACAATACATAAAATCCAAAAACATAATACACTATGCATAATACCCAAAATATACAATAATATAAAAATATATACATGCTGCTGACAGTGGTTTTGGTCATGATATCAACTCTACAAGCACAACAACAAGTCTAGACCCGACCTGGTCTAGAAGAACTCTCCGGCTCAGCCGAATCTACCCTGTCACCTGCGCGATGTAAAAAATCACGCTAAGCCAAAAGCCTAGTAATACAAACTTTAATAATAATAAAAATCAAATGCAATGCCAATGCATACGGATATCACATCATTCCATTTTCTCATACTTTTCAAATATTTCACAATCCACAATTCTCATAAAAAAACACAAACATTGGCCTAAAGATAACTAATATGCTATTCAAAGTTCATAGTTACTGTTTTGGTCTATAATGACACCATGTGTCTAGCCCCACAGGCAATATATCAATGTAATAATCCAACTAGGTCTGAGCTTATGACCTGATCATTTGACCCAGCATAGCTTCAAGGACTTATTTTTGAGGCTTACGACCCAGTCATTTCACCTCAAAAATATTTTCACAGTGATGCCCAGCGTCTAGCCCGTAGGCAAATCATAGGCATGCCGCAAAACACAGAACTCTGAAAATTAAATAACATACTAGGCACACAATTTATTCATATTTCTCATTTATATCGACATCAATTCATTTCATTATGTTTCCACATATCTCATTACATTATACTACATTTTTGCATTTACAACACATTACCCAATTACATTGGGTATTTTCACATAATTCATATATTAATCACATTTAATGTAATCTAGCCAATACCAATGTCTTTTTAACAATGCACTTAATACATACACAATAAATGGTATTACCCAAACACCTTGGGTTATTTTTACATAATACACATATTTCACATTTTACACAATTTAGCCATTATCAATGCCTTTTCCCAATGCATTTAACACATATATGACATTAAAAATGTCATAGCACATTATTCATACATAACCAATGTATCAAGTAGCTTAACACATTTTTCAACCAAAAGGTGTTAAGCCCAAATGTCATGCAAACATAACTAATGTATTCAAAGTTTGTACTTACCTCAAATAGCAACCAAAACAAGCTTAAAACAACCTCCAATCTTATCCTTCCAACTTGCCCTTCACCACTTGGATGAAGCAAATCAACCTCCCTCATTGCCTAAACCAAATGTGATAGCAAAGAATAATTTAGTATTACATTTAATGGCATTTTCAATATTAAACAATAATTAAACATCACTCCTTCAAAATCCAAAACTTTAGAATACCATTCTAGTCCTTTTAAATTAGTGTTTTAAGTTTATTTATATCATTAAAAACATATTTTAATACATTTAAACCATTTACATTACAAAAACACACTCTTACACACAAAACTCTAAAATGGCATAACCTTACCCCATTGAAGATTTTCCATTCCAACATAATCTATTAATAATTTCAAGCTTCTATTCATCACTTTTAACACTAAACAACATGCTTAAACAAATAAAATCAAACAATCCAACAACTTTGGAAAATCACTTTTCCAAAATCCTAAATCTCCATTTCCATTCTCAAACTCCAACCAAACACAACCAAATCCAATATTTGACTTTAAAATACTTGTTTATGCACAAAAACAACTCATTTAGAACATATTTGCACAACTAAAAACCATGATTACTCAAACCATAAAAATGCATAACCCTAAATTCTCTCTCTTCACCATTCTTTATCTAAATTCCATCATCTCTTCAATCTAACCTTAAAATCATTGTTAACTAACCAAAATAACATCATACACACTAATTCCAATAATTATAACATGCTACTTAAAAATCCAAAATCACACATAATCAAAATTTCCATGGAATTCAAAGAAAGGAGTTGGAAACTTACCAAATTTGATGGAAATCACCAAAAATCCACTTTAAAATTGTTAAATCCTTCAATTTGTGGAGTATGAAAGAATCAAAACCTTGGTCTATGCTCCTATGGTGCTTCGGCCTTGATGAAGAAGAAGAAGAAATGAAGACAACTTTTTAATTTCTCTTTCCTTTCATCTTTTATTTTAAACATATATATTATAATATTTTAATAAATAAATATTTATTTAATTATTTAATAAATTAAAAGTCCAAAAATCCATCATCCATTCAAAAGTTATTTATTTTTGAATTAATTTAATAATTTTGAATTTGTAAGATTTAATTACCAAAATACCCTTTTACTTTTTTACTTTTGACTTTTCTTTTAAAATGTTGACTTTTATATGTTGTATATATGTTGTATATATATATATATATATCACATATATATTCCACTTTTTTGATTTAAAATTCCTTCATTTTTTATTTAAAACATTAATTTAATTTATCCATTTAAATTATAATTTATTTTATCAATTTTACAAAAATTAGAAATTTTCAGAAATTTGGGATATTACATATTTCTTCAGACTTTTTAGAAATTAATTCAGAGATTGAATGAACAGAGGCATCAAACAAATAAGAAGCAATCCACGAATAATCAAACATTATCAAACAAGGCAGTAGCTAACTCTCACTATCTTGATTTCTTTCCAACCAAGAAGAACAAATTTGGTGCAAACAAATACTTTGCATCGACGTTTAATTATTGGTGGAAGCCAATAAATGATGGTAAATTCTAAACATATTAATATAACCTATTCTTTGTCTATTTTAATTACAGTAGATTATATCCTTTAATTTTAGCTCATAGCAATTTACATAGAGCATAGTTTAATGGTGTTGTTTTGTTAATCATACAAAATAAATCTATAACCTATTAGGTTTAAGTTACGGTTACTTATATGTGTTAAATTAATATTTTTAATACATGATTATTTAATTATAAAAATATTCCAATAGCCTTATTTTTTCACGTATCAAAAGCTTTAACCCTAATTAATTCTTCTTTCCAAAATCACACAGTAGCATTATTCTTTTAAAAAACTAATAAAAATAATATCAGTTCCTCAAAATCCCAAAACCCTATTTTCTAAATCTTAAACCCTCAAATCATAATTTTCAACACCAAAACCTATAACCCTAAAAACTAGTTTTCAAAATTTCAAGAGTGTGGCTCCAGCCTCTGCAAGGGACGCTGCCCCCTTGACCCCTGCCTGCTAACGGGCTAGCGGGACTGCCGTATGGGCTCGTCGAAGGGGTCAATATGTATTTCTGTATTAGAAGTCTTTATGTTTAACTTTCTTTATTTTAAATCCTAATTTAGTTATTAAAATTTTAAAAACCTTAATTTAAGATTTAAACCCTAAATTTATATATTTATTACTTTATTTAATTTTAGATTTGAATATGTAGCTTATTATATGTTTTGATGATTGATTTATTTAATTTTGATGTTCGATTTATTTAATTTATCATGGATGAATATTTTTTCAATTATTAATTGTTTATTAAAATTGTAAGAGCTATGTTTCCATGATTGGGTATCTCATTTATTAATTTTCATGTAATTTAAATTATTTTTATATTTTGGGATTAATGTAAAGGATGCATTTTCACCTTTTAGTGGGTGTCCTATTTAGTTTTAGACATTGGATGATGTAAGGTTATGTTTCCATCCTTGGATGGGTGTCCATTTATCTGTTTTGTTTGAACATTACTTTAATTTTAATACAATGATGTTTTTATTTTAATGATTGCATGTAGTATGGATAATGTCATTATATTTAAGAATATTATAATATTAAGACTTAAAAAGGAGGCCGGTTCCAATGAACCGGGTATTGTGGGGGTGTTGGGCCATTTCTCACCTTCCCCACATGTACCCAATTTTTTGAATCCATTAGGGGGTTGGAGATTCCTTAGAAATTGAGTCATCCACCCCTTTCTTTTTACCGGCCCGTTCGGGTGGCGACTCCATTTTCTCTGAGCTTAGGCCCGTGTTCTCTGAGGCCTTGAGCCAAACAGTGTCGAAGTCGTAAGAACCATTCCATGTGGGAGTGAGGGCAAAAATCGCCGTTCACAGTGGTGACTCCACTGGAATAAGAGAAGTTGATTCAGTTGGTCTTTATATTATTTTATTCTTTCTTATTATGATATTGTCCATTGCATCATTTAGATTGCATTGTGTGCGTGAGTTAGGATGCCTGTGTTACCCGTGTTGTGTCATGTAAGGGATACCATACTTTCACTCAAGGTATGGAGATCGAGCATGGCATAACCACTCATAGCCTTGTACCATTTGGTATATACTTTCTATGGGAAACTAAGCTTTTCAACATAAAACTTAAGCTCATGTAATTGACCTAGTTACTTTGCTTAGGTTTTACCCTAAATGCTTGTTGTTTGACTATTGTTAATTTATCTTGGTTTAAATCATGACTTATTTGGTTTGTTCTTTTTCTAATATGACCTACCTATATTGTAAGCTCAAAGGTAATCCTTTAAAATCCAAAAGACCAAAAACTATTTTTAAAATTTTTAAGAAGGTCTTTTGACATTGAAACCCTTCAAGATGGGTCAAAATTATTTTTACACCTTATGGCTTGAACAAAAATACAACCTTTTCTTGAAAAGAGCTTACAAATATTTAGGTCAATTATGAAATACCAAAAATTAATTGTGAGCCTAGTTTATACTAACAATTATTAATCATGAGCTTATTTTTGGCATGAATCATTAGTTATTTCTTCTAAAATAAGAAACCTATAATCGATATGGCATAAAATGCTATTTTAGGAGCTATTTTAGTAGACATTTGTTTTTGGCATGAATCATTAATTTTGCTTTAATTCAATATGGCATAAAAGCTATTTTAGTTGAGATTCAATGGATTAAACCTTAATTAATGGGCATTATCATGGACTGACTTTATATATTAGAAAATGCAACTATTGGTTAAACAGTCCGAGGGAACTTTTTGAAAATAAAATATCCCATGTTGATATTTTGTTGACTATAAACCTAGAAAAGGGACTCGCCATTCATGTGTGGAAGTTATAAGGTTGGAAGGAATGTCCTAATTATCTTTGTTTTTTTTTTGTGCATACATGCATACATGCATACACACATTGCATAACATTAAATCCTTTCTGGCTCACAGACCTGGAGTACAATAGTACAAAAGCATACGATAACCTAACCTATGCAAGTGACATTGAATTCAACAGTGACTCAATGACTTTCTCACCAAGAACAATGGAGCCTAAACAAATTCAATGAATGGTGGATGATTCCCTCAATGCCAACTAGCTACACTTTTGGGGAACACTACTGAGGCATCTTCTAGTACTAAGAAGCTTAAGGACAAAGGGAAGGCTAAGGTTGGTGAAGCAACTTTTGATGATGACAAAGTAAAGATTGATGATGATGACTGGGATCAATAATTCCAAGATCCTCAAGATAAGAAGAAAGAGTCGAAGGTTGTGGAAAGAGCAACTGTAAAAAAGACCAAAACATCTGATATTGAGAAGCTAATAGCTGATTTAGAAAAGAAATTTGAAAAGAAGATGAAAGCTGACGAGATGTCAGAAACAGATAAGCAGTTCGAACAAGATGAGGAGGTCCCTTATAAGTTCAAGATGACTTCCTTCGCTAGGTACAATGGTACATGAAATCCTC
Source organism: Garcia nutans (assembly GCA_947685225.1). Classification (NCBI taxonomy): domain Eukaryota; kingdom Viridiplantae; phylum Streptophyta; class Magnoliopsida; order Malpighiales; family Euphorbiaceae; genus Garcia; species Garcia nutans. Next base: position 11,911,841 of record CANTUV010000003.1, read on the forward strand.
ACTTGCATGTTAAGCAACACATCACTGCCATGCAGTCTGCTCGAGCTACTAAGGCTCAAACCCTAAGGTACTTCATTCTTTCATTAGACCCTGTAGTTCAGAATTGGTTCAACACCTTAGAGGATGGTACTTAAAAGAGCTAGGACTTGTTATAGAAAATTTTCATTCAATAGTATGGGTACAATGTCGAGCTGAAAGTTACCTTAATGGAAGTTGAGTCCATTAGACAAAGGCCAAACGAGAATTTTGTGGACTATGTGAATAGATGGAGGAATAAGGTTGCTTTGCTCAAGAAGAGGCCTGATGAATCTGATCAAATAAGAATGATTGTGAAAGGGGTATTACCTAGTCTTCGTGAAAGGATGTTTCATACACTCATTCAGGATTTCAAGGATCTTCTCCAAGCTGGTCTGCAAATTGAAGAATGGGAAAGGGAGAAGAACCGCTTTTCTACAAAAAGGAATGAGAAAGGGAACTACCAGTCGGGTAATCAATGCATGCAAAAGAAAGTTGATGTTAATGCAACTAGTCAAGCAAATAGAAGATAGTTTTCAGATCTTGGGAAGCCTTTGTCTTGGGTTGTCAACAAGCTATAAAAGAAGGGGTTATTACAACCATTGGCACCTTGACCCTTGCCGAATCCTTTACCACCAAATTTCAATACCAAGGCTTTTTATCAATTTCATCAGACATCAAGGAAATGAGATAGATAGATGCACCCGATTGAGGTATGGGATCCAAGGTTTGATCGACAATGATAAGTTGCTCGAGCCCGAAAAGCCCTATACAAAGGACAATCCTCTGCCTAGGTTCAACATAGTCCCACCACCAGCAACCTTCGTGGTAGGAAGAGGATTGGAGGAAGATTTTGTCTTATCCTCCTTTCAAGATGAGAGTATTAAAGATGTAAAGTAAAGAGAAGAAGCCCAACTCAATGAACTTCCCTTAGCTTGAATATTGCTCTTTTATTTTGCTTTCTTTAGTACTTATTTGGAACAATTATATTTTCTTTTTTTAAGATTGTTTTGAATAAATTATTTTCATTAAATTTTTCATGATCTTCGTTCATTTTTGCTGCTCAACCAATGACGAGTCTAGCTTGATAATTCATGAATTAGTATATTTATGCATTATAATTCGAATGACTTTACTAGGTGAGGAAATTATTCTATAGCCTTGAATTGTGTATGCTTACTTAGAGAGGGCTCCTACATAATTACCTTTGTCTAGTCAGTCTTAGAACATGCTTTGACAAATTTTCGAGGCAAAATTGAACTCTGCTCATTTAAGGGAGAGATTATTTAGGCATTGTTTGGTTAAGCCAACAACTAGTATCCACCCAATTAAATATCAATCTCTAGTTGTCCCTTTGAGCCTTCATAAGATTTTAACTTTCTCTTTATTGACTTATAAGCTCGATGACCCACCCTGAGCTATTGTTACACTTTTAACAAGTCTTATGATCACTAAGGTGAAGAGGCAAGAAAATCAAAGAAAGGAATGCATAGTCAAAACCATGAGGATAGTTGTAGTTCTCAAGGCCATAAGGGTAGTTGAAGTTCACCTGATATTAGACCTAATATCTCCAATTCACTAAGATGACATCAGAACAACAAATAATTTAACCTCACCGAAGTAGACTCACTCTATTCAACTCATCTATAGTCAAGACAATTCTTCTAGGATTAAGACCCAACAAAAAAAAAAGAAGAAGAAGAAGAAAAGAAAACCCAAAACGGTTCAGAAAGCCAACCAAGTTCTCTTTTACATAAAGCAGCAGAAGGCAAAGATAGTTTGACTTGAATTAGGTCTAACCCAACTAAAGATTCAATCAAAATCAGAGAAAAGGAGAAAGAACATCTAGTTTTTAAAAGTCTTGTAGAGGAAAAGGATAAAATGATAAAATACCAAAAAAACAAAAAGGGACGAGAGAGAGAAAAGAAAAGAGAAAAAAAGGAAAGGAATATGGGTATCAAACTTTTTGCAAGGGCAAAGACTGTCCCAATCAAGATCTAGATTAATGTCAAAAAGATGGGAGAACACTCAAGGCTCTATCTTTTCATGCTCCCAACTGTCTAAAGTTCCAACAAGCAATATGTAGTGTGAAGGTTTGTCCATTGTGTCACATCAGCTCCAATCTCAAAATGGCTTTCATTTAACCTGTGTCCCTTATAGACCCCATTTCAAGCCTATAAAAGACCTATTGATCTCTCTTGGTAGGTAGAGTCTATTAGTGGAGATAGTTTGAATAAGCATGCATATGAGATAGACAATATTCAAACTCAATAAGACCTTTGACCAAGTAATGTGTATGTGCCTATCTGAAGTGCAACTGTTCCTGCTTAAATAGAAATGATTCCTGAGTTTAGTACGGTAACTAGGGTTATCATGTTATAGATATGTTAATTTGGAAAATTGAGTCCTGAGGTATGACATTGATTCAACAAAGTTAACATTTGATTTAAAATAAAATTGTTTTCCTGTTGTAAAAAGCCTTTAAGTTAAGGGAAATTGTAGACCCTTAATTTTTGATCCAGTCCAATCCGATATTTTTAAATAAAAAATAAAAGATAAAAAAGATAAAAAAATTAGTGACGGAAGAATCGGCGACGAAAATTGCTGGCGACGAATTGGCTTAGGCCAATTCACCGCAGGAAAAACCAATTAATTCAGAGCAAAAATTTTGTTTCTGCCAGGAGGAAAATTTGGGATGGCACAATTATTGGGGACTTTTGGACTTTTATTTCCTCAGACTTTTTAGCAATTAATATAGAGATTGAATGAACAGAGGCATCAAACAAATAAGGAGAAAGCCACGAATCATCAAACATTATCAAACAAGGCAGTAGCAAACTCTCACTGTTTGATTTCCTTCCAACCAAGAAGAACAAATTTAGTGCAAACAAATACTTTGTATCAACGTTTAATTATTGGTGGAAGCCATCAAACGACAATAAATTCTAAACATATTTAATACAAACTATTCTTTGTCTATTTTAATTACAGTTGATTATATCCTTTAATTTTAGCTCATAGAAATTTACATAGAGCATAGTTTAATGGTGTTGTTTTGTGAATCATACAAAATAAATTTATAACCTATTAAGTTTAAGTTACGGTTACTTATATGTGTAAAATTAATATTTTTAATACATGATTATTTAATTATAAAAATGTTTCAGTAGCCTTATTTTGTCAAGTATCAAAAGCTTTAACCCTAATTAATTCTTCTTTCCAAAATCACACAGTAGCATTATTCTTTTTAAAAATAACATTACCCCGACCCCACAACGGGCACTGCTCCTTGAAACACGACTAGCAAGACCGCCGTATGGGCTCATAGAAGGGGTCAATATTTATTTGTGTATTATGAGTCTGTGTATTTAAATTTCTTTTTTCCAAAGCCCTAATTTAGTAATTAAAGTTCTAAAACCCTATTTTAAGATGTAAACCCTAAACTTATACATTTATTGCTTTATTTAGTTTTAGAATTGATTATGTAGTTTATTATATGTTTTGATGATTGATTTATTGGACTTCAATGTTTGATTGGTATAATTTATCATGGATGGATATTTTCTTTATTATTATGATTATTATTTGTTTATTTTGGTATTAAAATTGTAAGAGGTATGTTTCCATTATTGGGTATCTCATTAATTAATTTCATGTAATTTAAATTGTTTTTATATTTTGGGATTAATGTAAAGGACATATTTTCACCTTTTGGTGGGTGTCTTATTTAGTTTTGGACATTGGACAATGTAAGGACACATTTCCATCCTCGGATGGGTGTTCATTTATTTATTTTGTTTCAACATTGTTTTGATTTTAATATAAGGATACTTTACTTTAATTATTGCATGTAGTATGGATGATATCATTATATTTAAGAATTTTATAATATTAAGACCTGAAAAGGAGGCCGATTCCAATGAACCGGGAATTGTGGGTGGTGCTGGGCCATTTCTCACATTCCTCATATGTACCCAACTTTTCAAACCCATTGAGGGGTTGGGGATTCCTTAGGAACCGAGTCATCCATCCCTTTCTTTTTTCGGCCCATCCGGATGGCAACTCCATTTTATCTGGGCTTAGGTCCATGTTTTCTAAGGCCCTGAGCCTAAAATATAACTATTAGTTGAAACATCCGAGAGAATTTTTTGAAAACAAGATACCCCATGTTGGTACTTTTTTAACCATATACCTAGGAAAAGAGACTCGCCATCCATGTGTGGAAGTTATAAGGTTGGAAGGGACGTTCTACTTGTCTTTATCTATTGTTTGTGCATACATGCATACATACAATTGCATTTCATATCATTGATCCTCTCTGGCTCACAACACTGGATTACTATAGTTCAAAAGCCTACGACAACCCCACCTATACCAGTGATATTGAATCCAGCAGTGACTCAATTACTTTCTCACCAAAAGTAATGGAGCTTGAACAAATTCAAAGAATTGTGGATGATGCCCTCAATGCTAAAATGGAAGAACTAAAGGGGGCCCTAGTTGAGATCGTGAAGAGTGAAATGACTACAATGTTTGGGAATACCGTTGAAGCATCCGCAAGCACCAAGAAAGATAAAGGGAAGGTAAAAGTTGGTGAAGTAACTTTTGATGATGACAAGGTGGTCATTGATGGTGATGACGACTGGGCTCAATACTTCCAAGATCCTCAAGATAAAAAGAAGGAGCCAAAGGTTGTTGAGAAGACAACAATTGAAAAGAATGAGATGTCTGATGCTGAGAAGATGATTGCTAATTTATAAAAGAAATTCGAAAAGAAACTAAAAATCAAAGAGATGTCCGAGATCGACAAACTATTTGAACAAGATGAGGAGGTCCCTTATAAGTTCAAGATGCCTTCCTTCCCTAGGCATAATGGTACTAAAAACCCTCATCTCCATGCGAAGCAGTACATCACTGCCATACAATCTGCCAGAGCTACTAAAGCTCAAATTCTGAGGTATTTCATGATCTCATTGGACCCTGTTGTCCAAAATTAGTTCAACGCCTTAGAGGAAAGTACTAAGAAAGATTGGGACATGTTGTACAAGGCTTTCATTCAGCAATATGGGTACAATGTCGAGCTGGAAATAACCTTGATGGAGGTGGAAACCATTAGGCAAAGACCAAATGAGAATTTTGTGGACTATGTGAAAAGATGGAGAAACAAGGTTGCGCTTCTCAAAAGGAGGCCTGATGAGTCAGACTAAATCAGGATGATAGTCAGAGGTGTTATGCCTAATCTCCATGAGAGGCTGTCTCACACCCTTATAAGGGATTTCAGAGATCTTCTCTAAGCGGGATTGCAAAGAGAGGAGTGGGAAAGAGAGAAGAACCACTTTTCTGTTAAATGAAATTATCAGCCTAGCAATCAAAGTACACAAAAGGAAGCTGATGTTAATGCCACTAGTCAAGGAGGAATAAGGCAATTTTTGGAATTAGAGAAGCCACTATCTTGGGTTCTCAATAAGCTACAAAAGAAGGGATTGTTATAACCCTTGACTCCTCATCTTTTGCCTAATCCTCTTCCAACTAACTTTGATACTAAGGCATTTTTCCAATTCCATCAAAGGCTTGGACACGAAACGGACAACTATATGAAGTTGAGGCATGAGATCCAGAATTTAATTGATAATGGAAAGTTGCTTGAGCCAGATAAGCCCAATACGAAGAGCAATCCTTTAACTAAATTTGGAAGAGTACCTCCGCCAACAAACTTCATGGTAGGAGGAGGAGTGGAGGAAGATTCTATCTTTTAAGACTGGAATGTCGAAGATGTTGATTAAGGAGATATTTTATTCAATGAACCTCCCTTAACTTGGAATGTTGCTCTTTTTATTTTACTTTCTTTAGAACTTATTTAGAACAATTATATTTTTAAAATTATGTTTGTTTGAATAAATTACTTTCATCAAAATTTTTGTTGGTCTTTGTTCATTTTGGTGCTCAACCAATAAGGAATCTAGCTTGATGTTCATAAATTAATGTATCTAGACATCATGATTTGAATGACTTTACTAGATGAGGGAATTGCTCTATAGCATTGAGTTGCGTATGCTTACTTAGAGAGGGCTCCTACATAATGATCTTTGTTTAGGTCCTAGTCAATCTTAGAACATGCTTTGATGGAATTTTGAGGCAAAATTGAACTTTGCTTATTTAAGAGAGAAATGATCTAGGCATTATTTGGTTAGCCAACAACTAGTATCCACCCTATTAAATATCAATCCCTAGTTGTCCCTTTGAGCCTTCATAAAATTTTAGCTTTCTTTTCATTGGCTTACAAACCCCAAAAACCTACCCTAATCTGTTGTTACACTTTTGACATGTCTTATGATCACTAAGGTGAAGAGGCAAGAAGATCAAAGAAAGGAATGAATAGTCAAGATTATGAGGATAGTTAAAGTTCTCAAGACCATAAGGTAGTTGAAGTTCACCTGAATTAGACCAAATATCACAAATAAAGTTAGTATTGAAGCAGATTAATACCACTCTACTCATCCATTAGTAAAAATACAAGTTGGTACAAAGAAGACAACTCTTTTGGAGCTAGGACCATAAAAAAAAGAGAAACAAAAAAAAAACACACAAAAAAAGGATAAAAAAAGAAGAAAGAAGAAAGAAAAAGAAAATAAACCCAAAATGGTTCAGAAAAGCTAACCGAGTTCTCTTTTACCTAAGGCAACAAAAGGCTTCCATTTGGTTTATAAGGACAGTTTGACTGGAACTGGTCCAACCTAACTAAAGATTCGATCAAAATCAGAGGAAAAGGAGAAAGACCATCTAGTTTTTGAACGTCCTATACTTAACGATCCTATAGAGAAGGACAAAATGATAAAATTCTCAAAGAAAGGGAAGAGTAAGAAAAAGAAAAAGAAAGAAAAGGGAAAGAAGAAAAGAAATGAAAATGGGTACTAAACTTTTTGCAAAAGAAAAGACTATCCCAATCGAGATTCAGATTAATGTCAAAAAAGATGGGAGAACATTCAAAGCTCTATCTTTTCATGCTCCCAACTGCCTAAAGTTCTGACAAGAAATTTATGGTGTGAAGGTTTTTCAGCAGTGTCACATCAGCTCCAATCTTAAAATGGCTTTCATTTAACCCATGTCCATTGTACACCCCATTTCAAGCCTATCAAAGACCTATTGATCTCTCTTGGTAGGTAGAGTCTATTAGTGGAGATAGTTTGGATAAGCATGCATATGAGATAGATAATATTCAAACTCAATGAGACCTTTGACCAAGTAATGTGTATGTGCCTATCTAAAGTGCAACAATTCTTGTTTAAATGGAAATGATTCCCGAGTTTAGTATGGTAATAAAGGTTGTCATGTTATAGATATGTGAAATTTGAAAATTGAGTCCTGAGGTAAATTGACATTGATTTGGCAAAGCCAACATTTGATTTCAAAATCAAAATTCAAAAAAAAAAATATATAAAGCTTTCAAGATAAGGGAAGTATGTTGAATCATCAAACCTCAAAGAACACATTGGGCAAAGGAAATTATTATTGACAAGGTCATGAAAAGATACCAACTGACATACTGAAACATAGTTTGAAATGGATGTATCCTTGACTTTGCATCTTGGGGTCTACACCACTCATGTTCTCAATATCTTGAGGATAAAAGCCATAAATGCAAAGTTTTTTGTCATTCCAATGCAAGACCTGAACGAGCATCTGAAAGGAACCAATGAGAACACTTCTGCTGATCACCTCTGTCTGTGAGTTGATGGAACCACTGTAAGTATTACTCATGCATATCATGCATACATGAGCATATCACACCACATTTTTGTCTTATGTTACTTGTTCTTTGTCAAAGTAAACAACAGATGCTCTATGAAGAAAACCTGAAGCAAATATGGAATCAGGGGGCATCGAAGGCCCATTTCCTGAGGAAGCTCTAGTCATTTTGTAAAATGGAGAAATGCGTGCTTGTGCGTAGAACTAGACAACAAAAACATCAATCAAAGCTTGTATGAAAAAAATCTTTGGTTTGAGCCTACACAGGGGGCAAAGTTTCTCCTTTTCAAATTTTTGAGTTTATATGTGTACAACTAACTTTCAAATATTTTGCCACGTAGGGGGCAAGGAGAAGATATGAGGGCTAGCTAAAAAATAACTAATTTTTTTTTGCAAAAGGAAGAACAAAAGAATGGAACAACCAGTTAAGCCAGAATTCTCAACTGATAAAAGGTCAGTCAAATCAAATTCAATCTCTGGTCCAAGTATCCAATCTCAGGTCCAAGTACCAAAATCCAATTCAATCTTGAGTCCAAGTACCCAAATCAAATTAGGGATTCCTTAGAAATTGAGTCATCCACCCCTTTCTTTTTTACGACCTGTCTGGGTAGAGATTCCATTTTCTCTAGGCTTAGGCCCATGTTCTCTAAGGCCTTGAGCCTAATAGTGCTGAAGTCACAAGAACCATTTCACGTGGGAGTGAGGGCAAAAATCCCTGCTCACACTTACCTCTCAATGAATTGCATTCCATGTCTTCATGCTAGCCTTCTGCAACTTGGGGGATTGACATTATTGGGGAAATACATCCGATGACATCAAATGGTCACCGTTTAATTGTAGTAGCAGTGGATTATTTTTCAAAATGGGTTAAAGTCAAATCTTTCAACAAGTTAGGGGCAAGACAAATGGCTAGATTTATTGAAAACAATCTCATCTGTAGGTATGGGGTCCCATACAATGTAATATCAGATAATAGGGTGTGATTTTAAGGAGCGATTAAAGACTTATTCTCAAAGTACCAGATCCGCTATCACCGATCATCCTCTTATAAACTAAAGGCTAATGGTACAGTGGAAGCAACAAATAAGACAATTAAGCAAATTCTATCCAAGATTACTAAGGTGTATAGGGATTGGTCAGAAATGCTTCCTTTTGCTTTATAGGGGTATAGGATAAGTGAGCAAACCTCAACTAAAATGACTCTATTTTCCTTGGTTTATGGGTTGAAAGTAGCATTGCTGATTGAAATTGAGATTAAATTACTGAGGGTGGTCCTGGAAGCTGAATTGCCAGAGACAGATTGGGTAGCGAGTGGATATACACAGTTGGCCTTATTATAAGAAAGAAGGTTGAAGGCACTATATCATCATCAGCTATATCAAAGAAAGATAGCTTGGGCTTACAATAAAAGGGTTAAGATAAGAAAACTTAAAGTCGATGAGCTAGTGTTAAAGCAATGTAAGCCTAATGTCCCCGATCCAAGAGGAAAGTTTAGACCTAGTTGGGAAGGGTCATATGTTGTGAAACATGTCATGAACAGGGGTGCAGTCAAGTTATTAGATATGGATGGTAATGAATTTAGTGAGCCAGTGAACATTGATAGATTGAAGATGTTTTATTTTTGAAATAAAAAATAAAAAAAAAATAAAAAGCGAGCTTTTTAGGTTGAAAACCCAAAAAGGCGGCCTAGAAAAAGTTAGAGCAGTCTGCTAGTTTTGAAAACCAGAGAGGGCAAGCTAGGCAATAATTAGGGCCAAATGAGAGAAAATTGTCAATTAAAAAACCCAAAGGGGCTGGTTGGCAACAAGAGTGATCTTGTGTATGCTAGTTTTATGTTTTTGGGTTGTTCTCTAATTTAATAAAACAGAGATAATGTTGAATTTGTTCTACGTATACTATTTTGACTATTCCGACCATTCGGGTAAAATAAATAACACAATAGCAAAAAGTAATAATAAATTATAAAAGAAAGGAAAACATCTTTTATTATCATTATTATTCATCATAAAATCATTTTTTTCTAAAGAATTGACAAGTGTAAAATTTATGGCAGATGATAAGTGTAATGTGCAGGCCAACTTTGCTTCACTCGATCCAAGTAAGCTTTAGTTAGATAGGGCATGTCCAAATCAGGAGTAAACTCTAAACCTCGAGGCTCGATGCCATACTGGCAATCAAGTTGATGAGGATCATAACAAGTGCCTCAACGGAGAGCATCAAGAGGAACATACATTAGATACGTTTGAATTGTGACTTGGGTAATCTTACACCAAGATACTAAACAACGAATGTTAATCACAACTCGTGAGCAAATCTTGTCAACCCACTCGGCATATAAAGAGGTAGGATAAAGTTGTTTCCTAGCAGAAGGAGTGTTGAGCAAGCAGAGGCACTCCTATAGCTAGATCTGTAAAGACAAATAGCATTCCATTTAAAAAATAAATAAAAAGGAAAAAAATGCCCGTTAGGTTGAAAACCCACAAGAGTGGCCTAAGCAAAAATTAGGACGGTCTGCTAGCTCTGAAAACCTGCAAAGGTAGTCTAGGAAAAAATTAGGATAAAAAAAAAAAAAGAGTCCGCTAGGTTGAAAACCCATAAGGGCGGCCTAGGCAAAAGTTTGGACAACTCACTAGTTTTGAAAACCTACAAGGGTGGACTAGGCAAAAATTAGAGCAATAAAAATAAAGGCCTAAATAGAAAAACCTAAAATGGTTATTTAGGTAATTACCTAAAACAATAGGGGACTTCTAATCAACCTCCTTGAAGAATTTACCTTGAATTGGTCCGGTCCAACTAGGGTCTCAGTTAAGATCATAGGTAATAGTGAAAATCCTCCATCCATTTGGTCCACGATATCCAGCACTTGCAGATCGATGTCCCGTTAGAAGAAACAAGCAAGAAACAGACAAAATATGCATCCCCATGAGAAATGCAAAAATTGATCAGTGGACCAAGCAAGATTTTCTCACCTCTAGTCAATTACATAACTTCAGGTTTTGAGATTTGAAATATCATATGCGTCTTTTGATGAGTCTTGGAAGTTAGCATGGGTAAAACCATTGGATGATTGCTTAGATATCTGAGAATATCTTTAAATTCTTCGATCATAGGACCTATTTCAAAGTTGTTTATCTTGAAAGTCCTAGTTTTCACATCCCAAAAGGAAGCCATGGCTTGTAAAAATGGTTGGTTCAACTTAACATTTTGCAAGCATTTTAGAATATTGAGTTGAGACCATGTTATTTGTTCCCAATGTGCAGCTTTGATGGTCTTGAATAAATTCTTTATCTTTTTAAAATTCGATGGGGTCATTGTGAAGGACTTGAAAATTGAAACTGCTCTGGGTTTGTAAAAGCAAATATTGAAGCTAAATTTTCTGCCTTGATTTAAGTATGGCCCTAGAAAAATTGACAAGTTAATTGGTGTAGAAAAGGGCAAATGGTTGATTTATATAGTAGGAGAGTGAATTCTGATCTGTTTAAGGAAAATTTATCCATGTCTAAGGAAAAAGGAATCCATGTCGAATTAGGTTTGCATTTGGAGCACTGAATTCGCTATGAAATTAGAAAACTTTTAAACCTAATCCGCGTGGGTATTGGTTCTCAAGATTTATATCAAATTATAATCCATGTCGAATTCATTTTGAATGAATTAAACATAGTATGGAATCTATGTATATGTATGTGTAAAAATGTCAAAGTGATTAACAAAATGTACAGATTAAAAAAGAGGGTTTGAAAAAGACAAAATATTATATTTTATTATATACAATAAGTTAATACATGTTTTTTAATATAGTATAAGCCAAATCACTGTGAAAGGAGGGGGCGGTCTATATTTAAAGAGATCCCTAAGAAATTCATCAACTGTTAGATGTGGAGGCACATCATCTGCCCAGTTTCCTCCCAAGAAAGAAGCATTCGGATCCCAATTGTCCTGAAAATCAGTCTTATTGTAGTCATTGCCTGAGATGGTAGGTGGCACATCATGGTCTACAGTTCAGGGCCTCCTTGATGAAGATGCCCCAAGATCCCTATAGCCCTATTATATGAAGTCCCAAAAGTTCCTTTCAAGGTAATCAGCACAGCTGGCGGCCAATTATTCCTACAGTCCCGATTATGTTCTTCAATCATCTGTTGTGAGCCAGAAAAAAGGAAAAGTTAGGTCCATACATTTTCATGCATACATTCAGCATATATAAATGTGAAATAGGAATTACAAACCAGATAGCTTAGGTTAAAGCACTGAGGCCTGAAAGACGGCTCGACATATGGAAATTGTTGAGGTGGAGCTACATTAGTTGGACTGGATCCATTATGGCTAGAACCATCTGGGTGTTTGACCGCCTGTAAAGATTCATAAAAGTTAGCCAAATGCAGGCCCAAAATTAACAAAGGAGCCCGTCTGATCAACTTGAGAAAATATAACCATAGCATCATAATGGGTAGCAAATTCCTTGTACCATCTTCCTCCTCATCCTCCTCTTCTTCCTCTTCATCCTCATTACCTTCCTCGCCATCACCATCCTCCTCCTTCTACTCCTCATTTTCCCCATCACCTTCTTACCCCCATGTTATCATCATGATCATCATCTTCTTCTTCATCATCCCTTTCTTCCACCATATCTTCAACACCAATAGGAGAGACCTCAAAGTGTAAAAGTTGGTCCCTCATGAACTCATTTTATGATAAGTCTGGTCGAAGCAAGAATGTATTAACATCAAATCCATTTTAGGCATGTCTCCAAGAGTTCTCCGGCATAGATATATAAGTCAACATATATTCTAGAATATTGGCTGGCACCCGCCTCTGATCAGGGCCAAGGAGCCAGTTATGTACCCTTTTACCAAGAAACCAACCACTAAAAATCGGCCCAATGATGATTTGATGGGAGTTCTATAGGAGTAATGCATTGTTCATGTCAATGTTCCAACTCGTCCTCTCATTTGATCTTCACCAAGCAATGTTCACCTGAAAGACAACAACATAGGCAAGTCATTTTTCTCATAAAATTCAATGATAATACTAATTTTGTCTTTTACCTGATCCCATGTTAGGTGGCTCAATTGGTAACCCTGGGAGTGCACATGATGACTGTCGGTCACCTCTTTACGACCCGACAACCAAAGGCTCAATCTTAGGTATCCCACCCAACTTCCAGGAATACAAGGCACCTTCACAAGGTTATGTTTGTATGCCCACACCTGTCATGGTCAAAAAAAGGGATAAGTTTAATCATATCCCACCATTTGAATAAACAAAGGGAAGAACTCATACCTCAACAATGACCACAAAGCCTATAAACAATCTCTTGTTCTTGCAAATTTTATCAAAGCTGTGATAGAGACAGGAAAGGCCAGCCTCTCCCCAAGCATAAAATGGCAAGAGATCAAAATCAGCCAGAGCATGCAAAATCAACATGTGAATTGATGCCTCAGTGTTGCATAGATCATCATGGCAAGCGAATATAACAAGAATCGACAGGTGCATTTATTTACTCATTCACCAAGTACTCATTGAGTCTGCCTCATCCAGTACTATCGTATATATTCATATTTTATTTTGTATGCTCCCTTATACCTGGGCCTTAAACTAATTAAATGGCTAATCTCATCCTCAGTCAATATCTTGTTGGTCAAAGGAATAGGGATCCCATTGCATTTTAAGCTCGTTATTACTGTAAAATCCATCGGGTAGATGGCCATCTCCCTACAGGCAAGTGAAAGGTATGGGTGGTGTCCATCCATCGCTCGACAATAAATCTGGTATTCCTTTGTTGGCAGTTGCATTACAAATTCTTCAAAGCTACACTATCGAATCATTCTCCAGACTAGAGACGATACTCGCTTATACCAATGGTGTACCTTATGGACATTTCCACCACAATGGATCACACAACTACCATACTGCCACAATAAAGATACGTCAAACCAAGTAAGTATATCAGCCCTACTAATAATTCTAAAAAAAAAATACTAAAAATAAGAAAAAACATAATAATTATTTACAGCACCCTAATAATTTTGTTATTTATTTTTAGCATTTTTTTTTGTATCATGACTAATATTTTTTAATTTATTTTATTAATCTATCTATTGCTAATATTATTTATTTTTTCTAAGCCAGTCAAAAATTATAAAATTAGCTTTTGTGCATGTAGATATTTTCTACATTACTTTTATCTATGTTAACACTAATATTGTTTGTTTTGTATATACATTTTTACTAAATTAGTCCTACAAAATTTTTTTTATGTACGTGGTAATTTTCTACTTTCATGTTACTTTGTCTATTTTTTCGCAAATGTTTAAGTCCTCAAAAGTTCATTTTCATGCATAAGTTTATTTTTTGTATTAATTTACTTATTTTTACTGCTATAAATAATAAAATTGCAATAAAAAGTGTATATAATAAAAATTTTTACAATAAAAAGTGTATATAATAAAAATTGCAATTTTATTATTTGCTTATTTTTACTACTACAAATAATAAAATTGCAATAAAAAGTGTATATAATAAAAATTTTGCAAAAAGAAAAATTGCAATAAAAATAATAAAAATAAAAATTACTTGTGTTTTTTCTTGCGAACTTCGTTAGAGGTGCATTCTTGCTAGGATGGGAACCTAGTCCAATTCGTTATTTCTTAGGTAAGCATGCAATTTCAGATCCATACAAGGTCCAATCCTAGAAGCATGTTTATTTACTGTAATTTATATACTGAAGGTTGAAACTTTTTCAAATGAGCAAAGAAAAATTGTTTGCTCTAGGGATTGAAATTTTGCCCGAAGGATTTGAATGAATTTCTTTCAATGAAATGCTATGTATTTATAGAAAATGTAGTCTTAAATCAAGCTTTAAAAAAACTTACAAGCATATTCACATGATTAGCTTTCAAGTCAAACAAAGTAAATGCACATCAATAATTTTTCTTCTTTCAATAATTTATGTCTCTTTTCAACAATGTATGTCTCGTTTCAATAATTCAGGTTTGTCACAGCACATGTGCACACAATAAATAGATATTTATTGTGGGTCTATATTTTTACATGTCTAAATTTTTTTTTTGTACTCATAAATATTTTTTCTATGCAGGGGGCAAGAGTACTCGTGTACCCATATATGGTAAAAAAAAAAGGCCAAATTTTTTGCAAATCCTTTACTGACTACAATTAATTTTTTGTTGATATATTAGGCCTAGAACCTAACCAACTAGTCTCAGGCCCAGAATCCAAATCATGTGTAACATCCTCTGACAGTTCTTACATAAAAACTATCAGAGAATGTTATGCGATATACTGTTCGTGCTCCAATCAATTCATAGAAAATTTCTCTTTCAACTAATAAAAATTTTAAAATAATAATACAATATGTATAATACAACACTTATAGTCCAACATTTAGACCAATCTCCAATAATCCAAATACTAGTTAAAAACCAAATAACTATCATAAGTTTATCAAATCAAATGATTATGTAATACATTCCTTCCATTAATAATCATTCACTAGAATTATCAAACTTCATCCTTTAAATACATATATTCCTTTCATGTTTACAAATTTGTATAATCTCTCAAATTATCAAACTAAATCACATACATATATTATAATTTATGAATACAAGATCTTTATATGTACTATAGGTAATTTCCTGAGATTCTTAATTCCACTTCTTAACTTGCTCCGATGTCCTGATACCTGCGTGTCAGAAAACAATTCTAACACGCTAAGCAAAGCTTAGTGGTGCATGTATAAACATATTTTTGTCACTTAATATGAAGGAAAAATACTTATGAAAATATAGTAATAACACTTAGTTTTAAGAAATCTTTTAATATATTAACTAATTTCAGTGACAAACCAACATAATATTCTGATTACATAAAATAATAGCTTTAACTTTATAAAAGTCATCATGCTATACTATACTTTCGGTACTGCAGCTTTTCTCTTTATGAATCCTTTTATTTAAGACTTGTTTTCTCATTTGATAACATTGTTCACAATATGCTTATTTTGTTTTTCAATAAGTCTTAGTTTTCAATTTCACATATAGAATAATTCATTCAATCTATAATTTTCAGCACTTAAATTTAGTACTATACTTTGGAGCACTTTGTATCTTATATCATTATATATGCTTTCAATCATTACAACACTTATAAAGTTATTGATTTATTCAATTCCTTGAGCATAACATTTCCGTTCCGTGCATTAGAACTTTCACTTGTAAACATTAATATATATATTAACAATCACTTTTACACTGTAACACAGTAAGTCAATTTCAAGTAATTGACTTATATTATTATTTTGCATTTCTTCCATTATTCATAACTATCATGTTCATATATATTTTTCATCTAGATATCTTCATTAAATATGTCCATACATACTAAACTTAGATCATAAGTTTGGATAACATGTTAGTGTAACACTCTTAATGCCACATTTCGAGAATGTATAATGGCAATTATGCCCACTATCACTGATAACACAATATGTCCATTAATGGAACGTGGTGCCCACTATCACTATAGCTATCCTTCCTCTGGTTAGCCATTCAATCCAAAACTAGATATAAATTTAGTATGATTTGGGCAATTCATTAATTTTGATTAACACTACACGGTTTATATCATTTCATTGGCACAATACTCTTATCAACATTTAGTATGATATATATTTGTCACTTATCTAAAGTTTATCACTCTTTTTCATACTTTTAACACATATACATGAATTCTCAACACAAAAGCAAGAAACATAAAACATAGTAGCCTCATACTAGGCCCGCATATCACAAAATACAAGCCAAAAACATTATTTAGGTACCCCACGGCCGTGGCATCACAACCCCACACCCATGGGATACAAAATTAAGCTATCCAATGACTTTGGAGACCCCACGGTCATGGCCTTCTAGGGCCACGATCGTGGCATTGAGACTTGCTCTGTTTTATCGAACTTTTTGAAGAAACATCATCACTTTCAATCCCACGGTTGTGGCACTTAATTGCCACGGCTGTGGCATTGATTTTGGGACTGTTTTCGGAGTAAACTCATGTATTCTGCACTTTTAACTTCATTAAACACAAACATATTGAAGATCTAAGATAATAATGTATCAAACTCAAAGTTTTGACAGAAAAAGAATTCATATCAAATATTTTACTAAAACTTTACTTGATCAAACTTTTAACCATTTCATATGGATAAAACATTCTCAAACCACTCAAATCTCATAAAGGTTGAGTTAAGAATCAAAACCATCATATGAAAGTTATTTTTCACTCATCATTCCTTTTAATCAATACTTTCAAGAAATATATCATTATACATAACTCAATCATTCAATTAAATCATTAAGACTTATAAAAATTCATATTTTTTTGCAAAGTATAAATCAAAGCACATACCTCTTCAAAATTCTTCTTTCTCTTTCCTTTTCTCTCTTTCTCTTTGATTACTTATTGATAATCTTGCCTTTTCTAGCTTATTCTTCTCAAAATCTATACATATGTGTGATTTGCTCTTAATCCTTGATGAATTTGATGAAAGGAAGAAGAAATAGAGAGAAGATGGTGATGATGGCATCGAAGATGGAGAGGAAATCAGAAATTTCCACACACATACACATATACACACATATATATATTATAATATTTTTAATCAAGTGAGGGAGGGCTCATAATAAATATGGTGCACCCTCCTTGTTAACTGATGATTCTAAATCGAGTTTTAATCTCGTAAAATAGTAAAAATAATCTCTTCAGTAAATTTTTGAGATATACAATTTACTCTTCTCTACATATAGCATTTATCCACAATACTTTTGTCACTATACATTATCAATTTGTCAATATTAGTTAAAAAATTCCATATTTAAAATCTTGACCATTACATCATGTCTCAGGTCTAAAACCCAAATCAGTCTCGGGACTAGAACCCAAACCAATATTGGGCCTAGTACCTAAATTTAATCTTAGGTCTAGAATCCAAATCAACAAGTCTCGAGTCTAGAACCCAAACCAATCTCGGGTCTAGAACCAAATTCAGTCTCAAGTACTGAACCCAAACTAATCTCGAGTCCAAAACTCAACAAATCTATTCTCGAATCCAGAACCCAATCTTGTCTCGGGTCCAGAATGTAACACCCCCATATCCAATGCACACACACTACAACACCCACAATGTAGCATAAGTGCATCGAACATAGGGATGCTACGATTTTCTTAACATTCAAAACATTTTAAACTTGATACCATAATCTTTATCACTATATATTATAGTAAATAAGTGATCAATTTGTAATACAAAACAAAATAGAGACATTTATTTAAAACGCAGCGGAATTTATGAAATCTTTACATATTTGAAAACACTTAATTCCATATTTACAAATGTGCATATATTTACATTATAAACATTACTTTACAAAATATAAAGAAGTAGTACATGATTGGCAAGTTTCTTCTGATCTTTAAGTTCCCAAAATCAACTCTTCAATATCTACTCTCACTCGGTCTCGAAGAGCTCTCGGGTTCAACTCTAACAACTCTATTACCTGCGCGATTAAACACTATCGCGCTAAGCCAACGGCTTAGTAAGATAAATCATGCTAATGCTATGCTTTAGTGCAATGCAATGTCAATTCTCAATCCATATTATACATGTAACATCATATACTCAAAGCTAACAACATACCACATTTCAACATCTTTTCATTAACTCATAACATTATTTAAGACATTCATATAACCTAGACACCTATGGGCCCAACAAGTATTTAATACGATATTCAGAGTTCAGAGTTACTGCTTTGGTTCATAATCACAATAATCACGCCCGTAGGCAATATATATATATATCTCTATCCATGGATAGTGTAACAGACCCAGTCTCTTGGACCATCAACTCAACACATTTGAGGAGATCCTCAACCCGGCAAGACTGTTACAAATCATATATCTCATATTCACAATTCTCATAGTGTAACAGACCCAGTCTCTTGGACCGTCAACTCAACACATTTGAGGAGATCCTCAACCCGGCAAGACTGTTACCTTTCATCATTTCTTAGGCATGCCACCCAAATCCAGAACTCTGAAACTGAATAACATATTAAACAAACAAATCATTTATTATTTAGTTACCATTTCCATTCTCAAATTCTCATCACATTTAGGCAAACATGCCTTCTTTCTTTCAATTGCATTATCATAGCCAATCACAATGGCTTTACATCATATCACATCTTTGATACAAGATTTCAATGTACATTACTCATGAAACACATTACCATTCACAATACATAACATAACATTGTTCAATCTCAACAATGCAATTAGGGCAAAGAACACTTAATATCATTCATAGATTTAGGATCTTCCACATCCATTTGATTAGATCATTCCATGCTTTAAGTATGTTTAAAGTGATTAGGATTAGGTTTAGGTACCAAAGTACCTTTGAAGAATCAAAACAATGCAAAATGAACAAAGAAATAAAACCCTAACCAACACAATTGAGGAACACGAGCAGCTCACTTTGAGGGAACACGGCCAAGCTTGTGGCCGTGTCTCTCAACTAAAAATCACAGTAGCTAACACGGGCAGATGACACGGGCAAGCTAGTGACCGTGTCACTCAACACCAAAAATCCAGTAACAGACACGGGCAAGGAACACGGCCGTGTCTCTCAACTAAAAACAGACAGTAGCAAACACCTTAAAGGGACACGGCCAAGCCAGTGGCCGTGTCACCCCAAAACTTTCCCAACACGGCCAAGATCCTTCCAACTTGGCCGTGTCACCCAAATTTCTCAAGTCTTGGCCGTGTCTCTCATTGATTCCAGCCGTGTCACTCAAAAACACAACCCAAATCAAAACCAACACTCTTCCAAATGCATTTTCACACCCTTTTGCACAACAATAACTTCATTCAATTGGTTCTAATCAATGTTATTAACACATACCATACATATTCATCACATTAACCACTTAAACAACACATAAACATTACATTAAAACATTCACCAATACCAAACCCTAAAACCAACTTCCCACTTGATCTTCCACAATCAACCTCCACATATCTAACCATATTCACAACCAAACCAACACCAATTCCATCTTTTAACTTACAATCACTTTAAACACTTATAAACACATATCAAACACACTAAATCATCACATCAACAAATCACAATTTCATTTAGACACAACTTCAAAATTGACAAAAGGGAAACAAGAGAATTCTTACCTTAAATGAAGAAATTCCACAAATCTTCAACTTGGTTTTTCAATTCTCCCTTCAATCTTGATTCTAGCATCAAGAACACTTCTCTTTCCCTTTCTCTTCTTCAATCGTCGACACCCAAAATGAGAGGAAAGAAAATAATCAAAAGTCAAACCTTCTTTTCTTCTTTAAATCTCCACCAAGAGATTTTACCCAAATATTTACCAAAATGCCCTTATTCATATAATTACCTTTTTGTCTCATATATGCCCAATTAAGTAATTATACAAATCTCAAATAAATATCTTCTCTTGCATTGACTCTCCATTTGACTTATGTATATTTTAATTATATCATCATATAAACAACATATAAACTTATCTCTAAACCCTCTTTCTTTCCCACAACACATATACATATACACTTTCCTTTAATTTATTTTCTCTTACAATATAAACAACAACAATAACAACAACAAAATCAAAACTTCTAGGGCATGCATGAGGATATTACACAGAACCTGACCAATCCAACCTCGGGTCTAAAACACAAATTAATCTCCAGGTTTAGAACCCATCCTTATCAAAAATCAGCTCAAAGTCATGTTGCTTTTCACTCTCTGAATAAATTTAAGATCGTTCAAGCAGAGGGAAAACTATAGACCTTTAATTTTGGCCCTAAGCTAGTCTGGTCCTAATTAAAGAAGGCCTAAGTCATGATCGGTCCATTCTTAATAAGCTTAAACCTACTTTGAGCTTTTAATTAGGTTAGTACAGTTTTATAAGGCCTAAAATAATTCTGATCCAATTTTTATAACCCTGAAATGATCTAATTTGATTTTGAAGTAAGTTTGGCTCGATGTGGGTCATGCCATATCGAATTAGACTTGTCCAATTAGATATGGATGGTCCATATCAAATTAGACCATGCCTAATTAGATATGGACTTTTGTCCTTGTCGGATTAAACTTGTTTTAATCAGATATGGTCACGGTTTCACTCGAATTTAAAAAGACTTTAATTCGATATGCTTTAGATCAGAGTCGTACTTAAATAGGAAAATAGAATTAAGCTAAGGCTTGGTCACATGCTCATTTAACCTAATTTGTTCCATATAAATATAGGATTAAAGGGATGGAAAAGAGGGAGTGAGGATTGGGAACTAGAAACTTTTGAGTAGTCACAACTATTAATTATGCAACAATAACAATTAAAATGGGATCAGGACACAATAATTACCTCGAGCAATTCCTTCACTCAACTAACACTCTCAGTTTTGTAGGAGCCAACAAATGAAAGTATTTTTTAATCCTTTTAAATTTAACAAGAATTGGTTTGATTATGATCTTAAACATTATCTATTATTCATGTCCAGTAGCTTGCTCTTATTGGTTTTAAAGTCACAGTAGGTTAGTTATTCAACTTTGCTTCATCCAGAAGCTCCTTTAGTTTGTATTCAATAATTCCAAATTCGCAGTAGCATATTTAAGTGTCCGGTAAATTATTTAACTTATATCCATAGAATTTAAGCATCCGGTAGCTTATTTATTCAAACCATATTTTGTCCAATAATTCTAGTAGCTTGTATTCATTGATTTTAAAATTCACAGCATTTTGTTCATCCATCTTTGCTTTGTCCAATAGCATGAATTAGCCAATATCTATTTCTTTTAATTCAACAGTATCTTAGGAATAGTTAGAACTAGAACCCTAATTTAATTAACAAAAACCCTAGTTTTCATCCATAAACCCTAGATTTTTAACTAAAAACCCTAATATTATTTTCTAAAACTCTAAAACCCTAATGTTTTTTTATAAAACCCTAAAACTATAGTTTGATCACCAAAGCCCTAATTTTCATTTTAAACCCTAATTCATATATTAAACCCTAATTTTATATATCTTATGCTTAATTTAAAGATTATGAACCTAGATTTAATTGTTTTGTGTTTATAATGAGTGATTTACTAATGTTCTATTTATCATGGATGATTTGCTTTTAATTACTATGAATGTTTGAATGGTTTAATTCATTTAATTATTTTAATGTTGATTATTTTGGTTTCAATGATGTAAGAGGTATTTTTCCACTTTGTATGTACCTCATTAATTAAGTTTGATGTAATTTAGTTTTAGGTTTGGATTAATGTAAAGGACATGTTTTCATCAAGTGGTGGGTGTCCTATTTTATTTAGTTTTGGATTTTGGACATTGTAAGGGCATGTTTCTATTTTGTATGGGTGCCCATTTATTGTTTTGTTTAAACTTGTGTTGGTTTTAATATAATGATTATTTATTTTAATTGCATGTAGTATAAATAATATTTTAATAAGTTAAAGAATTTAATAATATTTAGACTCAAAAAGGAGGTCGGTTCCAATGAACCAGGCATTATGGGGGTGTTGGTTCATTCTCACATTCCCCATACCTACCCAACTTTCCAAACCCATTAGGGGGTTGGAGATTCATTAGAAATTGAGTCATCCTCCCCTTTATTTTTCCCAACCCTTCCAGACAGAGACTCTATTTTCTCCGGGTTTAGGACCATATTCTCAAAGGCCCTGAGCTTAACAGTGTCGAAGTTGCAAGAACCATTCCACATGGGAGTAGGGGCAAAAATCCTTGCTCACAGGGAAACTTTGGCCTAAATACACATAAACAAAACAACAAGTAAAATTATTCTATTAGAATTATTTCCATACTTAGTTTATACAAAATTATCACTTATACAAAATTATCACTAATTTTATACAATATTATATAAAACTTCAAACAAAAACCGTAATTTTACCTTACTACTTTTCTCAAGCTAACCAACTCATTTATATCATACAATCATAAAATCAACACAATACACCAATATAACTTCAAAATAATCCATTTTAACAATTATAAGCCCCCATCAAAAACCCAAATTTCACATATTCCTCCATAAACCCTAGTTTCACCACTCAACCTCACCTGAACCATTTTAACCAAAAATTCATCATGAAAACATCTTAATCACCACATAAACATCTTCTATTGAAATTTAAGTCAATTTCTCTCTCTAACCAATTTATACATAATCTTAAAAACTAGAGAACCAAGTTTAATTTAAAGAAAAGTTACTTGAATCTTGATAAACCTTCAAAATCCACTTAACTTCTTTAGGTTTTTAATCTATCTATCTCTCTCTCTTTCAATTTTAGCCATTAATGATGAAGGAAGAAAGAGATGAGCATTTTATATTCCAAGATTCCAACTTTACCCCTCATATATATATTTTCTTCCTATCCAAAAATATTTTAGTTTTTATTTTTTTAATAATTGTATATTAACTTTTTACTTTTTGACTTTTATTTTGTAGTGACATGTATAATTTATGTATATCTCGCATATACATTAAGTATATACTATTCTTATTCTACTTATAAAACTCTAATTACCCTTCCACATTAATTATTTAATTATGTTTAAAATTATGGATGTTACAGTTTTAGTCATCATATCAGAGTCATTATCATTTGTATGAATCTTTTCAAGCTGAAATTGCTTCATCACGAGTACATCTTGAATCAAATAATATCTCACATTAACGTGCTATGATCGTGAGTGTTAAGTAGAGTTCTTACTGAGATGAATGATGCTTTGATTATCATAACACAATACATATTTCTCTTGCTTCAGTAATTTCTATAGAAATTTCTTCATCCATAGTACCTCTTTGAGTGCTTCAATAATTGCAATATGTTCAGCCTCAGTGGTGGAAAAGGTATTGCATTTCTGTAACTTTCATTTCCAAGAAATTGACCCCCCTACAAAATTAATCAGGTATCTAGGAGTGAATTTTCTACAGTCAATGTCACCAGCCATATCTGCATTTGTACACCCATCCAACATAGGTTTTCTATCACCAAAGCATAAACAATTTCTGGAGCTACCTCTAAGATACCTAAATATCCATTTCACTACTAGCTAATGTTTCTTTCGAAGAATAGAAAGGAATCTTATTACAACTCTAACAACATAAGCAATATTCAACCTTGTGCAAACTATAACATACATTAAGCTACGAACTGCAAAAACTATAGACACTGAAATTGCCACCTTGAGAGTTATTGTCGAATACAATAATAATATTATCGAACTTGACAATTATGAAGGAATATCAAGCAAATTCTTATAATTATCAAGTTTGGCAATTATAACCTCGAACTCGATAATTTTGTTATACAGATCTCACATATCGCCTATAAAAGGGAGCTTTGCAGCTCTCTTATAGGGGACCTTTAGGGGGGCTTTTCCATCTTTTTGTCTTACTTTTCTAGGCTGGCAGATGCAAGGTCTTCTTTTTTTGTCTGTAAACATTATCATTTTTTCACCTTTTTGTTTTGTACTTCATCTGTAAAAAAGGATTATTCCAGTAAAGATCAATCATTCAAAGCTAGAACTAAGAATACTCTGCAACTCTAGGTAGTTGGCTGTAATTTTTATCCACTGGCAATAAGTTGCTTAAGCTTCTAGTGTCTATTCTTAAATCTACACCACTTAATGTCATGATATATGTTTATATTGCATCATTTCATCTAAAAGTAAGATCATGGAACTCTAAATGAACAACGTCCTCACTCAAGAGCTAAAATCTATTAACTCCAACTTGAATCTATAAATCAATAATTTATGACCAATAAAGCAGATCCCTAATGGACTACATCTAATCTTTCTCGGACCAAAGACTGAAACTTCAGAACTGTGACTTGACTTGTAGAACATGTTACATGAAAAATGTGCAGATGCAGGTTGTTTATGCAAAAATGGCAAAGGATTATCGAATTTGATATTCTAATGAATATCAAATTTGATATTTTGATTCCAATCTCTATGCATGTGCCATGTTGTCCTCCACTCACCTTTTGAATCCAACTTTGGTACATGTGCCATATTGCCTCCCACTAACATTTTTCTTTGCAAGTTATTATTCTATAATTATTTAATTCAACTATTATATTCCCATACATATGTGTTTGCCATTATTGATTTATCATATACACAAATACATGTTATGGGTGAAATCTGCAGATGCAGGTCACTTCTACTAAAAGTGGTCGATTGTTAAACTTGATATTCTTATAAATATCAAACTCGATACTCTGATCCATGCTCAATGTATATATTGTCTTGTTAAGTTAATCCTTTTCTACAATAATCCACTAATTATCAAACTTTATGATACTTCTCTTAGACACATATATATTTTGTTCCCTCTTATTTCCCTAATATCCTACCTTATAGATATTATCACACTTGATACTCCTTGAATATCGAATCTCGCATTCTCATTTAATCATGTACATACCCATCTTATTCAACTAACAGATCTTGCAGGACGTTCCAGTATGAGGAGATTATCAACTTTGATAATCTATGGAATATCGAACTCATTTGCTTTACTTAAATAGTATATACTAATTTTATGCCATTGTCTAACCCTGCAGATTATTCTCGAATTCAATAATTGCATGATTATTGAATTTGATACTGCTAGAACTCATTTTCTTTCTTTCTTTCTTCCTTACTTTTATGTTTGTCTTTTGTTGCTTTATTAGTATTATTGAATCTATAACATCAAGCATTCATCTAGCATACCTTTCAACTTTCTTTTCTTAGATTTGTTGTATATAGGAAATGATGTAATTTTCTATTTAGAGTAATGTATGAGATTTGTAAAGACTATATAATGAGATTATTTTTCTTTATATATTAATTGATGTAAAGAGCATGTTTCCACCTCGGTGTGTGCTCATAGGAATTTTCTATACAAATCAGGCATCATGTGCATCATGATATGTATATGTTTATTTTATTTGGCTATTTATTTATATATGTGATGATTCTCATCTTATATCCTGAATAATCCTTACTAATACATGAATCATAGAGGAGGTTGGTTCTTTGAATTGGGCATATGTGAATAATGAGGATTCTCATATAAGTTATTCTCATGTGTACCTAACTTCCCAAACTCAGGTTTAATGGGGGTTAGATATTCCTCAAAAACATAATTAAGAGAATGCTACCCCTTATCATTTCCTATTTCTGTCGAGTGGCGACTCCATTTCACACAAGTCTTACCAATCGGATCCCTAAGATTAATAACCTAGTAGTTTTGGGACTTTAAAACATTATGAGAATGGACGGGCCAGGCGTTCACAGTGGTGGCTCCACTGGGGACTTGTGAGCAGTTGATTCCATTGATTCATGCATCAGTAATTTTTTTTTTTCAGATTATCAAAAAATAGTTACATTTGTAGTAGTTGTATTATGCATGTGTGAGTTACGATACCTAAATTACCCATGTTGTGTGGTGAAATGGATCCATATACTTCATTCAAGATATGGAGAATAGACACCACATAACCACTTACATGCCTTGTACCTTCAGATATATTCCTGCTGTGGGAGCCTACGACTTATTGGACCTAGAGTAAAGCACATGTAAGAAGCATAGAAATTTTCCTTTAAGGATGCCAAAGCATTTATGGTTAACAAATTTTTGGGTTATTTGGAAAAAATCCTTGTCTTTGATATAAATAAAAACATGGATCTATCATTAAATGCTTAAAACATGCTACCTATAAGAGACCTTATGTCACATCCCAAAGTTTAGGTGGTCGAGTATTAGGCAAGAAGGACATAAATAAGTGGTCAAATAGAGGCTCAAGATAGTCAAAAACAAAATTGGTGTGCAAAGGAGGCCCATGAAGTCGACGGGACCTAAAGGTAATTTTTTGAAAGGCCGAGGACCTAAGTGGAAATTTCTCAAACGTTAGGGGCAACTATGTAAACTTAAAAATTAAGTGTCGGAAGTTCTTAATAGTGCCCATATCCGACCCCAGAAGAATATTCTTGAGATTAATCAGGTCATAACCGTGGGTTTCAATTTTTCCCGAAAACGCACGGTTTAAAAGTTACAATCGATTAATCGCTGGAGGGTATTTTGGTATTTTCACACCCTAGACTATAAAATTACAGCACAAGAAAGTTGAGGGGGTCAAAATATGAATAAAAGAAAGCCCAATGACTTGGGTTTTAAATAAATAAAAGAAAGAGACATTTGGACCAATGAAAATTAGCCATTTTCCCACTTAAGTGTACCAATGGGAAATCAACACTTACACCAACACATCTTAACCTCTCTTGGCTGCCATTTGGATCAAAATAAGCTAAGGAAAGAATATAAAAGCCCTCTCTTACATGGTGAACTCGTCCAAACCATAAGAGAAGGAAGAAGGAGGTGGTTTTTCCAAAGTTTAAGGCTTTTGGTTGAAGATTTTGGTGACAAACAAGATTATAAGGTAAGAGAAACCTATCTCTAGTTTTAGTTTCATGGATTAATGGTTAATTTAAGAGATTTAAATTAGGGTTCATGTAGTTAGATTTGGAGAAAATTCAAGAAATAATTAATTGAAGGATTTGATGAAAGAAATAATGGTGTTTAATGGTGAAAATAAGCTAGCAATTATTAGAAAAATCATAAGATAAGACTATGTCTATACCTAGGGTTCTTACCTTTGTATATGTGATGTTAAATTTCATAGGAAATCAAGGAGACAAGGAAGGAAAGGAAGTGATATAGATAAAGGACTAAGAAAAATCAAGGTTTGGTACTTTAACTAATTGTTTGTTCATTTTCTTGAAATTTTCCTGTTTTAGAATTAGTGAAATGTTGTGAATTATATGATTTTTAATTAAATATAGAAAAATATTTTTGAAGTGAATTTCTGATATGTTGTGCCACAATGCGTCTAGAATGACTGAAAAATATTTTGAGTTGAATTCGGAATGGTTATGATTATGGAAAAATTATTTATGTTAGACCTTCTCTAGGAGGTACCTTGACTGAGACAGCCATGTTTCCGGATTTTTAATAAAATTTAGAAAAATAATCTTCAATTGAATTTTGGATATGTTGTTTCTTAGTGAGTCTAGTATTTGAGAAAAATAATTTGGAACCACATTGATTGAATTTAATTTACAGAATTCACAAAATTCAGAACTGCTGCGAGGATGCAGGGCAACTGGAGCAGTCTGGTTGGGTGAACTACTTGACCAAGCTTTTGTATCCAGTTTGATCTGAAATTTTAAATAAATTATTTTAAGATGTAAAACTAAATTCCATAAAAATTTTAGAGTTTTTAGTCAAATATATTATTTTATACAATTTTTCAAAATAAGGATCAAGTTGAGTCCAAAACCAGAATTTACTATTCATATGGTCATTTTGCTAATATTCATTTGGTCATTTTTCAAAAGTAATCCAATTGATTCCTTATGCATATAAATGAGCATAATATGTTATTAAAATGACAAAATATGATATTTCACGTTAAAATAATATAAGAAACATAAGTCGATAATTGTATAATTCATATTCGATTAAGAAATGGCTTGAAAATTTTTGGCTCCGCTGGGTATATGGGATAGTACTGAGTAGGGTAAGGGTATGATATATCATACTATATGCAGTGCTGCTTTAATATAGGACTTTGGTCTGAGTTATATAGGGTGACGACCCGAGCTATATAGGACTTCGGTCCGAGTTATATAGGGCAATCGCCCGAGTTATATAGGACTCCGGTCCGAGGACTTCGACCACAGATTTCACAGGGCTTGGTCCGCAATTTTTTAGGGCCACAGCCACAGAATATATATACAGTTGTTTCAGTTAGTTCCTTACCATACGTTAGTCTACCAAATTACCTTGTGGAGCGAACTGATAAAATGATATTAACTGAATATATGACATGTATGGATTGTTTTTACTATGATATTATTTTTCAATACGACTCATTGCTTTTAAAAGTGCATTATGCTTTTATTATTTATTTTCCGTAATTAGTAAAGTACCCACTAAGCAATGCTTAGCGAGTTTAGTTTCTTCTAAACTAGTAGGCTATTAGCAAGGAAAGCGAGCAGAGGAGTCCTGTGATCTGCAGGTCATCAACAAACTTAGGTGGTGCTCTTCATTTTGTATTTTGGTATTAGAAATTGGCATGTACTTATTTGAACAATACAAAGAGATAACTTGATGTAGCATGTAAATCTAGTAATGTATAATAACTGTATGGTTTTAAATTGAGTTGGGTTGTGAATATAGAAGTGTGAATTCTTCTTGCAGGATTATAGTTGAGGTTATAAGGGTGGATTATTGGGAGTGTGCTTGAGTTGAATTGTGAAACAAAATGTTTTTCAAAAATAAGAAAAATCAGTTTTATCGACACTTGGGACCTAGAATTTTAAGGGAGACTCCGTCAAAATTTTTGGAAAATTTTTATAAGGAACATTAAGTAATCTGACATAACTAGAGCTCGTATCCCGATGTAGCATTCCTCCTCGGCTTATTCATAGGTAGAGAAGGGGTGTTGTGAACCTCGGTTTCCACCCAAAAAGGATTCGGATGAACGTTCACTTGTTGTTAGGAGTCGCCACTTAGTTTTTTTCTGTTCAAAGGGAAAAACTAAGAAAACCCTTGTTTGACTCCAATAATGCATCCAATGAACAGGTTTCTATTCTACGAACCCAAGGAGAATTCGGGGACTATGTCATGTATTTGATTAATTTGCCAAAAAGAAACACAGCTAAAAGGGACGAAGAAAAGAAGACAAACAGATTGTTAGTAAATTGTGGACTTGCTATTTGGGGTGAATCCCAAACATGCCTACATACTCTCGTTTTTATGAGAGATCAAAGCCCATGTAGTTCGGAAAAGCCTATTTAAAGGCAATTATGCAATTATGCATGTTTGTGTGTATGCTTCGTGCATTGTCGGGCTTTTTGCCAAAATTGTGAGATTTTGAGCACTTAGTTCTAAATTTGATGAAATTTGGGTACTTGGTACCAAGAAAGGATGCAATTTAGGCTCCGTGCCAAAAGGTTGATTTTAATTGTGATGGGCTTCATGCCAAAAATTGATTTTAATTTGGATAGACTTCATGTCAAAACAGATTAGGTCTTTGACCCAAAAAAGAAATTAAGAAGGAGATGTAGTGCTTATGATATGCCTGAATTGACAAAGGTTAAATTAGAATATTACCTTGTTTAGGATTCTCCCACTTCGTAGTTCCAGATCTCGTTTTCTCAGGCCTTGGATTATGATTCTTGATTACGGTTTTTTTTATTATTTTGATTTAGATTAATTCCTACAGCACAATGTTAGATTTATGCAAAGAAAAGTCCAAGAGAAGCACCTAGGCGTATAGAAAGATAGGAGTTCGACAGCACGAGGTCCCGGGATCCGAAAAGCCAACCCCTCTTCTGAAAATTCTAAGGCTATTTATAGGCAAAATTGAGATACCAAGCTCTCGGTATCAAGATTTTTCTTAGTTGGTTGTAGCTACCAGAAGTGTAGAGAGAGCACAAAGTCTTGCAGCAGCTGCCAGGGTTGTGGAGACAAGAGCTAGGAGACCCTAGAGTAAGGTAGGGTCTTCATCAGTGAAGAGAGGCCGAAGGTGATATTTTCAGAGGTTTAGTAGGAGCTAGGGGCAATTTGTTAGGTTAGTACAGTAGTAGAGATAGAGACAGAGACCTACAGTTTCAGTGGCTAGTACTCCGATCCCAGTGGCTCAGAGGCTTGCTCCACCTACTTGTGTTCATTGTGTAAAGCACACGATGATTTCTGCTGGTGGAGAGGTGCTTCGGTAGTGTATTTTAAATATGGGTCGACTCATTCTTACATTAGTGTATTCATCTTGCCTATGAGTGATTTGTATCCTAAGTCCTTAGGATTTGATGTTTTGGTCATAAATCCTTTAGGGCATAGTGTTATAGTGAGTAGGGTGCATCGAGATAGTCCAGTTGTTGTTCAAGATGAGAAATTTCTCGGAAACCTGATTGAGATTCCTTTTAGGGAGTATGACATGATTTTGGGTGTGGATTGGTTATCCAGGCATGGGGCTGTGGTAGATTGCTAGAAGAAATGTGTTACTTTGAGAACACGTGATGGTAGGGATGTGATGGTATCTAGTGAGCAGAGTTATCTTTCATCCATGTTTGTTTCAGCTGTTTCAGCTGGGATGATGATTTAGAAGGGATGTGAGGCTTATCTTGCTCATGTTATAGATACCAAAGTAGTGGGGTCCCAGCTTGACAATATACCCACAGTTGCCAAGTTTCCAGATATTTTCCCTGATGAGTTACTAGGGGTACCTCCTGAGAGAGAAGTGGAGTTTGGTATCGATTTGTTGCCTTATACCACTCCAATCTCTGTTACTCCTTATCGAATGGCACCTACTGAGTTAAGAGAGTTGAAGGTGCAGCTGCAGGAGTTGTTGGAAAAAGGGTTCGTCCACCCTAGTGTGTCCCCGTGAGGAGCGCCTATATTGTTTTTGAAGAAGAAGGATGGCACCTTCAGATTGTGTATTGATTATAGCCAGCTGAATAAGGTGGCCATCAAGAACAAGTATCCTTTGCCTTGGATAGATGATCTCTTTGATTAGTTGATGGGAGCAGCATTTTTCTCTAAGACTGATATGAGATCAGGGTACCGTCAGTTGAGAGTCAGAGATGTGGATGTACCCAAGACAGCTCTTCGCATGAGGTATGGGCATTATGAATTTTTGGAGATGCCCTTTGGATTGATGAATGCACCAGCAGCTTTTATGGATTTGATGAACAGGGTGTTCAGACCATTTTTAGACCAGTTTGTGGTGGTCTTCATTGATGACATTTTGGTGTATTCGCATAATGAGGAGGATCATGATAGGCATTTACGGATTGTATTACAGACTCTGAGAGAGAAGCAGTTGTATGCTAAGCTGTCTAAGTGTGAGTTCTGGCTCGATTAGGTTGCTTTTCTTGGTCATGTGGTTGCAATAGAGGGTATTAGAGTTGATTCGAGTAAGGTTGAGGCTATCTTGAATTGGAGTCTACCGAAGATTGTGGCAAAGGCTAGAAGTTTTCTAGGATTGGTAGGCTATTATCATCAGTTTGTGAAGGGTTTTTCTATGATAGCTACTCCACTCACAATATTGCTTTAGAAAGGAGTTAGATTTGTGTGGACATATCGGTGTCAGGCGAGTTTTGAGCAGCTGAGGGAGATGTTGACATAGGCTCCTGTCCTTACGCTGCCTGTAGAAGGTAAACCATATGTGATATATAGTGATGCTTCACATAGTGGTCTAGGTTGTGTTTTGATGCAGGAGGTGTAGACTCTTAATTTTTGACCCATTCAAATCCGATAGTCCAAAATATTTTTTGTGGTATTTTATTTGTTTTAATAATATTTTAATTACTAATAATATTTAATAGTTATTTTTAATAAAAATAAAAATATAAAAAATGAAAAAAATAAAAAATCGGACGGATTTGCGAGCGACGCGTTCTGCAGGGAATTGTACACTGCCAAATTCGCCGCAACTGGGCTTACCCAGTTCTGCAATGAACTGGCTTGCCCAGCTAGCCCATCGCTCCCACAGCCCGCAGCAAATTTTGCCAGCGTAGCCCGCTAGCCCAACAGCCCGCGTGTTGTCAATTTTTTTACTAAACCTTGGTTTATCCGGTTTTGTAGTTTTTCCTAAATATATAGTATTTCCTTATTAAAATAGGATTAGGACTTTATTTATTCTATAAATACCACATTAAAACACGAAGAAAGGGGGACAAAAAAAAATGGAGCCCTAGGAGAAGAAAAAAAGAAAAAGAAGAGGACAAGGAAAGAGAGACAAAAAACTATAGAGGAGGAAGAGGGTGGCAATTAGATTTAGAGGGGTCGGTAATTAGATTTAGAAGGGTAAAAAAACAACAAAAATAAATTATCAACAATTGAGGAGTAAACAACCAACATTCATCAACCAATAAAGGCAGTGATCATCATCTTTGATCCTTGCTTGGCCAGAAATAAATATTGATGCAGGCAGTATCTTGGAGTCAATAAACAATTTGGTGGAACCTTCAACGCAGGTTTTGTGTCTTAATCTTGAATTTGCTTAAATATTCAATTGTTATGTCATTTTTGTTCTTACTGGTTTTTGTTTGTTTATTTTTGTTATCACTTTGATTCAATAGTCTAAATTGATAAATCGTAATTATATATTCTATTCATTATTATTTCATCCAATAGCTCAAAAATACAGAGAATTCTAAAAGCCCCGAACTATCTTCTTAATTCTCTAAACCCTAATTTTCTTTACAGTTTCTAAAAACTTTAATCGTAATTGTTTCTATAAAACTCTAAAATATTTTCTTAAATCCTAAGATCGAATATGTTTTTCAAAATATATAAAACCCCAAACTATCTTATTAATTCTCAAAACCCTAACCCAGTGTCTTAATTCCTTAATTTTCCTAAATCCTAATTTTCTTAAAACACAATCTAGTAAACCCTACTTTTCCTAAATCCTAATTCTTAAAACATCAAAACTTTATGATAAGTTCATTAACACCCTAATGCCCTACTCCGATGAACCTAAAACCCAATCTAGTAAACCTAAATCCCAATTCTTAACTCAGTAACCATAATCCAGTGAACCTAAAACCCAATCTTTTAAAATTATAAACCCTAATGTCTTAAGGTTCCAAAACCCTAATTTCATGATGTTAGCCCTAAACCCTAATTTGATTAACTAAAAACCTTACTATTTTCTTAAATTTATAAAACCCTAATCCATTCAATTTTTTCCAAAAATCCTCACAGTAGCCTAAATAATAATAATAATAATTTCAAAAATCCCAAAACCCTAAAAGTTAATTAAAGAACCCTAAATTGAGACATAAACCTAAATTTGTATCTTTATTTGCTTTATTAAATTTTAGATTTGATTGTATAGTTTATTATATATTTTGATGGTTGATTTATTTAATTTCAATGCTTGATTTATTTAATTTATCATGGATGGATATTTTCTTTATTGTTATAATTATTATTTGTTTGTTTTGGTTTTAAATGTGTAAGAGGTATGTTTCCACTTTGTGGGTACTTCATTAGTTAAATTTTATATAATTTAAATTGTTCTTATATTTTGGGACCAATGTAAAGGACACGTTTCCACCTTTCGGTGGGTGTCCTATTTAGTTTTAAACCTGGAATGATGTAAGGACATGTTTTCATTCTCGGATGGTGTCCATTTATTTGTTTTGTTTGGACATTGCTTTGATTTTAATATAATGATGCTTTATTTTAATTGTTGCATGTAGTATAGATAATATTGTTATATTTAAAAAGTTTATAATATTAAGACCTACAAAGGAGGCCGGTTCCAATGAACCGAGCATTGTGGGGGTGCTGGGCCATTTCTCACCTTCCCCACACGTACCCAACTTTCTGTACCCATTATGGGGTTGGGGATTCCTTAGGAATCAAGTCATCCACCCCTTTCTTTTTCTCTTCCCATTTGGGTGGCAACTCCATTTTCTCCGGGCTTAGGCCCGTGTTCTCTAAGGCCCCGAGCCTAAACAGTGCCGAAGTCGCAAGAACCATTCCATAGGGAGTGGGGGCGAAAATCCCCGCTCACAGTGGTGACTCCACTGGGAATAAGAGAAGTTGATTTCGCTGGTCTTTTTATTATTCTATTCATTCTTATCATGATATTATCCATTGCATCATTTAGATTGCATCGTGTGCGTGAGTTAGGACGCCGGTGTTACCTGTGTTGTGTTATGTGAGGGATACCATACTTTCACTCAAGGTATGGAGATCGAGTATGGCATAACCACTCCCATAGCCTTGTACCTTTTGGTATATACTTGCTATGGGAACCTAACCCTTAAAGACTAAAGCTCATGTAATTGGCCTAGTTACTTTCCTTAGGTTTTTACCCCAAATGTATGTTTGTGAGTGGGGATTTTTACCCCCACTCCGGGTGGAATGGTTCTTACGACTTCGGCACTATTTAGGTTTGGGGCCTTAGAGAACACAGACCTAAGCCAGGAGAAAAATGGAGTCGCCACCCGGACGGGCCGGGAAAAAGAAAGAGGTGGATGACTCGATTCTTAAGGAATCCCCAACCCCCTAATGGGTTCGAAAAGTTGGGTACGTGTGGGGAAGGTGAGAAATGGCCCAGCACCCCCACAACGCCCGGTTCATTGGAACTGGCCTCCTTTGCAGGTCTTAATATTATAAAATTCTTAAGTATAATAATATTATCTATATTACACGCAACAATTGAAATAAAGAATCATTATATTAAAAATCAAAGCAATGTCCAAACAAAGCAAATAAATGGACACCCATCTGAGGGGGGAAACATGTCCTTACATCGTTCATGTCTAAACTAAATAGGACATCCACCGAAAGGTAGAAACATGTCCTTTACATTAGTCCAAAATATAAAACAATTTAAATTATAAAAAAATTAATTAATGAGGTACCAACAAAGTGGAAACATGCCTCTTACAACATTTGGAAATCAAAATAAATCGATAAAAGTAAATAACCATTCACAATAAATAAATCATTCATCAAAGATATTAAACATCAATCAAAATATATAATAAATATTTATCCAATGTAAATAAAACAGTAAATATATTAACTTTAGGGATCCATACATTAATTAGGATTTTTAGAGTTTTATGCTCAATAACTTGGGTTTTGAGAAATATTTTAAAGCAATAGCATAGCTACTGGATGTTTAAAAGATTTAAGGTTTTGGATGTTTTATGAAAATAATGTTACTGTGAATTAAAAAAGGTAGGTTTATTTAGGGTTTTACGCAAACTTCATGAATTAGGATTTTATGGTTTGAAACCTTGATTTTATTTTGCCGTGATCAAAGGTAAGTATGGTTTTAGTATTGACTATAATAACTACATAAGTATTTTTGGATGGACCAAATATAGAAAGTCTTTAATGGAGTTATATTAAAGATTAAAATATCCTAGTGAATAAAATTATAAAAAGCTATTGTGAAGATTTGAAAACATAATTTGAATTTATGGTTTGAATAAATTAGGGTTTAGGTTTGTATTTTGAATAAAGCTATTGTATTTTGAATAACCATAATAAAGGAAGTTAAACATAAAGATTTATAATACATAAATAAATATTGACCCGAGCCCACACGGCAGTCCCGCTAGCCAGTTAGCGGGCGAGGGTCAAGGGGCCAGCACCCCTTGCGAGGTTTTTATGTTGTAGGTTTTGGTGTTGAAAACTGGCTTTTAGGATTGTAGGTTTTGGTGTTGAAAATTAAGATTTTAGGGTTTAAGATTTAGAAAATAGGGTTTTGAAATTGGAAGAAATTAGTGTTATTTTTAAAAGAATAATGCTTACTGTGTGATTTTGGAAAGAAGGATTAATTAGGGTTAAAGCTTTTGATGCTTAAAAAAATAAGGCTACTGACTTTTTGGAATAGAGATTAGATTAGGGTTTTAAAGTTTTTGGAAACAGAAGAAACGATTTAGGATTTTAGAAGTTTTAGAAATATAAGGATGATTTAGAGTTTTTAAAGTTTTCTTATCAAATTGTTTGATGAAACAATTAATCCAATTTGAATGATGAAGCTACTGTAAAGAAATAAATAAAAAAATAGAGATTCAAACCTCCGTTCGTTGGTTCTGCCAAAAATTGATTTCTGGATGAACAATAACAAAGGCAAGGCTGCTGCCTTTGATGGATTGATTGCTTCTTCTTGCTCCTCTGAAATATGAAGTCCCAAGTTTAACTCTAGCAAAACAAAATTTCCATCCACTTAATCAAAGTCCAATTTTTTCGATCCTTAATTCTGAGTTTTAAAGTGTTATTTATAGGAAAAATCATAAACCTACTTCTAATTGTTTAAGGAAACTAAAATTAATTAGGAAAAGAAACCAAAACCAAAAAGAATTTGGTTTAAAAAAAAATTGCGTTGAAAAATTTTACTAGCGAAAAACTTGCTGTGGGCCAAAATTGCGAGCTGCCTGCGGGCGGGCGCCAATTTGCCGCAGGAATTTCCTACGGCGAATTGGCTTGATGCCAATTTGCCATAGGAAAATCCTGCGGCGAATTGGCCCAAGGCAATTTCACTGTAGGTATTTTTTGCGACGAAATGGCAAATGGCCAATTCGCCACGCAGGAATTTTGGCCTGCTGCCAATTCACCTTCGGCGACGAATTTTTCATCGCCGATTTTTATTTTTATTTTATTTATTATTATTATTATTATTATTTTATTTTTTTAACTTTACTAATATTGCCCCTTTTATTTTTATTTAAAAATTATAAATATATTTAATTAAAATACCACAAAAATTATTTTAGACTAGAGAAAAAATAATGGACCAGACTGGGTTAAAAATTAAGGGTCTACAATGTTGTTTGACTATGGTTAATTTATCTTGGCTTAAATCATGGCTTATTCGGTTTGTTCTTTTTCTAATATGATCTAAGTACATTGTAAGCTCAAAACAAATTTTTCTTTAAAATCAAAAATACCAAAGCTATTTTCAAAACTTTTCAAAATGGTCTTTGGATATAAAACTTTTTCATAAACAAATTCTTTTTCTCATGACCCAAATACTAAGCCCAAAATTCATTTTCTCTAAAATCTTTTTACAATGGGCTTAGAAACAAAATTACTTTCATCCAACCTTTTCTTACAAAAATCTTGCAAATTATTTAGGTCAATTATGAAATACTAAAAATCAATTGTGAGCCTAGTTTATACTAAGAATTATTAATCATGGGCTTGTTTTTGGCATGAATCATTAGTTACTTTTTCAAGTGAGAAATCTATTTATAATAAACCTCTTAATTTAGTTTTAATCCAATATAGCATAAAAGCTACTTTAGTTGGTTGGATGGATTAAAGCCTAATTAATGAGAATTATCATGAATTGATTTTCATTTTTAGAAAATATAACTATTGGTTGAAACATCCGAGGGAAATATTCAAAAATAAGATACCCCATATTTGTATTTTGTTAAGCATGTACCTAGGAAAAGAGACTTGCCATTCGTGTGTGGAAGTTATAAGGTTGGAAGGAGCGTCCTATTTATCCTTATTTGTTTATTGTTTGTGCATACATGCATACATGCATACATTTGCATCTCATATCATTAATCCCTTCTAGCTCACAACCCTGGATTATGATAGTTCAAAAGCTTACGACAATCTAACCTACGCCAAAAATGAAGAATCTAGCAATGACTCAATCATTTGCTCACCAAAAGCAATGGAGCCTGAACAAATTCAAAGAATGGTGGATGATGCCCTCAATGCCAAGATGGAAGAAATAAAAGAGGCCCTGGATGAGACCATGAAGAACCAATTAGCTACAATTTTAGGGAATAATGTTGAAGCATCTGCTAGCGCCAAGAAAGACAAGGGGAAGGCTAAAGTTGGTGAAGTGGCTTTTGATGATGATAAGTTAATCATTGATGATGATGATTGGGCTCAACACTTCCAAGATTTTTAAGACAAAAAGGAGCCGAAGGTTGTTGAGAAGACAACTATTGAAAAGACCGAGATGTCTGATGTTGAGAAGATGATTGCTGATTTAGAAAAGAAATTTGAGAAGAAGCTGAAAACCAAAGAGATGTCCGAGATCGACAAACTATTTGAGCAAGATGTGGAGGTCCCTTATAAGTTCAAGATGCCTTCCTTCGCTAGGTACAATGGTACTGGAAACCCTCATCTCCATGTGAAGTAGTACATCACTGCTATACAGTCTGCCCGAAATTGGTTCAATACCTTAGAGGAAAGTACTCAAAAAGATTGGGACATATTTTACAAGGCTTTCATTCAGTAGTATAGGTGAAATGTCGAGCTGGAAGTTACCATTAGACAAAGGCCAAATGAGAATTTTGTGGACTATGTGAAAAGGTGGAGAAATAAGGCTGCTTTGCTCAAGAAGAGGCCCGATGAATCTGATCAAATAAGGATGATTGCGAGAGAGGTGTTGCTTAGTCTTCGTGAAAGGATATCCCATACACTCATCCGTGATTTCAAAGATCTTCTCCAAGTTGGTCTGCAAATTGACGAATGGGGAAGGGAGAAGAATCGCTTTTCAATAAGAAAGAATAAGAAAGGGAACTACCAGTATGGCAATCAAAGCACACAAAAAGAAGTTGATGTTAATGCCACTAGTCAAGGAGGAATGAGGCAGTTTTCCAAATTAGGGAAGCCACTATATTGGGTTCTCAATAAGCTACAAAAGAAGGGATTGTTACAACCCTCAACTCCTCATCCTTTGGCTAATCCTCTTCCACCTAACTTTGACACTAATGCATTTTGCCAATTCCATCAAAGGCCTGGACACGAAATGGACAACTGTATGAAGTTGAGGCATGAGATCCAAAATTTAATTGATAATGGAAAGTTGTTTGAGTTGGATAAGCCCAATACCAAAAATAATCCTCTGCCTAGGTTCAACAAAGTAGCACCACTAGCAACCTTCATGGTAGAAAAAGGATTTGAAGAAGATTTTGTTTTATCATCCTTTCAAGATGAAAATATTGAAGATGTGAAAGGAAAAGAAGCTTAACTTAACAAACTTTCCTTAGCTTGAATGTTGCTTTTCAATTTTGCTTTCTTTAATATTTAATTGGAACAATCATGTTTTTCAAAATTAAATTTATTTGATTAAATTACTTTCATCAAAAATTTTATTGGTCTTTCATTTTGGTGTTCAACCAACGCCGAATCTAGCTTGATGATTCATGAATTAATATGTTTAGGCATCATGATTTGAATGACTTTACTAGATGAGGAAATTGCTCTATAGCATTGAGTTGTGTATGCTTACTTAGAGAGGGCTCCTGCATAATTACCTTTGTCTAGGTCCTAGTCAGTCATAGAAAATGCTTTGACAAACTTTCGAGGCGAAATTGAACTCTGCTTATTTAAGAGAGGAATGATCTAGGCATTATTTGGTTAGCCAACAACTAGTATCCACCCAATTAAATATCAATCCCTAATTGTCCCTTTGAGCCTTCATGAAATTTTAGCATTCTTTTCATTGGCTTACAAACCCCAACAACCTACCCTGAGCTGTTGTTACACTTTTGACAAGTTTTATGATCACTAAAGTGAAGAGGCAAGAAGATCAAAGAAAGAAATGATTAGTCAAGACCATAAGGATAATTGATGTTCTCAAGACCACAAGGGTAGTTGAAGTTCACCTAATATCTCTAATCTATCAAAATAACATCAGAGTAACAAATGATTTATCCCTATTAAAGGATATTTATGTCACTCCACTCATCCATTATTAGAAGCCCAAGTTGGTACAAACAAGACAAATCTTTAAAGCTAGAACCAAAAAAAAAGAAAGAAGAAAAGAAGAAGAAGAAGAAAAAAAAGAGAAAAAGAGAAAAAAAAAAGAAAAGAAAAAAAAGAAAGAAGACAAAATGAAAAAAAAAGAAAGAAAAGAAAGAAAAAGAAAAAAAGGAAGATAAAACCTAAAAAGGCGGTTCAGAAAGCCAACTGAGTTCTCTTTTACCAAAAGCACCAAAAGGCTTCCATTTGGTTTATAAGGATAGTTTGACTTGAATTGGTCCAACCCAACCAAAGATTCGATCAAAATCAGAGAAAAAGGAGAAAGACCATCCAGTTCTTGAAAGTTCTATACTTGACAATCCTACAAGGAAGAAGGACAACATGATAAAATGCTCAAAGAAAGGGAAGAGTAAGAAAAATAAAAAGAAAGAAAAGGGAGAAGAAGAAAAGAAATGAATTTGGGTACCAAACTTTTTGCAAGGGCAAAAACTGTTTTAATCAAGATCCAGATTAATGCTAAGAAGATAGAAAGAATTTAGAGTCTAGCAAGATTGCTCCCAGCTGCCTAAAGTTCAAATAAGAAATTTGCAGTGTGAGGGTTTGCCCATAATGTCACATTGACTCCAACTTACAAATGGCATTCATTTAACCCAAGTCCCTTATAGACCCCATTTCAAGCCTATCAAAGACCTATTGATCTCTCTTGGTAGGTAGAGTCTATTACTGGAGATAGTTTGGATAAGCAAGCATATGAGATAGACCATATTCAAACTCAATGAGACCTTTGGCCAAGTAATGTGTATGTGCCTATCTGAAGTGCAACAATTCTTCCTTAAATAGAAATAATTTTAGTACGGTAACTAGGGTTGTCATGTTATAGATATGTTAATTTGAAAAATCAAGTCCTGAGGTACATTGACATTAATTTGGCAAAGCCAACATTTGATTTCAAAATCAAAATTCAAAATTGAAAATTCAAAAAAAAAATTACAAAGCCTTCAAGTTAAGGGAAGTATGTCAAATCATTGAACCTCCAAAGGACACATTGGGCAAAGTAAATGATTATTGGCAAGGTCATGAAGAAGCTACCAATTGACATGCTGAATCATAATTTAAAATAGATGTATCTCTGCTGTTTAGGGCCTCCATTATTTATATTTTCAACATCTTGAAGATAAAAGCCATAAATGTGAAGCATTGTGTCATTCCATTGCAAGGCTTGAATGAGCATCTGAAAGGAACCAATGAGAGCACTTCTGCTGATCACCTCGGTCTGTGAGTCGATGGAACCACTGTAAGTATTACTCATGCATATCATGCATACATGAGCATATCACACGACATTTTTTTTCTTGTATTATTTGTTCTTTGTCAAAGTGAACAGCAAACATTCTGTGAAGTAAAGAATCAAAAGAAGATATCAAATCAGGGGGGCATGGAAAGCCCATTGCTTGAGAAAGCTCCAGTAATTTTGCAAAGAGAAGAAATGCATGCTTGCGCGAAGAACTAGACAACAAAAACTTCAATCAAAGCTTACATTGAAAAAATCTTTTGTTTGAGCCTACACAGGGGGCAAAGTTTCTCCTTTTCAATTTTTTGAGTTTATATACAAAACATTTTCAAACTCACTTGCAAATATTTCACCACGCAGAGGGCAAGGAGAAGATATGAGGGCCAACTAAAAATAGCTGAATTTTTTCAAAAGGAAGAACAAAAGAATTAAACAACCAGTTAAGCTAGAATCCTCAACTGATAAAAGGTCAGTAAAATCCAATTCAATCTCGGGTCCAAGTACCCAGTCACGAGTCAAAGTACCCAATCTTGGGTCTGTGAGCGGGAATTTTTGCCCCCACTCCCGGTGGAATGGTTCTTGTGACTTCGGCACTATTTAGATTCGGGGCCTTAGAGAACACGGACCTAAGTCCAGAGAAAATGGAGTTGCCACCTGGATGGGCCGGGAAAAAGAAAATTTGATTTGGGTACTTGGACCCGAGATTGGGTACTTGGACTTGAGATTAAATTTGATTTGGGTACTTGGTCCCGAGATTGGGTGCTTAGACCCGAGATTGGGTACTTGGACCCAAGATTGATTTGATTTGGGTACTTGGACCCGAGATTGATTTGACTTGGGTACTTGGACCCAAGAATGGGTGCTTGGACCCGAGATTGATTTGGGTACTTGGACCCGAGATTGATTTGATTTGGGTACTTGGACCCGAGATTGGGTACTTAAACCCAAGATTGGATTTGATTTGCGTACTTGGACCCGAGATTGATTTGATTTGGGTACTTGGACCCGAGATTGAATTTGATTTGGGTACTTGAACTCAAGATTAAATTTGATTTGGGTACTTGGACCCGAGATTGATTTGATTTGGGTACTTGGAACCGAGAATGGGTTTGATTTGGGTACTTGGGCCCGAGATTGAATTTGATTTGGGTACTTGGACCCGAGATTTAATTTGATTTGGTTACTTAGACTCAAGATTAGTTTAATTTGAGTACTTGGACCCGAGCTTGAATTTGATTTGGGTACTTGGACCCGAGATTGAATTTGATTTGGGTACTTGGACCCGGAATTGGTACTTGGACCCGAGATTGGGTACTTGGACCCGAGATTGGTTTGATTTGGGTACTTGGACCCGAGATTGAGTTTGACTAACCTTTTATTAGTTGAGAAGTCTGACTGCCCTGGCTATTCTATGCATTGTGGTTCTTCACCTTTTAAAACGGATCTTCCTTCTTTGAGATCGGGTCTTCATTCTTGGAATTGGATCTTCATCCTTTAAATTGGGTCTTTTCCTTTGCTTCAGCTCTTTTAGCTTGTAACACCCCTTCCCGGCCTACATGTGTAACCGAGTAGAGGTGCCACACTAACCTAATGTTGCTACCAATTTTACTTAGTCAAATTTTAGTTCCGGTTTTTACATAAATTTTGCCAGAGGTTCGCCTAGAATTGGGTCCCAAGTGTCGACAAAACTGGTTTTTCTGATTTTTGAAAATATTTTTACACAAACCAATGCGAATACAATCAGTTTCAATACACTCCCAATGAAT
This sequence comes from Garcia nutans, assembly GCA_947685225.1. NCBI lineage: Eukaryota > Viridiplantae > Streptophyta > Magnoliopsida > Malpighiales > Euphorbiaceae > Garcia > Garcia nutans. Next base: position 11,955,068 of record CANTUV010000003.1, read on the forward strand.
CCCCCTTATACCCTCTACTACAACCTGCAAGAAGAATTCACACTTCTAATACAAAATAAAGTAGAGGTTTATTATTATTACATACTACTAACGTACAATATAACATAGTACTTCCCAATCTTATATATAAATATATACATATACATGCCACAACTAGCTAACTCATAATATAGGAAATGAAAGGCTACTCTGAGGTGCTGCGCTGTGTTGTGCTTCTCGATGCTAATCACCGAAATCTACTGCTTCAAACCTACGAGTCAAGAAAACTTAACTCGCTGAGCAATGACGCTCAGTGGGTACTTTACCGATGAAAATATAAGTAAAACATGAAAGCATTTGAACTAAAAGGAAATAATTAAATAAAAAATCAACCAACATTAAACCAATGGAAGTTATTGTCCATTCAGTGTAGATATACTTTCAACAATTGTAAAAACCATAATTGAAACTCATATTGCAGTACGTAGTTTTAGAAAAACAGGACTTTGGCTCAGGCTCTACTGGCATATAGGGAACCATAGCGATAAGGCAGTGGCCCTCACCACTGCAACATAGGTGGCCCTCACCACCATGGTTATAACCAATTTCGCTCTATGGCCTATACCCGTAGGTAACCGCCGGAGCATTCCAATCACAATTTCACATCTCTGCTCCACAGCCTATACCCGAAGGTAACCGCCGGGGTGTATCAAACACAATAAGTGGTAGTACTGCATAAGTTAGAATAGTGTACCATACCCTTATCTACCACCCCCACTACCCAGTAGAGCATAAAGGTTAAAACGATTCAATTTAAGTCTCAAACTTCATTTTAGAATGACTCAAGAAATTATTTTAATTTCCGTTGCACTTTGCCATTTACGCCGTGTACCACATTTTTTAGTCAAACCATTACCTTTTTTCACATATTTAACATCCACAATAAACATATCAAATATTTCAAAGCATTCCTCAAAATATCACAAATTGACCAAATGAATAGTATCGCGGCACGTAAAATCGGCAACGCAAAATGGCATGACCAAATGAATAGTAAAATCTGTGTTTTTGTCAAAATTTCAGTCCGTTTCAGTCATGAATTTGACCAGGTAAATGATCTTATTTTTGGCTGAAATTTTACAGGAAACTTATTTCATATGCTGACTAATTACACATAAAATTTCGTTGAAAAATTCATTCATTTGCTACCTCAAACAGCTGCCACAAAAAGAGTCCAGAAATCTGCCACTTTGGAACCATTTCGGCCCAAACATATGAAATACATGAAATAGTTTATTTTTCTTTTCCAAATCAATATGAGTGCTTATTTAATGATAAAGTGAAGATTCAAACACTTCCCTTTGACAACTTTTGCATGTTTAACTTAAATCAAACTAATTAAAGTTCATCAAATCAACTTGCCAAATTTTTCTCAAAACCTTTGGTTTAAATTAAATTTAAACAACTCAATTGCCATAAGAAATCAAGAACATAACTCAAACATTTAATTTAAACTCAATCAATACATTTAAGCATCAACATCAAAAATTCCATAAACCAAAGTTTGTAAGAAAAGTAAAATTTCTTTTATGGTAAAGTACCAAACCTTGTTCTTTTAATTCCCTTTTGCCTTTCCTTCTTCTCCTTCCTTAATCTTTGTTTCTCCTTCAAGAAATTCAAGAACACAACCTTAAACATAACCCTTAGCAATTTAGAACAATAAGCTATCCTCCATTTCTTTTCAAACTAAACCCTAATCTAATCTTATTAAACCTTAGAAACCTTGATTCTTCCATTTAATTAATCAATATCATCACTACTTAAAATTTTCCCAAATCCATCATAAGAACCCTAATTTTCAATCATCAAATAGATATATAAATACTTAAAATTGATGCTAGAATTGAATTCTACATACTTGAAAACCTTAAAACTTACCTTGAAAATCAAACTTGACAAAAATTGGAAATCCTTTGGTGTTCTTCCTATGGTGGCCGAAAATTTGGAATGGGTGAGAGAGAGAGATTTGTTCTTCATGCCATGATATATATATATATATATAAGGGAAATGATGCTCACATTTGGGTTGGATAAATACCTTAGGGCCATTTGTCCACATATTTTTCTTTTCTTCTTTTTATAATGCTAAATGGTCACTTTTAATTGGTCCAAATGTCTCTTTATTTTATTTATTTAAAACCCAAGCCCTTGAACTTTATTTTAATCATAATTTGGCCCCTCAACCTCCTTGTGCTGAAATTTTTATGGCCTAGGGTGTGAAAAGACTAAAATACCCTCCGGCGATTAATCGGTCGTAATTTTTAAACCGTACAGTTCCACGAGGCAAACTACATATGATTTTGATCCTCTCAACCTCTACTTTCTATTTTAAGGTCTATTTTAGGTTTCCAAGTTGTTTTGAAAAATTACCAATAAGCCCTTGACTTTTTACAAAATTTCCTTTAGGTCCTTTCTTTGCTCGGGTTTTGCCCAGCTCCGTTTCTTCTGACGATTGTTTCATATTCAACCCCTCGACATCCTTTACACACTCGTGTGTTTATTTCCTACTTTAGATTCATGTATAAATTTTAATTAATAATGACCAACATGTCCCTAGTCAAAATCCCCTATATCTTCCAAACCGTGCATTTTCTGGAAAAAGCGTTACGCGTCGTTGCGACCCGATTTTTCTCTACTCTCCATTTTTGGAATCTGTTATGTGCACTATTAAGAACATCCAGTACAACTTTTAAAAATTACAGTCACATCCCCAAAACTTTTTAAAATTACAGTCACCTCCCCAAGACTTTTGAAATTACAGTCACCTCCCTAAAACTTTGCATTTTTCTTCAATTAGGTCCCATTGATCCTATAGCCTTATCTGGGGCCGTTGTCAGGAATTATCTTCTCATTTCCCCTTCTCTCACTATGCACGTGACTACTATGCATAAATGCGGTGACGGATGTGACATAGCTGGACTGATCTTTTGTCTTTTGTATCTTCATTCTTTTGAGAATTCTAATTTTCTTCTTCTTTTTTTTTCATTCTGTCTTGTTCTTCCTTTGCACTTTTACAAAAAATTCAGCCCTTTTTAGCTAGCCTTCATATCCTCTCCTTGCCCCCTGTGTGGTATAAAAAATTTTATATATAGACTCAAAAAATTGAAAAGGAGAAACTTTGCCCCCTGTGTAGGCTCAAACCCATGATTTTTCTATGCGAGCTTTGATTGATGTTTTTGCCGTCTAGTTCTTCACATAAGCACGCATTTCTTCTCTTTGCAAAATTATTGGAGCTTTCTCAAGTAATGGGCTTTCCATGCCCCCCTGATTTGATATCTTCTTTTGATTGTTTACTTCACAGAGTGTGTGAGCTATTCATTTTGACAAGGAATAGACAATACAAGATAAGAAAGTGCGATGTGATATGCTCATGTATGCATGATATGCATGAATAATACTTACAGTCGTTCCATTGACTCACAGACCGAGGTGATCAATAGAAGTGTTCCCATTGGTTCCTTTTTGATGCTTGTTCAAGTCTTGCATTGGAATGATCCAAAGCTTTGCATTTGTGGCTTTTATCTTCAAGGTGTTGAAAACATGAGTGGTGGAGACCCTAAGCAGCAGAGTCAGGGATGCATCAATTTCAAACTATATTTCAGCATGTTTGTTGGTATCTCCTTCATGACCTTACTAATAATCATTTCCTTTTCCCAATGTGTCCTTTGGAGATTCGATAGTTCAACATACTCACCTTAGCATGAAGGCTTTGTATGACAAAAATATTTTTTGATTTTTTTTAATTTTTATTTTGAAATCAAATGTTGGCTTTGCCAAATCAATGTCAATGTACCTCAGGACTTGATTTTTCCAAGTTAACATATCTATAACATGACAACCCTAGTAACTGTACTAAACTCAGGAATTATTTCTATTTAAGCAAGAACTGTTGCACTTCAAATAGGCACATACATATTACTTGGCCAAAGGTCTCATTGAGTTTAAATATTGTCTATCTCATACGCATGCTTATCCAAACTATCTCCACTAATAGACTCTACCTACCAAGAGAGATCAACATGTCTTTGATAGGCTTGAAATGGGGTCTATGAGGGACATGAGTTAAATGAAGGCCATTTTGAGATAGGAGCTGATGTGACCCAATGGACAAACCTTCGCACTACAAATTTCTTGTTTGAACTTTAGGCAGTTGGGAGCAATCTTGTTAGACTCTAAAATTCTTTTTTGTCTTCTTGGCATTAATCTGGATCTTGATTAGGACAGTCTTTACCCTTGCAAAAAATTTGAAGACCCAAATTCGTTTCTTTTCTTCTTTTTCATTTTCTTTCCTCTTATTTTTCTTACTCTTCCCTTTCTTTGACCATTTTATAATTTTGTCCTTCTTCCTTTCAAGAACTGAATGGTCTTTCTCCTTTTTCTCCAATTTTGATCGAATCTTTGGTTGGGTTGGACCAATTCAAGTGAAAATGTCTTTATGAACCAAATGGAAGCCTTTTGCTGCTTTAGGTAAAAGAGAACTCAGTTGGCTTTCTCAACCGCCTTTTCAGGTTTTATTTTTCTCTTTTCTCTTTTCCTTTTTTCTTCTTTTTTCTTCTTTTCTTTTTCTTCTTTTGTTTGTTTGTTTGTTTTTTTTTGTTCTAGGTCTAAAAGAGTTGTCTTGTTTGTACCAACTTGGGCTTCCAATAATGGACGAATGGAGTAACATAAATCTTCTTTAACAGGGATAAATCATTTGTTATTTTGATGTTGTCTTGATATATTGGAAATACTAAGAAAACTTCAACTACCCTTATTGTCTTAAAAACATCAACTACCCTTATGGTCTTAAGAACTTCAACTATCTTTATGGTCTTGAGAACTTCAACTATCCTCAAGATCTTGACTAATCATTGCTTTCTTTGATCTTCTTGCCTCTTCATCTTAGTGATCATAAGACTTGTCAAAAGTATCACAACAGCTCAGGGTAGGTTATTGGGGTTATATGCCAATGAAAAGAAAGCTCAAATTTTATGAAAGCTCAAAAGGGACAACTAGAGATTGATATTTAATGGGTGGATACTAGTTGTTGGCTAACCAAACAATGCCTAGATCATTTCTCTCTTAAATAAGTAGAGTTCAATTTCACCTCAAAAGTTTGTCTAAGCAAGTTCTAAGATTGACTAGGACCTAGACAAAGGTAATTATGCAGGAGCCCTCTCAAAGTAAGCATACACAACTCAATGCTATAGAGCAATTCCCTTAGCTAGTAAAGTCATTCAAGTCATGATGCCTAGATACATTAATTTATAAACATCAAGCTAGATTCCTCATCGATTGAGCATCAAAATGAATAAAGACCAACAAAATTTTGATGAAAGTACTTTATTCAAACAAACTTGGAAAACATAATTGCTCCAATTAAATATTAAAGAAAGTAGAATTGAAAAGCAACATTCAAGCTAAGGAAAGTTTGTTGAGTTTAACCTTATTTTCCTTTCACATCTTCAATATTCCCATCTTGAAAGGATGATAAAACAAAATCCTCTTCTAATCCTTTTCCTACCATTAAGGTTGCTGGTGGTGGCACCCTGTTGAACCTTGGAAATGGATTACCTTTGGTATTGGGCTTGTCCGGCTCAGGCAACTTGCCATTATCAATTAAATTCTAGATCTCATGCCTCAACTTCATGCAATTGTCCATTTCGTGTCCAGGCCTTTGATGGAATTGGCAAAATGCACTAATATCAAAGTTAGGTGGAAGAGGATTAGGAAAAGGATGAGGAGTCAAGGGTTGTAACAATCCCTTCTTTTGTAGCATATTGAGAACCCAAGACAGTGGCTTCCCTAATTTGGAAAACTGCCTCATTCCTCCTTGACTAGTGGCATTAACATCAACTTCTTTTTGTGTGCTTTGATTGCCCGACTGGTAGTTTCCTTTCTCATTCCTTTTTATTGAAAAGCGATTCTTCTCCCTTTCCCATCCTTTAATTTATAGACCAGCTTGGAGAAGATCTTTGAAGTCACGGATGAGTGTATGAGACATTCTTTCATGGAGATTGGGTAGGACCCCTCTCACAATCATCCTTATTTGATCGGATTCATCGGGCCTTTTCTTGAGCAAAACAGCCTTGTTTCTCCATCTATTCACATAGTCCACAAAATTCTCATTTGGCCTTTGCCTAATGGACTCAACTTCCATTAAGGTAACTTTCATCTTGACATTATACCCATATTGTTGGATGAAGGCTTTGTATAACAGATCCCAACTCTTTTGTGTTCCTTCTTCCAAGGTATTTAACCAATTTTGGACAATAGGGTCCAATGAGAGCATGAAGTACCTTAGAGTTTGAGCCTTAGTAGCTTGGCAGACTGCATGGTAGTGATATATTGCTTCACATGGAGGTGAGGATTTTCGGTTCCATCAAACTTCAATGATGGCATCTTGAATTTGTATGGAACTTCTTCATCTAGCTCAAATAATTTGTTGATCTCGGACATTTCTTCGATTTTCAGTTTCTTCTCAAATTTCTTTTCTAAATCTTCGATCATCTTCTTAACATCAGATGTCTCGATCTTTTTAATAGTTGCCTTCTCAACAACCTTTGGCTCCTTTTTGTCTTGAAGATCTTGGTAGTATTGAGCCCAATAATCATCATCAATGACCACCTTATCATCATCAAAAATTACTTCGCCAACTTGAGTCTTCCCTTTGTCCTTTGGCTTCTTAGTGCTAGCAGATGCTTCGGCATGATTCTCTAAGATTGCAGTCAATTGGTTCTTCATGGTCTCAGCTAGGGCCTCTTTTATTTCTTCCATCTTGGCATTGAGGGCCTCATTCACCATCCTTTGAATTTGTTCGGGCTCCATTATTTTTAGTGAGCAAGTGATTGAGTCATTGCTAGATACTTCATCTCCGGCGTAGGTCGGATTGCTGTAAGCTTTTGAACTGTAGTAATCCAGGGCTGTGGGCCAGAGAGGATCAATGATATGAGATGCAAATGTATGCATGTATGCATGTATGCATGAATAATTAATAAACAAGGACAAATAAGATGTTCCTTCCAACCTGTAACACGTCTATACCCCATATACGCACACTACACACTACTACATCTGTAATATACGTATACCGAATACAGGAGTGCCACGATTTATATTAAACAAACCAATCTTTCAATTTAACAATGTTATAAGAAAACTTAAAAAATTCAAATCATATTATAAAGTATAATAGATAAAACATTTATTTGATACGCAGCGGAAAATGTAGCGGTATTTACAAATACATATACATCAAAAATCCAATTTTACAAAACATAACATTTATACATGTTTGGCAGTTCATCTCTGATCTTTAAGCCCACTATCAACACTTCAGAGTCTAGAGTCGACTTGGTCTAGCTGAACTCTCTGGTTATACCCTGTCATCTGCGCAATGAACCACAATCGCGCTAAGCCAACGGCTTAGTGGTACAAACCACAATAATGTCAATGTCACACGTTTCAAAAATAAAGACAATATTCATAAATAATATATAAATATTTTTCATAACATTACATTCCATTATTTTATTCAATTGTTTCACCATTCATGAATCACATTGAAACAAAGACAAGCATGGGCCCAAAAGACACTAATATGCCATTCAACTTTCAGAGTTAATGTTTTGGTTCAATTATCACACTTATCATTATCATTATCCCAACTAGGCTTCAAGGATTAGGCTCAACCAAGCTTCAAGGGGAACAAAGCATGCTAAGTATCAACCCAACTTGGCCTCAAGAACCAAACCCAACCTAGCTTCAAGGGTTGTAACATCTCAACTAGGCTTCAAGGACTAGACTTAACCAAGCTTCAAGGGGAGTTAAGCATGCTAAACTTCAACCCAACTTGGCTTCAAGGATCAAGCCCAACCTAGCTTCAAGAGATTGTTACTATTAGGCATGCCACCAACAACAAAACTCTAAAAATGGAATAACATATTAGACGCACAATTCATTCATTATTTCATTATCAATTTCATTCTTATTTCTTCATAATCATCTAGGCAACCATGCCTCAATTATTCTTTTGCAATATTATAGCCAACAACAATGGCTTCACATTTCTTCATATCTCAATTCACATTAAAGCAATTCATCATTAAAGTATCCATCATAACCAATTGCATTGCACATACATTTTGAATGATCATCATATCTTTCACATTATACAAATCATAACATTAGTCAAATGTATCAACAATGTAATAGATTACTTCACACATTTACAACCAAATGTGTTAAGTCCCAATGTCATGAAAAGGTATGCAATAATGTAGAGTTTGTACTTACCTCAATAACAACTCACACCAATCTATACACTTCCTCTTGCAAGAATTCTTCACTACTTAGATTAGGGCAACTCAACCTCTTCACAACCTAATTCAAAAGAAATAATACACACTTATTTTAAAATACACTTATTCACCTATTAGTCTTATACTAGACCCATAGATCACAAATACAAGCCAAAGCCACTATCTAGGACCCCACAGTCGTGGCCTCACAATCCCACGGTCGTGGCATCCAAGGGCCATGGTCGTGGCATTCCATTTTTCCACTGTTTCCAATCAAACTCATGTATTCTATGATTTCAACTTCATTAAACACAAACACATTGAAAATCTAAGATAATAATTGCTCAAACTCACAACATACATCAATTACCAATTCACAACCATAACATAGACACAACCCTTACTCTTCCAATACCAAACCTAACTCCATCTCTTCAATTCAACCCCAAAATCACAATCAATTACACCCAACACTCTCAAACACACCACAATCAAACATACTCAAATACAACTTAAAAGAAAACAAGGAAATCAAGTGGAAAACTTACCAAAGTTGATGAAACTTCTTAGATTTCTAACTTGATCACTTGAAACATCCTTCAATCTTAAGCTTGGAAAAATCAAAAACTCAGTTCCTCTCTTGCTTTGGAGGGTGCCGGCTAAACCACAAAGAAAGAAGAAGAAAAGAAGAAAAATAAGAAGCAAACACTTAATCTCTTTAAAACTCCACCAAGCAATTTAAATATTAAAATATTAATAAAATCCTCTTCCACTAACTTATTTTCCTTTTAATTAAAAAAAATAAACAATCTTCTTTTGACTTTCATTACTTTGACTTGTATATGTTGTATATATCACTATATATACAACATATACACTCTTCCCTTACCTCATTACTCTTTCCATTTAAACAAATACACTTAATCCAAATACAACAATAATTATTCCAAAACTTTTAGGATATACTTTGGGATATTACACAAACTTATAACATCCACACACGAATGGCGAGTCTCTTTTCCTAGGTATATGGTTAACAAAATACCAACATGGGGTACCTTGCTTTTGAATAATTCCCTCAGACGTTTCAACCAATATTTATATTTTTGAAAATGGAAATCCATTCATAGTAATTCCCACTAATTAGGTTTTAATCCATTCAACCAACTAAAGTAGCATTTATGCTATATTGTATTAAAACTAAATTAAAAGGTTTATTATAGATAAATTTCTCACTTGAAAAAGGTAACTAATGATTCATGCCAAAAACAAGCCCATGGTTAATTTATTCTTAGTAAAAACTAGGCCTACAATTGATTTTTGCAATTTTTTAATTGACCTAAATAATTTGCAAGCTCTTTGTAAAAAAAGGTTGGATAAAAATAATTTTATTTCTAAGCCCATTGTAAAAATATTTTAGAAAAAACATATTTTGAGCTTAGTATTTGGGTCATGAGCAAAATAATTTTTAATTTATTTTTAGAAAAGTCTTATGTCCAAAGACCATCTTAAAAATTTTGAAAAATAGCTTTGGTCTTTCGGATTTAAAAAAAATGTTTATTTTGAGCTCACAAGATATTTAGGTCATATTAGAAAAAGAACAAACCAAATAAACCATGATTTAAGCCAAGATAAATTAACCATAGTCAAACAACATGCATTTGGGGTAAAACCTAAGGAAAGTAACTAGGCCAATTACATGAGCTTTGGTCTTAGGGTAAAAAGGCTTAGGTTCCCATAGCAAGTATATACCAAATGGTATGAGGCTATGAGTGGTTATGTCATGCTCGATCTCCATACCTTGGGTGAAAGTATGGTATCCCTTACATAACACAACACGGGTAACATGGGCATCCTAACTCACGCACACGATGCAATCTAATATGATGCAATGGATAATATCATTATAAGAAAGAATAGAATAATATAAAGACCAATGGAATCAACTTCTCTTATCCCCAGTGGAGTCACCACTGTGAGCGGGGATTTTTGCCCCCACTCCCGGTGGAATGGTTCTTGCGACTTCGGCACTGTTTAGGCTCAGGGCCTTAGAGAACACGGACCTAAGTCCGGAGAAAATGGAGTCGCCACCCGGACGGGCCAGAAAAAAGAAATGGGTTCCTAAGGAATCCCCAACCCCCTAATGGGTTCGGAAAGTTGGGTACGTGTGGGGAAGGTGAGAAATGGCCCAACACCCCCACAATGCCCGATTCATTGGAACCGGCCTCCTTTACAGGTCTTAATATTATAAAATTCTTAAATATAAAAATATTATCCGTATTACACATAATTATTAAAATAAAGCATTGATATACTGAAAATCAAAACAATGTCCGAACAAAGTAAATAAACGGACACTCATCAAAAAATGGAAACATGCCCTTACATAATCCATGCTTAAATAGGACACCCACCGAAAGGTAGAAACATGTCCCTTACATTGGTTCTAAAATAGAAAAGCAATTCAAATTACCTGATATTTAACTAATGAGGTACCCAGCAAGTGGAAACATACCTCTTACAACATTTGGAAATCAAAATAAATTGATAAAAGTAAATAATCATTCATCATAAATAAATCATTCATCAAAGATATTAAACATCAATCAAAATATATAATAAACATTCATCCATGATAAATTAAATAAATCAAGTATTGAAATTAAATAAATCAACCATCAAAAAAATAATAAACTATATAGTCAAATCTAAAATTAAATAAAGCAATAAATATATAAATTTAGGGTTTTAAAGAATTATCAATTTAATTTAGATCGGAACTTAGGTTTTTACAAACTAAACTTTTATAATTAGGGTTTTGAAATTAACTTTTTCAGGGTTTTGGAAACTAGGGTTTTTAAAACTAGGGCTTTGGAATTAGGGTTTTGGATAGTTAGGGTTTTTTAAAACTAGGTTTTTGGAATTAGGGTTTTTTTAAAACTAGGGTTTTGGAATTTGGGTTTTGGATATTTAGGGTTTTTGGAATTAGCTTATTGCCTAAAAAAACACAATTTTGTATTTGGAAAAATAAATTAAGGTTTTGGAAAAATAATCAATATTTTAGAGTTTAATAATGAAATGGTTTAGGCTTTTGGATAAAAGTAGTTTGAGGTGTTGATTTTTAATGAAATAACATACGGTTCTTGAAGAGAAAGTAAACAAGATAGATTTAAACAATTAATTGTTAACTACTGATAGTTTTTTGTTTTATGAAATATGCCAGTGGGATTATGAATACCAATTGATCAATGTGATAATTAAAGCAAATGATTAAAGTTATTAAAACAAAAACCAAATCAAACGATTAAAGTTATTAAAACAAAAACCAATTTACTGCACGTTCAAAGATCAAGGTACTGTGTGTTCAAAGTTATTGCATGCATGCATGTTCTTATTAATCAAAGAAATGAAACTACTGTAAACAAAAATAATTCATGATTAAAGATCAATCCTTCACTCGTTGGTTACTCCACAATTAACTTCTGGATGAACAATTAACAAAGACAGCACTATTGTCTTTGATGGATTGATTACTGATGTCTTTGTTTGTTGCCGTCTCTTTATTATTAAAAGGCACTGCTGTCTTTTACTCAATTAAATTATCCTGACCTTTTTTAACTTATGGACTGAAACATTTTCATTTGGGCCAATTACACTTGATTTTAGGATTTTACAATCAGATTTATGCCTCTTTAATCCAAACTGACTCTTTTAAAAATTATAAACTAGGTTTAAATATTTAAAGTCGGATCAAATTTATTTTGGCATCCTTTAATTAGGACCATATCAAATTAGGGTTAAAATTAAGAGTCTACAGGGTCCAAGTACCCAATCTCGGGTCCAAGTACACAATCTTAGGTCCAAGTACCCAAATCAAACCCAATCTTGGGTCCAAGTACCCAAATTAAATTCAATCTCGGGTCCAAGTACCCAAATCAAATTCAATCTCGGGTCCAAGTACCCAATCTTAGGTCCAAGTACCCAAATCAAACCCAATCTCGAGTCCAAGTATCCGAATCAAATTCAATCTTGGGTCCAAGTACCCCATCTCAAGTCCAAGTACACAATCTTAGGTCCAAGTACCCAAATCAAACCCAATCTCGGGTCCAAGTACCCAAATTAAATTCAATCTCGGGTCCAAGCACCCAAATCAAATTCAATCTCGGGTCCAAGTACCCAATCTTAGGTCCAAGTACCCAAATCAAACCCAATCTCGAGTCCAAGTATCCAAATCAAATTTAATCTCGGGTCCAAGTACCCAAATCAAATTCAATCTCAAGTCCAAGTACCCAATCTCGGGTCCAAGTACCCAAATCAAATTCAATCTCAAGTACCCAAATCAAATTAAATCTTGGGTCTAAGTACCCAAAATAAAATTCAATCTAGGGTCCAAGTACCCAATCTTGGGTCCAAGTACCCAATCTCATGTCCAAGTACCCAAATCAAACCCAATCTCAAGTCCAAGTACCCAAATCAAGTTTAATCTCGGGTCTAAGTACCAAAATCAAATTCAATCTCGGGTTCAAGTACCCAAATCAAATTCAGTCTTGGGACCAAGTACCCAATCTCGGGTCCAAGTACCCAAATCAAGTTTAGTCTCGGGTCTAAGCACCTAAATCAAATCCAAGTACCCATCCTCATCAAAAATTAGTCAAAGATCTTATTGCTTTTCACTCTCTTTTGCCGTAGTCTCAGATCGTTCAAGCAAGGGGCAACTGTGGACCCGATGTGAGCGGGGATTTTTGCCCCCACTCCTGGTGGAATGGTTCTTGCTACTTCGGCACTATTTAGGCTTGAGGCCTTAGAGAACACAGACCTAAGTCCAGAGAAAATGGAGTCGCCACCCGGACGGGCCGGGAAAAATAAAGGGGTGGATGACTCGGTTCCTAAGGAATCTCCAACCCCCTAATGGGTTCAAAAAGTTGGGTACGTGTAGGGAAGGTGAGAAATGGCCCAGCAGCCCCACAATGCCCGGTTCATTTGAACCGGCCTCCTTTACAGGTCTTAATATAATAAAATTCTTAAATATAATAACATTATCCATATTACACACAATAATTAAAAGAAAGCATCATTATATTAAAATCAAAGCAGTGTCCAAACAAAGCAAATAAATGGACACCCATCGAAGGATGGAAACATGTCCTTACATCACATGCCTAAATAGGACACCCACAGAAAGGTAGAAACATGCCCTTTACATTTGTTCTAAAATAGAAAAGCAAATTAAATTACATGATATTTAACTAATGAGGTACCCACCAAGTGGAAACATACCTCTTACAACTTTTGGAAATCTAAATTAATTGATAAAAAGTAAATAATCATTTATCATAAATAAATCATTAATCAAAGGTATTAAATATCAATAGAAAGTAAACATCCATCCATGATAAATAAAATAAACCAAGCATTGAACTTACATAAATTAAAGCATATAAAATAAATCAAAACATAATCAAATATGGAATTGAATAAAGCAAATAAAAGTCCAATTATAGCTACTGTGACTTTTTATGGAATTAAAATAGATTAGGGTTTTATGTTTTAAAAGGTTGGTAAGACTCTTTGATTAACTAAATTAATATTTGAATGGTCAAAATCATGAAACTAGGGTTTTAGACACTTTAAAATACTTTTGATTCATGGTTTTAAATGCTGATTTCAAGCTACTGTGTAAAATTTAAAGTATTTATGTTTTTATGGTTTTTAATGTTTTAAAGGATTAGGGCTTAGAAAAAATTAAGGTTTAAGGTTTTAAAGGAGTTAAAGTTTACTATTTTAAGTTTGGAAGTTGAATTAGGGTTTTAAAATTTAAAATTAGGGTCACGTGTGGTGAATTAGCTTTTAGAATTTGGAAATCAATTTGATAATTTTATGAAGTTTTATGAATTTAAACAAACGGATTAAAGTTTTTATGAATGAAATAGAACCTAGTTTAAAATTTTGGAAGAAACATAATCAAATTTTGTTTTTGTTGAAAATATGTTTAATTAAGGTTTTAAGATTTTGAAGAGGTAAAAATAACAATTTTAAGTCTTTTTCGAAAATAAAGTAACATATTAGTATTTTTAACTTTGGAAAAACTAAATTAAAGTTCTAAGATTTTTGATTTAATAAACAAAATTTCATAGTTTATGCTACTGTGAAAAAATAAAACAAAAAGAATTTAACATACCTCCTTTTGTTGATTCTCCAAAAATAATTCTTCTTGGATGAACAAGAACAAAGACAGTTGCTGCCTTTGAATTGCTTAAATCATGTCCCTGCTATTTCAGAAAAAAAGAAATGAATTGCTCCTTTTCCTTCACTAATTTGGTTTCAAATTTTCTAGCTTCTGTTGGATTTTCGGCCTCCCAATTTTATTGCCTTTGGTCCTTATTTATAGTGGTTTGATATGTTTTTTCCTAATTAGTCACGGCAAGTAATATTAATAAAAAAAGAAACCGAAAGCTAATTGAATTAGGTTTTGAAAAATTTATGTCGAAAAAATTATGCTGCCGAAAAAATTGCCGCAGGAAATAATGCCCTGGCGAAAAAAATATGCCCAGTGAGCGGGCTGCGGGCGAAATGCCCACTGGCCCGTGCGATGATTTTTTTGTCGCCGATTTTTTTGACGTCGATTTTTATTTTTTGACTTTTATTTATTTATTTTTATTTTTTATTAAAAAAAATAAATACTAAAGCAAAAATTATTTAACAAAAATTATTTTGGACCAATTAGACAACAAAAATCATTTTGGACTGGACTGGGTCAAAAATTAAGGGTCTACAGTTTGTCCCCTGCTTGAAAAATATGAAAATTTAGTGAAAGAGAGTGAAAAGCAATAAGACTTAATTTTTGAGATTGTTGAGGTTTTGGATTCTGGACCTGATTTGAGTTCTGGACTCAAGGATGATTCTAGGTTCTGGACCTAAGAAAAATTTGGGTTCTGGACCCAGTTCGAGTTCTAAACTCAAGGATGATTCTAGGTTCTGGACCTAAGGAAAATTTGGGTTCTGGACCCAGTTCGAGTTCTGCACTCAAGGATAATTCTAGGTTCTGGACCTAAAGAAAAATTTGGGTTCTGGACCCAGTTCGAGTTCTGGACTCAAGGATAATTCTAGGTTCTGGACCTAAGGAATATTTGGGTTCTGGACCCGATTCGAGTTCTAGACTCAAGGATGATTCTAGGTTCTGGACCTAAAGAAAAATTTTGGTTCTGGACCTGGTTCAAGTTCTGGACTCAAGGATAATTCTAGGTTCTGGACCTAAAAAAAATTTGGGTTCTGGACCCAAGCTAAGTTCTGGACATAGAAATAATTATGGGTTCTGGACCTAATGAAAATTTGGGTTCTGGACCCGGTTCGAGTTCTGGACTCAAGGATAATTCTAGGTTCTAGACCTAAGGAATATTTGGGTTCTGGACCCGATTCGAGTTCTAGACTCAAGGATGATTCTAGGTTCTGGACCTAAAGAAAAATTTGGGTTCTGGACCTGGTTCAAGTTCTGGACTCAAGGATAATTCTAGGTTTTGGACCTAAAAAAAATTTGGGTTCTGGACCCGAGCTAAGTTCTGGACTTAGAAATAATTCTGGGTTCTGGACCTAATGAAAATTTGGGTTCTGGACCCGATTCGAATTGATTTTAATCTAATTTGGGTACTTGGACCCGAGAATGAATTTGACTAACCTTTTAGTTGAGAAGTCTGACTCCTCCGACTGTTCTATGCATGGTGGTTCTTAACCCTCAGAATGGATCTTCATCAAATAGAGGTCTGGTCTTTACCCTAGCTTCAACTCTCTTAGCTGAACTGATCTTTTGTCTTTTACATCTTCATTCTTTTGAGAGTTCTAATGTTCCATTCTTTTGTTCTTCCTTTTTGCAAAAATTCAGCTATCTTTAATTGGACCTCGTATCCTCTCCTTGCCCCCCGAGGATTTTTTCTTTCATGCCAGCTTTGATTGATGTTTTTCTTGTCTAGTTCTTTGCATAAGCACGCATTTCTTGTTTTGCAAAATGACTGGGGCTTCCACAAGCAAATAGGCTTTCCATGCCCCCCTTGATTTGATATCTTCTTTTTAATTCTTTACTTCACAGGGTATTGATTTGAATTACCTGGTACGTTCCCAATTTCATGGTAATTTATGCTATATGTATGCATGATTATGTATGCTCTTACCTTTTCCTTCTTGGCTCACAGCGGATGCTCGAAGAACAAAATAAGAAACTTCAAGAAGAGTTGCCTGCAAGTCATCAGCAGGCTTCTCATTTTGAAAGTTTATATCATCAATCCAAACTAAATTTTAGTAACTTCCTATTTCGGGGGATGAGGGATCCCGGCGCTTCTTCATCAAGAGGCCCCCAGACTGATGAACATGAGATCCTTTCGTCTGCTTCTGATGAAGAACATGACAAATCGGAACTCCAAGGCAATAGGGATTTTAGTGCTTCTGCTTCGGGTGATCCCGGGACGAGTAATTTGCCCCCTCCTCCAACAGGCGATGATTTTTTCAAGTCTTTATTTGGTGATCTACCAGCACCCTCTTAGTGATATGTAAATATTGTAGCAATTGTAAAACATTATACAATAATGAAAAATATACAATTTTCCTCTTTATTGTAACTCTTTTCTTTTCTTTTTTTTTTGTTTTTTTTTCATTATTTTTTAAGTTACTGCAAAAAAAATTTTATTTATTTATTATTATTATTATTATTTTTGTTACAGTACATTAATTTACATCCACTTCTTTTGTTAAACCAAATCCAATATGGTAAAGGAAATTCATTGCCACCTCCTTTCCTTATGCCATATGGTCTTATCCTTTCCCATCATCTTTTCCATTTCACTTTTGGAAAAGGTTTGTTTCCTCTATATAAATCACCCTTCATGCCATATTTTAATTCATAAACCAAAATTCCTTTCCCTTTCAACGTGAAGACCCTTTTAGCAATTTAATTTTTCTCTTAATTCACTCACCATGACCGAGCAATATTTAAAGAGAATAAAAATTTTATTTAAGAATATGGATGCCATCCACTGGAGGCAAATTTCATGGTCAAAGCTTGATGTTTTAAAATGTTTTCAAAATGTCAAATTGGACAACTCCTTCTTACATGCCATGGCTTCCTTTTGGGATATGGATTCTAGGGTATTTAGAATTAATGGCTTTGAAATATGTCCCTTGATTGAAGAATTTGAGGCCATCCTTAGACATCCCAATAATCAACAAATGGCATTACCCACATTGATTTCCAAAACTCAACAGAAGATGCAGATGTTATTTCAAATTCCAAAACCCATAGTTCTTCAGTCGATGAGAGGTGAAAAAATTCTACTTGCTCCTTTGATTGACTTTTGTCTCTCTCATTTGGCCCCTACTAAGGCATGGGGATGCATGCTTTGTCTTTACTTGCTCAGCCAATTCTTGCTTGTTTCTTCTGACGGCGATATTGACCCACGAGTATTGGATATTATGGACCAAATGGAAGGGTGCTTGTCGCCGGTACCTGTGATTTTAGCCGAGACCTTAGTTGGATTAGACTGATTAAAATCAGGATTGTTAAAGAGACTAACTAGAAGTCCTTTGCTGCTTCAGGTAATTACCTAAACTACCCTTTCGGGTTTTTAATTTAGGTTTTCTTTTTTCGTTTTATTGCTCTAACTTTTGCTTAGTCTGCCCATGCGGGTTTTTGGAACTAGCGAGCTATCCTAATTTTTGGCTAAGCTGCCCTTGTGGGTTTTCAACTTAGTGGACTCTCTTCTTTTTTTTAAAAAAAATTTTAATTCTTTTTTCACAGATTTGGCTTCAAGAGCATCTTTGTTTGATTGATACTCCCTCCACGGATTTTGCCAGATACCTACCACGTCATCATTCTGCTAGGAAGCTACTCCATCCTACTTCTTCATATGCTGACTGGGTTGACTGGATCCACTCACGCTCTGAAGTCAATATCCGTTGGTTGGTACCTTGGTGGAAGATTTCTCATATCACCATGCGGACATACTTGATGTACATTCCCCTTGCTGCTCTTTGTCAAGGTACATGCTATGATCCTCGCTGATTTGGGCGTCAGTATGGAGCTGAGCCTCGTGATTCTGACTTTGCTCCTGACCTAAACATGCCTTGCTTGACTGAAGCCTACTTGGATTGGTTGAGGCAAAGCTGGCCTGCACATTACACTTATCGGCTGCCATAGATTGTACATTTGTCAACTCAAAAAGTGTATTGTTAGAATGAAAAATAACTAAAGTAATAAAAGATGCTTCTTTTCCATTTATAATTTGTCATCACCTTTTGCAATTATGATTATTATTTCATCCATATCTGGTCAAATACTTATAACAGTGCACATAGAACAATTTTAACATCAATTCTATTTTATTAAATTGGGAAACAACCAAACATAAAGCCAGCATACACAAGATCACTCCTGTTGCCAATTAGCCCTTTCGGGTTTTCTAATTGATGATTTTCTCTCATTTAGCCCTAATTGTTGCTTAGCCCGCCCTTTCAGGTTTTCGGAACTAGCGGACTACTCTAACTTTTGCCTAGGCTGCCCTTTTTGGGTTTTCAACCCAGCGAGCTCCTTTTTCCCTTTTTTCTATCATACATAAAACCTCTTCAACCTGTCAATGTTTACTGGCTCACTAAATTCCCATCCATGTCTGATAACTTCACCGCATCTTTGCTCATGACTTGTTTCACGACATATGGCCCTTCCCAGCTAGGTCTGAACTTCCCTCTTGGATCAGATACATTAGGCTTACATTGCTTCATCACCAAATCCCCGACTCTAAATTTTTAGAGTTTAACCCTTTTATTGTAGGCCCGAGCTATCTTCTTTTGATACAATTGGTGATGATACAGTGCTTTTAACCTTCTCTCTTCTAGTAGAGCTAATTGTGTGTATCTGCTTGCTACCCATTTCGTTTCAGGCAGTTCAGCTTTCAAGACTACTCTTAGTGACTTGATCTCAATTTCAATTGGCAATACCGCTTCCATCCCATAAACCAAAGAGAATGGTGTCATCCCAGTAGGTGTTCGCACACTTGTCCTATATCCCCATAAAGCAAAGGGAAGCATTTCGGACCAATCCCTGTAAGTCTTGGTCATCTTTGACAAAATTTGCTTAATTGTCTTGTTTGTTGCTTCCACGACACCATTAGCCTTTGGTCTATAAGGAGAGGACCGATGATGATGGATTTGGTACTTCGAGAATAAATCCTTAACTGCTCCTTGAAACTGTATCCCATTGTCTGATATCACACTGTACGGGACCCTATATCTGCAGAATAGATTCTTTTCGATAAACCTAGCCATTTGACTTGCACCCAGCTTGTTGAAGGATTTGGCTTTGACCCATTTTGAAAAATAATCAACTGCTACTATAATGAAACGGTGACAGTTTGAGGTTGTCGGATGTATCTCTCCTATAATGTCGATACCCCAGGTGGCAAATGGCCAGGGTGAAGACATTGAATGCAGTTCTTCAGGAGGCATATGATTCAAGTTACCATACATCTAACATTGTTGGCACTTCTTGACAAACTCAATACAGTCTCTCTCCATGGTCAACCAATAGTAACCTTGTCGAATAATCTTATTAACTAGGGCCAAACCACTCATGTGAGGACCGCAACTTCCCGCATGTATTTCTGACATGATGCGCTCCACTTCAGGCTTTCTTAAACATGTCAAATGCACTCCATCAAGCTATCTTTGGTATAACTCTCCATGGAAGGTGATTGTGAGTGGGGATTTTTGCCCCCACTCCCGGTGGAATGGTTCTTGCGACTTCGAGATTATTTAGGCTTGGGGCCTTAGAGAACATGGTCCTAGGTCTGGAGAAAATGGAGTCGCCACCCGGACGGGCTGGGAAAAAGAAAGGGGTGGATGACTAGATTCCTAAGGAATCTCAAACCCCCTAATGGGTTCGAAAAGTTGGGTACGTGTGGGGAAGATAAGAAATGGCCCAGCACCCCCACAATGCCCGATTCATTGGAACCGACCTCCTTTATAGGTCATAATATTATAAAATTCTTAAATATAACAATATTATCCATATTACACACAATAATTAAAAGAAAGCATCATTATATTAAAATCAAAGCAATGTCCAAACAAAGAAAATAAATGGACACCCATCCAAGGATGGAAACATGTCCTTACATGGCATGCCTAAATAGGACACTCCATGAAAGGTAGAAACATGCCCTTTACATTGGTTCTAAAATAGAAAAGCAAATTAAATTACATGATGTTTAACTAATGAGGTGCCCACCAAGTGGAAACATACCTCTTACAACTTTTGGAAATCTAAATAAACTGATAAAAGTAAATAACCATTCATCATAAATAAATCATTCATCAAAGCTATTAATCAAAATATAAAATAAACATCCATCCATTATAAATTAAATAAATCAAGTATTGAAATTAAATAAATTAAAGCATAAGAGATAAATCAAAGCATAATGAAGTATATAATTAAATAGAGCAAATAAAAGTCCAATTATAGCTACTATGACTTTTTATGGGATTAAAATAAATTAGGGTTTTATGTTTTGAAAGGTTGGTAAGACTCTTTGATTAACTAAATTAATATTTGAATGGTGAAATCATGAAACTAGGGTTTTAGACATTTTAAAATACTTTTGGTTTATGGTTTTAAATGGTGATTTCAAGCTACAGTGTAAATTTGAAGTATTTGTGTTTTTATCGTTTTTAATATTTTAACGGATTAGGGCTTAGAAAAAATTAGGGTTTAAAGTTTTAAAGGAGTTAAAGTTTAATATTTTAGGTTTAGAAGTTGAATTAGGGTTTTAGTGTTTTAGAATTAGGGTCTCGGGTGATGAATTTGAATTTAGGATTTGGAAATCAATTTGATAATTTTTGAAGTTTTATGAATTTAAACAAACAGATTAAAGTATTTATAAATAGAAAAGATTTTTTAAAGGTTTTTTGAGTGAAATAGAACCTTGTTTAAAATTTTGAAAGAAACAGAATAAAATTTTGGTTTTGTTGAAAAAGATGGTTAATTAAAGTTTTAAGATTTTTAAGAAGAAAAAATAACAATTTTAAGTCTTTTTGGAAAATAAAGTAACGTTTTAGTGTTTTTAACTTTGGAAAAAACTAAATTAAAGTTCTAAGGTTTTTGATTTAAAAATAAAATTTCATAGATTATGCTACTGTGAAAAAATAAAACAAAAATTAGAATCTCATACCTCCTTTTGTTGATTCTCCAAAAATAATTCTTCTTGGATGAACAAGAACAAAGACAATTGCTGCCTTTGAATTGCTTAAATCGTGTCCCTATTGTTTCAAAAAAAAAGTTGAATTGAATTGCTTCTTTTCCTTCCTTGATTTGGTTTCAAATTTTCAAGTCTACTGTCAATTTTCGGGTCTCTCTAAATTAATTGCCTTTGGTCCTTATTTATAGTGGTTTGATGTGGTTTATTCCTAATTAGTTAAGGCAAGTAATATTAATAAAAAAAAACCGAAACCTAATTTAATTAGGTTTCAAAAAATTTGCGTCAGAAAAATTACGCTGCCGAAAAAAATTGCCGTAGGAAAAAATATGCTGCCGAAAAAAAACTGCCGCAGAAAACTGAGGTAGTGGGCGGGCTGGGGCGTCGCCTGCAAGAAATTCCTGCGGGCGAAATGCAAGTAATAGGAATTTCCTGCGGGCGAAATGCCCACGGGCCCGTGCGATGATTTTTTCGTCGCCGATTTTTCTGACTCTGATTTTTATTTTTATTTTTATTTTTTGACTTTTATTTGTTTATTTTTTTTTATTAACAAAAATTAGATACTAAAGTAAAAATTGTTTAACAAAAATTATTTTGGACCAATTAGACAACAAAAATTATTTTGGACTAAATAAAACATATTGGACCGGATTGGGTCAAAAATTAAGGGTCTACCGTTTGGCCTCTGCTTGAATGATCTGAAACTTTAGTGAAAGAGAGTGAAAAGCAATAAGACTTAATTTTTGAGATAGTTGGGGTTTTGGGTTCTGGACCCGGTTTGAGTTCTGGACTCAAGGATAATTCTAGGTTCTAGACCTAAGAAAAATTTGGGTTCTGGACCCCGTTCAAGTTCTGGACTCAAGGATAAATTCTAGATTCTAGACCTAAGGAAAATTTGGGTTCTGGACCCGGTTCGAGTTCTAGACTCAAGGATAATTTTAGGTTTTGGACCTAAAGAAAAATTTGGGTTCTAGACCCGGTTCGAGTTCTGGACTCAAGGATGATTCTAGGTTCTCGACCTAAGGAAAATTTGAGTTCTGGACCCGGTTCGAGTTCTGGACTCAAGGATAATTCTAGGTTCTCGATCTAAGGAAAATTTGTGTTCTGGACCCGGTTCGAGTTTTAGACTCAATGATAATTCTAGGTTCTCGACCTAAGGAAAATTTGGGTTCTGGACCCGATTCGAGTTCTGGACTCAATGGATGATTCTAGGTTCTGGACCTAAGGAAAACTTGGGTTTTGGACCCAGTTCAAGTTCTGGACTCAAGAATAATTCTAGGTTCTCGACCTAAGGAAAATTTGGGTTCTGGACCCGGTTCGAGTTCTGGACTCAATGGTAATTTTAGGTTCTCGACCTAAGGAAAATTTGGGTTCTGGACCTGGTTCGAGTTCTGGACTTAAGGATAATCCTAGGTTCTCGACCTAAGGAAAATTTGGGTTCTGGACCCGAGAGATTCGGATACTCATCCTAAACTAGAATCGGATACTCGATCCTAAATTTGATTTGGATACTTGATCCTAAACTAGATTGGGACACTCGATCCTAAATTGGATTGGGATTGGCTTCGGATGCTCGATCCTAACTGGATTTGGATACTCAATCCTAAATTGGATTGGGATTGGCTTCGGATGCTGGATCCTAAATTGGGTTTGGATACTTGATCCTAAATTGGCTTTGGATACTCGATCCTAATTGGATTTGTACACTCGATCCAAAACTGGATTTGGATACTCGATCCTAACTGGATTTGGATACTCGATCCTAAATTGATTTGATTTGGGCACTTGGACCTGAGATTGGGCACTTGGACCCAAACTTGAATTGATTTGGGTACTTGGACCCAAGAATGGGTGCTTGGACCCGAGATTGAGTTTGACTTACCTTTTATCATTTGAGAAATTTGACTACTCCGGTTATTCTATGCATTGTGGTTTTTCACCCTCAAAATGGATCTTCATCCTTTGAGATAGGGTCTTCACCCTTGAACATGAATCTTCATCTTTTGACATCGGGTCTTCACCCTTGCAAATGGATCTTCATCCTTTGAGATCGGGTCTTTACCGTTGCGAATGGATCTTCATCCTTTGAGATCGGGTCTTTACCGTTGCAAATGGATTTTCATCCTTTGAGATTGGGTCTTCACCCTTGCAAATGGATCTTCATCCTTTGAGATTGGGTCTTTACCCTTGAAACATGGGTCTTTATCCATTGGAGATTGGGTCTTTACCCTTGAAACATGGGTCTTTATCCATTGGAGGTCAGGTCTTTACCCTAGCTTCAGCTCTTTTAGCTAGATTGGTCTTTTGTCTTTTGCATCTTCATTCTTTTGAGAGTTCTAATGTTATATTCTTTTGTTCTTCCTTTTTGAAAAAAATTCAGCTATTTTTAATTGGACCTTATACTCTCTCCTTGCCCCCCTGCGTGGAGAAATATTTGCAAGTGAGTTTGAAAATATTTGGTATATAAACTCAAAAAATTGAAAAGGAGAAACTTTGCCCCCTGTGTAGGCTCAAACCAAATATTTTATCCATGCAAGCTGTGATTGATGTTTTTCTTGTCTAGTTCTTTGCATAAGCACGCATTTCTTCACTTTGCAAAGTGACTGGGGCTTTCTCAAGCAATGGGCTTTCCATGCCCCCCTGATTTGACATCTTCTTTTGATTCTTCACTTCACATAGTGTTTGTTGTTCACTTTGATAAAGAATAGACAATACAAGACAAGAAAGTATGATGTGATATGCTCATGTATGCATGATATGCATGAATAATACTTACAGTTGTTCCATCGACTCACAGACCGAGGTGATAAATAGAAGTGTTCTCATTGGTTCTTTTTGATGCTCGTTCAAGTCTTGCATTGGAATGATTGAAACCTTTGCATTTGTGGCTTTTATCTTCAAGATGATGAAAACATGAGTGATGGAGGCCCCAAGCAGCAGAGTCAGGGATACATCCATAGCATGTTGGCTGATAGCTTCTTCATGACCTTGCCAATAATCATTTCCTTTGCCCAATATGTCCTTTGGAGGTTCAACATACTTCCCTTAACTTGAAGGCTTTGTATGACAAAAACATTTTTTATTTGATTTTTTGAATTTTAATTTTGAAATCAAATGTTAGCTTTGCCAAATTAATGTCAATGTACCTCAAGACTTGAATTTTCCAAATTAACATATCTATAACATAACAACCCTAGTTATCGTACTAAATTCGGGAATCAATTCTATTTAAGCAAGAATTATTGCACTTTAGATAGGCACATACACATTACTTGGCCAAAAGTCTCATTGAGTTTAAATATTGTATGTCTCATATGCATGCTTATCCAAACTATCTCCACTAATAGACTCTACCTACCAAGAGAGATCAACAGGTCTTTGTTAAGCTTGAAATGGGGTCTATTAGGGACACAGGTTTAAGTGAAGGCCATTTTGAGATTGAAGCTAGTGTGACACAATGGACAAACCTTCACACTACAAATTTCTTGTTGGAACTTTAGATAGTTGGGAGCAATCTTTCTAGTCCCCAAATTCCTTCTATCTTCTTGGCATTAATCTGGATTTTGATTAGGACAGTTTTGCCCTTGCAAAAAGTTTAAGGCCGAAATTTGTTTCTTTTCTTCTTTTCCCTTTTCTTTCCTCTTACTCTTCCTTTTTCTTTCTCTTACCTTACTCTTTCCTTTCTTTTATCATTTTGTCCTTCTTTCTTGTAGGACTATCAAGTATAGAATTTTCAAGAACTGAACGGTCTTTCTCCCTTTTTCTTTGATTTTGATCGAATCTTTAGTTGGGTTGGACCAGTTCAAGTCAAAACATCCTTATAAACCAAATGGAAGTCTTTTGTTGTCTTAGGTAAAAGAGAACTCAGTTGTCTTTTTGAACCATTTTGGGTCTTCTTTTTCTTTTTTCTCTCTTTTTTTTCTTTTCTTTTGTCATTTTATTTTCCCTTTTTTGTTTTTTTTTTTGGTTATTCTAGCTCTAAAAGAGTTGTCTTGTTTGTACCAACTTGGGCTTCCAATAATGGATGAGTGGAGTAACATAAATCTTCTTTAACAGGGATAAATAATCATTCATCATAAATAGATCATTCATCAAAGCTATTAATCAAAATAGAAAATAAACATCCATCCATGATAAATTAAATAAATCAAGTATTGAAATTAAATAAATTAAAGCATAAGAAATAAATCAAAGCATAATCAAGTATGGAATTGAATAAAGCAAATAAAAGTCCAATTATGGCTACTGTGACTTTTTATGGAATTAAAATAAATTAGGATTTTATGTTTTAAAGGATTGGTAAGACTCTTTTATTAACAAAATTAAGGTTTGAAAGATGATATCATGAAACTAGGGTTTTAAACACTTTAAAATACTTTAATTTGTGATTTTTGGTTATTGGGTTCCTAAGCTACTGTGTAAAATTTAGGTTTTTATGTTTTTATGTTTTTTAATGTTTTAAAAGGATTAAGGTTCATAAAAATTAGGGTTTAAGGTTTTAAAAGGGTTATTGTTCATTATTTTGAATTTTGGAAGTTGAATTTGGATTTGATATTTTGGAATTAGGGTCACAGGTGGTAATTTTAATCTTAGGGTTTGGAAGACAATTTAATATTTTATGGAATTTTATGAATTTAAACAAGTGAATTAAAGTTTTTCTAACAAGAAAAGATATTTTAGAAGACATTTTGAAGGAAAAAGTACCAAGTTTAAAGTTTTGAAAGAAACGGAATTTGATTTTGGTTTTGTTGAAGAATATGTTTAATTAGAGTTTTAAGGTTTTTAAGAAGAAAAAATAACAATTTTAAGCATTTTGGATGACAAACCAACGAAATAAGGTTTTTTTTTGGCTTTAGAAAAACTAAATTAAAGTTCAAAGGTTTTTAATTTTGATTTCATAAATTTGCTACTGTGTAAAAAAACAATTAAAGAAAATTAATTAACACATACCTTCTTTTGATGATTTCTCCAAAAACAATTCTTCTTGGATGAACTAGCTTCAAAGACAAGCCTTTTTTGCCTTTGAATCCTCTAAATCGTGCTACTGCTGTTCCAGAAAAAAGTTGAATTGAATTTCTTCTTTTCCTTCCTTGATTTGGTTTCAAATTTTCCAAACTCCTCTTGGATTTTTCCCTCCTCTTTTTTAATTTTCTTTGGTCCTTATTTATAGTGGTTTGAGGTTGTTTATTCCTAATTAGTTAAGGTAAGTAATATTAATAAAAAAAAAAGAAAACAAAACCTAATTGGATTAGGTTTCGAAAAATTTACGCTGCTGAAAAAAATTTGTCGCAGAAATCTGCGGCAGCGCGAGCGGAGCGGGCCCGTAAGCTATTTCTATCCCATCCCAAAGTTTAGGTAGTCGAGTATTAGGCAAGAAGGACATAAATAAGTGGTCAAATAGAGGCTCGAGATAGTCAAAAACAAAATTGGTGTGTAAAGGAGGCCCGTGAAGTCGACGGGACCTAAAGGTAATTTTTCAAAAAAACCGAGGACCTAAGAGTAATTTTTCAAAAAGTTGTGTCGGTTCTTAATAGTGACCCTAACGGATGCCATAAATGTGTTTTCGGGATTAATCGAGTCGTAATGGTGGCGCACGATTTTTCCCAAAAAACGCATGGTTTGTAAGTTACGGGCGATTTTCCGACAAGGGCATATTGGACATTTCCACTGGAGGGGCGATTTTGTAATTAAATATAACTTTGGGGGAAAAATTTAAAAGAACAAAAAGCCACTTTCTAGTGGCCAAATCCTAGCCATTAAGTCCAAATGGGTTGGACAAATCATGGCCATTGAAAATAAACAAATTAATTAAATGGAAATTAAATTATAAACAACTACTTTTGGTCTTCACAACACAAGTAAAGGATAAAAAAAAAACCACCATCACCACTTTTCGTGATCCCCCCTCCCTTCCATTTTCAAGGAGAAAATTTTCAAGTCTAAGCCATTTTTCAAGTGAAATTAAATAGGAAATAAGGTAAGATACCATCCTAAGTCTTATTCTTTCATTAGAATTAGGTATTAGGCTATGTTTAGGAAGATTTGATATTATGTTCATGATGGGAAAGTATTAGTAAGTTGATGATTATGGTGAAAAATGATAAACTACTTAAAGGAAATGATGAGAATGGTGATTATTAGTAAGAATAAGTAAAGGATTGTTAGAAAATCATAAGGTAGCATCATGTTCATATCTAGGGTTTATTCTTACATATGTGACATGTTAAATTCATATGAAATCAAGGAGATTAGAGAGGAAAGGAAGTGAAATAGACAAGAAGAGCAAGGAAAAGCAAGGTTTGGTACTTTAACTAATTGTTTGTTCATTTTCTTGAAATTTTTCTATTTTAGAATTAGTGAAATGCTGTGACTTGTATGATTTTTAATTAAATATAGAAAAATGTTCTTGAAGTGAATTTTGATATGTTGTGCCTCAATGCGTCTAGAATGACTGAAAAATATTTTGAGTTGAATTTGGAATGGTTATGATTATGGAAAATTTATTTCTGTTAGAATTGCTCGAGGAGGTACCTTGACTGAGACAACCATGTTTCTGGATTTTTAATAAAATTTAGAAAAATAATATTCAATTGAATTTTGGATATGTTGTTGTCTAGTGAGTCTAGTATTTGAGAAAAATAATTTGGAACCACATTGATTGAATTTAATTTACGGAATTCACAAAATTCAGAACTGGTGCCAGGATGCAGGGCAACTGGAGCAGCCTGGTTGGGTGAACTACTTGACCAAGATTTTGTGCCCATTTTGATCTGAAATTTTAAAGGAATGATTTTAAGATGTAAAACTAAATTCTTTAAAAATTATAGAGTTTTTAGTCAAGTAGATTATTTTATACAATTTTTCAAAATAAGGTTCAAGTTGAGTCCAAAACCAGAATTTACTATTCATATGGTCATTTTGCTAATATTCATTTGGTCATTTTTCAAAAGTAACCAATTGATTCCTTATGCATATAAATGAGCATAATATGTTATTAAAATGACAAAATATGATATTTCACATTGAAATAATATAAGAAACATAAGTCGATAATTGTATAATGCATATTCGATTAAGAAATGGCATGAAATTTTTTGGCTCCACTGGGTATCTGGGATAGTACTGAGTAGGGTAAGGGTATGATATATCATACTATGTGCAGTGCTGCTTTAATATAGGACTTCGGTCTGAGTTATATAGGGTGACGACCAGAGCTATATAGGACTTCGGTCCGAGTTATATAGGGCAATCGCCCGAGTTATATAGGACTCCGGTCCGAGGGCTTCGGCCACAGATTCCACAAGGCTTGGTCCGCAATTTTTTTTAGGGCCACAACCACAGAATATATATACAGTTGTTTCAGTTAGTTCCTTACTATACGTTAGTCTACCAAATTACCTTGTGGAGCGAACTGATAAAATGATAATAACTGAATATATGACATGTATGGATTGTTTTTACTGTGATATTATTTTTCAATACGACTCATTCCTTTTAAAAGTGCATTATGCTTTTATTATTTATTTTTCGTAATTAGTTAAAGTACCCACTAAGCAATGCTTAGTAAGTTTAGTTTCTTCTAAACTCGTAGGCTATTAGCAAGGAGCCAGTAGCGAGCAGAGGAGTCCTGGGATCTGTCGGTCATCAACAATTTTAGGTGGGGCTCTTCATTTTGTATTTTGGTATTAGAAACTGGCATGTACTTATTTGAACAATACAAAGAGATAACTTGATGTAGCATGTAAATCTAGTAATGTATAATAACTGTATGGTTTTAAATTGAGTTGGGTTGTGAATATAGAAGTGTGAATTCTTCTTGCAGGATTGTAGTTGAGGTTATAAGGGTGGATTATTGGGAGTGTGCCTGAGTTGAATTGTGAAACAAAATGTTTTTCAAAAATAAGAAAAATCAGTTTTGTCGACACTTGGGACCTAGAATTTTAAGCGAGACTCCGTCAAAATTTTTGGAAAATTTTTATAAGGAACATTAAGTAAGCTAACATAATCAGAGCTCGTATCCCAATGTAGCATTCCTCCTCGGCTTATTCATAGGTCGGGAAGGGGTGTTACAATTTGTGGTATCAGAGCATTGGTTTAGTCGATTCTGGGAGATAGGTAGTAAGCAAGTAACTATGTGTGCCATGTAAGATAGAGTAAGGAGAAAGTTATATGATGAATAGGTAGATGTACATGCCAGATAGGAATTGATAATCGAGTTATATGTTGATGAATTAAGCAGATAGCTATTTATGTCAATGTAGGATGTCTCTAGATTCATGGAAAGCTATGGAACGAAACATAGAATCAAAAGCATCTGGGTCTGCAGATGCTGGGAAAGCTCATAGACCAGGGTCAGCAGCAGCTGAAATACCCGGTCCGGAGACTTATCTTAGGCAGATTGCAACAGCTTTTCAGCAAATGGCCGGAAGGGGCCCTGCTGCTGAGGGAGATAGGAAACCCCCGATCAAGAAGTTAAGAAAGTATGGTGCAAAGGAATTTAAGGCTGGTCGTGAAGAGGGATCTGAGGAAGCAGAATATTGGTTAGATAGTATCATTAGAGTTCTTGACCAGCTCCAATGCACTCCGGAGGAAAAGAGTGGTTTGTGCTACCTCACTCCTGACAGAGGAGGCGTACATATGGTGGGATACCACGCAGCAGCGGGTTCCACCAGAACAGCGAATTTGGGAATTCTTCAAGAGTGAGTTTAAAAAGAGGTATATCACTGATGCATATTTGACTGCAAGGCGCAATGAGTTCATTCATTTGAAACAAGGCAAAATGACGGTATCAGAATATGAGAAGGAGTTTACGCGCCTTAGTAATTATGGAAAGAAGTTAATAGAAACTGAAGCTGAGCAATGCGAGAAATTTTTAGAAGGACTTAATGATGAAATTAAGATACAGCTAGTGGCATTGGATAATACAGAGTTTTCAAAGTTGGTGGCTAAAGCATTGGATGTTGAAAAGGTGCAAGTAAAAATGAGGAATCGTCAACAAAGAATTCAACAGAAAAGAGAGCAAGCACAGAGTGCCCCAGGTAATCATCAGTCTGCTAGCAAGAGAGCTAAGGGTGAAGGATCCTTTATGAGTGTAAAGCAGAATTTAAGACCATCTAAAGGACCTAATTTTCAAGCCATCTTAGTAGCCAGCACGGGAGGAATAAGCAGAGGATCAAGTAAAGGTTCTGGAAGGACTGAATATACACCATACCCCTCGTGTGAGCATTGTGGACGAAAGCATAGGGGAGAATGTTAGTTAGTTACTGGAGCTTGTATACTTTGTGGTGCCACTGATCACCTTAAGAAGGATTGTCCTAGAAATGTGGCAGAGATTTCAAAAGTTCCTGAAAGAACACAAGTAGCAAGTAGCAGCGGTAAAGGTTGAGAAAGAGGAAGAGGCAGAGAAAATGGTAGTAATCAAATAGGAACAAGATCGGAGACAGTAGATCACCCTGAATCGAGAGCGTCAGCCAGGATATATTACATGAGGGCAGAAGAGAATAAAGCAGAAGAAGGAAATGAAGGTACGTAAGTTTAAAATCAGTGTCTTGAGTACATATGTGTGTATATGTGACGATTATTAGTTATATTGATGATGTGTAGTTACACTTAAGAATCATGCATGAATAAGTAAGTTTCGGGGCGAAACATAAATTAAGGGAGGTAGAATTGTCAAATCCCAAAGTTTAGGTAGTCGAGTATTAGGCAAGAAGGACATAAATAAGTGGTCAAATAGAGGCTCGAGATAGTCAAAAACAAAATCGGTGTGTAAAGGAGGCCCGTGAAGTCGACGGGACCTAAAGGTAATTTTTTGAAAGGCCGAGGACCTAAGAGTAATTTTCTGAAAAGTTGTGTCGGTTCTTAATAGTGACCCTAACGGATGCCATAAATGTGTTCTTGGGATTAATCGGGTTGTAATGGTGGCGCACGATATTTCTCGAAAATGCACAGTTTGTAAGTTACGGGTGATTTTCCGACAAGGGCATTTTGGACATTTTCGCCGGAGGGGCGATTTTGTAATTAAATATAACTTTGGGGGGCAAAATTTAAAAGAACAAAAAGCCACTTTCAAGTGGCCAAATCCTAGCCATTAAGTCCAAATGGGTTGGACAAATCATGGCCATTGAAAATAAACAAATTAATTAAATGGAAATTAAATTATAAACAACTACTTTTGGTCTTCACAACACAAGTAAAGGATAAAAAAAAACACCACCATCACCACTTTTCTTCTTCAATTGGTCGTGCTCCCCCTCCCTTCCATTTTCAAGGAGAAAATTTTCAAGTCTAAGCCATTTTTCAAGTGAAATTAAATAGAAAATAAGGCAAGATACCATCCTAAGTCTTATTCTTTCATTAGAATTAGGTATTAGGCTATGTTTAGGAAGATTTGATATTATGTTCATGTTGGGAAAGTATTATTAAGTTGATGATTATGGTGAAAAATGATAAACTACTTAAAGGAAATGATGAGAATGGTGATTATTAGTAAGAATAAGTAAATGATTGTTAGAAAATCATAAGGTAGCATCATGTTCATATCTAGGGTTTGTTCTTACATATGTGACATGTTAAATTCATAGGAAATCAAGGAGATTAGAGAGGAAAGGAAGTGAAATAGACTAGAAGAGCAAGGAAAAACAAGGTTTGGTACTTTAACTAATTGTTTGTTCATTTTCTTAAAATTTTTCTATATTTAATTAATGAAATGCTGTGACTTGTATGATTTTTAATTAAATATAGAAAAATGTTCTTGAAGTGGATTTTTGATATGTTGTGCCTCATTGCATCTAGAAGGACAGAAAAATATTTTGACTTGAATTCGGAATGGTTATGATTATGGAAAAATTATTTCTGTTAGACATGCTCTAGGAGGTACCTTAACTGAGACAGCCATGTTTCCGGATTTTTAATAACATTTAGAAAAATAATCTTCAATTGAATTTTGGATATGTTGTTTTCTAGTGAGTCTAGTATTTGATAAAAATAATTTGGAACCACATTGATTGAATTTAATTTATAGAATTCACATAATTCAGAACTGCTGCCAGGATGCAGGGCAACTGGAGCAGTCTGGTTGGGTGAACTACTTGACCAAGATTTTGTATCCAGTTTGATCTGAAATTTTAAAGGAATGATTTTAAGATGTAAAAATAAATTCTTTAAAAATTGTAGAGTTTTTAGTCAAGTAAATTATTTTATATAATTTTTCAAAATAAGGTTCAAGTTAAGTCCAAAACCAGAATTTACTATTCATATGGTCATTTTGCTAATATTCATTTGGTCATTTTTCAAAAGTAATCCAATTGATTCCTTATGCATATAAATGAGCATAATATGTTATTAAAATGACAAAATATGATATTTCACGTTGAAATAATATAAGAAACATAAGTCGATAATTGTATAATGCATATTTGATTAAGAAATGGCATGAAAATTTTTGGCTCCACTGGGTATCTGGAATAGTACTGAGTAGGGTAAGGGTATGATATATCATACTATATGCAATGCTACTTTAACATAGGACTTCGGTTCAAGTTATATAGGGTGACGACCAGAGCTATATAGGACTTCAGTCCGAGTTATATAGGGCAATCGCCCGAGTTATATAGGACTCCGGTCCGAGGGCTTCGGCCACAGATTCCACAGGGCTTGGTCCGCAATTTTTTTTAGGGCCACAGCCACAAAATATATATACAGTTGTTTCAATTAGTTCCTTACCATATGTTAGTCTACCAAATTACCTTGTGGAGTGAACTGATAAAATGATAATAACTGAATATATGACATGTATGGATTGTTTTTACTGTGATATTATTTTTCAATACGACTCATTCCTTTTAAAAGTGCATTATGCTTTTATTATTTATTTTTCGTAATTAGTTAAAGTACCCACTAAGCAATGCTTAGCGAGTTTAGTTTCTTCTAAACTCGTAGGCTATTAGCAAGGAGCCAGTAGAGAGCAGAGGAGTCCTGCGATCTGTCGGTCATCAACAAACTTAGGTGGTGCTCTTCATTTTGTATTTTGGTATTAGAAACTAGCATGTACTTATTTGTACAATACAAAGAGATAACTTGATGTAGCATGTAAATCTATTAATGTATAATAACTGTATAGTTTTAAATTTAGTTGGGTTGTGAATATAGAAGTGTGAATTCTTCTTGAAGGATTGTAGTTGAGGTTATAAGGGTGGATTATTGGGAGTGTGCTTGAGTTGAATTGTGAAACAAAATGTTTTTCAAAAATAAGAAAAATCAGCTTTGTCGACACTTGGGACCTAGAATTTTAAGGGAGACTCCGTCAAAATTTTTGAAAAATTTGTATAAGGAACATTAAGTAAGCTGACATAATCCGAGCTCGTATCCCGATGAAGCATTCCTCCTCGGCTTATTCATAGGTTGGGAAGGGGTGTTATAATTTCGCAGGCAGATAATTTCTGTGTGTGAAATAGCACAGTGATTTCGCCCTCAGGAATTTCCTGAGTTCGAAATGCCCACGGGCCCTCGCGATGATTTTTTTATCGCCGATTTTTCCGACTCCGAATTTTATTTTTATTTTTATTTTTTTATTTTTATTAGTTTATTTCTATTTTTTATTAAAAAAAATTAGATACTAAAGCAAAAATTATTTAAAAAAATTATTTTGGACCAATTAGACAACAAAAATTATTTTAGACTAAATAAAACATATTGGACCGGATTGGGTCAAAAATTAAGGGTCTACAGTTTGCCCCCTGCTTAAATGATCTGAAACCTTAGTGAAAGAGAGTGAAAAGAAATAAGACTTAATTTTTGATGAAACGGTTGAGGTTTTGGGTTCTGGACCCAGTTCGAGTTTTGGACTCAAGGATAATTCTAGGTTTTGGACCTAAGGAAAATTTTGGTTCTGGACCTGGTTTGAGTTCTGGACTCAAGGATAATTCTAGGTTCTGGACCTAAGGAAAATTTGGGTTCTGTACCCGGTTTGAGTTTTGGACTCAAGGATAATTCTAGGTTCTGGACCTAAGGAAAATTTGGGTTCTTGACTCGGTTTGAGTTCTGGACTCAAGGATAATTCTAGGTTCTGGACCTAAGTAAAATTAGGGTTCTGGACCCGGTTCTAGTTCTGGACTCAAGGGAGATTCTAGGTTCTGGACCTAAGTAAAATTTGGGTTCTGGGCCCGGTTCAAGTTCTGGACTCAAGGATAATTCTAGGTTCTGGACCTAAGGAAAATTTGGGTTCTGGACCCGGTTTGAGTTCTGGACTCAAAGATAATTCTAGGTTCTCGACCTAAAGAAAATTTGGGTTCTGGGCCTAGTTTGAGTTATGGACTCAAGGATAATTCTAGGTTCTGGACCTAAGGTAAATTTGGGTTCTGGACTCAAGGGAGATTCTAGGTTTTGGACCTAAGGAAAATTTGGGTTCTGGACCCAATTCGAGTTCTGGACTCAAGGATAATTCTAGGTTCTGGACCTAAGGAAAATTTGGGTTTTGGACCCGGTATTGGGTACTTGGACCCGAGATTGATTTGATTTGGGTACTTAGACCCGAGATTGATTTGATTTGGGTACTTAGACCCGAGATTGATTTAATTTGGGTACTTGGATCTGAGATTGATTTAATTTGGGTACTTGGACCTGGGATTGGGTACTTGGACCCGAGAATGGGTGCTTAGACCCGAGATTGAGTTTGACTGACCATTTATCATTTGAGAAGTCTGACTGCTCTAGCTTTTTTATGCATTGTGATTCTTCACCATCAAAATGGATCTTTACCCTTTGAGATCGGGTCTTCACCCTTAAAAATGGATCTTCATCCTTTGAGATTGGGTCTTCACCCTTAAAAATGGATCTTCATCCTTTGAAATTGGGTCTTCATCCTTTGAGATCGGGTCTTCACCCTTAAAAATGGATCTTTATCCTTTGAGATCGGGTCTTCACCCTTGAAAGTGGATCTTCATCCTTTGAGATCGGGTCTTCACACTTGAAAATGGATCTTCATCCTTTGAGATCGGGTCTTCACCCTTGAAAGTGGATCTTCATCCTTTGAGAACGGGTCTTCACCTTGGCTTCAGCTCTTTTAGCTGGATTGGTCTTTTGTCTTTTGCATATTCATTCTTTTGAGAGTTCTAATGTTCCATTCTTTTGTTCTTTCTTTTTGCAAAGATTTAGCTATTTTTAATTGGATCTTATATCCTCTCCTTGCCCCCCTGTGTGGCAAAATATTTGTAAGTGTGTTTAAAAATATTTGGTATATAAACTCAGAAAATTGAAAAGGAGAAACTTTTCCCCCTGTGTAGGCTCAAACCCATGATTTTTCTATGCGGACTCTGATTGATGTTGTTGTCATCTAGTTCTTCGCATAAGCACGCATTTCTTTTCTTTGCAAAATTACTGGAGCTTTCTCAAGCAATGGGCTTTCTATGCCCCCCTGATTTGATATCTTCTTTTGATTCCTTACTTCACAGAGTGTTTGCTGTTCACTTTGATAAAGAATACAAGACAGGAAAGTGTGACATGATATGCTCATTGTTTAGATCATTTTTGTACTAGTTTTTAGTATGATTTTATGTGTGTTTTAGTTGATGTTTTGATTGATTTTTGTTTTAAGTTTGTTTAAAGTGTTGTTTTTATGTTTAGGTGCAAAAACACCCTTGGAAGATCAAAACCGGGCAAGAAAAGCATGAACCAAGCAAGACATGGCCAAGCCAAGCAAGACATGGCCATGTCCCTCAAAATTTCTTCAAGGCAGTAGCTGACACACCTAGAGACACGGCCAAGCCTCTGGCCGTGTCTCATTCAAAGGACAAATCAAAGAACAAACCAAAGAAAAGAAGGAAAATGAGCAACATAAGTGGACACACTCAGTGACACGGCCAAGCCTCTGGCCGTGTCACATGACACAGCCAGGCCAAGAATGGCTTGGCCGTGTCCCATTTCATGCCAAGAACAAAAGAGCAAAAAAAAAAAGAAGCAGAAACGGACACCATCAAGGGACACGACCAAGACACTAGCCGTGTCACATGACACGGCCGTGTCCTCTGGCCATGTCTCACCTTGTATCAAAGAGAGTGAGGGAAACGGCCAGGAGCTTGGCCGTGTCCCAAAGAAAAAAATCAAGAGACACGGCCAAGCTCCACATGGCTTGGCCATGTCACCTCTCACCACCAAAGAAAGAAAAGAAAGAAAGAAAGAGGTATAGTGAGGGACACGGCCAATGGACACGGCCGTGTCCCATGAAAAATCAAGAGACACGGCCAAGCCAACCTTGGCTTGGCCGTGTCACCTCATTGAAAGAGCAAAAAATTGCAAGAGACACGGCCAAGCTTGTCATGGCTTGGGCGTGTCCCACCTGAAAAGTCAAATTTCTTTGTACTAAGTGGGGAACAAGTGGGAGACAAAGACTTATTACTTGCCAAAAGAAATATTAAACAAAGAAATAGTGGGGGACAAAGGGAAATGGGATGAGTTGGAAGGCATGGGTGTTGATTTTTGAATGAATTAAAAGGGATTAAAGAGGAAAATGGAGGAGTTCTTGGCTTCTTGGAGCCAAATTTATGCAAAAACGTGGGAGAGGGAGAGAGTGACACTCTCCCTTGTCCCTTCACCTCCAAACCTCCATTTCCATCCTCTCCACCTTCTCCATCTTCCATTGATAAGATCTTTGAGGTTCTTTGGGATAAATTGGGTTACAAGTTCTCAAAGGTTGAAGAAGCTTCATTGAAGGGATTGGTGACTTGAGAAAGCTCCATTCCATCTTCCAAAGGCATATCCATTGAAGGTTGGTGACTTGAGAAAGCTCCATCCAAAGGTTTGGTGACTTGAGAAAGCTCCATTCCACATTGCAAAGGGAAATCAACCATTGAAGAGGGCTTGAGTTCTTCATCAAAAAATCAAGTGGAGCTAGGAGGAAGATTAGCAATCCTACTCTTGGCATCTTCACAAGGTGTTTTTCTATTCTCTCTTTTAATTCATTTCTATTGTTGTTGTTGTATTAAGAGATTGATATTGCAATGAACAATTTGTAATTGTTTTATATTGAGTTGAATGAATGTTATAAATTGATGATGTTGAGCTAAATACCCATGTTTAGGGCTTATAGTATATTTGGTTGAATGTCTTGATTTGATATTTACATTGGTGTTCCTTGTTGATTGGTTGATTGTATTGCATTAAATGCTAGGTTGATAGATTAGCTACCTATTGATCTTTGAATATTGGATGATGGACCAAGAGGTGAAATCCGATATCGGAACTATATAATCGACCACCCTATGAATGAATTAGAAATATAAGTTCTAGGGTTTATTAATTTGGTAATGTAAAAGAATTGGTCATTGTTAATTCATGAATGTGAGAACTAATGGATTGGTAATTGACTAATTAACCTTAAGGAACAAATTAATTACAAGGATATGTTAATGGATAATTGAGAATTAAGCTTTGATTGAATGGACCTATGACCCTAGGCACCTTCCCAAGAATCGATTTGATCTTGCACACCCATCACACAATTCAACCTACGCACGTTAATTTTAGGTTTAAATTAATCTTGCACATTTTATACAACAAACACTTCCACATTTAAATAATTGTCAATCAAGCTATTACGAACCACACCTTCTTGGGGAAACGACCTTGGGGCGATCACCTTTGCTACAGCTACCTCGTATACTTGCGAGTGACGCTTTGTAGTAGTACTTAATTCGAGCGCAACACTCATGTATGCATGATATGCATGAATAATACTTACAGTCGTTCCATCAACTCACAGACTGAGGTGATTAGCAGAAGTGCTCTCATTGGTTCCTTTTTGATGCTTGTTCAAGTCTTGCATTGGAATGATCGAAAGCTTTGCATTTGTGGCTTTTATCTTCAAGACGATGAAAACATGAGTGGTGCAGACCCTAAGCAGCAGAGTTAGGGATGCATCCATTTCCAACTATGCTTCAGCATGTCGGTTGATAGCTTCTTTATGACCTTGCCAATAATCATTCCCTTTACCCAATATGTCCTTTGGAGGTTCAACATACTTCCCTTAACTTGAAGGCTTTGTATGATAAAAACATTTTTTATTTGATTTTTTAAATTTTAATTTTGAAATCAAATGTTGGCTTTGCCAAATTAATGTCAATGTACCTCAAGACTTGATTTTCCAAATTAACATATCTATAACATGATAACCCTAGTTACCGTACTAAACTCGGGAATCATTCCTATTTAAGCAAGAACTGTTGCACTTCAGATAGGCACATACACATTACTTGGCCAAAGGTCTCATTTAAGTTTAAATATTGTCTATCTCATATGCATGCTTATCCAAACTATCTCCATTAATAGACTCTACCTACCAAGAGAGATCAACAGGTCTTTCATAGGCTTGAAACGGGGTCTATAAGGGACATGGGTTAAAGTGGAGGCCATTTTCAGATTGGAGCTGGTGTGACACAATGTACAAACCCTCACACTACAAATTTCTTGTTGGAACTTTAGATAGTTGGGAGCAATCTTTCTAGACTCCAAATTCCTTCTATCTTCTTGGCATTAATCTAGATCTTGATTAGGACAGTTTTTGCCCTTATAAAAAGTTTAAGACCCAAATCTGTTTCTTTTCTTCTTTTCCCTTTTTTCCTCTTTATTTTGCTTACTCTTCCCTTTTCTTTCTCTTTCCTTACTCTTCCCTTTCTTTTATCATTTTGTCCTTCTTTCTTGTAGGACTATCAAGTACAGAACTTTTAAGAACTGGATGGTCTTCCTCCTTTTTCTTTGATTTTTATTGAATCTTTGGTTGTGTTGGGACCAATTCAAGTCAATCCATAAATGGAAGCCTTTTGTTGTCTTAGGTAAAAGAGAACTCAGTTGGCTTTTTGAACCACCTTTTTAGATTTTATCTTTCTTCCTTTTCTTTTTTTACTTTTTTTTCTTTTGTTTTTCTTTTGTTTTCTTCCTTTTTCTCTTTGTTTTTTATTTTTTTAGCTTTAAAAATAGTTGTCTTGGTTTGTACTAACTTGGGCTTCCAATAATGGATAAGTGGAGTAACATAAATCTTCTTTAATAGGGATAAATCATTTGTTACTCTGATGTTGGTGTTGATATATTAGAGATATTAGGAAAACTTCAACTGCCCTTATGGTTTTGAGAACATCAACTATCTTCATGGTCTTGAGAACTTCAACTATCTTCATAGTCTTGAGAACTTCAACTATCTTCATGGTCTTGAAACTTCAACTATCCTCATGATCTTGACTAATCATTGCTTTCTTTGATCTTCTTGCCTACTCATCTTAGTAATCATAAGACTTGTTAAAAGTATCACAACAACTCAGGGTAGGTTATTGGGGTTTGTAAACCAATAAAAGGAAAGCTAAAATTTTATGAAGGCTCAA
Organism: Garcia nutans; assembly: GCA_947685225.1. Taxonomy (NCBI): domain Eukaryota; kingdom Viridiplantae; phylum Streptophyta; class Magnoliopsida; order Malpighiales; family Euphorbiaceae; genus Garcia; species Garcia nutans. Next base: position 11,994,986 of record CANTUV010000003.1, read on the forward strand.
AGGGACAACTAGGGATTGATATTTAATTGGGTGGATACTAGTTGTTGGCTAACCAAAAAATGCCTAGATCATTTCTCTCTTAAATAAATAGAGTTCAATTTCGCCTCAAAAGTTTGTCAAAGCATGTTCTAAGACTGACTAGGACCTAGACAAAGGTAATTACAGGAGCCCTCTCTAAGTAAGCATACACAACTCAATGCTATAGAGCCATTCCCTCACATAGTAAAGTCATTCAAGTCATGATGCATAAATATATTAATTCATGAATTATCAAGCTAGATTCCTCGTTGGTCAAGCACCAAAATGAATAAAGACCAACAAAAATTTTGATGAAAGTAATTTATTCAAATAACTTTAAATTTGAAAAACACAATAGTTCTAAAATATTAAATAAAGTAAGATTGAAAAGCAACATTCAAGATAAGGAAAGTTCATTGAGTTAGGCTTCTTTTCCTTTCACATCTTCAACATTCTCATCTTGAAAAGAGGATAAAACAAAATCTTCTTCCAATCCTTTTCCCACCATAAAGGTTGCTGGTGGTGGCACTCTTCCAAATTTAGGCGAAGGGTTGTCTTTGGTATTGGGCTTATCCGGCTCGGGTAGCTTGCCACTATCAATCAAATCTTGGATATCATGCCTTAATCGGGTACACCTATCAGTCTCATGTCCTTGAGTCTAATGAAATTGACAAAAAGCCTTAGTATCAAATTTTGGGGGTAATGGACTAGGTAAAGATCGAGGAGCCAATGGTTGTAACAACCCTTTCTTTTGTAGCTTATCAAAGACCCAAGACAAAAGGCTTCCCCAGATCTGAAAATTGCCTTCTATTTGCTTGACCGATTACATTAACATCAACTTCTTTTTGTGTGCTTTGATTGTTAGGCTGGTTGTTCCCTTTCTCATTCCTTCTTATTGAAAAGCGATTCTTCTCCCTTTCCCACTCTTCAATTTGTAGACCAGCTTGGAGAAGATCTTTGAAATCACGGATGAGTGTATGAGACATCCTCTAACAAAGATTAGGTAACACCCCTCTCACAATCATCCTTATTTGATCGGATTCATCGGGCCTCTTCTTGAGTAAAGCGGCCTTGTTTCTCCATCGCTTCACATAGTCCATAAAATTCTCATTTGGCCTTTGTCTAATGGACTCCACTTCAATTAAAGTAACTTCTAACTCAACATTATATCCGTATTGTTGGATGAAGGCTTTGTAAAGTAGATCCCAACTCTTTTGTGTTCCATCATCTAAGGTATTGAACCAATTTTGGACAACAGGGTCCAATGAGAGCATGAAGTACCTTAGGGTTTGAGCCTTAGTAGCTCGAGCAAACTGCATGGTGATGAGGATTTTCGGTGCCTTTGTACTTAGCAAAGGCAGGCATCTTGAATTTATAAGGGACCTCTTCATCTTGTTCAAATAGTTTGTCGATCTCAGACATCTCTTCGGTTTTCAACTTCTTCTCAAATTTCTTTTCTAAATCAGCAATCATCTTTTCAACATCGGATGTCTCGGTCTTTTCAATAGTTGCCTTCTCAACAGCCTTCGGTTCTTTCTTCTTTTCTTGAACCTCTTGGTAGTATTGAGCCTAATTATCATCATCAATGATCACCTTTTCATCATTAAAAGCTACTTCATCAATTTTAGCCTTCCCCTTGACTTTCTTGGTGCTAGCAGATGCTTCGGCATTGTGTCCTAAAATTGCAGCTAGTTGATTCTTTATGGTCTCAGCCATGGCCTCTTTTATTTCTTCCATCTTGGCGTTGAGGGCCTCATCCACCATTCTTTGGATTTGTTCGGGTTCCATTGTTTTTGGTGAGCAAGTGATTGAGTCTTTGCTAGACACTTCATCTTCGGCGTAAGTAGATTTGTCGTAAGCTTTTGAACTTTCGTAATCCAGGGCTGTGAGCTAGAGAGGATCAATGATATGAGATGCAAATGTATGCATGTATGCATGTATGCACAAACAATCAACAAAGAAAGATAATTAGGACGTTCCTTCCAACCTTATAACATCCACACACGAACGGCGATTCTCTTTTCCTAGGTATATGGTTAACAAATTACCAACATAGGGTATCTTGCTTTCGAATAATTCCCTCGGACGTTTCAACCAATAGTTATATTTTCAAAAATGGAAATGATAACTCCAATTAATTAGGTTTTAATCCATTCAACCAACTATAGTAGCTTTTATGCTATATTGGATTAAAACAAAATTAAGAGGTTTATTATAAATAGATTTCTCACTTGAAAAGAGTAACTAATGGTTCATGCCAAAAACAAGCCCATGGTTAATTTATTCTTAGTGTAAACTAAGCCCACAATTGATTTTTGGTATTTCATAATTGACCTAAATATGTTTGCAAGCTCTTTGTAAAAAATGGTTGGGTGAAAATAGTTTTGTTTCTAAGCCCATTGTAAAAGATTTTAGAAAAATGGATTTTGGGCTTAGTATTTGGGCCATGGGCCAAAAATTTTTTTGACTTGTTGTTATCTTTGGTCTTTTGGATTTTAAAGAAAAATTTATTTTGAGCTTACAATATACTTAGGTCAAAAAAGAACAAACCAAATAAACCATGATTTAGACTAAGATAAACTAACCATAGTCAAACATGCATTTGGGGTAAAACCTAAGGAAAGTAACTAGGCCAATTACATGAGGCTATGGTTACTGAAAAAACAAAGGCTTATGATTGGTTATGCCATGCTCGATCTCCATACCTTGAGTGAAAGTATGGTATCCCTTACATAACACAACACGGGTAACACGGGAGTCCTAACTCACACAACATGGGTAAGCTATTTCGCAGGCAGAAAATTTCTGCGTGTGAAATAGTACAGTGATTTCGCCCGCAGGAATTTCTTGCGGGCGAAATGGCCACGGGCCCGCACGATGATTTTTTCGCCGTCGATTTTTTCGACTCCGATTTTTATTTTTATTTTTATTTTTTTATTTTTATTTGTTTATTTCTATTTTTTATTAAAAAAAATTAGATACTAAAGCAAAATTTATTTAATAAAAATTATTTTGGACCAATTAGACAACAAAAATCATTTTAGACTAAATAAAACATATTGGACCGGATTGGGTAAAAAATTAAGGGTCTACAGATATATTAAGGGAACTTCAACTACCATTATGGTCTTGAGAAAAACATCAACTACCCTTATGGTCTTGAGAACTTCAACTATCTTCATAGTCTTGAGAACTTCAACTATCTTTATGATCTTGACTAATCATTGCTTTCTTTGATCTTCTTGCCACTTTATCTTAGTGATCATAAGACTTGTTAAAAGTATCACAAAAGCTCAGGGTAGATTATTGGGGTTATGTAAGCCAAGGTCCAATGAGAGCATAAAGTACCTTAGGGTTTGAGCCTTAGTAGCTCGGGCAAATAGCATGGCAGTAATATACTGCTTCACATGAAGATGAGGATTTTCGGTGCCATTGTACTTAGCAAAGGAAGGCATCTTGAATTTATAAGGGACCTCTTCATCTTGTTAAAATAGTTTGTCGATCTCAGACATCTCTTCGGTCTTTAGTTTCTTCTCAAATTTCTTTTCTAAATCAGCAATCATCTTTTCAACATCAGAAGTCTCGGTCTTTTCAATAGTTGGCTTCTCAACAACCTTTGGTTCTTTCTTCATCTCTTGATCACCAATCATCATCATCATCAATGATCACCTTTTCATCATCAAAAGCCACTTCACTAACTTTGGTCTTTCCTTTGTCCTTTGGTTTCTTAGTGCTAGCAGATGCCTCGACATGGTTCTCTAAGATTGCAGTCAACTAGTTCTTCATGGTCTCAGCTAGGGCCTCTTTGATTTTTTCCATCTTGGCATTGAGGGCCTCATCCACCATCCTTTGAATTTGTTCGGGCTCCATTGTTTTAGGTGAGCAAGTGATTGAGTCATTGCTAGATACTTCATCTCCGGCATAGGTCGGATTGTTGTAAGCTTTAGAACTATTATAATCCAGGGCTGTGAGCCAGAGAGGATCAATGATATAAAATGCAAATGTATGCACAAACAATCAACAAATAAGGATAAATAGGACATTCCTTACAACCTTATAACATCCACACACGAATGGCGAGTCTCTTTTCCTAGGTATATGGTTAACAAAATACCATCATGTGGTATCTTGTTTTCGAATAATTCCGTCGGACGTTTCAACCAATAGTTATATTTTTGAAAATGGAAATCAATCCATGATAATTCCCGTTAATTAGGTTTTAATCCATTCAACCAACTAAAGTAGCTTTTATGCTATATTGGATTAAAACTAAATTAAGAGGTTTATTATAGATAGATTTCTCACTTGAAAAAGGTAACTAATGGTTTATGCCAAAAACAAGCCCATGGTTAATTTGTTCTTAGTGTAAACTAGGCCCACAATTGATTTTTGGTATTTCATAATTGACCTAAATATTTTTGCAAGCTCTTTGTAAAAAATGGTTGGGTGAAAATAGTTTTGTTTCTAAGCCCATTGTAAAAGAGATTAGAAAAATGGATTTTGGGCTTAGTATTTGGGCCATGGGCCAAAGAATTTATTCATTTTATTTTTTAGAAAAGTCTTATGTCCAAAGACCATCTTGAATAGTTTTGGTCTTTTGGATTTTAAAGAAAAATTTATTTTGAGCTTACAATATACTTAGGTCATATTAGAAAAAGAACAAACCAAATAAGCCATGATTTAGACTAAGATAAACTAACCATAGTCAAACAACATGCATTTGGGGTAAAACCTAAAGAAAGTAACTAGGCCAATTACATGAGCTTTAGTCTTTGGGTAAAAAGGCTTAGGTTCCCATAGCAAGTATGTACCAAACGGTATGAGGCTATGAGTGGTTATGCCATGCTCGATCTCCATACCTTGAGTGAAAGTATAGTATCCCTCACATAACACAACACGGGTAACACGGGAGTCCTAACTCACACACACGATGCAATCTAAAATGATGCAATGGATAATATCATTATAAGAAAGAATAGAATAATATAAAGACCAACGGAATCAACTTCTCTTATCCCCAGTGGAGTCGCCACTGTGAGTGGGGATTTTCGCCCCCACTCCCGGTCGAATGGTTCTTGCGACTTCGACACTGTTTAGGCTCGGGGCCTTAAAGAATATGGACCTATGTCAGGAGAAAATGGAGTCGCCACCCGGACGGGCCGGGAAAAAGAAAGGGATGGATGATTGGATTCCTAAGGAATCCCCAACCCCCTAATGGGTTCAGAAAGTTGGGTACGTGTGGGGAAGGTGAGAAGGCCCAGCACCCCCACAATACTCGGTTCATTGGAACCGACCTCCTTTACAGGTCTTAATATTATAATATTCTTAAATATAACAATATTATCCATATTACACACAATAATTAAAATAAAGCATCATTATATTAAAATCAAAGCAATGTACAAATAAAGCAAATAAATGGACACCCATCCAAGGATGGAAACATGTCCTTTCATCGCATGCCTAAATAGGACACCCACCGAAAGGTGGAAACATGCCCTTTACATGGGTTCTAAAATAGAAAAGCAAATTAAATTACATGATGTTTAACTAATGAGGTACCTACCAAGTGGAAACATACCTCTTAGAACTTTTGGAAATCTAAATAAATTGATAAAAGTAAATAACCATTCATCATAAATAAATCATTCATCAAAACTATTAATCAAAATATAAAATAAACATCCATCCATGATAAATTAAATAAATCAAGTATTGAAATTAAATAAATTAAAGCATAAGAGATAAATCAAAGCATAATCAAGTATAGAATTAAATAAAGCAAATAAAAGTCCAATTATAGCTACTGTGACTTTTTATGGGATTAAAATAAATTAGGATTTTATGTTTTAAAAGGTTGGTAAAACTCTTTGATTAACTAAATTAATATTTGAATGGTGAAATCATGAAACTAGGGTTTTAGACATTTTAAAATACTTTTGGTTCATGGTTTTAAATGGTGATTTCAAGCTACAGTGTAAATTAATAGTATTTGTGTTTTTAAGGTTTTTAATGTTTTAAAGGATTAGGGCTTAGAAAAAATTAGGGTTTAAAGTTTTAAAGCAGTTAGAGTTTAATATTTTAGGTTTAGAAGTTGAATTAGGGTTTTAGTGTTTTAGAATTAGGGTCTCGGTGATGAATTTGAATTTAGGATTTGGAAATCAATTTGATAATTTTATGAAGTTTTATGAATTTAAACAAACGGATTAAAGTTTTTATAAATAGAAAAGATGTTTTTTAAGGTTTTTTGAATGAAATAGAACCTAGTTTAAAATTTTGAAAGAAACAGAATAAAATTTTGGTTTTGTTGAAAAAGATGTTTAATTAGAGTTTTGAGATTTTTAAGAAGAAAAAATAACAATTTTAAGTCTTTTTGGAAAATAAAGTAACGTTTTAGTGTTTTTAACTTTGGGAAAAACTAAATTAAAGTTCTAAGGTTTTTGATTTGAAAAATAAAATTTCATAGATTATGCTACTGTAAAAAAATAAAACAAAAATTAAAATCTCGTACCTCCATTTGTTGATTCTCCAAAACTAATTCTTCTTGGATGAACAAGAACAAAGACAATTGCTGCTTTTGAGTTGCTTAAATCGGGTCCTTATTGTTCCAGGAAAAAAGTTGAATTAAATTGCTTCTTTTCCTTCCTTGATTTGGTTTCAAATTTTCAAGTCTACTGCCAATTTTCGGGTCTCTCTAAATTAATTGCCTTTGGTCCTTATTTATAATGGTTTGATGTGGTTTATTCCTAATTAGTTAAGGCAAGTAATATTAATAAAAAAAAGAGACCGAAACCTAAAACCTAATTTAATTAGGTTTCGAAAAATTTGCGTCGTAAAAATTACGCTGCCGAAAAAATTGCCGCAGGAAAAAATACTCTGGCAAAAAAAAATGCCTCAGAAAACTGCGGCAGTGGGCGGGCTGGGGCGTCGCCCGCAGGAAATTCTTGGGGCAAAATGCCCACGGGCCCGCACGACAATTTTTTTTGTTTCAGATTTTTTGACTCTGATTTTTATTTTTATTTTTATTTTTTTGACTTTTATTTGTTTATTTTTATTTTTTATTAATAAAAATTAGATACTAATACAAAAATTATTTAACAAAAATTATTTTGGACCAATTAGACAACAAAAATCATTTTGGACTAAATAAAACATATTGGACCAAATTGGGTCAAAAATTAAGGGTCTACAGTGATGTATTGCAATGACCACCTCCTTATGGCTCTTCTCTCTTTCTTTGTTGCCCCCGGCGGTATTCTCTTTCCTCCAAAAATTGCCTTATAGTATCATACCACGCATCATGGTATGTATCAACTTCCATAATTGTCTCATATTCATAGCAAGGAGTTGATGAACTAGTCAAGATTAGAGGCTTAAGGAATAGGCTGTTAGGATTTTCCCATACCGAAGCTAATGTGGCCAGGGCATTAGCCATCTAATTTTCTTCTCTTGACAGGTGTATGAACCTACACTCCTTAAAATTCTTCTTCATCATGGTCAAATAACGGTAGTATGGTTTTAATTTTCCCTCTTTCAACTCCCACTCTCCATTTACTTTGGATACTACTAGTAATGAATCGCCATAAACTTCCACCTTATCCACCTTCATAATCATTAGGTTTTCCAAACTGAAAATACAAGCTTCGTACTCCATCATATTATTGGTTGCCCTAAATTTCAATTTTTTTGCTAAGGGGATGAGTTCCCCTTCGGGCGATTCTAGTATAACTCCCAAACCTGCTCCTTTCCTATTTACTGCTCTATCAAAATACATTTTCCACCCTTATACGTCAATTGCTTCTAAATGTTCATCTGGAAATTCCAAGATTACCTCTTCACTTTCTGGTAATGGTTGTTGAGCCAGGAATTCTGCCACCGCTCTACCTTTGATTGTTTTTCTGGTTACATACTCAATCTCAAATTTCTCTAATATTATCAACCATCAACCATATTTCCCAATTAAAGAGGGTGTCTCCCTTAAGCACTTCATTGGATCCAACCTGGAAATTGCTTGCACACTATATGATTGAAAGTAATGCTGCAACTTCTTAGAAGACCAAACCATGGCTGTACATGGCTTTTCAATGATACTATACTTAATTTCATAAGGTAGGAGCTTTCTACTCAAATAGTAAAAGGCATGCTCAATCCCCGACTCATCTGCTTGGGCTAGCATGGCTCCTATCGACTCTTCTTCTACTGCTAAGTATAGTAATAGAGGTTTGCCGGGTTTAGGTGGTTTCAAAACAGGTGGATTCAACAAATACTCCTTTATTCGATCAAAGGCCTTTTGACATTCTTCATTCCATACGACCGGCTGATTCTTTCTAAGCAACTTAAAGATAGGCTCACAGATTGTTGTGAGCTTTGCTATAAATATGCTAATGTATTGCAGTTTACCAATGAATCCCCGAACTTCTCTCTCCGTCTTTGGGGTTGGCATATCCCTGATTGCTTTGACTTTGTCAGGATCTATCTCAATACCATTCGGACCAATTACATGTCCCAATAATTTGCCTGAAGTAACACCGAATACACACTTCCTCGGGTTTAATCTTAACTTATATTTTAAAGCTCTATCAAAGAATAATTCTAAATTCTGGAAGTGTTGCTCCCTTGTATCCGACTTCACCATCATATCATCAACATATACTTCAACTTCTTTGTGCATCATGTCATGAAATAGTGTGGTGGCCATCCTTTGGTAGGTTGCTCTAGCATTCTTTAAGCCGAAAGGCATCACCCTATAACAAAATATACCCCATGTAGTAATGAAGGCAGTTTTGGCTTTATCCTCTTGGACCATTAACACTTGATTGTATCCGGAAAATCCATCTACAAATGAGTGTAGCACACTAGAGGCTGCACTATCAATGAGTACATCTATATGAGGTAAAGGAAAATCATCCTTAGGGGAAGCCTTGTTTAGATCTCTATAGTCCACACAGACCCTTATCCTTCCATCTTTCTTTGGCACAGGTACTATGTTGGCTAGCCAATCTGGGTATTCTATCACTTCAAGGAACTTCACTTGTATTTGTTTGGTGACCTCTTCTTTAACCAATTCAGCCCACTCAGGTCTTAATCGCCTAAGCTTTTGTTTGACAAGCTTAATGTAAGTGTGAGTAGGAATGTGATGCTCGGCTATGTCTCGATCTATCCCCGGCATATCTTCATAAGACCAAGCAAACACTTCTTCATATTTTTTGAATATTTTTTCAAATCTCTTTCTCTCATCAGGAGTAAGGTCGGATGCTATGCTAATGTTTTTAGGATTTTCAGCTGTTCCCAAATTTAATGATTGTGCGTTAATAGAATTAATATTAAAGATGCTCATGTAACTGCTATTTGAATGTATACAACCATCAGGAGAAACATCACACAAGTAAGCAAAATCAGACTTTATTGCATCCATTTTTGAAAAGAAAACATCATCATCCTCATACAAAGTAGACAAATTAAAATCAAAATCAAAATCATTGTTCTCAGAATCATAAAGTAGGATGTATTCAAACTTTTCTTCAACCAGGGCAGAAATCTCTTCTGAAGTCTTCTCAGCTTTTAGGGCAGCTTCATTCTTCTCTTTTGGATTGGATTCTTTGTTGGTTGACAAGGTGAGCTCTTTCTTCACTTACTCCACTAGCTCAACAACATCTACAAAAATTTCAAAACCTGGGATTAACTTACCCATGAACATGATTGGCTCAGGCCTTCCTTGGAGTGGTCCCATATCTGGAGCTTTGACAAAGATCTCTTGGAGTGGTGGGAAGCTCATCTTCTTACTCTTCTTTGGCTGGACATCATTGTCTTCATCATATCCCAACCCTTTCTTGGAAGTTTGAATTCTAAAATCTGGTAACTTTGTTAAACTGGCCTTACCCTTTCCAAGAACAGCTCCGGGAAGGTAGTTCATGTTCCTCATCATATTTAAGACTTTGGAGTCCACTACTTCATCATCAGAAATTGCAGCCACTTGAAAACCATTGAGAGGCCTCTGAGCGTTAACAATCTCATTATCTTCAGCTTCAATGACCATTGTCTCGTTTCCGTTGGGGAATTTGATCTTTTGATGAAGGGTGGAAGGAACTCCACCAAGAGGGTGAAACCATGGTCATCCCAAGAGTAAGGCAAAGGTAACCGGTATGTCTAAAACAACAAATTCAACAATAGATTCAATTGGCCCAACCTTGACGGCCGCTTTGAAAGTCCCTTCGACATGCCTCTTAGTGTTGTCATAAGCATGAATTGTCACCTCAGTTGGGTTTAGATTTCTTGTTGACATAGCTAGCTTTGGCAATATCTTAAGTGGACAAACATTTATGGTGGACCCATCATCAACCATTACACGTGGAGTCCTCTTCCCCTTGACTTCTATTTTGATAAAGAGAGGGCGGATCTGGTCTCTCCCCTCCTCCGGTAAGTCCACATTTGAAAAAGAAACTTCACTCTTTTCATTACTTCCGCAATTTTTATGAAGTTGATCAACTCCTTCGATGTTGTGGAGGTAGAAATTGGCATGCTTGCTAAGGCTTTGGCCATAGTTTCTCGGTGCTTTTTAGAAGTAGCTAACAAGTCCCAAATGCTAACACTTGCTTGGGTTCTTTTCAATTGCTTAAGCACATCATCATGTTCTTCTATTTTGACTTCCTTACCCTTATTAGTTTCTATCTCCTTAGGTGGTGGCCTTGTGTAAGGCTTACCGGATCTAGTATTCATCACCTCATCTTCTTCGGGCTCAGACCAAGTCCACTCCTCCTTCTTGGGTACAATATCATCATCACTATCACTTGAATCCCAAAACCCGTTGACAACACAAATTGCTACTTCTCCACCCATCATAGCTTGTTCGCATGCCTCTTCTTCTTTGGTTGCTTCTCCACCCACATCTTGAAAAGAAGACATGACAAAGGCCTCATGCAAACCTCCTCCAATCATGAAGGTTACAGGTGGTGGTACCCTATTGAATTTTGGTAATAGGTTGTCTTTGGTGTTTGGCTTATCTCATATCTCAACCTCACACATCTATCCGTGTCATGTCCTTGTATTTGGTGAAATTGACAAAATGCTTTGGTGTCAAAGTTAAGTGGGAGAGGGTTAGGCAAAGGACGAGGATTTAAGGGTTGTAGCAATCCTTTTCTTTGAAGCTTGTTGAGAACCTAAGACATTAGTTTTCCCAATTTCAAAAATTGTCTCCTTGTTCCTTGGTTAGTAGCATTAACACCGACGGCCTTTTATATGCTTTGGCTACCAGGTTGATAGCTCCCTTTCTCGTTCCTTTTTGTTGCAAATCGGCTCTTCTCCCTTTCCCATTCTTCAATTTGCAAACCAGCTTGGAGAAGATCTTTGAAATCACGGATGAGTGTATGAGACATCCTCTCACGAAGATTAGGCAACACCCCTCTCATAATCATCCTTATTTGATCGGATTCATCGGGCCTCTTGTTTCTCCATCTCTTGACATAATCTACAAAATTCTCATTCAGCCTTTGCCTAATGGACTCCACTTCCATCAAGGTAACTTCCAACTCAACATTATATCCATATTGTTGGATGAAGGCTTTGTAAAGTAGATCACAACTCTTTTGTGTTCCATCATCTAAAGTATTGAACCAGTTTTGGACAACAGGGTCCAATGAGAGCATAAAGTACCTTAAGGTTTGAGCCTTGTTGCGCTCTAATTAACTCTACCACAAAGCGTCACTCGCAAGTATACGAGGTAGTTGTAGCAAAGGTGATCGCCCCAAGGTCGTTTCTCAAGGAAGCTAGAATAGCTAATTGATTATCAGATTATAGATAAGAAGTAATGAATAAATTTAAATCACTAACAACTAATGAAGAAGATTGATTGAAGTTTATAACAAATAAAAGTAAACTGGACTTATGTATTGATTCACTTAATAGAATGGTCTAGGGTTTGCACTTCTCTACTACTTATATGTATGAATGGTTATTCATCTTAACTAATTTAATTTCAAAGATTAAACCTCAAGCAACTTAATTAATCGAATCAAGGAAATAAGCTCTCACATTCAAACCTTTCTCAAATAATCTTGTTACAATTGAAATAATCTTTTCCTAGGTTATATCTCTAATTCACCTAAGTCCTTAATTGAATTGTTCCAGCATTAGACTTCATCTCTCAATCCATCATCTAATACCTAAAACACATAATTGGTGGCCAATCAATTATATATTAACAATAATCCATTCAATCAAGGCTGAAGAAATAATTAAGTTAAGAGTAATAACCAATTCATACAATCATAGCAGATCCATACAAACCCTAGACTAGATCAAATTAGTTCATAATGCTATCAAACATACTCATCTCATTAAAATTCAAAGAAATCAATTTAGACATGATAATATTCTTAAATACAATTCCAATGAAATTAAAGAGATAAAGTTCGAGAACAAAACCAAATTACAAACTTCTTAGCTCTTGAAGAATCTCTTGTTCAGAAATTGCTCGAAGAATGTATCAATGGATAGAACAAATATAATCTAAGCTAGTTTCATCAAAGTGTAATCAAAAGATCAAAGAAAACATGATATCAAAACCGTAATGTTCTTTGACGGCTAAAACAAAACTCAAACTCGCCACAACCACTCTCAAAACCCTAACTTTAATATTTATACAAAACCTTCGCTCCAAAAATCGCATCTTCATTAATCCATGAGGGACACGGCTAGGCTCAAGTGAACTTGGCCGTGTCTGAGGTTCTTGGAGGGACACGGCCAAAAGCTTGGCCGTGTCCCCTGAAGGTGTCATCTACTGCTTGATTTTCATCTTTCTTTACTTTGGACTTGAGTGTGACATGGCCAAGCCAAAACAACTTGGCCGTGTTGGACAATTTTGGAGGGACACGGCCACAAGCGGCCGTGTCCCTTGCATGTGTTCGCTCCTGTGTGATTTTCTTCTTTGGAGTGGTGAGTGACACGGCCAGTTTGGAGGAAGCTTGGCCGTGTCCCTTGAGTGTGTCACCTTCTGTGTATTGGTCTTGTTCCTTAGCTTGGTATGGGACACGGCCACAAGCTTGGCCGTGTCCTCTGCATGTGTCAGCTACTGTCATTATTTTCTTCCTCTTGGTTCCTTGGTCTTTCCTTCCTCTCTTGATCCTTGGTATGGTTCCTTGCATATTAACCTAACACAAACACTTGAAACACACTTTAAACAAGAATCAAATAAACATAAACTAACAACACACAAACACACACTAAAAAAACTAAGACAAAAATGACATAAACACTCAAATAAATTAAAAATACCAAAATTAATGAAAACACTAAATAAACATATTAAAACTAACAAAATACCTAAAGAAAACAATAATTATCATAATGAATAAGAAACAATACTATGACAAAAACTAATAAAACAAGCCTTAGTAGCTCGGGCAGACTGCATGGCAGTGATACACTGCTTCACAAGGAGATGAGGATTTCCAGTGCCATTGTACATTGCAAAGGATGGCATCTTGAACTTGTATGGAACTTCTTCATCTTGTTCAAATAGTTTGTCGATCTCGGACATCTCTTCGGTTTTCAGCTTCTTCTCAAATTTAGCAATCATTTTTTCAACATCGGATGTCTCAGTCTTTTCAATAGTTGCCTTCTCAACAACCTTTAGTTCTTTCTTCTTTTCTTGAATATCTTGGTAGTATTGAGCCCAATCATCATCATCATCAATGATCACCTTTTCATCATCAAAAACCACTTCACTAACTTTGGTCTTCCCTTTGTCCTTTGGTTTCTTAGTGCTAGCAGACGCCTCGACATGGTTCTCTAAGATTGTAGTCAACTGGTTCTTCATGGTCTCAGCTAGGGCCTCTTTGATTTCTTCCATCTTGGCATTGAGGGACTCATTCATCATCCTTTGAATTTTTTTGGGCTCCAATGTTTTAGGTGAGCAAGTGATTGAGTCGTTGCTAGATACTTCATCTCCGACGTAGGTCGGATTATTGTAAGCTTTAGAACTATCATAATCCAGGGCTATGAGCCAGAGAGGATCAATGATATGAGATGCAAATGTATGCATGTATGCACAAACAATCAACAAATAAGGATAAATAGGACGTTCCTTAACATCTACTCACGAATGGCGAGTCCCTTTCCCTAGGTATATGGTTAACAAAATACCAACATGAGGCATCTTGCTTTCGAATGATTCCCTCGGACGTTTCAACCAATAGTTATATTTTCGAAAATGGGAATCAATCCATGATAATTCCTATTAATTAGGTTTTAATCCATTCAACCAACTATAATAGCTTTTATGCTATATTGGATTAAAACTAAATTAAGAGGTTTATTATAGATAGATTTCTCACTTGAAAAAGTAACTAATGATTCATGCCAAAAAATAAGCCCACGGTTAATTTATTCCTAGTGTAAACTAGGCCCACAATTGATTTTTGGTATTTCATAATTGACCTAAATATTTTGCAAGCTCTTTGTAAGAAAATGTAGAATAAAAGTAATTTTATTTCTAAGCCCATTGTAAAAAGATTTTAGAAAAATGGATTTTTTGCTTAGTATTTGGGCCATGGGCCAAAGAATTTTTGATTTGTTTTTAGAAAAGTCTTATGTCCAAAGACCATTTTGAAAAATTTTGAAAATAGTTTTGGTCTTTTGGATTTTAAAGAAAAATTTATTTTGAGCTTACAATATACTTAGGTCATATTAGAAAAAAAAACAAACCATATAAGCCATGATTTAAGCCAAGATGAATTAACTATAGTCAAACAAACATGCATTTAGGGTAAAACCTAAGGAAAGTAACTAAGGCCAATTACATGAGCTTTAGTCTTTGGGTAAAAAGGCTTAGGTTCCCATAGCAAGTATATACCAAATGGTACGAGGCTATGAGTGGTTATGCCATGCTCGATCTCCATACCTTGAGTGAAAGTATGGTATCCCTTACATAACACAACACGGGTAACACGGGCGTCCTAACTCACGCACACGATGCAATCTAAGATGATGCAATGGATAATATCATTATAAGAAAGAATATAATAATATAAAGACCAACGAAATCAACTTCTCTTGTCCCCAGTGGAGTCGCCACTGTGAACGGGGATTTTTGCCCCCACTCCCGGTGGAATGGTTCTTGCAACTTTGGCACTGTTTAGGCTCGGGGCCTTAGAGAACACGGACCTAAGTCTAGAGAAAATGGAGTCGCCACCCGGACGAGCCGGGAAAAAGAAAGGGGTGGATGACTCGATTCCCAAGGAATCCCCAAACCCCTAATGGGTTCGGAAAGTTGGGTTCATGTGGGAAAGGTGAGAAATGGCCTAGCACCCCCACAATGCCTGGTTCATTGGAACCGGCCTCCTTTAGAGGTCTTAATATTATAAAATTATTAAATATAACAACATTATCCATATTACACACAGTAATTAAAAGAAAGCATCATTATATTAAAATCAAAGCAATGTCCAAACAAAGCAAATAAATGGACACCCATCCAAGGATGGAAACATGTCCTTACATCACATGCCTAAATTGGACACCCACCGAAAGGTAGAAACATGACCTTTACATTGGTTTTAAACATGCCCTTTACATTGATATTTAACTAATGAGGTACCCACCAAGTGGAAACATACCTCTTACAACTTTTGGAAATCTAAATTAATTGTAAAAAGTAAATAATCATTCATCATAAATAAATCATTCATCAAAGGTATTAAATATCAATAGAAAGTAAACATCCATCCATGATAAATAAAATAAACCAAGCATTGAACTTACATAAATTAAAGCATATAAAATAAATCAAAACATAATCAAATATGGAATTGAATAAAGCAAATAAAAGTCCAATTATAGCTACTGTGACTTTTTATGGAATTAAAATAGATTAGGGTTTTATGTTTTAAAAGGTTGGTAAGACTCTTTGATTAACTAAATTAATATTTGAATGGTGAAATCATGAAACTAGGATTTTAGACACTTTAAAATACTTTTGATTCATGGTTTTAAATGGTGATTTCAAGCTACTGTGTAAAATTTAAAGTATTTATGTTTTATGATTTTTAATGTTTTAAAGGATTAGGGCATTGAAAAAATTAAGGTTTAAGGTTTTAAAGGAGTTAAAGTTTACTATTTTAAATTTGGAATTTGAATTAGGGTTTTAGGATTTAAAATTAGGGTCACAGGTGGTGAATTAGCTTTTAGAATTTGGAAATCAATTTGATAATTTTATGAAGTTTTATGAATTTAAATAAATGGATTAAAGTTTTTATAAATAGAAAAGATGTTTTTTAAGGCTTTTTGAATGAAATAGAACCTAGTTTAAAATTTTGAAAGAAACAGAATCAAATTTTGTTTTTGTTAAAAATATGTTTAATTAAGGTTTTAAGATTTTGAATTGATAAAAATAACAATTTTAAGTCTTTTTGGAAAATAAAGTAATGTATTAGTGTTTTTAATTTTGGAAAAACTAAATTAAAGTTCTAAGGTTTTTGATTTAAAAAACAAAATTTCATAGTTTATGCTACTGTGAAAAAATTAAAATAAAAAGAATTTAACATACCTCCTTTTGTTGATTCTCCAAAAATAATTCTTCTTGGATGAACAAGAACAAAGATAGTTGCTGCTTTTGAATTGCTTAAATCGTGTCCCTGCTATTCCAGAAAAAAAGAAATTGAATTGCTCCTTTTCCTTTACAGATTTGGTTTCAAATTTTCAAGCTTCTGTTGGATTTTCGGCCTCCCAATTTCATTGCCTTTGGTCCTTATTTATAGTGGTTTGATATGGTTTTTTCCTAATTAGTCACGGCAAGTAATATTAATTAAAAAAAGAAACTGAAACCTAATTGAATTAGGTTTCGAAAAATTTGCGTCGGAAAAATTGCACTGCATAAAAAATTACCGCAGGAAAGAATGCGCTTGCGAAAAAAATCTACCATAGGAAATTACGGCAGTGGGCGGACTGCGGGCGACCATTTCGCCCACAGAAAATTCCTGCGGGTGAAATGCCCACGCGACAATGTTTTTGTCGCCGATTTTTTCGACGCTAATTTTTATTTTTATTTTTATTTTTTGACTTTTATTTGTCTATTTTTATTTTTTATTAATAAAAATTAAATACTAAAGCAAAAATTATTTTGGACCAATTAGACAACAAAAATTATTTTAGACTAAATAAAACATATTGGACCGGACTGGGTAAAAAATTAAGGGTCTACACCCGATAGTCCAAAATAATTTTTGTGGTATATTATTTATTTTAATAATATTTAATAGTTATTTTTAATAAATATAAAAAATATAAAAAATGAAAAAGCCCATTTCGCCACAGTTAGGGTTGCCCAGTTTTGCGATGAACTGGCTTGCCCAGTTTTGCGATGAGCTGGCTTACCCAGCTAGCCCGTCGCGCGAGTAACCCGCAGCAATTTTTGCCAGCATAGCCCGCGGGTCCGACAGCCCGCGCGCTGCCTATATTTTGACCAAACCTTGTTTGATCCAGTTTTGTAGTTTTTCCTAAATAGATAGTATTTCCTTATTAAAATAGGATTAGGACTTTATTTTTTCTATAAATACCACATTAAAACACGAAGAAAGGGGGACGAGAAAAAAAAGAGAGAAAACCCTAAGAGAAGAAAAAAAAGAAAAAGAAGAGGACGAGAAAAGAGAGACGAAAAACCCTAGAGGAAGAAGAGGGTGGCGATTAGATTTAGAGGGGTTGGCAATTAGAATTAGAATGGTAAAAACTGCAATGCAGAAAACAACAAAAATAAATTATCAACAATAGAGGAGTAAACAACTAACATTCATCAACCAACAAAGGCAGTGACCATCATCTTTGATCTTTGCTCAGCTAGAAATAAATATTGATGCAGGCAGTAGCTTGGAGTCAATAAACAATTCGGTGGAACCTTCAACACAGGTTTTTTGTCTTAATCTTGATTTTGTTTAAACATTCAATTGTTATGTCATTTTTGTTCTTACTAGTTTTTGTTTATTTATTTTTGTTATCACTTTGATTCAATAGTCTAAATTGATAAACCCTATGTATGTATTTTGTTCATTATTATTTCATCCAATAGCTCAAAAATCTAAAGAATTCCAAAAGCTACAAACTATCTTCTTAATTCTCTAAACCCTAATTTTCTTTATAGTTTCTAAAAACATTAATCTTAATTGTTTCTATAAAACTCTAAACTATTTTCTTAAATCATAAGATCGAATATGTTTTCCAAAATATATAAAACCCTAAACTATCTTATTAATTGTCAAAACCCTAACCCCAGTGTCTTAATTCCTTAATTTTCCTAAACCCTAATTTTCTTAAAACCCAATCCAGTAAACCCTAGTTTTCCTAAACCCTAATTCTTAAAACATCAAAACTTTATGACAAGTTCATCAACACCCTAAAGCCCTAATCTGATGAACCTAAAACCCAATCTAGTAAATCTAAATCCCAATTCTTAACTCAGTAACCATAATCCAGTGAATTTAAAACCCAATATTTTAAAATTATAAACCTTAATGTCTTAAGGTTCCAAAACTCTAATTTCACGATGTTAGCCCTAAACCCTATTTGATTAACTAAAAACGTTACAATTTTCTTAAATTTATAAAACCCTAATCCATTCCATTTTTTCAAAAATCCTCACAGTAGCCTAAATAATAATAATAATAATTCCAAAAATCCCAAAAGCATAAAAGGTAATTAAAGAACCCTAAATTGAGACATAAACCTAAATTTGGATCTTTATTTTCTTTATTAAATTTTAAATTTGATTATAGAGTTTATTATATATTTTGATGGTTGATTTATTTAATTTCAATGCTTGATTTATTTAATTTATCATGGATGGATATTTTTCTTCATTATTATGATTATTATTTGTTTGTTTTGGTTTTAAAATTGTAAGAGGTATATTTCCACTTTGTGGTTACCTCATTCGTTAAATTTTATATAATTTAAATTGTTCTTATATTTTGGGACCAATGTAAAGGACATGTTTCCACCTTTTGGTTGGTGTCCTATTTAGTTTTAGACCTGCAATGATGTAAGGACATGTTTCCATTCTCGGATGGGTGTCCATTTAATTGTTTTGTTTGGACATTGCTTTGATTTTAATATAATGATGCTTTATTTTAATTATTGCATGTAGTGTGGATAATATTGTTATATTTAAGAATTTATAATATTAAGACCTGTAAAGGAGGCCGGTTCTAATGAACCGGCCGTTGTGGGGGTGCTGGGCCATTTCTCACCTTCCCCACACGCACCCAACTTTCAGAACCCATTAGGGGGTTGGGAATTCCTTAGGAAATGAGTCATCCACCCCTTTCTTTTTCCCGGCCCATCCGGGTGGCGACTCCATTTTCTCTAGGCTTAGGCTCGTGTTCTCTAAGGCCCTAAGCCTAAATAGTGTCGAAGTCACAAGAACCATTCCACATGGAGTGGGGACAAAAATCCCCACTCACAGAAGGGTAGAGTCATTGCTTACGCCTCTCGACAGTTGAAGCCACATGAGTTGAATTACACGATGCATGATTTGGAATTTGCAACCATAGTTTTTACCTTGATGATTTGGCGACATTACTTGTATGGGAAAAGTGTTTCATTTATACGAATCACAAGAGTTTGAAATACCTGGGTGTTTAGAGAGAGCTGAATCTTCGACAAAGACGGTGGTTAGAGTTGATTAAAGACTATGACTATTTGATTGATTATCATCTTGGCAAGGCAAATGTTGTAGCTGATGCCTCGAGTCGAAAGTCTTTGGCAAGTTTAACTGCTTATTGGCTTTCGTTTCTTGTTGAGTTGAGAGCATTGCATGATAGATTTGAGACTTGTGATAATGGTGCTTTGATGGCTCAATTGCAGTTGAGTCTAGTCTTGTTAGATCATATTAAGGAGGCTCAGTTAGCAAATGAGAGAATTCAAAAAATTGTGTTGGTTTGTCAGAAGGGGAGAGTCGAGACTTTTTTGTGATGGATGATGGCAGTCTATGATACAGAGATAGGTTGTGTATTCCTGATGATGCAGAATTGAAAAGGATGATATTATCAGTCACTTTATGCTATGCACCCTGGGAGTACCAAGATGTATTAGGACTTGAAGTGACATTATTAGTGGTCAGGTATGAAGAGGGACATAGCAGAGTTTGTATCTAGATGTCTCACTTACCAGAGAGTGAAGGCTGAGCACTAGGTTCCTTCATGGTTGCTCCAACCTTTATTAGTGCCCGAGTGGAAATGGGAGTGAGTGACAATGGATTTTGTGACTAGACTGCCTTTGACCCAAAAGAAAATGAGTTGTATCATTGATTTTACTGGGAATTGGAATAGATTTTTGCCACTAATTGAGTTTGCTTATATCATCAGTCATCAATCCAGTAATGGAATGGCTCCTTATGAGGCCTTGTATGGCAGGAGATGTATGACACCTTTGTGTTGGGATGAGGTTGGAGAAGGTAAACTGGTCGGTCCTTATTTAATTTAGGAAACAGAAGAGAAAGTGAAGGTGATTCGAGGTTGTTTGAAAACAGCTTCAAACTGATAGAAACCCTATTCAAATTTGAAGAGAAGAGACATAGAGTTCAGTGTGGGAGATAAAGTGTTTTTAAAGGTATCTCCATGGAAGAAGATTCTGAGGTTCGGTCAAAAAGGGAAGTTGAGTCCTCGTTTCATAGGACCATATGAGGTGTTGGAGAGAGTTGTTCCAGTGGCTTATAGACTAGCTTTGCCGCCTAAGTTGGATAGAATTCATAATGTCTTCCATGTCTCGGTGCTTCAGAGATACAGGTCTGACCCATCTCATATCCTATTAGCAGAGTCTATTGAGGTGAGTCCAGATCTGACTTACGAGGAAGAACCTGTGGCGATTTTGGCATGAGAGGTTAAAAAATTAAGGAATAAGAGGGTATCACTTGTGAAAGTCCTTTGGAGAAATCATGCCACTGAGGAGGCGACATGGGAGAGTGAGCAGACAATGTAGAGTTAGTTTCCCCAATTGCTCCAGACTTGAGAGCAGGTAATTTCAAGAATGAAATTTGTTTTAGGAGGAGAGAATTATGACATCCCAATTTTTTTTTTTTGAAAATTTATAATTTTTGAAAATTTGATGAAATATATTATAATTAAATTGGATAAATTAAATTAATGGTTTTAAATGAAAATTGAAGGGATTTTAAATGAAAAAGTGGAATATATATGTGATATATATATAAAAATATATATAACATATAAAAGTCAACACTTTTTAAAAGAAAAGTCAAAGTCCAATGGCATCTTTATAAATAAATTTTAGAAATTAAAAATTTATAAAATAATTCAAAAATAAATTATTTTTGAATGGATAATGGATTTTTAGTCTTTTAATTTCTTTAACAATTAATTAAATAATTAATTATTAAATTATTACAATATATATATATATATGGTTATAATTAAAAGATTAAAGGAAAGAGAAAATTTATTTTTAAACTTCTTCTTCTTCTTCTTCTCTCATGGCTGACCACCATGGATGTTCAAGACCAAGGATTATGATCTTCCAAGCTTCCAAGAATTGAAGGATTTCAAATATTCAAAAAAAAATTTTAGAGATTTCCACTTGAAAAAGTAAGTTCTTTAGCTTTTTCTTTGGATTTCCATAGAAATTTTGAATATGTGAGTTTTGAATTTTTGAAGTAGTGTGTTATAATAGTTGGAATTGGTGCGTATGAAGTTATTTTGGGTAGTTATTAATGATTTTAAGGTTGGGCTGAAGAAATGGTTGAATTTGGATAAAAAATGGTGAAGAGAGAGAATTTAGGGTTATGGACTTTTAGGGTTTGAGAAACCATGGTTTTTAATTGTGTAAATTGGTTCTAAATGAGTTGTTTTGGTGTTTAAACAAGTATTTTAAAGTCAAATATTGGATTTCGTTGTGTTTGGTTGGAGTTTGAGAATGGAAGTGTGATTTAGGATTTTGGAAAATGATTTTTCCAAAGTTATTGAATTGTATAATTTTATTGGTTTAATCTTGTTGTTTAGTGATATAAGTGATGAATATTATCTTAAAATGATTAATGGATTGTGTTGGAATGGAAAACCTTCAATGGGGGAAGGTTATGCCATTTTAGGGTTTTATGTATAAGAGTGTGTTTTTATAATGTAAATGATTTAAATGTATTAATATATGTTTCTAATAATATAAATAAACTTAATATATTAAAATGAATGGCCTAGTATGAGAATCCAAAGTTAAATTGAGGTTAGCCTTTAATTTTAGATTTTTTCTTGGATAGGGTTTAATTATGGTTTAACATTAGAATTGCCATTAAATGTTCTACTAAATGATTATTTGCTATCACATTTGGTTTAGGAATTGAGGTAGGTTGATTTGCTTCATCCAAGTGGTGAAGGGAAAGTTGGAAGGATAGGATTGGAGGTTGTTTTAAGCTTGTTTTGGTTGCTATTTTAGGTAAGTACAAACTTTGAATACATTGGTTATGTTTGCATGACATTTGGCCTTAACACATTTTGGTTGGAAAATGTGTTAAGCTACTTGATACATTGGTTATGTATGAATAATGTGCTATACGAAATGCATTGGTTAAATTATGTGTTAAATGCATTGTGAAAAGCCATTGATAATGGCTAAATTATGCAAAATGCGAAATATATGTATTATGTGAAAATGACCCAAAGTGTTTGGGTAATTCCATTTGTTGTGTATGCATTAAGGGCATTGTTAAAAAGCCATTGGTATTGGCTAGATTACTTTAAATGTGATTAATATGTGAATCATGTGGAAATATCCAAAGTAATTGGGTAATGTGTTGTAAATGCAAAAATGTGGTATAATGTAATGAGATATGTGGAAATATAATTAAATGAATTGATATCGTTGTAAATGAGAAGTATGAATAAATTGTGTGCCTAGTATGTTATTTAATTTTTAGAGTTCTGTGTTTGGCGGCATGCCTATGATTTGCCTACAGGCTAGACGCTGAGTGTCGCTATGAAAATATTTTTGAGGTGAAATGACCGGGTCGTAAGCCTCAAAAACAAGTCCTTGAAGCTGAGCTGGGTGAAATGACTGGGTTATAAGCTCAGACCTAGTTGGACTACTACATTGATATTTTGCCTATGGGGCTAGACACATGGTGTCATTATAGACCAAAATAGTAATTCTAGAATTTGAATAGCATATTAGTTATCTTTGGGCCCATGTTTGTTTTTATTTTTATGTGAATTGTGGATTGTGAAATATTTAAAAAGTATGAAAAAATGGAATGATGTGATATCCATATGCATTGTGCATTGGCATTGGCATTGCATTTGAGTTTTATTGTTATCAAGTTTGTATTATTAGGCTTTTGGCTTAGCGTGATTATTTACATCACATAGGTGACAGTATAGATTCGGCTGAGCCGGAGAGTTCTTCTAGACCACGTAGGGTCTAGACTTGTGGTTGTGCTTGTAGAGTTGATATTAAGATCAGAAACACTATCAGCAGCATGTATATATTTTATGTTATTGCATATTTTGAGTATTATGCATATTATATCATGTTTTTGGATTTTATGTATTGTAAACAATAAAGAATGTTTGGGTTAAGTTATTTTGAATGGGGGTTTAAATGTGTTCTAAATTATATATATATATATATAAATGTTTGAGAAACTTGGTGAAATGAAAGAGTATAGGTGAAATGGTGATTTGAAATTATTTGGTAGTGTTTTCTGATGCAGGTTGTATTTTGCTAAATTTTGGGATGTCCAAATTACAGACAAAACTTTGGCAAATTTTTCCCAGTGATTTTCATATAAAATGTTTATTTTGGGTTCCTATAACAAGTTAGGAATATTTATATACTATTTAATTTTATATATTTAGTATTTGAAATTTTAAATTAGAAATGTAAAATTTTTTATTAAATCGGTCTGTGACATTTTTGTATCGTATATGCGTATTTTACATATATTGAAAATATGTATTGTACGTATTTAGGGTATAAGGATGTTACACCCACCTTCCACCTACTTGATTGAAACTGGATTAAGTGAAGAAATGGCAATGGCTTCATTCCAAGATGCAGGAACAAAAGTGTTCATGATGAATTTCTGGGATATAGTGGATGCACAAGGAACTATGGCCTTAAATGAGGGGCCTTTTTGGGAGAAGAATGACAAGGAAGTATAGGTTAATAACACAAGGTCAAGAAGCCTTATGCTATAGAAGAATTAGGAACAAAAGCACCAAAGGGAAGCAAGGATAAAGAACTAAAAATAGAAGATGATGTTGTCTTGAAGCAACTAAAAAGAACACTGACAAGTGTTAGTATATGGAACTTGTTGATCTCATCCTATAAGCACCGAGAAG
Source organism: Garcia nutans (assembly GCA_947685225.1). NCBI lineage: Eukaryota > Viridiplantae > Streptophyta > Magnoliopsida > Malpighiales > Euphorbiaceae > Garcia > Garcia nutans. The sequence goes on from CANTUV010000003.1 coordinate 12,019,336, forward strand.
CATTAGCAAAAGCCTTATCACAAATGTAGATGTCACCCCTTACCATTCTAGAAGAATTAATTGAAGTCGTGGCTGTAAAAGAATGCAAAAAGGTGTTATTTAAGGAGAAAACTAATGTTATCACCTATTCTAATGAATATCTTTCGAATGATGGTAGGAATCATATACGCCCATTATTCATTAAGGTAGAGATCTGACGAAAAAGAACTACTTGTATAAAGGTGGATGATGGATTTGCTATTAATGTTTGCCCAAAAAAGATGTTATCAAAGCTATATGTGAGCGGGGATTTTCGCGCCCACTCCCATGTGGAAAGGTTCTTGCAACTTTGGCACTCTTAGGCTCAGGGTCTTAGAGAACACAGGTATAAACCCTGAAAAAAATAAAGTTACCACCCGGATGGGTCGAAAAAAAGAACTGGATGGATGACTTGATTCCTAAGGAATCCCCAACCCCGTATTGGGTTTGAAAAGTTGGGTACGCATGGGGAAGGTGAGAATGATCCAGCACCCCCACAATGCCCAGTTCATTGGAAGCGACCTCCTTGTTAGGTATAAATATTATTAAATTCGTAAATAATATATAATCATCCATGCTACATGCAATTATTGGAATAAATAATCATTGTATTAAAATAAAAAAAAGTTCAAACTAAATAATAAATGGGCACCATACAAGATGGAACATGCCCTTACAATGTCCAATATCCAAAACTAGATAAAATAGGACACCCACCAATTGGTAGAAACATTTCCTTTACATTGATCCAAAACTCAAAATAAATTAAATTACATCTAACTTAGCTAATGAGGTACCCATAAAGTGGAAACATACCTCTTACATTCTTGAAATCAAAACAAACCAATAAAAAACATTCAATCATTTATCAAAAATAAAAGAAATCCATCCATCACAAAATAAATAAAATAAATCATCCATCAGGAACATATAATAAATAGCAAAATCTAGGTTTTAAAGTCACATTGAACAATAGATGTACAAAACTAGGGTTTTAATTTATGAATTAAGGTTTTAGGAAAGTATGATTAGGGTTTTAGGGTTTTAGAGAAACATAATTAGGGTTTAGGGTTTTTAGAAAACTAGGATTTTATTTTTGAATTAGGGTTTTGGAAATAAAGCTAGGGTTTTTATTTAGGGTTTAGAAAATAATATTAGGGTTTTAGAACATTGAAAACATGGTTCACTTGTAAGATTAGGGTTTACAAAATAATTTTAGGGATTTAAATAAAGGCTAGGGTTTTGGTTTATTAAATTAGGGTTCTGGCTCTTCTAATATGCAGCTTAGGTTTTGAATACTTAAAATTTAACTACTGTAAGCAGGTCCATAAATTGTTTATCACTGTCTATTGGTTTTGCTAGATTACTGCACGGATTATTAAGGTTGCAATTGTAAACTTTAAAAATCAATTACTATTGGATGAAAATAGCTACAACATAAAAATATTTTTTTTTATGAATAAGGGTTGCTAGTGGATATCTTATAAAGAACACACAAGAACAAACTAAAGACAATTCAATAAGTGGAACAATAATGAGTGAACTACTGTGAATTTAAAACAGATTAAATAAGAAATTTCAAACCTCCATTTTTTTGTTCCACTGATATTTAATGTTAATCCAAACTTATTATTTGCACTAGTGTCGAATCTCGATTGAATAAAGTAAAGGCAATATCCACTGCCTTCTAGTTTGTTGTAGTTCTATATATATTTTGATTTGGTTGTTTATTGCTTTTTGATAATGCCTAATGTTAATTCTCCCTGGTGAGTGGTGCTAGCTCCTAATTCTTTTAATTATGTATTCATAAGGAGTGAAATAGGTTAAGACTAGCATGTGACCGAGCCTCATTCTGATTTCCAATTTAAGCATGACTCCCATTTTAAGCATATCGAATTAAAGTCTTTTAAATTCGAAGGAAACAGTGACCATATCGGATCAAAACAAGTTTAATCTGACATGGACCAAAAAACTTATTGAATTAGCAAGTCTAATTTGATATGGACATGCTCCATATCAAATTAGAATTGATCTAATTTGATATGGGCCTTTATATTGAATTAGAATCAACCTAATTCAACATGGATCATATCCATATCCAATTAGAGTAATTCTAATTTGATATGGACCATCCATATTGAATTAGAATTAGTCTAATTCGATATGGAATGCTTCCATATCAAATTAGGCATGGTCTAATTTGATATGGACCATCCATATCAAATTAGACAAGCTTAATTCGATATGGCATGATCCATATCGAACCAAACTTGCTTCAACCTCAAAATTGATCATTTCAATGCTTTAAAAGTTGGATCAAACTTATTATAGGCCTTATAAAACTGGACAAATCTAATTAAAAGCTTAAAGTAGGTTTAAGTTATTAAGAAGGGACCGATCATGACTCAGACCTTCTATAATTAATATTAGACTAGCTTAGGGCAAAAATTAAGGGTCTACAGTTTGTCTCCTGCTTGAATGATCTGAGAATTCAGTAAAAGAGAGTAAAAAGCAACATGACTTTGAGTTGATCTTGTATAAGTATGGGTTCTTGATCCAAAATTCAATGGGGGTTCTCGACTCAAGACTGAAATTGGGCTCTCGACCTAATATGAATTTAGGTTCTCGACTAGAGACTAGATTTGGGTTCTTGACCAGATACTAGATTTTAGGTTCTTGACCGGAGACTGAATTTTAGTTCTCGACTCGATATTGGATTTGGATTCCCAACCCAAGACTAGATTTGGGTTCTCAACCTGATCTTGGAATTGGGTTATCAACCTGAGACTAGATTTGGTTTCTCAACCTGATACTGGATTTGAGTTCTTGACCTGGGACTAGATTTGGGTTCTCGACCTGATAATGGATTTGAGTTCTTGACCCAATACCAGATTTGTATTCTCGACCCGTTCTCAACCTAATATTGGATTTGAGCTCTTCTAGCTTGACTGTCCCTTTGTCGTTTGAGAATTCTAGATTTATTCTAGCTAATTGGTTTCATTCTTCAATGGATACTACTGACCTTCTGTCATCTGAGAGTTCAGACTTTCTTCTAGCCAATCAATTTCAGCTCTTTTAGCTGACTGACCTTCTGTCAGTTGAGAGTTCTGGCTTTCTTCTAGCCGGTTATTCCATTCTTTAATGGATCATCTTCAGCTCTTTTAGCTGAGCTGACCTTCTATCCATTGAGAGTTTTAGCTTTCTTCTAGTCAGTTATTCCATTCTTTAATGGATTCTGCTGACCTTCTATCATTTGAGAGTTCTGACTTTCCTCTAGCCAGTTGTTCCATTCTTCGATAGATTGTGGGTCTTTACCCTTCAAAATGGATCTTCATCCTTTGATTTTGGGTCTTCACCCTTGAAAATGGATCTTCATCCTTAGACATTCGGTCTTCACCCTTCAAATTGGATCTTTATCCTTTGGACATCAGGTCATCACCTTTCAAAATGGATCTTTTGTCTTTTGCATCTTCATTTCTTTTGGGGTTCTTACTTTCTTCTTGTTTTGCTCTTTTTGTTCTTCCTTTTGCAAAAAATTCAGCTATTTTTTAGCTAGTCCTCATATCCTCTCTTTGCCCCCTGTGTGGCAAAATATTGAAAGTGAGTGTGATAATATTTTATATATGTAAAATCAAAAAATTGAAAGGAGAAACTTTTCCCATGTATAGGCTCAAACCAATGTAGGCTCTAACTGATGCATGCATATCTTATTTCCTTTGCAATGGTCCTTTCTTGCCCTTTCATGTCCCCTGATTTCATATTTTCTTTTGGTTGTTTACTTCTCTTGGTGTCTACTTTTCAAAATAATAAGCAACAAAAGACAACAAAATGCTATATGATATGCTTATGTATGTGTGTATGCATGATATGCATGAGTAATACTTACAGTTGTTCCATTGACTCAAAAACTTAGGTGATGAGATGAAGCGCTCTGATTGGTTCCTTGCAGATGTCTATTTAGGTTGTATTAGGACAGAAAAAGATATTTCATCCATATCTTTGTCTTAAATGTATGGGAAACATAAGTAGTGGAGGCCTAAGCAGTATAGTCAGAGATACATCTACTTCAAACCATGATTCAAGATGCCAATTTGTTTCTTCTTATAACCTTGCAAATGATCATTTCTTTTGATGTGTCCTTTAAGGATCAACAATGTAACATACTTCTTTTAACTTAAAGGTTTTGTATGATAAAAATATTTTTTTAAAATCTTAAAATCATATTTTGGCTTTGTCAAATTAGTACCATTATACCTCAGGACACGACTTTCCAAACTAACACATCTATAACATGGAAATCCTAGTTTCCATATTAAACTCAAGAATCATTTCCATTTGAGCAAGAACTATTGCACTTCATATAGGCACATACACATTACTTGGCCAAAGGTCTCATTGAGTTTAAATATTGTCTATCTCATATGTATGCTTATTCAAACTATCTCCACTAATAGACTCTACCTACCAAGAGAGATCAACAAGTCTTTAATAGGCTTGAAATGGGTCTATAAGGGATATGAGTTAAATGAAGGCCATTTTTAGATTGGAATTGATGTCACACTACTGACAAACCTTTACACTACAATTTCTTACTGTAACTATATACTGTTAAAGGTTCCATTTTCACCTTATGGGCATCATTTCCTTCTGACTTCATGAAAATACAAAGCTTGAATGTCCTCCCATCTTCTTGGCAGAAATATGGATCCAATTAGTACTATCTTGATCTTTAGACCATAATTTTTCTTCCTCTATCTTTCTGCATTTTTCTCTTTTTGAATACTAAGTCTAAGACTTTCAAGATTGTAGACCTAGAGCTATGTTGGATAAAATGAAAGATGGTCTTTCCCTTATGTATTTGAATCTTTGGCTGGGCTGGACCAATTCTAGTCAATCAATCCTTGCAAACTAAGTGGAAGTCTTCTACTTGCTTTAGGTAAAAAAAGAACCCAGTTGGCTTTCTGAACCACCTTTTGGGTTTTATTTTCTTTTCCTTTTCTTTTTTCTCTTTTTTTGTTTTTTTATTGGGTCCTAACTCTAAGCGAGTTGTACCATTTTATGTTTCTTGCTATGGATGAATGGAGTAGGATGAGTTTTCTTCAATGAGGATGAACCCTTTGTTACCCTTTATAGATTTGAGATATTAGATCTAGTTTAGATAAACTTTAACTATCCTTATGATCTTTATAATACACATTTTCTTTGATTTTCTTTCCCCTTTATTCCTTAGTGATCATCAGACTTGTCATAAGTATCACAATAGCTCAGGGTAGGCTATTGGGTTTATAAGCCAATGAAAAACATGCTAAAATCTTATGAAGGCTCAAAGAGGCAAACTAGGGATTGATGTTAATAGGGTGAATACTAGTTGTTGTCTTACCAAATAATGCCTAGATAATCTCTCCCTTAAATAAACAGAGTTTAATTTCCCCTTAAAAGTTCATCAAAGCATGTTCTAAGATCAACTAGGAAATATATAAAGGTAATTATGTAGGAGCTCTTTCTAAGTAAGCATACACATCTCAATGCTATAGAACAACTCTCTCGCCTAGTAAAGTCATTCGAACTATAATACATAGATATACTAATTTATGAATATCAAGCTAGACTTGTCATCAGTTGAGCATAAAAATGAACAAAGACCAATAAAAATTTAATGAAAATAATTTATTCAAACAATCTTAATTTGAAAAACATAATTATTCCAATTATATACCAAATAAAGCAAAATAAAATAAGCAACACTCAAGCCAAGGGAGGTTTGGCAAATTGAACCTCTTCTATCTTCACATCTTCTACAATCTCACCTTGAAAAGAGGATAAGACAAAATCTTCCTCTAATCCTTCTCCTACCATGAAGGTTGCTGGTGGAGGTACTCTTCCAAATTTAGGCAAAGGATTGCTCTTGGTATTAGGCTTATCATTGTCAATTAAATCTTGGATTTCATGCCTTAAATGAGTGCATTTATCTATCTCATGCCCTTGGATTTTATGGAATTGATAGAAGGCCTTGGCATCAAAGTTTGATGGCAGAGGATCATGCAATGGGCAAGGAGCCAGTGGCTGCAATAGCCCTTATTTCTGAAACTTGTTCAAAATTCCAAGATAGAGGTTGTCCAACTCTGAAAATTGTCTTTTATTCCCTTGTCCAATAGTTGCATTGATGTCCATTTCTTTTTTGTGCACTTTGTCTGCCAGATTGGTAGTTTCCTCTTTCATTCCTCCTTCCATAAAAGTGATTCTTCTCCCTTTCACATTCTTCTATTTGCAAGCCAGCTTGAAGGAGGTCTTTAAAATCTCTGATAAGAATATGAGACATCTGTTCATGTAGATTAGGTAGGAAACCTCTCACTATCATCCTAAACTAGTCAGACTCATCTAGCCTCTTCTTAAGTAGTGCAACCTTATTCCTCCACCATTTCACATAGTCAATAAAATTCTTGTTCTGCTTCTACCTAATTGACTCTACCTCCATTAGGGTAACTTCTAATTCCATATTATACCCATACTACTGGATGAAGGCTTTGTACAATAAATCCTAGTTCTTTTGAGTACTTTTCTCTAAGGTATTGAACGAATTTTGCACAACAGGATCTGAATAAGAGCATGAAATACCTTAGAGTTTGTGCTTTAGTAGCTCTGGCAGACTGTATGGCAATGATGTACTGCTTAACATATAAGTGATGATTTCCTGTGCCATTGTACTTAGTGAAAGAAGGCATCTTGAAATTATAAGGAACTTCCTCATCTTGTTCAAACAACTTGTCTATTTCTGACATCTCATCAATTTCTTCTCAAACTTCTTTTCTAAATGAACAAACATCTTCTCCACACTGAAGTTTCAGTCTTTTCCACTGTTGATTTCTCCACAGCTTTTGTTTCTTCCTTCTTATCTTGAGGATCTTGGAAGTATTGAGCCCAGTCATCATCATCATCTACTTCATCAACCTTAGCCTTTTCTTGGTCTTTCTGCTTCTTAGTACTAGCAAATACTTCAATAGTGTTCCCCAATAATACAACCAGTTGGCTTTTCATGGTCTCAGCTAGGACATCCTTTATTTTTTCCATCTTGGCAATGAGGCCGTCATCCACCATCTTTTGAATCCATTTAGGTTACATTGCTTTTAGTGTAAAGCTGACTGAGTCATTGCTAAATTCTATGTCACTGGCGTAGGTCGAATTGTCATAGGCTCGTGAACTGCTGTACTCTATGGCTATGAGCCAGAAAGGATTAATGACATGTAATGCACAAGTAACAGATAAACACATATACATAGGATGTTCCTTCCAACCTTATATCTTCCACACACGAATGGTGAGTCTCATTTCCTATATATATGATTAAAATAATATTAAAATGGGATATCTTATTTTCAAAAAAATTCACTCTGACGGTTTATCCAATAGTTGTATTTTCAAACATAGAAGTCAGTCCATGATAATTCTCATTAATTAAGCCTTAATCCATTGGATCCACTAAAAATAGCTTTTATGCTATATTATGGATTAAAACCAAATTAAAGGGTTTATCATAAAGATTTCTTATTTGGAGAAGCAACTAATGATTCATGCCATAAACAAGCCCAAGATTAATAAATATTGGTACAAATTAGTTCCACACTTGATTTTAATATTCCATAATTGACCTAACTAGTTTTAAGCTTGTTTAAGAAAATGTTTTAATAAATGTTTAAAAGCCCATTAAAAATGAATTTTGGGCTTTGAGCTTGGGCCATGAAGAAAAAAGGATTTTTGATTCATCTTAAAAAAAGGCTTTTTGTCCGAAGACCATCTTGAAAAAGAATTTAAAATAATTTTGGTCTTTTGGGTTTTTAAAAGAATAAAATTATTTTGAGCTTATAATATAATTAGGTCATATTAGAAAAAGAACAAACCAAATAGGCCATGGTTTAAACTAAGATATACCAATCATAGTCAAACAAAAAGCATTTGGGTAAAAACCTAAGGAAAGTAACTATGCCAACTACATGAGCTTTAGTCTTTGGGTTAAAAAAGCTTAGGTTCTCATAGCTTGTATATACCAAAAGGTACGAGGCTATGAGTAGTTATGTCATGCTCGATCTTCATGCCTTGAGTGAAAGTATGGTATCCCTTACACAACACAACACAGGTTACAGGGGCATCCTGACTCATACACACAATGCAATCTAAATGATGCAATGGATAATATAATAATAAGAAATAATAAAATAATATAAATTCCAATGGAATCAACTTCTCTTATCCCTAGTGGAGTTGTCATATCCATGATTTTGAAGAAATTAAATAAGTATTTGAGGGTATAAAAGTCGTATATACCCAATGTATACCTTGTGTATGCATAATATATATGTAATGTATATTAATGGTATATGTTGGATTTATACATTACATACTTGTTTTATTTAATACACATATAAGGTATAGTTGATGTGTATATAGGATACACATTAATTGTGTGTATTTCTATTTATATTCATTAAATATACATTACATATACATAGTATATACCATACATAAACATGTACATAATGGTATATGTAAAATATAAGTAACAGATATAAGATATATACATATACATTAAATATATGTAACATATAAAGGAAGTAGAAGCAGGTAGTGGATAATTATGGATGGGAAAGAGATAATTATAATAATTAAAAAAAGAAAGAAAAAGAAAAGTCAAAGGAAAAAGGGAATTTGTCGTGGAGAATTAAAGTAAAATTAATTAATTAAATGAATAAATAATATAATTATATTTATGGATGCTAAATAAGAAAGAATAAAAATCAATGTCTTCTTCTTCCTTCTCCATAGCCATGGATGTATAGGGGGAGAGAGATAGAGAGAGAGAGAGAGAGAGATCTTCCTTTGGAACCATCCAATTTTACAAGAAATTAAAGAGAATTAAGGGAATTTTAAAGAGAAATTAAGAAAACAAGCTCTATTGAGAGAAGTGGAAGAGTATAAAGTTTTATCAAGTTAAGGCTTCAAAAAGGGAAACAAGGTTAGTACATGCTATTATAATCATTATTATGAGAACAATAATGTAGTTGGCATAATACTTTGTAAATTGCAGAATGTGTTATGTTAGTTACATTATTGGAGTTGATAAAGGGAATGTGTATTGTATATGAAAAAGAGTGTTTAATGCATGTGATGTGAATAATGGGCCATTGTAGAATGGCTATCAAGATGTTATGTGTAAAATTGTATGTAATGCTTGATTTGTTTTGATTATGGCATGATAAGGCATTAGAAATGGCTAAATGTGAGGTTGTGTAAAATGTGAAAAATGCAAGTTGTGTTCTAAAATATGGAAGTGAGCCACATTTGCATTATATATGATGATGGTTTGTGGAAACCATGATATAAGTTGAGATGTGAAAATATGTTGAAACATGAAGGTGTATTGTGTGTACCTTATACATTATCTAGTTTCCAGAAAATTGCGCTTGAATATTGGCAATGCCACACACTGTGGATGAGACACTGAGTGTCACAGATGATCGCTATATCCACTAGCAAAATGAAATAAGCCAAGGAAATGAGCCTGGGATAAGATAATTGTATAAGAAGATTAAGCCTAATGTATATGGTTTTTTATGTTTTAAAGAAAAGTAAAATTAATTTGTGTATTACTTAAATATGGTGCATGTTGTAATTATAAAGCTATTATGTCATTGTGGTAGTATATGTACCACTAAGCTTCTAAGCTTAGCACAATAGTGTGTATCGCACAGGGATTAGAAGTGCATATCAAAGTATCAGGATGGTTATTAGGACTTGGAGATTGAGTGTGCCATGAGACCAACTTGAAAGGTATTGCATTCATATATAATTTTTGTACGAAGTAATTTAGGTTGTATATAGTAAAAACATCTTGTGCATATTAAACTTGTTATTTAAAATCTTATATATATATGTATATGAAACTTTTTCATATAAATTGATGATGTGATAATATTTTTGAAGAAGTGCTGGATTTTGTAAATAGATATATGTATATTTTGTGAGTGTGATTTCTTATGCAGGTTGTGATAATTTAATTGAGATTTACTGAAATTACAGACAAATCTCTGGCAAAATTTTTTCCAGAGATTTTCTTTGCAAATATGTATTTTTAACAATTTAGTACCTAAGTATTTATTATTCATTAGTAATTATTTGTACTAATTTAAATGAGAATTTTTATTATAGATTTATTGTGCGACTTTTATATTCTGTATACATATTTTGCATATGCGGAATATATGTACTATACATATATAGGGTATAAGGTTGTTATATTTATTTTGGTATCAGAGCCCAGATTTGAGATTCTCAACCTAGGTGAGCTTTGAAAATGAGAAAGGAAAAATTTTAAAATGTGATTTAAGTTTTAATACATGCATATGCATTGACACCTGTATTGGTCTCTAATGTGACAATGTCCGTCCGATTTGTCAGATATAAGTTGAGGTGGTGTGTGTGATGCATAGATCTGAGTGGCTATATGGAAGCATCATTCTATAGATTTTAGATTAAGGATTTATAGAATATTCATCTGAAAATTAGGATTTATTTGATTCAATTTATAAATAAATGAAATTAAGAAAAATGATTTAGATATGAAATAAAAGTATGAGAGATGAGTATTATGGTTACTGAAAATTATGGATGTGTGCTGCAATGTGATATTGTCTAAATTTTTGGACAAATCTAGGAATATTGGATAAGCTTGAAATTTTAATGGGATGTTTTTTTAGAATGTAATGTATAAAATTTCATAATTTTTAAAGATGAATTACTATTTAAGAAAAATAGATAAACACAGATTGTTGGAGCAGTTCTAGCAACTTAGAATCTGCTGAAATTGAGAAACATATTTACAAATTATGGCAAACCAATCCAAAAAAATCTGAAATTTTACACCCAATAACATATGTATTCCTAGAACATATGGTTAAAATTTCATGGATTTTTATTAAAGTTTGTTGCCTAAAACAAATGGATAACCAGGTGCTGCCAGAAGAATTATTAAAGAGAAAACTTTTGTGGGTTTGGAAGACTTAATTTTTTAAATATAGTAAATCAGCTTAGAAAAATCTAAAATTTTAAATATAAATTCATATATGTATCAAGTACATTTGGATAAAAATTTACAATCTTTTCGAAAGATTTGATGAGAAATGAAAAATGGAAAATTCAGATTGACATGAAAGTGAGGAAGTCTTGCAAATTTTTGTAAGGGAGTAATAAATTAATTTCATATGACAAATGAATGAAGAAAATTTTGAAAATTTATATATGGATGAGTAGAGGTATGAAAGGAATATGGATTTTTTAATAAATTAGAACAAGGAATTCATAATTAAAATTAAAAAGAGAACTGGTACATGACAGAAAATTATTTATTATTGAAGTATATTGAGGATTTATTAATAGGATGTATTGTCATATCCGTAATTTTGGAGAAATTAAATAAGCATTTGGAGGTATAAATGTAACATCTCTAATTTTAAAAAAATAAAAAAAATTAAAATTAAATTGGATAAATTAAATAAATAATTTGAATGGAAAATAAAAGGTTTGGAAGTGAGAAAATGGAATGCATATGCGAAATATATATGAAATATATACAACATATACAAAAGTCAACTTAAAGTAAACTCTTTAAAAGAAAAGTCAAAGGTCAAGTGGGATAATTATAAATATACTTTGAAAAATTAAAATTATTTAAATAAATTAAAAATAAATTATTTTTGTATGGAAGATGTAATTTATGATTTTTATTAAATAAATAAATAATTAATTAATTAAAAAATTAATAAAATAATATTATATATATGGTCAAATTGAAAGTAGAAAGAAAGAGAAAATCATAAGTCATCTTCTTCATGTTTGGCCGAACCTCCATAGCCACCAAGGGAGTTCTTTTTCTTCTTCCAATCTTCAAGAAATAAAGGAATTTTAAGGTTTCAAGTGGAATTTTTAGGAATTCTTCATAATTGGTAAGTTTCTTTATCAATTTTGCAAGTTCTTTGGATTTTCGTGAAATTATGAATATGCTGAGTTTGGGTTGTTGTGATGGCATGATTTAATTTCTTAATTGGGTATGTATAAAGTTATTTGAGTAGTTATTAATGAGTTTTAAGTTGGATTGAAGAAATAGTTAAGTTTGAGTTGAGTTGGGTGAAAAGAGAGAATTTACGGTTATGGAACATATGGACTTTTGAAATCATGGGTTTTAATTGTGCAATTTAATTCTAAATGTGTTGTTTTGATGCATAAACAAGGATTTTAAAGTCAAATAATGGATTTGGTTAAGTTTGGATAGAGATTGGATGAGGTAGTGTTGAATTTAGGGTTTGGAAAGGGAATTTTCAAAGAATGATTAATTGTTTGATTTTAATGTTTAAATCATGTTATTTCATGATATAAGTGATGGAAATAAGCTTGGATTAATAATTGGAATGAGTTGAAATGAAGAACCTTCATTGGTGAAGGTTATGACATTTTTTTGTTTAAAGAATGTGTGTTTATTGAATTTAATTGGTTAGAACATGTTATAATATATTTTAAATGATATAAATAAACTTAAAACACCAATTTAAGTGGATTATAATGGAAGTTCAATGTTAAAGTAAGGTTAGGCTTAACTTTGGGGTTTTGATTAGAGTGATGTTTAATTAAGGTTTAATGTTGGAAATGCCTTAAAATGTGATATTAAATGATTGTATTTGATCACATTTTGAATGGTCATTAAGGAGAGATGTATTTCATAACCCTAGTGTGAAGGTGATAAGTGTATAATTGATGATATTTTTGCCCCTATTTCTTACTATATTTATTGTCAAATTGAGTTTAATTTTTTTTGTTCAAGTGCTTGTTAGGGTTGATTTTAGGAATCTTTTACATTTTGAGGCCTTATGGTCATCTAGGCTGGAATCACGAATGAAAGACAAGGAAAAGAGCTATATTGGGCAAATTCTTCAAGTGACACGCCCAACGACATAGGCATGTCAATGACCGTGCCATTAATCCACCTTACAAAAGCTTCAACTCTCCAAAGGACATAGGCATGTCACTGCCCGTGTCATTAATCCAACATGATAGTAGCTATGACATGCACAAGGACATGGGTGCATCATTGCCCATGTCATTAACATTGAGAAACAGCAGCGGCGACACTTCTAAAGGCATGGCCGTGTCACTGGGCATGTCAGGCTAAATTTCTGTGGTATAAAATCTAAACTAAAGTACGAATTATGGATCCAGTTTTTATCACTTAGAGCCGACTTCCTTAGAAGAAAGAGAGTTTTGACAACTAAGATTGAAGGTGAAGATCCAAGTTATACAAGATTTAAATCAAGAATCAAGGATGGAAGTGAAGAAACACAAATCATTCATTATGGATTGTTTGAATTCTTTTATTTATTTCTTTTATTTTGGTTTTCTAGTTGTGAACATGAACTAAATTATGTCTATCTATATATTGATGAACCATAGATTTATTGTATGGATTGAATAGTTTTTATTAAATTAAATCATTTAATTGAGTTGTCTTATTCTTATGATTCTTAATTATTTATTGTCAATTAATAATAGCATGCTTATTAATTGGTTGCAATTTTCATATTATTGACTTGAGAAAGCTTGATATGAATAGAATTTTCATGAGGATTAAAGGCTGATTGGAGTGCTAGAGATAGACTTACAAGATCCTTTGGTTTATAATTCCTTGTACCTATTTCAAGATCTATTCAGTTATACTTGAGAAGAGATTCCTAGCATTCTACATAGTGATTAGGGATTAACTCACTTGAGAGAGGTTTTAGTCTAATTTAGAGGAATGCCAATTCAGCTCTATTATTTGATTTAATTGAATTGATATTCATAAATATTTTTACGGCTAGGGGGATTCAATATCTGGATAGTATTTTTATCATCAATTCTTTTTGCATAAGAGTCAATTTTCCTTAATTTAATTTATTAAGTAATTCAACTTTTATTTTAATCATTACAAAAATTATTAGATTGCTAAACAACAGTTGAAATTTGCACTAGTAATTGACCTTGTCTCTAGTGGAATGATATCTTACTTACTACTTTATTACTTGTATGACCCGTGCACTTGCGGTAATATTACAATAGCATAGATTTGCCATCAAGTTTTTGGCACCATTTTCGGGGACAACGGTTTTCAATATTAGTAATATAATTAAGATTGTTGATTTAGCTTTTATTTTATTGGTTTTTAACATTGGTTCTGGCTTGTTGACTGTCATTTTAGGTACTTGTAATATCCTAAAATACGCCCTAAAAGTTTTGGAAGAAATATTGTTGTTGTAATTGGATTGAAGGTATATGCTAATTTGAAAGAGAAAAGAATTTTAAAAGGAAGTGTATATGTTGTATATATGGTAGTATAAATAAAATATACATAAGTCAAAAGAGTGGTCAAAGAGAAGAAATGTGTGGTGGAGGTTTTTTAGAAATAATAATAATTATTATTATATATATATAAGTGGTTAACGTGAGAAGAGGAAGAGAAGAGATAATTGTCTTCTTCTTCTTCTTCTTCTTCGTGGATGAGAAAGAGAGAGAGAGGGAGAGAGAGATATGATTTTAGTGATTTTGAGATCAAATTTCTTAAGGGTTTTAAAAGGATTGAAGATGGAGATGAAGATTTGGCAAAATATTCAGGTAAGTATTCATTTCTTTGAATTGATTTCCATTGATTGTGTTGATATGTGATGTAGTTAGTATGTTAAGATGATAATAGAGAAAGATTGAAAGATATGTATAGATTAAAATGGTTATTTGTGAGGATGATGATGGATTATTGAATTTGGTTAGTAAAGATTTGTATATATGAGTTGGAAAATTGAATAGTTGATGTATGTATGGGTTTAATGAGGTTGAAGTGCATAGAGTACATGATTTTGGCCTTGTTTGAAATCATTCAACTATGAGAGACACGGCCAAACTAAGGAAGAGACACGGCCAAGACTAGATATTTTTGGGAGACACGGCCAAGTCTATTGAAATTTGGCCGTGTTGGATGATTTTTGGAGAGACACGGCCATTGGCTTGGCCGTGTCCCTTGACTGTGTTTGCCACTGCCTCTTTTGTGTTGTGAGACACGGCCGTGTCCCTTGCCCGTGTCTGCCTCGGTTTGAACTGGTGTTGAGAGACACGGCCACAAGCTTGGCCGTGTCCCTTGAGGGTGTTAGCTACTGTTATTGTTCCTTTGCTCTTCTTGCATTGTTGAGATTGAACATTCATTTGATGACAATGATTACTATATGACCAATGCTATGTTTTATGCATTATGAATCTTGTGAATGGTAATGTGTTATATGAATAATGTATCTCGTAATGTTACATCAATGATGCTATATGTAAAAAGGTGAAGGATATGATAAAGTAATTAATTATGCATAACTTGATGGGAGTAGTTCTTGAGTGTGAAAGAGACGAGGATCATCCAAAAAGGTATGTGCAATGCAATTTGTTATGATAAATGTTTTAATAATGAATGTTGTTAATGTGTCTTGAGAAATGATGAAATGTGATGTTATCATAATTGATAATGATGATCAAAATGAAATAAATGGACATATGGTTTATATGACAATGAATTTAAGATATATGTGCAATGAAAGGGATTATGTATGGAAGTGTATAATGTGAATTGCGACATAAAGAGGTGGGAAACTAATGTTCTGAATTATAATGATGTGAATGATATGATTGTAGCATGCCTAGATGGTATGATTAAATAATGATATGTTTGTTTAGTTAATGTAATTGATATTGCATATATCAATGATGAAATGTGAAAGGTGATTTGAGATACAATGTGATGTGAAGCCATTGTGAATGGCTATGATTATACAAATGAGATTGTTGAGGCATGTTTGCCTATTTGATAATGATGGAAATGAATTAAGAAAGTAATGTTGAAAGATGTAAATGAGCGAACCTGTCTGCCTCCTGCGGAACCATGCGGACCCAATGAGTGGGCAACCGATCTTGGACTACCGACCTGGTTGGGGGAAGGTTCAGTACAGTCAGTATTACGTACCTATCTGCCTCTTGCGGAACCATGCGGACCCTGAGTGTGGGCAACCGATCTTGGACTACTGACCTAGTTGGGGGAAGGTACATTATTGATAGTCTTATACGTTCCTATCTGCCTCCTGCGGAACCATGCGGACCCTGAGTTTGGGCAACCGATCTTGGGCTACCGACCTGGTTGGGGGAAGGTTCGTTACTAATAGTATTATACATGCTTATCTGCCTCCTGCGGACCCCTGGGATTGGTAGTGACCTAAGGCCCAGTGGGCAACCGACCTGGTTGGGGGAAAGTTCGTATATGACGCCATGATTATTGGCTATAATAAGGAAAATGGAATGGCATATTAGTGTCTGTTGGGCCCGAGTCTGTCTTCGCTGTCAATGTGATATATAAATGTTGAAATAAATGAGAAATGAGATCTATGGTTGCTTTTATTGGAAATGTAATTTATGATTAGTGAATGGTGAATAAAATAATGTTATGAAGTATGATAATGTATGTGTATTGACTTATTGATTGTGGGTATTAATGATGGATGGTGTTTGGTGATAAGGATTGTCTTCATTGGAAATCTGATTCACGATTGGTATGATATATAATGTATGTGTATTGACATATTGATTGTGGGTATTAATGATAAATTGTGAAACCAATGAGTAATGAAATATATTGATTGTGAATATTAATGATGGGTTGGAATTGGTGATAATGTTATGTATATATGTATATAATATATGAAATTAGTTGAGATATATAAAAGGTGCAATTCAAAAGGAAAAACATTATAAGAAACTAATGGTACATGGAATTGCTATTTCATTATATGTTAGTATTTTTATAATTTATGTTTATATTTATATTTGTACTACTAAGCTCTCGGGCTTAGCGTGGATGTGTAATCGCGCAGGTAACTTGGTGGAAGATATGAAGTCTTTCGTTATGCCACGAGAAGAGTAAGAGTTTGTCGAGACCAACTAGAGGGTAATGCATACATGTATGACTTTTAATTATGATGTATTTCTGACGAGAGAATATTTATATGTATAAATGAAGTTTTGATAAAGATAATGATTTTGTAAATGTTATTTAAATTAACGTATTATGGTTTGAACTCTGTTACAGGTTTTAAAAAGTATCGAAAAGTGACATCCTTATACCTTATATACTTACTGTATGTATACTAGGTATATGTATGGTACTTATATAGAGTATCGGGGTGTTACAATTATTTTGGTATCAGAGCTTAGGTTCGAGATTCTCGGCCTAAGTAGAAATAAAAAAAAAATTGAAAAGTTTAAATAGAAGTAAAAAGGAAAAGTTTGGAAATGGAATTTGTAATACATGCATATGCATTAACACCTAGGTTGGTCTCGAATGTGGCATTATGTAAATTGAAATGTATTTGAATTATATGAGATGGATGATGGTGTGTGGATGAAGTTTTACATGAATGAAAAGTGGAGAAAGAAATGATATGAGAAAATTTATATAAGTTAAATTGCTACATTAAAGAATGGGAATTTATTCAAGTAAAGTAAATTGTTAAATGTGTTGAAATATAAAGGAATGAATAGGAGAATAAAGTTGAAAATGAGTTGAAAATAAAATCAAGATTAGAGTATGTACTCTTTTCTCTACAATATGAATTCCTTGCTAATAAATCTTATGTTGGATTATTAGAAAGAGGAAATATTGTTGAAAGAGTAATATGGATGGATATGTTATTATAATGCAGAGAGTATGGTGGAATATTGAATGAGTTAATTGATATAAACAAAGTGTGACAATTTAAGGTTTGGATATGTAAAGTTAAGGTTGTGTTTAAAGGAAAAAAAAGATGTTGGTTAAGTACGAAGTGATATGGGTGTTGTTTGTATTGTTAAATACAAACATGATGATTTCAATGTTAGAAATGTGATATGTTTATCATCTTATACAATTGCATGTTTAGTGATATTGAAAATAATATTGTATATAGTAACGAACCTAAGAGAGATTAGGTTTTGATTGACGCAAAGATGAACTATGTGATGAAGTGGATAAGGAAAATGGACTTGAATAATATTGGACAATGAAATTGTTAAGGCAATAACTGAATTAAGCTATTATAAAGTGTTATGGGCTCAAAGTATTTGTGTGTGGAAATGTTCTATGTATATGTGTATAATGAGAGATTGTATGTATGAAAATTGTTAGAAGAGATAGATAGGAAATGGAGTAATGAATGAAATTTGTATACAATTTATGTATGATCAAATGTTATGCGTAAGAAAAGTTAAAGATGATAGTGTTGAACATGAACTGGGCTAATGATGATTTGATAATCAAGAGTAAAATATTTTGAGATGGAGTTAAAATGTACTAACTCTTGGTGTAGTAAAAGTTTGGAAAATGGATAGGTAATTCTTGTAATACAATTTAGCATTATAATTGAAAAGGTTGGAAACAGAATAATAGAGCAACAGTATTGATTTATAAACCACATATGTGATCATTACTCTTCTATGGCCATAAGATTTGTTTAGTATATCTAACTGGCTAATTTTGTTATCCGCAGATTTGGGATTGAGATAACAAGACTGTAGTGCAGTTTTGATGAGATTAATATTTATGCTTTAAGAAACAGGGTCAAGAGTTATGATTGGTAAAGTTGTATTATCTAACTTTTATGTTAGAAATTTGTTTTAATTGTGGAAAGTATGGAAAGAGAAGGGAATTGTGAAAATGGTTTAAGCAATGAACCATGTGATAGAAAGATAATTATGCAAATATAGTAATGATATGAGATATGAGGAGATGATGTATGAGAGAAATTATAGAATGTGGTTGAAAGTTATACTGAATATGTTCATGGTATAAAGTGAATAAGTGGATAGACTTAAAATTTAAGTGAATGAACTATGAATAATATATATGTATGAAATAATCGTGAGAATTTGGTGAGAATTGTACTAAGATAATTTGAAGTGATTCAGTATTAATGATCATAATTTCAAATAGTTGAATACAGATCTAAAGAGATTAAAATTTGTAAATAAGTTGACTGTTGGTTTAAATCAAACAAAATTGAGACGTTAGTATATTGTGGCAGATAGATCAATTGATCTGGATTTTATTAAAGTTATGAATTTTTATTGAGATTTAATGTGTATAATTGTACGAGGAGTATAAGATATACATGATAATGTAATATTCTAATATGTGAATGAACATGTATAATTGAAAATTCTTTGGGATGAATACATTAATTTGAGACCGATTGTGAGTTATGTTTGTAATTCTGCTTGTTCTTGTAATGCTGTTAACAAGATTAGAGATTATCAATCTTCTAATTATGTTCTGCGTTGTTGTTTTTTTTTTTTAAGATTGAATGAAAGTTATAACACAGTTAGATCTTAGATTTTTTTAATGGAGCCATTGTCTTTGCTTAATAAGGTTTTTGCCTTAGTTGCTCAACATGAACGTCAATTTATGTGTCCTGAGAATCTTTTTCCTGGTGATCTAAGTTCTGTTGTTCAATCTTGGCCTATTGTGAATACTTCTAAACGGCCTGTTTATACACATTGTAATCTTCCTGGACATATTGTTCAACAGTGTTATAAGAGATTAGGTTATCCACCGGGATTGAAGTCAAGGACTTAGCAGAGGTCTTATGTCTGGAAGGCTAATCAAGTTTCTTCTTATGAAGATTATGATGATGTTTTGTTAAGAATGAATTGTTACTGTACTGGATAATTTCGAGGACGAAATTATTTAAGGGGGAGAGAATTGTAATATCCTAAAATACGCCCTAAAAGTTTTGGAAGAAATATTGTTGTTGTAATTGGATTGAAGGTATATGCTAATTTGAAAGAGAAAAGAATTTTAAAAGGAAGTGTATATGTTGCATATATGGTAGTATAAATAAAATATACATAAGTCAAAAGAGTGGTCAAAGAGAAGAAATGTGTGGTGGAGGTTTTTTAGAAATAATAATAATTATTATTATATATATATAAGTGGTTAACGTGAGAAGAGGAAGAGAAGAGATAATTGTCTTCTTCTTCTTCTTCTTCTTCGTGGATGAGAAAGAGAGAGAGAGGGAGAGAGAGATATGATTTTAGTGATTTTGAGATCAAATTTCTTAAGGGTTTTAAAAGGATTGAAGATGGAGATGAAGATTTGGCAAAATATTCAGGTAAGTAGTCATTTCTTTGAATTGATTTCCATTGATTGTGTTGATATGTGATGTAGTTAGTATGTTAAGATGATAATAGAGAAAGATTGAAAGATATGTATAGATTAAAATGGTTATTTGTGAGGATGATGATGGATTATTGAATTTGGTTAGTAAAGATTTGTATATATGAGTTGGAAAATTGAATAGTTGATGTATGTATGGGTTTAATGAGGTTGAAGTGCATAGAGTACATGATTTTGGCCTTGTTTGAAATCATTCAACTATGAGAGACACGACCAAACTAAGGAAGAGACACGGCCAAGACTAGATATTTTTGGGAGACACGGCCAAGTCTATAGAAATTTGGCCGTGTTGGATGATTTTTGGAGAGACACGGACATTGGCTTGGCCGTGTCCCTTGACTGTGTTTGCCACTGCCTCTTTTGTGTTGTGAGACACGGCCGTGTCCCTTGCCCGTGTCTGCCTCGGTTTGAACTGGTGTTGAGAGACACGGCCACAAGCTTGGCCGTGTCCCTTGAGGGTGTTAGCTACTGTTATTGTTCCTTTGCTCTTCTTGCATTATTGAGATTGAACATTCATTTGATGACAATGATTACTATATGACCAATGCTATGTTTTATGCATTGTGAATCTTGTGAATGGTAATGTGTTATATGAATAATGTATCTCGTAATGTTACATCAATGATGTTATATGTAAAAAGGTGAAGGATATGATAAGGTAATTGATTATGCATAACTTGATGGGAGTAGTTCTTGAGTGTGAAAGAGACGAGGATCATCCAAAAAGATATGTGCATTGCAATTTGTTATGATAAATGTTTTAATAATGAATGTTGTTAATGTGTCTTGAGAAATGATGAAATGTGATGTTATCATAATTGATAATGATGATCAAAATGAAATAAATGGACATATGGTTTATATGACAATGAATTTAAGATATATGTGCAATGAAAGGGATTATGTATGGAAGTGTATAATGTGAATTGAGACATAAAGAGGTGGGAAACTAATGTTCTGAATTATAATGATGTGAATGATATGATTGTAGCATGCCTAGATGGTATGATTAAATAATGATATGTTTGTTTAGTTAATGTAATTGATATTGCATATATCAATGATGAAATGTGAAAGGTGATTTGAGATACAATGTGATGTGAAGCCATTGTGAATGGCTATGATTATACAAATGAGATTGTTGAGGCATGTTTGCCTATTTGATAATGATGGAAATGAATTAAGAAAGTAATGTTGAAAGATGTAAATGAGCAAACCTGTCTGCCTCCTGCGGAACCATGCGGACCCAATGAGTGGGCAACCGATCTTGGACTACCGACCTGGTTGGGGGAAGGTTCAGTACAGTCAGTATTACGTACCTATCTGCCTCCTGCGGAACCATGCGGACCCTAAGTGTGGGCAACCGATCTTGGACTACCGACTTTGTTGGTGGAAGGTACATTATTGATAGTCTTATACGTTCCTATCTGCCTCCTGCGGAACCATGCAGACCCTGAGTTTGGGCAACCGATCTTGGGCTACCGACCTGGTTGGGGGAAGGTTCGTTACTAATAGTATTATACGTGCTTATCTGCCTCCTGCGGACCCCTGGGATTGGTAGTGACCTAAGGCCCAGTGGGCAACCGACCTGGTTGGGGGAAAGTTCGTATATGACACCATGATTGTTGGCTATAATAAGGAAAATGGAATGGCATATTAGTGTCTGTTGGGCCCGAGTCTGTCTTCGATGTCAATGTGATATATAAATGTTGAAATAAATGAGAAATGAGATCTATGGTTGCTTTTATTGGAAATTTGATTTATGATTAGTGAATGGTGAATAAAATAATGTTATGAAGTATGATAATGTATGTGTATTGACATATTGATTGTGGGTATTAATGATGGATGGTGTTTGGTGATAAGGATTGTCTTCATTGGAAATGTGATTCACGATTGGTATGATATATAATGTATGTGTATTGACATATTGATTGTGGGTATTAATGATAAATTGTGAAACCAATGAGTAATGAAATATATTGATTGTGAATATTAATGATGGGTTGGAATTGGTGATAATGTTATGTATATATGTATATAATATATGAAATTAGTTGAGATATATAAAAGGTGCAATTCAAAAGGAAAAACATTATAAGAAACTAATGGTACATGGAATTGCTATTTCATTATATGTTAGTATTTTTATAATTTATGTTTATATTTATATTTGTACTACTAAGCTCTCGGGCTTAGCGCGGATGTGTAATCGCGCAGGTAACTTGGTGGAAGATATGAAGTCTTTCGTTATGCCACGAGAAGAGTAAGAGTTTGTCGAGACCAGCTAGAGGGTAATGCATACATGTATGACTTTTAATTATGATGTATTTCTGACGAGAGAATATTTATATGTATAAATGAAGTTTTGATAAAGATAATGATTTTGTAAATGTTATTGAAATTAACGTATTATGGTTTGAACTCTGTTACAGGTTTTAAAAAGTATCGAAAAGTGACATCCTTATACCTTATATACTTACTGTATGTATACTAGGTATATGTATGGTACTTATATAGAGTATCGGGGTGTTACAGTACTTTTCCTTTTTATAACCCGAGCCAGCTCTTTCCATCTACTCGAATTGGATTAAGAACTAGAAAGAACATTGAGGAGAAAGTGAAAGGAAGGAAGGGAGATAGATTTGGTAGAAACATAAACAAACTTGGAAGGAGGAGAAGAAGAAGAACTTAAAGTGATGGAGAGACCTAAGCGAAGAATAATGTAGGAATTTGCTAAGCCAACTCTCAATGGGGCTGATTCTAGCATACGTAGGCCAACAGTTGCTGCAAACAACTTTGAAATAAAGCCAAATGTAATTCAAATAGTGCAGCAAACTTGCCAGTTTGATGGGTTCCCAGATGAAGATCCTAATGCACATCTTGAGAATTTTTTAGAAATATGTGACATGTTTAAAGATAAATAATGTCTAAGATGATGCAATTAGGCTGAGGTTGTTCCCATTTTCACTTATAGGCAGTTGGCAGAGAAATTCATAGAAAAAACTTTCCCACATCCAAGACCACTAAGTTGAGGAATGGTATCTCATCCTTCCTTCAGCAAGATGGTGAGACCCTTTATGATGCTTGGGAGAGATTTAAAGATGTATTGAGAAGGTGACCTCATCATAGGCTTTCACTATGCCTTCAGATTCAAACTTTTTACATTGGATTAAACTATGCAAGCAAGTAATCCATTAATGCAGTAACTGGGGATACCATAAATAACAAGACACCTGAACAAGTAAGGGATTTGATTAAAGATATGACCCTTACCAATTATTAGTGGCAAGCTCCAAGGGAATAAGGGAAACGGATAGTCACTGGTTCACATCAATTGGATCATGTGGTGGTTTTGATAGAGCAATTAGAACCAATGAATAAAAAGATTGATTCTTTAGCCTCATCTTCGAGGAAATCAAAGTCAAGATTGCCAAAGTGGCAATATGTTTGCTAGATAGGAGCATATGGATTTTGTTGGGAATATGCCATGTCAACAACAGAACAACCCCTACAGCAACACATATAATCCGGGAGTGGAGAAATCATCCTAATTTCTCCTGGAATTATCAGAACAATTTAAGACCTACCCCTGGATTTTAGCAGCCTCGACATCAACAAGTTGCTCCTAAAAAAAAGAGCAATTTGGAAGACATGATGGAGAAGTTCATAGGAGCTTCAGAAAATAGATTTCAATCAACCGAAACCACCCTTAGAAATCAGCAAGCCTCTATTCACAATATGGGAAATCAGGTTGGGCAACTTGCTAAGTTACTTAGTGAAAGACCACAAGGGATTTTACTTAGCAATACTGAGGCAAACCAGAATGAGCAGCTAAAGGAAATCGCTCTAAGGAGTGGAAGGGAAATTAAAGGTGGTGTGGTTAAGAAAAAAGAAGAAGTGATTGAGGAAGAGGCTAAAGTACAAGAAAAGGAAAAAAATGATGATTCTACTATCACTTCAGGAGAGAAAGCTACAGTGGAAAATGAAAAAGGCAACCAACCATAAGAGCCTAGTCCAATAGTGAAGGAATACTGATTTCGAGTGCCATATCCAGCAAGGTTGAACAAGGACAAGATGGATGCTCTGTTCATTAAGTTTCTTAAACTTTTTAAATAATTTCACATTAATATTCCATTTGCCGAAGCTTTATCTCAAATGCCCAAATATACTATAATTTTGAAAGATCTCCTTTCTAACAATAGGAAACTTGAGGAAGTATCTTTGGTGCATTTGTCGAAAAAGAGTTTGGCAATTTTGCAAAAGAGGTTACCTAAAAAATTAAAAGATCCTACTAATTTTACTATTCCATG
Source organism: Garcia nutans (assembly GCA_947685225.1). Classification (NCBI taxonomy): domain Eukaryota; kingdom Viridiplantae; phylum Streptophyta; class Magnoliopsida; order Malpighiales; family Euphorbiaceae; genus Garcia; species Garcia nutans. The sequence goes on from CANTUV010000003.1 coordinate 12,043,975, forward strand.
TTTGATAGGTAATCTTGAAGTTAAAAGTGCATTGGTTGATTTGGGGGCTAGCATAAGTGTTATGCCCTATAAGATGTTTAAAGAGTTAGGTATTGGAGAACCTAAACAAACAATCATGAGCATTCAACTTGCTGATAAGTGAGTAGTTCACCCTCGTGGTATTATAGAGGATGTGTTGGTAAAAGTTGGGGATTTCATTTCTCCTAATGACTTAATTGTCATAGATGTAGTTGAGGATGTAGATGTTTCGCTTATCCTTGGTAGGCCACTTTTAAATGCAGCCCGTGCCTTTATCGATGTCCATGATGGCACATTAACTTTGAGAGTGGGAAGTGAGAAAGTTATTTTTAATATACATTATGCTATGAAGCACCTACTTACACTCGATGAGGCAGATTCATGCAATGAAATTATTGAGCATTAAACCATGAATTTTGTTACTAACATTATTTTCAAGGATCCCCTTGAGTTGTGTTTAATGCAGGATAATATTGAGGATCAATAAGCAATGGAGCATCTAGCCTATCTTGAAGCAAGTAAATCATTCAGGTGTCAGGCATATGAAACCATTAAAATGCCAAACGAAAAGAAGCTGAAACCATCTGTGATTGATCCACCCAACTTAGAGCTGAAGACCCTTTCGTATCACCTTGAGTATGGATGACTGTACTTTTCACCAGCTCGTATTTTTTCCTTTTCTTTTATTTTTCTTTTATTTCTATATTTATTTCTTTCTATTTTTTTATATATACATGAATCTTCACAATTTTGCATGTCAGTATTTGTTCTATAGCTAATTCGATATCACAACGCATTTGGGACCCTATTATATGTCGATTCATGGACATGACAGGGCAGTTCTCTCTCTCTTTTGTTATTTTTTCTTGCATTACACACATTGGGGACAATGTACATCTTATGTGTGGGGGAGAGGTACATTTCTGAGATTGTGTATTATTTTTATTTATTTCATTCTTGCCATTTGCTTCATTAGTCTCATTCAGTTTCTCTAACTTGTTTTTGGGTTCAAGTAAACTAGATTGCCATAATAGTATGAATTGAAATGGTGCCCCTCTATTATAAATTAATAGTTGATTTACTAAATAACAATTTTTTGTTGAGGTTGACTCAATTTTCTTAATCAATTGCTAAGGACCGAATGTGATAGTTATAATTAAGTAGTTGATTGATGAGAATTACACACCTAAAGTTTGAATCCTTAGTTACTGTGAGCGGTGATTTTTGCCCCCACTCCCGGTGGAATGGTTCTTGTGACTTCGGCACTATTTAGGCTTGGGGCCTTAGAGAACACGGACCTAAATCTGGAGAAAATGGAGTCGCCACCCGGATGGGCCGGGAAAAAAGAAAGGGGTGGATGACTCGATTCCTAAGGAATCCCCAACCCCCTAATGGGTTTGAAAAGTTGGGTACATGTGGGGAAGGTGAGAAATGGCCCAGCACCCCCACAATGCCCGGTTCATTGGAACCGGCCTCCTTTACAGGTCTTAATATTATAAAATTCTTAAGTATAATAATATTATCCATATTACACATAATAATTGAAAGAAAGCATCATTATATTAAAATCAAAGCAATGTTCAAACAAAGCAAATAAATGGACACCCATCCAAGGATGGAAACATGTCCTTACATCTCATGCCTAAACACCCACCGAAAGGTAGAAACATGCCCTTTACATTAATTCTAAAATAGAAAAGCAATTTAAGTTACATGATATTCAGCTAATGAGGTACCCACCAAGTGGAAACATACCTCTTACAACATTTGGAAATCTAAATAAATTGATAAAAGTAAATAAACATTCATAATAAATAAATCATTCACCAAAGATATTAAATATCAATAGAAAGTAAACATCCACCCATGATAAATTAAATAAACCAAGCATTGAACTTAAATAAATTAAAGCAAATAAAATAAATCAAAGCATAATCAAATATAGAATTGAATAAAGCAAAGAAAAGTCTAAATTATGGCTACTGTGAGTTTTTTTAAGAAATTAAAATAGATTAAGGTTTTATGTTTTAAAAGGTTGATAAAGCTCTTTGATTAACTAAATTAATATTTGAATGTTGAAATCATGAAACTAGGGTTTGGACACTTTAAAACATTTTTGATTTGTGGTTTATGGCTATTCATTGAATTATGGTTTCAAGCTTACTGTGTAAAATTAAATATTTGTGTTTATATGGTTTTTTAAAGTTTCAAAGGATTAGGGTTTAGAAAAAATTAAGGTTTAAGGTTTTAAGGAGGTTAGGGTTCACTATTTTAGGTTTTGGAGTTGAATTAGGGTTTTAGGACTTTTGAATTTAGGGTTTCAGGTAATGAGTTAATTTTAGGATTTGGAAAATCAATTGATAATTTTATGAAGTTTTATGAAGATGAACAACACGATTTAAAATTTATAAAAGCAAAAAAGATGTTTTTAAGTCTTTTGGAAGGAAATAGAATACAATTTAGAGTTTTGAAAATTTGGAAAAAAAAAATTGGTTTTGGGGTTTTAAAGAAACAAAACTAACAACTTTAAACTTTTTGGAAAACAAAGCAACGAATTAAGGTTTTTAAACTTTAGAAAAAGTGAATTGAGGTTCTAAGGTTTTTAAATTAAAAGACACAATTTGATAATTTAGCTACTGTGACCAAATAAAAGAAATTAAGAATTCAAACCTTATTTTGTAAGTTTCACCAAAAATTGCTTCTTGGATGAACAAGGTCAAAGACAAGCCTTTTTGCCTTTGAATTGCTTGAATTGTTTTTCGGCTCTCTCAAAAAATCAGCTTCGTTCAAGGGTTTTCCTTCACAGATTCGGTTTCCAATTTTGTTCAAGTTTCTATCCAATTTTCTTCCTTATTTCCTCCTTTATTTTGTGTTGTTTAGTCCATATTTATAGAAGAATTCTATGGGTAATTCTAATTATTTATGGCATGCAATATTCAATAAGAAAAGAAAACCGAAACCTAATTTTATTAGGTTTCGGAAAATTTGCGTCGAAAAAAGTTTGCTGGAGAAAAAAGCTGCTGCGGAAAAACTGCGCTGGCAAAAAAAAGCTGCCACAGCTGGCTGAGGCAGCGGGCATGGAACGGGCCCGCAAACCATTTTGCCCGCAGGAAATTCCTGCAGGTGAAATGCCCAAGGGCCCGCGCTGACTTTCGGCGATGATTTTTTCGTCGCCCATTTTTCCGTAGCAGATTTTTTTTTTGTTATTTTTTATTTTTTATTATTTTTGAATTTTTATTCATTTTACCATTTTTTACTAAAATAAATTTTAAAATTAATTAAGATACCATAAAAATTATTTTGGACTAACTAAAATATATTGGACAACACAAATTATTTTGGACTAATTAAAATATATTGGACCGGATCGGGTCAAAAATTAAGGGTCTACAGTTTGCCCCCTGCTTGAATGATCTGAAACTTTAGTGAAAGAGAGTGAAAAGCAATAAGACTTAATTTTTGATGAGATGATTATTTGAATTTGTTTTGGGTTCTAGACCCAGTTCGAGTTCTGGACTTGATTTGGGTACTTGTACCAGAGATTGGGTACTTGGACCCGAGCTTGAATTTGATTTTGGTACTTGGACTCGAGATTGGGCACTTGGACCAGAGATTGGGTACTTGGACCCGAGACTGATTTGATTTGGGTTCTTGGACCCCATATTGGATTGAATTTGGGTACTTGGACTCGGGATTGGGTACTTGGACTAGAGATTGATTTGATTTGGGTACTTGGACCTGAGATTGGATACTTGGACCAGAGAATGGGTACTTGGACCCTAGATTGAATTGATTTGGTTTGAATTTGGGTACTTGGACCAGAGATTGATTGGATTTGGGTACTTGGACCCAAGATTGGGTACTTAGACCCGAGATTGATTGGATTTTAGTACTTGGACCCGAGATTGATTAGATTTTAGTACTTGGACCCGAGATTGGGTACTTAGACCCGAGATTGAATTGATTTGGGTACTTGGACCTGATATTGGGTGCTTAGGCCCGGATTGATTGGATTTGGGTACTTAGACCTGAGATTGGGTGTTTAGGCCTGAGATTAATTTGATTTGGGTACTTGGACCTGAAATTTATTTGATTCGGGTACTTGGAACCGAGAATGGGTGCTTGGACCTGAGAATGAATTGAATTTGGGTACTTGGACCTGAGATTGGGTACTTGGACCCGAGATTGGGTGCTTGGACCCGAGATTGGGTACTTGGACCCGAGATTGGGTGCTTGGACCCGAGATTGGGTTTGATTGACCTTTTATCATTTGAGAAGTCTGACTGCTCCGGTTATTCTATGCATTGTGGTTTTTCACCCTCAAAATGGATCTTCATCATTTGAGACCGGGTCTTCACCCTTGAAAATGGATCTTCATCCTTTGATATTGGGTTTTAACCCTTGGAACATCGATCTTTATCCATTGGAGGTCGGGTCTTTACCCTTGAAAATTTGGATCTTCATCCTTTGAGATCGGATCTTCACCCTTGGAACATGGATCTTTATCCATTGGATGTCGGGTCTTTACCCTGGCTTCAGCTCTTTTAGCTGAACTGATCTTTTGTCTTCTGCATCTTCATTCTTTTGAGAGTTCTAATGTTTCATTCTTTTGTTCTTCCTTTTTGCAAAAATTCAGCTATTTTTAATTAACCTTCATATCCTCTCCTTTTACCCCTGCGTGGTGAGATATTTGCAAATGAGTTTGAAAATGTTTTATATATAAACTCAAAAAATTGAAAAGGAGAAACTTTGCCCCTTGTGTAGGCTCAAACCCATGATTTTTCTATGCGGACTCTGATTAATGTTGTTATTGTCTAGTTCTTTGCACAAGCACGTATTTCTTCTCTTTGCAAGATTACTGGAACTTTCTCAAGCAATGGGCTTTCTATGCCCCCCTGATTTGATATATTCTTTTGATTCTTTACTTCATAGGGTATTTGCTGTTCATTTTGTCAAGGAATAGACAACACAAGACAAGAAAGTGCGATGTGATATGCTCATGTATGTATGATATGCATGAATAATACTTATAGTTGTTCCATCCACTCACAGATCAAGATGATCAGCAGAAGTGTTCTCATTGGTTCCGTTTTGACGCTTGTTCAAGTCTTGCATTGGAATGATCGAAAGCTTTTGCATTTGTGGCTTTTATCTTCAAGTTGTTGAAAACATGAGTGGTGAAGACCCTAAGCAGCAGAGTCAAGGATGTATCCATTTCAAACTATGTTTCAGCTTGTCATTTGGTAGTTTCTTCATGACCTTGTCAATAATCAATTCAACATACTTCCCTTAGCTCGAAGGCTTTGTATGACAAAACACTTTTTTTCCTTTCCTTTTTTTTTGTTTTTTTTTGAATTTTGATTTTAAAATCAAATGTTGGCTTTGCCAAATTAATGTCAATGTACCTCAGGACTTGATTTTTCCAAATTAACATATCTATAACATGACAACCCTAGTTACCGTACTAAACTCGGGAATCATTTCTATTTAAGCAAGAACTGTTGCACTTCAGATAGGCACATACACATTACTTGGTCAAAGGTTTCATTTGAGTTTAAATATTGTCTATCTCATATGAATGCTTATCCAAACTATCTCCACTAATAGACTCTACCTACCAAGAGAGATCAACAGGTCTTTGATAGGCTTGAAATGGGGTCTATGAGGGACATGGGTTAAAGTGAAGGCCATTTTGAGATTGGAGCTGGTGTGACACAATGGACAAACCCTCACATTACAAATTTCTTGTTTGAATTTTAGGCAGCTTGGAGGTAATCTTACTAGACTCCAAATTCCTTCTATCTTCTTGGCATTAATCTGGATCTTGATTAGGATAGTTTCTACCCTTGCAAAAAAGGTTTGGTTCCCAAATTCATTTATTTTCTTCTTCTCCCTTTTCTTTATTTCTCTTACTCTTCCCTTTCTTTGAGCATTTTATCATTTTGTCCTTCTTCCATATAGGACTGTCAAGTATAGAACTTTCAAGAATTAGATGGTCTTTCTCCTTTTTCTTTGATTTTGATCAAATCTTTGGTTGGGTTGAACCAATTCAAGTAAATATGTCTTTATGAACCAAATGGAAGCCTTTTGCTGCTTTAGGTAAAAGAGAACTCAGTTGGCTTTCTGAACCGCCTTTCTAGGTTTTATTTTTCTTTTTCCTTTTTGTTTTCTTTTGTTGTTTTTTTTTCTTCTTTTTTTTTCTTTTCCTTTCTTTCTTTTTTTTTGGTCCTAGCTCAAACAGAGTTGTCTTGTTTGTACCAACTTGGGCTTCCAATAATGAATGAGTGGAGTAACATAGATCTTCATTAACAGGGATAAATCATTTTTTACTTTGTCTTGATATATTGGAGATATTAAGGGAAACTTCAACTACCCTTATGGTCTTAAAAACATCAGCTACCCTCATGGTCTTGAGAACTTCAACTATCTTCATGGTATTCATTTCTTTTTTTGATCTTTTTGCCTTTTCATCTTAGTGATCATAAGACTTGTCAAAAGTATTATAACAGCTCAGGGTAGGTTATTGGGGTTATATGCTAATGAAAAGAAAGCTAAATTTTATGAAGGCTCAAAGGGACAACTAGGGATTGATATTTAATTAGGTGGATACTAGTTGTTGGCTAACCAAATAATGCATCATTTCTCTCTTAAATGAGTAGAGTTCAATTTCGCCTCGAAAGTTTGTCAATGCATTTTCTAAGACTGAGTAGGACCTAGACAAAGTTAATTATACTGGAGCCCTCTCTAAGTAAACATACACAACTCAATGCTATAGAGCAATTCCCTTACCTAGTAAAGTCATTCAAGTCATGATGCCTAAATATATTAATTCATGAATTATCAAGCTAGATTCCTCATTGGTTGAGCATCAAAATGAACAGAGGCCAACAAAAATTTTGATGAAAGTAATTTATTCAAAAAAATTTAAATTTGAAAAATAAAAAAATTCCAATTAAATATTAAAGAAAGTAAAATTGAAAAGCAACACTCAAGCTAAGGAAAGTTCATTGAGTTTAAGCTTCTTTTCCCTTCACATCTTTAATACTTCCATCTTGAAAGGATGATAAAACAAAGTCTTCTTCCAATCCTTTTCCCACCATGAAGGTTGCTGGTGGTGGCACTCTATTGAACCTTGGAAATGGATTGTCTTTGGTGTTGGGCTTATTCGGCTCTGGTAGCTTGCCACTATCAATCAAATCTTGGATCTCATGCCTTAGTTGAGCATATTTATCTGTTTCATGCCCTCGCATTTGAAGAATTGATAGAAGGCCTCGGCATTGAATTTTGGTGGCAGTGGATTATGTAGTGGTCAAGGAGCTAACAGTTGCAACAACCCTTTCTTTTGTATCTTGCTAAAAACCTAAGATAGAGGTTTCCCCAATTTTGAGAATTGTCTTTTATTTCCTTGACCGGTTACATTAACATCAACCTCTTTTTGCGTGCTTTGATTTTTAGACTGGTAATTCCCTTTCTCATTCCTTTTTATAGAAAAATGATTCTTCTCCCTTTCCACTCTTCAATTTGCAAACCAGCTTGGAGAAGGTCTTTGAAATCACGGATGAGTGTATGAGACATCCTCTCACGGAGACTAGGCAATACCCCTCTCACAATCATCCTTATTTGATCGGATTCATCGGGCCTCTTCTTGAGCAAAACAGCCTTATTTCTCCATCTCTTCACACAGTCCACAAAATTCTCATTTGGCCATTGCCTTATGGACTCCACTTCCATTAAGGTAACTTTCAGCTCGACATTGTACCCATATTGTTGAATGAAAGCCTTGTACAACATGTCCCAATCTTTTTGTGTACCTTCCTCTAAGGTGTTGAACCAATTTTGGACAACAGGACCCAATGAGAGCATAAAGTACCTTAGAGTTTGAGCCTTAGTAGCTCGGGCAGACTGCATAGCAGTGATATACTGCTTCACATGGAGATGAGGATTTTCGGTTCCATCATACTTCGCAAAAGATGGCAGCTTGAACTTGTACAGAACTTCTTCATCTAGCTCAAACAATTTGTCGATCTCGGACACATCTTCGGTTTTCAATTTCTTCTCAAATTTCTTTTCTAAATCAGCAATCATCTTTTCAATATTAGAAGTCTCGGTCTTTTCAATAGTTGCCTTCTCAACAACCTTCGGCTCTTTTTTGTCTTGAGGATCTTGGTAGTATTGAGCCCAATCATCATCATTAATGATCACCTTTTCATCATCAAAAACCACTTCACCAACTTTAGTCTTCCCTTTGTCCTTTGGCTTCTTAGTGCTAGCAGATGCCTCGGCATGATTCTCCAAGATTGCAGTCAATTGGTTCTTCATGGTCTCAGCTAGGGCCTCTTTTATTTCTTCCATTTTGGCATTGAGGGCTTCATCCACCATTCTTTGAATTTGTTCAGGTTCCATTATTTTTGGTGAGCAAGTGATTGAGTCGTTGCTAGATACTTCATCTCCGGCGTAGGTCGGATTATTGTATGCTTTTGAACTGTCGTAATCCAGGGTTGTGAGCCAGAGAGGATCAATGAGATGCAAATGTATGCATGTATGCATGTATGCACGAATAATCAACGAAGAAAGATAATTAGGACGTTCCTTCCAACCTTATAACATCCACACACGAATGGCGAGTCTCTTTTCCTAGGTATATGGTTAACAAAATACTAACATGGGGTACCTTGCTTTCGAATAATTCCCTCAAACGTTTCAACCAATAGTTATATTTTCAAAAATGGAAATCAATCCATGATAATTCCCATTAATTAGGTTTTAATTCATTCATTCAACTAAAGTAGCTTTTATGCTATATTGGATCAAAACTAAATTAAGAGGTTTATTATAGATAGACTTCTCACTTGAAAAGAGTAACTAATGGTTCATGCCAAAAAAAAAAGCCCATGGTTAATTTATCCTTAGTATAAACTAGGCTCACAATTGATTTTCGGTATTTCATAATTGACCTAAATAATTTGCAAGCTTTTTGTAAGAAAAGGTTGGATGAAAATAATTTTGTTTCTAAGCCCATTGTAAAAAGATTTGAGAAAAAATGGGTTTTAGGCTTAGTATTTGGACCATGAGCAAAAGAATTTTTGATTTGTTTTTAGAAAAGTTTTATGTCCAGAGACCATCTTGAAAAATTTTAAAAATAGCTTTGGTCTTTTGGATCTAGAGAAAAGTTTATTTGAGCTTACAAATGTACTTGGGTCAAATTAGAAAAGAGCAAACCAAATAAGCCATGATTTAAGCCAAGAAAAATTAACCATAGTCAAACAACATGCATTTGGGGTAAAACCTAAGGAAAGTAACTAGGCCAATTACATGAGCTTTACTTTGGGTAAAATGGCTTAGGTTCCCATAGCAAGTATATACCAAATGGTACGAGGCTATGAGTGGTTATGCCATGCTCGATCTCCATACCTTGAGTGAAAGTATGGTATCCCTTATATAACACAACACGGGTAACACGGGCGTCCTAACTCACGAACACGATGCAATCTAAGATGATGCAATGGATAATATCATTATAAGAAAGAATAGTATAATATAAAGACCAATGGAATCAACTTATCTTATCCCCAGTGGAGTCGCCACTGTGAGCGGGGATTTTTGCCCCCGCTTCCGGTGGAATGGTTCTTGCGACTTCGGCACTATTTAGGCTCGGGGCCTTAGAGAACACGAACTTAAGTCCGGAGAAAATGGAGTAGCCACCCGGACGGGCTGGGAAAAAAAAAGGGGTGGATGACTCAATTCCTAAGGAATCCCCAACCCCCTAATGGTTTCGGAAAGTTGGGTACATGTGGGGAAGGTGAGAAATGGCCCAGCACCCCCATAATGCCCAGTTCATTGGAACCGGCCTATTTTACAGGTCTTAATATTATAAAATTCTTAATTATAATAATATTATCCATATTACACACAATAATTGAAAGAAAGAATCATTATATTAAAATCAAAGCAATGTCCAAACAAAGCAAATAAATGGACACCCATCCAAGGATGGAAACATGTCCTTACATCTCATGCCTAAATAGGACACCCACCGAAAGATAGAAACACGCCCTTTACATTAATTTTAAAATAGAAAAGCAATTTAAGTTACATGATATTCAACTAATGAGGTACCCACCAAGTGGAAACATACCTCTTACAACATTTGGAAATCTAAATAAATTGATAAAAGTAAATAACCATTCATAATAAATAAATCATTCACCAAAGATATTAAATATCAATAGAAAGTAAACATCCACCCATGATAAATTAAATAAACCAAGCATTGAACTAAAATAAATTAAAGCATATAAAATAAATCAAAGCATAATCAAATATAGAATTGAATAAAGCAAATAAAAGTCTAAATTATGGCTACTGTGAGTTTTTTTAAGAAATTAAAATAGATTAAGGTTTTATGTTTTAAAAGGTTGATAAAGCTCTTTGATTAACTAAATTAATATTTGAATGGTGAAATCATGAAACTAGGGTTCGGACACTTTAAAACATTTTTTATTTGTGGTTTTTGGCTATTCATTGAATTATGGTTTCAAGCTTACTGTGTAAAATTAAATATTTGTGTTTATATTGTTTTTTAAAGTTTTAAAGGATTAGGGTTTAGAAAAAAATTAAGGTTTAAGGTTTTAAGGAGGTTAGGGTTCACTATTTTAGGTTTTGGAGTTGAATTAGGGTTTTAGGATTTTTGAATTTAGGGTTTCGGGTAATGAAGTTATTTTTAGGATTTGGAAAATCAATTGATAATTTTATGAAGTTTTATAAAGATAAACAACATGATTTAAAATTTATAAAAGCAAAAAAGATGTTTTTTTAGTCTTTTGGAAGGAAACAGAATACAATTTAGAGTTTTGAAAATTTGGAAAATAAATTTTGGTTTTGGGGTTTTGAAGAAACAAAACTAACAACTTTAAACTTTTTGGAAAACAAAGCAACAAATTAAGGTTTTTAAACTTTAGAAAAAGTGAATTGAGGTTCTAAAGTTTTTGAATTAAAAGACACAATTTGATAATTTAGCTACTGTGACCAAATAAAAGAAATTAAGAATTCAAACCTTATTTTGTAAGTTTCAGGCTTCTTGGACGAACAAGGTCAAAGACATGCCTTTTTGCCTTTGAATTGCTTGAATTGTTTTTCGGCTCTCTCAAACAATCAGCTTCGTTCAAGGTTTTCCTTCACAGATTCGGTTTCCACTTTTGTTCAAGTTTCTGTCCAATTTTCTTCCTTATTATAGTGATTTTCTGCGGGAGTTTGAGCAGAAGTATACTCCGAGGGAGTATAAGGATGCAAAGAAGATGGAGTTTTTGAATCTAGGACAGGATAACTGGACAGTTACAGAGTATGAGATTGAGTATATCCAGTTGAGTCATTATGCCAGTGGAATTATTTCAGATGAGATTGGCCAGTGCAGGAGATTTGAGGAGGGATTGAGGCCCTCTATTATGTGTATTGTTGCTGGTTCTTAGTACCAAGATTTTTCTCAGTTGGTTGCAACTACCAGAAGTGTTGAGAGACCACAAGGTATTGCAGCAGCTGCTATTGAGGAGGAGACAAGAGTTAGGAGACCCCAGTTTGAGGCAGGGTCTTCATCTATGAAAAGAGGCAGAGGAAGTTTTATTCTGAGGTTCAGCAGTAGTCAGAGGCAGCCTAGTAGGTTAGTTCAATATCTGAGGCAGAGTCCGAGACCTACAGTTTTTGTAGCTAGTGCTCTGACTCCAGTGGTTTAGAGATCCATTCCACCTACATGTGTTCATTGTGGTAGGGCAGATGGGGGTGCTTGATGGAAGACGTGTGGACTAGGAGTATGTTTTAGATGTGGGTCACCATATCATTTCATCAAAGATTTCCCTGAGCTACTGAAAGATAGACAAACTGATACTGTAACTTCTCGACCTAGTGTCAGCAGAAGAGGTCGAGGGGGCAGAGGTTTTAGTAGAGGTGGTCGACCTGGGATTAGTCAGAGAGAAGGGTCTGCATCTGGAGGTAGTAGCCAGATGAGGCTGGACCATCTCAGCGAGTGTTTGTGATGCAGAGACAGTTAGATTCTTCAACAGTTATTACGGGTACATTTTCTTTATTTGGCATTTCAGTTCTTGCTCTAATTGATCCAGGATCTACTCATTCATACATAAGTGCATCTATTTTGTCTGTGCCTGAATTGCATTCAGAGTCCCTTGGATTTGATGTCTTGGTGACAAATCCTTTAGGGCATAGTGTGATAGTTAGCAAGGTGCACCGAGATAGTTTAGTTGTGGTGCAGAATGAGGAGTTCTTGGGTGATTTGATTGAAATGCCTTTTAAAGAGTATAATTTGATCTTGGGTATGGATTGGTTGTCTAAGCATGGGGCTATGGTAAACTATCAGAAGAAGTGTGTTACCCTGAGAACTAGTGATGGTAAGAGTGTAATGGTATCTAGTGAGCAGAGACAACTTGCATGCATGTTTGTTTTAGCTGTTGCAGCTAGGAGGTTGATTCGAAAAGGGTGTGATGCATATCTTGCTCATGTTTTAGATACCAGGATAGTGGCTTCTCAACTTGATAGTATACCCACAGTTTCTGAATTTTCTTATGTTTTTCCTAAGGCGTTGCCAGGATTACCCCCTGAGAGAGAGGTTGAGTTTGGTATCGATTTGTTGCCTGGTACCACTCCCATCTCTATTACTCCCTATCGAATGGCACCTGCTGAGTTGAGAGAGTTGAAGGTGCAGTTGCAGCAGTTGTTGGATAAAGGGTTTGTTCGCCCTAGTGTGTCTCCATGGGGAGCACCTGTTTTGTTTATGAAGAAGAAAGATGGTACTTTGAGATTGTGCATCGATTGTAGGCAATTGAATAAGGTGACTATAAAGAATAAGTATCCTTTGCCTAGGATTGATGATCTCTTTGATCAGTTGAAGGGAGTAGTAGTGTTTTCTAAGATTGATCTGAGATCAGGGTACCATCAGTTGAGAGTCAGAGCTGAAGATGTATCTAAGACAGCTTTCCTTACAAGGTATGGGCATTATGAGTTTTTGGTGATGCCTTTTGGATTGACGAATGCTCCAGCAGCTTTCATGGATTTGATGAATAGGGTGTTTAGACCCTATCTAGATCAGTTTGTGGTGGTCTTTATCTATGATATTTTGGTGTATTCACATAATAAGGAGGATCATGATAAGCACTTGCGGATTGTATTGCAGACCTTGAGAGAGAAGGAGTTGTATGCTAAGCTATAGAAGTGTGAGTTTTGGCTTGATCAAGTGACTTTTCTCGGTCATGTGGTTTCAGCAGATGGTATAAGAGTTTATCCGAGTTAAGTTGAAGCTATTTTGAACTGGAGTCCACTGAAATCAGTGACTGAAGTTAGAAGTTTTTTGGGTTTGGTAGGCTATTATCGACGGTTTGTGAAGGGTTTTTCTTTGATAGCTACTCCACTCACCAGATTACTTCAGAAGGGAGTCAGATTTTTGTGGACAGATCAGTGTCAAGCAAGCTTTGAGCAGTTGAAGGAGAGACTGACTCAAGCTCCTATCCTTACCTTGCCTGTGGAAGATAAACCATATGTGATTTACAGTGATGCTTCACATAATGTTTTAGGATGTGTTTTGATGCAAGAGGGTAGAGTCATAGCTTATGCTTCTCGACAGTTGAAGCCGCATGAACTTAATTATCCGACGCATGATTTGGAGTTGGCAGTCATAGTTTTTGCTTTGAAGATTTGGCGACACTACTTGTATAGGGAGAAGTGTTTCATCTATACAGATCATAAGAGTTTGAAATATTTAGGGGTTCAGAGAGAGTTGAATCTTTGGCAGAGATGGTTGTTGGAGTTAATTAAAGACTATGGCTGTTTGATTGATTATCATCCTAGTAAGGCAAATGTTGTTGCTGGTGCCTTAAGTCAGAAGTCTTTGGCAGGTTTGACTGCTTATTCGCTCTAGTTGCTTGTTGAATTGAGAGCGTTGCATGCTAGTTTTGAAGTGATGATGATGCTTTGTTATCTCATTTGCAATTGAGATCGGTGTTGTTGGATCAGATTAAAGAGGCTCAGTTGGCTAATGAGAAAATTCAAAAAGTTGTGTCGGATTGCCAAAAAGGGGAGAGTAGAGATTTTCCATGTGAGAGATGATGGCAGTTTATGGTTCTTAGATAGATTGTGTGTTCCTAATGATGCAAGATTGAAAAAGATTATTTTGGAGAAAGCACATCAATCGGCTTTTGCTATGCATCCTGGGAGTACTAAGATGTATCATGATTTGAAGCAACATTATTGGTGGTCAGGTATGAAGAGGGACATAGTGGAGTTTGTATCTAAATGTCTCACTTGTCAGAGAGTGAAAGCCGAGCACCAAGTTCCAACAGGGTTGCTCCAACCTTTATGAGTGCTTGAATGGAAATGGGAGAGTGTAACAATGGATTTTGTGAATGGTTTGCCGTTGACTCAGAAGAAGCATGATTCAATTTGGGTGATTGTTGATCGGATGATAAAGATAGCTCATTTTCTTCCAGTTCGAATGGATTATTCTCTTGAGAAGTTGGCTGAGCAGTATATCAGTGAGATAGTAAGGTTGCATGGAGTCCCAATTTCTTTGGTGTCTGATCGAGATCCTCAATTCACTTCAAGGTTCTGGAAGAGTTTGCATGCTGCTTTGGGTTCTCAATTGCACTTTAGCATTGCTTCCCATCCTCAGACAGATGGGCAGTCAGAGAGAGTGATATAGATTTTAGAGGATATGTTGAGAAGCTCTGTCATTGATTTCCCTAGAAGTTGGAACAGTGTGAGCGGGAATTTTTTCCCCCACTCCCGGTGGAATGATTCTTGCGACATCGGCACTGTTTAGGCTTAGGGCCTTAGAGAACACGGACCTAAGTCCGGAGAAAATAGAGTCGCCATCCGAACTGGCTGAGAAAAATAAAGGGGTGGATGACTCGATTCCTAAGGAATCCCCAACCCCTTAATAGGTTCGGAAAGTTGAGTATATGTGGGGAAGGTGAGAAATGGCCCAGCACCCCCACAATGCCCGGTTCATTGGAACCGGCCTCCCTTACGGTCTTGAAAACTTCAATTACCCTTATAGTCTTGAAAAGATCAACTACCCTTATAGTCTTGAGAACTTCAGCTATCCTCATGGTCTTGAGAACTTCAACTATCTTCATGGTCTTGACTATTCATTTCTTTCTTTCATCTTCTTGCCTCTTAACCTTAGTGATCATAAGACTTGTCAAAAGTATCACAGTAGCTCAGGGTAGGTTATTGGGGTTTGTAAGCCAATGAAAAGAAAGCTAAAATTTTATGAAGGCTCAAAGGGACAACTAGGGATTGATATCTAATTGGGTGGATACTAGTTGTTGGCTAACCAAACAATGCCTAGATCATTTCTCTCTTAAATAAGTAGAGTTCAATTTTGCCTCAAAAGTTTGTCAAAGCATGTTCTAAGACTGACTAGGACCTATACAAAGGTAATTATGCAGGAGCCCTCTCTAAGTAAGCATACACAACTCAATGCTATAGAGAAATTCCCTCACCTAGTAAATTCATTCAAGTCATGATGCCTAGAAAGATTAATTTATGAACATCAAACTAGATTCCTCATCGGTTGAGCACCAAAATGAACAAAGACCAATAAAATTTTGATGAAAATAATTTATTTAAAGCAACTTTAAGTCTGAAAAAGCACAATAGTTCAAAAATATTAAAGAAAGTAAGATTGAAACGCAACATTCAAGTTAAGGAAATTTCATTGAGTTTAAGCTTCTTTTCCTTTCATATCTTCAATATTTCCATCTTGAAAGGATGATAAAACAAAATCTTCTTCCAATCCTTTTCCCACCATGAAGGTTGTACTCTGTTGAACCTTGGAAATGGATTATCTTTGGTGTTGGGCTTATCTGGCTTGGGCAACTTGCCATTATCAATTAAATTCTAGATCCCATGCCTTAACTTCATGCAATTGTCCATTTTGTGTCCAGGCCTTTGATGGAATTGGCAAAATGCACTAGTATCAAAGTTAGGTGGAAGAGGATTAGGCAAAGGACGAGGATTCAAGGGTTGTAATAATCCCTTCTTTTGCAGCTTATTGAGAACCCAAGACAGTGGCTTCTCTAATTTCAAAAACTGCCTATTCCTCCTTGACTAGTGGCATTAACATCAGCTTCTTTTTGCATGCTTTGATTGCCCGACTGGTAGTTCCCTTTCTCATTCCTTTTTATCGAAAAGCGATTCTTCTCCCTTTCCCACTCTTCAATTTGTAGACCAGCTTGGAGAAGATCTTTGAACTCCCTTATAAGGGTGTCAGACAGCCTTTCATGGAGGTTGGGCAGGACGCCTCTCATGATCATCCTTATTTGATCGGATTTATCGGGCCTCTTCTTGAGCAAAGCGGCCTTGTTTCTCCTTCTCTTCACATAGTCCACAAGATTCTCATTTGGCCTTTGTCTAATGGACTCAACTTCCATTAAGGTAACTTCCATTTCAACATTATATCCATATTGTTGGATGAAGGCCTTGTATAGCATATCCCAATTCTTTTGTGTTCCATCATCTAAGGTATTGAACCAATTTTGGACAACAGAGTCTAATGAGAGCATAAAGTGCCTTAGAGTTTGAGCCTTAGTAGCTCGGATAGACTGCGTAGCAGTGATATACTGCTTCACATGGAGATGGGGGTTTCCAGTACCATCAAACTTTGCAAAAGATGGCATCTTGAACTTGTATGGAACTTCTTCATCTAGCTCAAATAGTTTGTCGATCTCAGACATTTCCTCAATTTTTAGTTTTTTCTCAAATTTCTTTTCTAAATCAGTAATCATCTTCTCAACATCAGATGTCTTGGTCTTTTCAATAGTTGCCTTCTCAAAAACCTTCGGCTCCTTTTTGTCTTGAGGATCTTGGTAGTCTTGAGCCCAATCATCATCATTAATGATCACCTTATCATCATCAAAAGCTACTTCGCCAATTTTAGTCTTCCCTTTGTCCTTTTGACTTTTTAGTGCTAGCAGATGCTTCGGCGTGATTTTTTAAAATTGCAGTCAATTCGTTCTTCATGGTTTCATCTAGGGCCTCTTTTATTTCTTCCATTTTGGCATTGACGGCTTCATCCACCATTCTTTGAATTTGTTTAGGATCCATTGTATTTGGTGAGCAAGTGACTGAGTCATTGCTAGATTCTTCGCTACCGGCGTAGGTCGGATTGTCATAAGCTTTTGAACTATCGTAATCCAGGGCTATAAGCTAGAAAGGATTAATGATATGAGATGCAAATGTATGCATGTATGCATGTATGCACAAACAATAGGCAAACAAGGACAAATAGGACATTCCTTCCAACCTTATAACATCCACACAAGAATGGTTAGTCTCTTTTCCTAGGTATATGGTTAACAAAATACCAACATGGGGCTTCTTGTTTTCGACTAATTTCCTCAGACGTTTCAACCAATAGTTATATTTTTGAAAATGGAAATCATTTCATAATAATTCCCATTAATTAGGTTTTAATCCATTCAACCAACTAAAGTAGCTTTTATGCTATATTGGATTAAAACAAAATTAAGAGGTTTATTATAAATAGATTTCTCACTTGAAAAAAGTAACTAATGATTCATGCCAAAAACAGGCCCATGATTAATTTCTCTTAGTATAAACTAGGCTCGCAATTGATTTTTGGTATTTTGTAATTGACCTAAATGTTTGTAAGCTCTAAAAAGGTTGTGAAAATAATTTTACTTCTAAGCCCATTATAAAAAGATTTTAGAAAAAAATGGATTTTGGGCTTAGTATTTGGGCCATGAGCAAAAGAACTTTTGATTTTTTTTTAGAAAAGTTTCATGTCCAAAGACCATCTTGAAAAGTTTTGAAAATAGCTTTAGTCTTTTGGATCTGGAGAAAATTTTATTTTTAGCTTACAATGTACATAGGTCATATTAGAAAAAGAGCAAACCAAATAAGCCGTGATTTAAGCCAAGATAAATTAACCATAGTCAAACAACATTCATTTGTTGTAAAACCCAAGGAAAGTAACTAGGCCAATTACATGAGCTTTAGTCTTTGGGTTAAAAGGCTTAGGTTCCCATAGCAAGTTTATACAAAATGGTACGAAGCTATGAGTGGTTATGCCATGCTCGATCTCCATACCTTGAGTGAAAGTATGGTATCCCTTACATAACATAACACGGGTAACACAGGCATCCTAACTCATGCACACGATGCAATCTAATATGATGCAATGGATAATATCATTATAAGAAAGAATAGAATAATATAAAGACCAACGGAATCAACTTCTCTTATCCCCAGTGGAGTCGCCACTGTGAGCGGGAATTTTTGCCACTGTTTAGGCTTGGAGCCTTAGAGAACACGGACCTAAGTCCGAAAAAATGGAGTCGCCACCCGGATGGGCCGGGAAAAAGAAAGGGGTGGACGACTCAATTCCTAAGGAATCCCCAACCCCCTAATGGTTTCGAAAAGTTGGGTACGTGTGGGGAAGGTGAGAAATGGCCCAACACCCCCACAACGCCCTGTTCATTGGAACCGGCCTCCTTTACAGGTCTTAATATTATAAAATTCTTAAATATAACAATATTATTCAAATTACACACAATAATTAAAATAAAGCATCGATATATTAAAAATCAAAACAATGTCCAAGCAAAACAAATAAATGGACACCCATCCGAAGATGGAAACATGCCCTTACATAATCCATGCCTAAATAGGACACCCACCGAAAAGGTAGAAACATGTCATGTTCATTGGTCTAAAATATAAAAGCAATTTAAATTACATGATATTTAACTAATGTGGTACCCACCAAGTGGAAACATACCTCTTACAGCATTTGGAAATCAAAATAAATCGATAAGGTAAATAACCATTCATCATAAATAAATCATTCATCAAAGTTATTACTCAAAATATAAAATAAATATTCATCCATGATAATTTAAATAAACTAATCATTGAAATTAAATAAACCAACAAAGCATTGAAAATAAATTAAAGCATATAATAGACTACATAATCAAATATAAAATTAAATAAAGCAAGTAAAGATTCAAATTAGGGCTACTGTTTCTATTTACGATTCTTTATTTAATATGTTTAGGGTTTTGGAATTTATGGGTTTAAGCTACTGTATGTTTAAAAGGAATTGAAATGGATTAAAGTTTTATGATTTAAGGGATTGATAAGGTTCTTTGTTTAACCAAATTAGTGTTTAAGGAGTGAAATCATGAAATTAGGGTTTTGACACTTTAAAACATTAGGTTTATGATTATTAGCTATTGAATTGTTGTTTTTAGGCTTACTGTGTTTGAATTTTAATATTTAGGTTTATAAGATTTTAAGGTTTAAAGGATTAGGGTTTAGAAAAATTAGGGTTTAAAGTATTAAGGGAAATAGGGTTTAAGGTTAGCTAGTTTGAGGTTACTGTCTTGGTTTTGAAGTGGAATTAGGTTTTTAAATGTTTCGGAGAATGTACTTGATTTTAGAATTTGGAAAAACAATATATAGTTTTATAAAGCTTTATGTGATTTTTAGAAGCCGTAAGTTAAATTTAGGGTTTTTAAGATTTTGAAACATTGGAAAACAGATTAGGGTTTAGGGGAATTAATAAAACGATTTAAGGTTTTGGAAAGTTGGAAAGTAGATTAGGGTTTTAATATTTTGAAGAAACAGAAAAAGTAATTTTAGGGTTTTTGAAAATAGAGGAGATGATTTAAGGTTCTATGGTTTAGAAAAAGTAAATTAGGGTTCTAAGGTTTTTAGAATCCAAAGAAAGAGTTTAATGAATGAAGCTATTGTAAAGAAAAAAGATTTGATATTCATACCTTCGTTTGTTGGTTCCACCAAAAATTACTTCTTGGATGAATAAGGACAAAGGCAAGATGGCTCCCTTTGATGGATTGATTGCTTGGTTGCTTATTCTTCTCTCAAAAAGTCTTATTGTTTTTTTTTGCCAAAGGTTTCTCCTAGTCCGATTGTTACAAAGTTTTTCCTCTAAAATTTTCCTCTCTTTCTGTGTTGTTTTTAGTCCTTATTTATAGAAGATTTTTATGATTAATCTTAGCTGCTCACGGAATCTAATATTAATTAAGAAAAGGAAACCGAAACCAAATTGAATTTGGTTTTGAAAAAAAAATTACGTCAAAAAGATTTCGCTGGCAAAAAAAACTGCTGCGGAAAAATTTTGCTGGCGAAAAATTTCCTGCTGAAATTTGCGGGCTGCGGGGGAAAAATTGCCTACGAGCCATTTTGCCCGTAGGACTTTCTTGAGAGCGAAATGGCTTTGGCCATTTCGTCCTAACTTTTCGGCGACGAATTTTTTTGTCGCCAATTTTTTCTTCGTCGATTTTTATTTTTGTTTATTTTTTATTAATTAAAAAAACTAAATAATAAAACAAATACTATTTAATTAAGATAACAAAAAAATTATTTTGGACTAATTAAAATACATTGGACCACACAAAAATTATTTTGCACTAAAATATATTGGACTGGACTAGTTCAAAAAAGTTTTGGTCAAAAAATCGGCAGTGCGCGAGCTGTCAGGCCCGTGGGCTGTGCTGGCAGCAATTGCACTGGCAAAAATGGGCGCAGTGGGGCAATTCGCCCCCAGATGCCATCTGCGGTGAAATGGGACAGCCCAATTCGCCCCCAGATGCCACTGGCTGCAAAATTGGTGTCCCAATTTGCCCCCAGATTATTTCTGCGGCGAATTGGGCTGCCACGATGTCTTCCATGTCTCTATGCTGAGGAGGTACAGGTCAGGCCCATCTCATTTTCTGTCAGTTGAATCCATTAAGGTGAGTCTAGATCTGTCTTACGAAGAAGAACCAGTTGCTATTTTGGCACATGAATTGAAAGAGTTGAGAAATAAGAAAGTGCCACTTGTGAAGGTTCTTTGGAAGAATCACGCTAAGGAAGAGGCAAATTGGGAGAGTGAGCAAGCAATACGAGATCAGTATCCTCAATTGTTTCAGACTTAAGATCAGGTAATTTTGAGGACGAAATTTATTTATAGTGGGAGAGAATTGTAATATCCCAAACTATACCCTAAAGATTTTTGGAATGATTATTGTTGAAATTGGATTAAATGATATAAAGTATATATTTATGATTAAGTGGTAAGAGAGGAAAAGAGAAGTGTGTATATGTTGTATTGTACACCCTTAATTTTTGACCCAGTCCGGTCCAATATATTTTAATTAGTCCAAAATAATTTTTGTGTTGTCCAATATATTTTAGTTAGTCCAAAATAATTTTTATGGTATCTTAATTAATTTTAATATTTATTTTAGTAAAAAATGGTAAAATGAATAAAAATTCAAAAATAATAAAAAATAAAAAATAACAAAAAAAATCGGCGACGAAAAAATCTGTAATATCCCAATGTATGCCTTAGAAGTTTTGAATATTATTGTTGTTTTAATTGGATTGAATGTATGTGTTAAATTGAAAGAGAAAAGAATTTTTAAAGGAAGTGTATATGTTGCATATATGGTAGTATAAATAACATATACATAAGTCAAAAGGGATGGTCAATGGAAGAGGATATTTATTTGTGATATGTAAAATTACTTAAATGGGCATATGAGTGACAAGAGTTAAGTTTAAATGGATGAGGGCATTTAGGTAATTGTTGTGTTAGAATTGCATGGTGGAGATTTAAAGAAGAAGAGAAGTTTGACTTGTGATTATTTCTTTTCTTCTCTTCTCTTTTGGTGTGGCCGGCTATCAAAGGAAAGGGAGAGGAAGAGAGGTGTTCTAAGTTCTAAACATCAAATTGAAGGGAGAATCGAAGGATTAAGTTGGAGATTTGTGAAATTTCTTCAATTGAGGTAAGTACTCTCTTGTTTTCCTTTGTTATTTGTGAAGTTGTGTTTGAGGTGAGTTATGATTTGTTGGTATCATGATTAACTGTGTTTGAGATGTGTTTATAAGTGTTGAAATTGATTTTAAGTTACAAAGTTAAATTGGTGTTGGTTTTGGTTTGAAGGTGGTAAGTTAAGTGGATGTTGATATTGAAAGAATAAGAATGATGTTGGTTTTAGGGTTTTGAAGTGGTATGTGTTTAAATGTATTGTTAATGTGATTATTGTGATGAACATGTAAAACAAGTGTTAAAGACATTGATTATATCCATTTGAATAAGGTTATGTTGTGTATAATGTGTTTTAATTCAATTAAAAGAGATTTGGCCATGTTTAGGGATTTTGTTTATGAGAGACACGGCCAAACTAAGGAAGAGACACGGCCAAAACTAAAGATTTTTGGGAGACACGGCCAAGTTTAAGGAAATTTGGCCGTGTTGGATGATTTTTGGAGAGACATGGCCACTGGCTTGGCCGTGTCCCTTGCCTATGTTTGCCACTGCCTGGTGTTGGTTGAGAGACACGGCCGTGTTCCCTTGCCCGTGTCTGCCTCGGTTGATTTGGTGTTGAGAGACACGGCCACAAGCTTGGTCGTGTCCCTTCAGTGTGTTGGCTACTGTGAATGTTCTTTGCTCCTCTTGCATTGTTGAGAAAGAACATACATTTGATGATGCATATGATACTATATGAACAATGTTATGTTATATACATTGTGAATCTTGTGAATGGTAATGTGTTATATGAATAATATACTTCATAATGTTACATCAATGATGCTCTATGTAAAATGTGAAGGATATGATGAGGTAAATGATTATGTATAGCTTGATGGGAGTGGCTCTTGAGGTAAGTACAAACCCTAATCCACATTATTGCATATCAATAATATTATGTTTGGCATAATATGAGCTTTATGAAATGTGAATTGAGATAATTGAAGCATATTTGCTTGGATGATAATGTTCAATGTAATTGATTATGTATACTTGAATAATGAAGTATTAATATGTGAATTGAAATATAATGTGATGTGAAGCCATTGTGATTGGCTATGATAACTCAAATGAGATGTGAAGCCATTGTGATTGGCTATGATAACTCAAATGTGATGTGAAGCCATTGTGATTGGTTATGATGATTCAATTGAAAGACATAAGGCATGTTTGCCTATTTGATGAAGAGAATTGAGAATGAAATTGATAAATGAATGGTGTGGCTAATGTGTTATTCCATTTTCAGAGTTTGTTGTTGGTGGCATGTCTAATGATAGTAACAATCTCTTGAAGTTAGGTTGGGCTTGATCCTTGAAGCCAAGTTGGGTAGAAGTTTAACATGTTTTACTCCCCTTGAAGCTTGGTTGGGTCTAGTCCTTGAAGCCTAATTGAGATGTTACAACCCTTGAAGCTAGGTTGGGTTGGTTCTTGAAGCCAAGTTGGGTTGACACTTAGCATGCTTTGTTCCCCTTGAAGCTTGGTTGAACCTAAATCCTTGAAGCCTAGTTGGGTCTATGATAATGATAAATGTGATAACAAAACCAAAGCATTAACTCTGAAAATTGAATGGCATATTAGTGTCTTTTGGGCCCGAGTCTATCTTTGTTGTCAATGTGTTATACAAATGTTGAAATAAATGAGTAATGAGATCTATGATTGCCTTTGTTGGATATGTGATTCATGAATGGTGATAATGATTGCCTTCATTGGAAATGTGATTCATGATTGGTGAATTGTGAATAAAATAATGATATGAAGTATGATATGTAATATGTATATTGATATAATGATGGTGAGTATTAGTGATGGATTGTGGTTGGTGTTAATGATATGTATATATGTATATATAATATATGATATTAGTAGAGATATTTGAAAGGTGCAATTCAAAAGGAAAAACATGATAAGAAACTAATGGTACATGAAAGTGATATTTCATTATATGCTAGAATTTCTATAATGTATGTTTATATGTTATATTTGTACTACTAAGCTCTCGAGCTTAGCGCGGATGTGTAATCGCGCAGGTGACTAGGTGGAAGATATGAAGTCTTTTGTTATGCCACGAGAAGAGTAAGAGTTTATCGAGACCAACTAGAGGGTGATGCATACATGTATAATTTTTAATTATGATGTATTTCTAACAAGAGTATATTTATGTGTATAAATGAAGTTTTGATAAAGAAAAGATTATGATATATATGTAAGATCATTAAAAGTATAATGATTCTGTAAATGTTCTTTAAATTTATGTATTGTGGTTTGAACTATGTTAAAGGTTTTAAAAATGTAACGAAAAGTGGTATCCTTATACTTTATATACTTACTGTATGTATACTAGGTGTATGTATAGTACTTATATGGAGTATCAGGGTGTTACAAAATCGGCGACGAAAAAATCATCACCGAAAGTCAGCACGAGCCCATGGGAATTTTGCCTGCAGGAATTTTCCGCGGGCGAAATGGCCTACGGGCCCATTTCGTGCACGCTACCGTAGCCAACTGCGGCAGATTTTTTCTCCAGCGCAGTAGATTTTTTTCGCCAGCAAAATTTTTCCGACGCAAATTTTTCGAAACCTAATACAATTAGGTTTTGGTTTCCTTTTCTTATTCAATAAAGATTCCGTGAATAATTAGGAATGAAGGATATAAAATTTCTATAAATATGGACTAAACACAAAAAAAAAAAAGAGGAGGCAGAAAGAGGAAAAGAAATCCGAGAGGAAAAAGGAGAAAAATTGGAGACGAAATTGGGACTTTTTGAAGAGAAGCAGTGAAGGGAATTCAAGAATTCAAAGGCAACAAAGCTTGCCTTTGATTTTGTTCATCCAAGAAGCAATTTTGGTGAAACTTACAAAATAAGGTTTGAATTCTTAATTTCTTTTATTTCGTCACAGTAGCTAAACATCTCATTCTTTCTTTTAATTCAAAACACTTTAAAACCTCAAATCACTTTTTTTAAGGTTTAAAAATCTTATTTCGTTGATTTATTTTCTAAAAGTTTAAAGCTATTAGATTTATTTCTTCAAAACTCCAAAACCAAAATTTGTTTTCCAAATTTTCAAAATTCAAAATTGTGTTCTATTACTTTCCCAAAAGCATTAAAAATATTTTTTTTTGCTTTATAAATTTTAAATTGTTGGTTTATTTTCATAAAATTCCATAAAATCTTCAATTGCTTTTTCCAAATCCTAAAAATCATGCATCACCGAAACCTGAAATTCTAAAACACTAAACCCAAAATTTAACTTCTAAACCTAAAATAGTAAACTCTAACTCCTTTAAAACCATAAACCCTAACTTTTTCTAAACTTTAATCCTTTAAAACATTAAAAACCATAAAAACATAAATATTTTAAATTTACACAGTAAGCTTGAAATCACCATTTAAAACCACAAATCAAAAGTATTTTAAAATGTCTAAGACCCTAGTTTCATGATTTCACCATTCAAATATTAATTTAGTTAATCAAAGAATCTTACCAACCTTTTAAAACATAAAACCCTAATCTATTTTAATTCCATAAAAAGTCACAGTAGCTATAATTGAACTTTTATTTGCTTTATTTAATTCTATACTTGATTTATTTAATTTATCATGGATGGATGTTTATTTTATATTTTGATTAATACCTTTGATGAATGATTTATTTATGATGAATGATTATTTACTTTTATCAATTAATTTAGATTTCCAAAAGTTGTAAGAGGTATGTTTCCACATGGTGGGTACCTCATTAATTAAACATCATGTAATTTAATTTGCTTTTCTATTTTAGAACCAATGTAAAGGGCATGCTTCTACCTCTCGGTGGGTGTCCTATTTAGGCATGTGATGTAAGGACATGTTTCCATCCTTGGATGGGTGTCCATTTATTTGCTTTGTTTGGACATTGCTTTGATTTTAATATAATGATGCTTTCTTTTAATTATTGT
This sequence comes from Garcia nutans, assembly GCA_947685225.1. Taxonomy (NCBI): domain Eukaryota; kingdom Viridiplantae; phylum Streptophyta; class Magnoliopsida; order Malpighiales; family Euphorbiaceae; genus Garcia; species Garcia nutans. The sequence goes on from CANTUV010000003.1 coordinate 12,069,770, forward strand.
GTGTAATATGGATAATGTTGTTATATTTAAGAATTTTATAATATTAAGACCTGTAAAGGAGGCCGGTTCCAATGAACCGGGCATTGTGGGGGTGCTGGGCCATTTCTCACCTTTCCCACACGTACCCAACTTTTCGAACCCATTAGGGGGTTGGGGATTCCTTAGGAATCGAGTCATCCATCCCTTTCTTTTTCCCGGCCCGTCCGGGTGACGACTCCATTTTCTTTGGACTTATGTCCGTGTTCTCTAAGGGTCCAAGCCTAAACAGTGCCGAAGTGGCAAGAACCATTCCACCGGGAGTGGGGGCAAAAATCCCCGCTCACATGTATATATAGAGATATATACAACATATACAAGTCAACTAATTAGTTGGTCAAAAGAGATATTAAATTATATTTGGATTAATTGAAGTTGAATAATTAAGTGGATGATGATATTTATGATTATTTTATTATTATAATTCCTTGGTGGATATTAAAAGAGGACATTTGTGGTTAAGAGACAATTTTGTGGGTTGACTTTCATCATCATCTTCTTCTTTCTTTGTTTTGGTTGGCCATCTCTATAGCAAGAAGGAAAGAGAGATTTTGCTCTTCCTAACTCAAGATTTGAAGGTGTTTCAAGAGATCAAGTTGGAATTCTAAGGGTTTTCATCACTTTTGGTAAGTTTTCATCTTGATTCTCTGGTTTTTCTTTTGAGTTTGTGTATTGAGGTTGTTGATTGGCTGTTGTTGATGTGTGTATGTTTGATTGTGGTGTGTTTGAGAGTTTTTGGTATTATTGACTTTGATTTTGTGGTTGGATTGAAGAGAAAGGTTAAGTTTGGTGAAGGAAAGTAAGTGTTGTGTATTGTGTATGTGTTGAATTGTGAATATGATCGTGATTGTGTTTTGATGTACATATTGAGTTGTTTTGGTGTTTATGCAAGTTTAGTATGGTTTATTGATGGTTTTGGGTAAGATTGTTTAGAGTGGAAAAGGGTTAAGTATGATTTTGTTGGATAAGGTGTTGTTGGTGTCGGAATCAAGATTTTTTTCCTGACACGCCCATGAGCACGGCCAAGTTTTTGGGCGTGTCAATGGTTCTGTTTTCTAGATGGGTGACATGCCCATGTCACTGAGCATGTCATAGCTTCTGTGTTGGAGTAGTGTTGACATGTCCAGTGACACGCCCATGTCACTGAGCTTGTTATATCTACGGTGTTGTTAGTGGATTGACACGCCCATGTCACTGAGCGTGTCATAGCCACTGTGTTGGGGAATGATTGACATAGCCAGTGACATGCGACATGCCCATGTCACTGAGCATGTCAAAGCTTCTGTGTTGTGAGTTTAGGGCACGGTCAGGGACACGCCCGTGTTGTTGAGCATGTCATGTGTAGAGATTGCCCTAGTTGGTTCTTGTTCTTATTTTTATATGTGTATCTCTAAGTGAGTGTGTGTCATCACTTTTGGATTAGGTTTTGAGGAGATTGAGTTATCCTAATCCAAGTGTTGAAGGATTCTTGGAAGAGGAGTGGTTAGTTTGGTGTGAGTTGCTCTTGAGGTAAGTACAAACCCTACATGATTGCATACATTTACATGACTTTAGGACTTAATATATTTGGTTGTAAATGTGTTAAGTAATCTATTACATTGTTGATACAATTGATTAATGCTATGATTTGCATAATGTGAAAGATATAATGAACATTCAAAATGTATGTACATGCAATTGGTTATGTATACTCTAATGTTGAGATGTAAAGCCATTATTGTTGGCTATAATGATGCAAATGAAATAATTGGGGAATGGTTGCCTAGATGATTATGAGAAAATGAGAATGGAATTGATAATGAAATAATAAAAAAAAATTGTGTGCCTAATGTGTTATTCAATTTTCAGAGTTTTGTTATTGGTGGCATGCCTAAAAGTAACAATCCCTTGAAGCTTGGTTGGGTCTAGTCCTTTAAGCCTAGTTGGGATGTTACATATGAGATGTTTCTCATTGTGATAATGATTGACCTACGGGCTCAATAAATGTGATTATTGAACCAAAACATTAACTCTGGAAGTTGAATGACATATTAATTTCTTTTGGGCCCATGCTTGTCTTTGCTTTAATATGAATTATGAATGATGAAATAATTGAACAATATGATGAAATTTAAGGTTATGAGATATGCCATTTTTGAATATTCTTTATAATGCTTGAAAGGGTGATATTGGCATTACATTTAAAGCATATTGTCATCATGGTTGTACCACTAAGCCTATGGCTTAGCACGATTGTGGTTCATCGCGCAGGTGACAGGTTAGAACCGGAGAGTTCTGCTAGACCGAGTTGAGTCTAGGTTTGTGAAGTGTGGTTTATTAGAATTCAAGATTAGAGACGAACTGCCAAGCATGTATAATTCTATATTTTTGTATTTATGGATTTTGATGTATATATATATGTATATACCGCTACATTTTCCGCTGCATAATAAATAAATGTTTTATTTATATTATGTTTTATAATATAACTTAAATGTTTTAACTCTTTCTTATATTGATAATAGAAAGATTGGTTTGCTTTAAAATAGATCGTGACATTCCTGTATCCGGTATATGTATATTACAGATGTGGTTGAATGTAGTGTACGTGTATGGGGTATAGGGGTGTAACATTTATACATATATGTAGACCCTTAATTTTTTACCAAGTTCAGTCCAATATTTTAAAACAAGTCCAAAATAATTTTTGTGGTATTTATTATTTATTTTAATATAATATTTATTTTTAATAATATAATTAAATATATAATATTTATTTTTAAAAAATATATATATATATAATAAAAAATCGGATGGAACAATCGGTGAACGGCATGCGGCAAGCCAGTTAGACGAGCCTGTGGCAAATTGTGCAGCCCCACACCCATTCCGCAGTAATACCTAGCATCCCAATAGCCCATGTACACCCAGTACGTAGGCCCAGCAACCCAACACGCCCAGTGCACATGCCCTAGAACCCCAGCTCCTTGTAGCAGCACATGCGGACACTTTTTGTTAAAACCCTATTTCTCTCAGTTTTAATAGGATTTCCTTAATAGAATTTATTTTTTGAAAGCTATTAGGTTTTTCTTTCTTACCTTTAAATAACAACATTAAACACAGACTTAAAAAAAAGGAGGACTTTGGCAATTTGTTCATAGAGGACTTTGATTTTCTAGACTCTTGGCAATTATTCTCGGGCTTTTGAACTTCGAGAAAAAGAAAAGCAACCCTAAGCAATCAAAAACAAAAAAGAACACTCCAATTCACAAGGCAACAAGGCTATGCCGTCTTGATCAAACTCCCCCAGAATTTCAACGGTGCAATTGTGGTGGAACCAACAAACGATGATATTTTCTTAATTGATTCATTATAACATGCTTTTGATAATTTTTAACATGGAACATGCATGATCTTTGTTTAAAATTTGATCCAGTAGCCTGTTAGCATAACCTCTTCCAAATATATAATTATTTATTCAGCATACTAATAACTTTGTTTAAATTTTTTTTTTATGAATTATCACAATAGCTTCACTTAATTTTTCTCAAATATTTTTAGCAGTAGCTTATTTATTCCACCTTCGAAGCTTTGATCATTATTTTTATAAATTCCAAAAACCTAATTTATTTCTTCCTAAACCCTAATTGCATAGTATGAGCCCTAAACCCTAATTAATTTTATTTTTCAAAATCTTTACAGTAGCCTAATACTTAAAAATTATTTATAATAATATTAATTTCTCCAAACCCTAAAACCCTAGTTTTAAATCTAAACCCTAAAAACTTTAGAACCTTAATCCTATTTCTAAAAAGAAACCCTAAACCCTAATTGTATTTTCCTAAACCATAATTCATAAAAACCAAGCTTGTATATTTAGTCTTTAATTGTTATTTGAATCCAGCTTTACATACTTCTTAGTTTACATCTTCATATCTTGATCTTTATTTGACCTATAATGAATGATTTACTTTCATGATGAATGGTTGAATATATTTTATTAGTTTATTTTATTTTTTTATTATGTAAGAGTTATTTTTCACTTTGTGGATACCTCATTAATTAAGCTTCATGTGATTTAAATTATTTTTATATTTTGAGACTAATGTAAAGGATACGTTTCCACCTTTTGGTGGGTGTCCTATTTAGTTCTAGACATTGGACGGTGTAAGGACATGTTTCCATCCTTGGATTGGTGTCCATTTATTTGTTTTGTTTGGACATTGATATGATTTTTAATAAAGTATTTATTCTTATAATCGCATGTAGTATAGATAATGTCATTATATTTAAGAATTTTATAATATTAAGACCTGAAAAGGAGGCTGGTTCTAATGAACCGGGTGTTGTGGGGGTGCTGGGTTATTCTCACCTTTATCACACATACCCAACTTTCTGAACCTAATAGCGGGTTGGGAATTCCTTAGAAATTGAGTCATTCGCCCCTTTCTTTTTTCCTGGCCTATCCGGGTGGGGACTCCATTTTCTCCCGGTTTAGGCCCGTGTTCTCTAAGGCCCTAAGCCTAACAGTGCTGAAGTTGTAAGAACCATTCCACTGGGAGTGGGGGCAAAAATCTCCGCTCATAGTGTCGACTCCACTAGGGATAAGAGTTGGTTCTGTTGGTCTTTATATTATTTTATTCTTTCTTATTATGATATTATCCATTGCATCATTTAGATTGCATCGTGTGCGTGAGTTAGGACGTCTGTGTTACCCGTGTTGTGTTATGTGAGGGATACCATACTTTTACTCAAGGTATGGAGATCAAGCATGGCATAACCACTTATAGCCTTGTACATTTTGGTATATATTTGCTATAGGAACCTAAGCCTTTCAACCAAAAGACTAAAACTCATGTAATTGGCCTAGTTACTTTCCTTAAATTTTACCTCAAATGCTTGTTGTTGGACTATGGTTAATTTATCTTGGTTTAAATCGTGGCTTATTTGGTTTATTCATTTTCTAATATGACCTAATTACATTGTGAGCTCAAACAATTTTTTCCCTCTAAATCCAAAAGACCAAAACTATTTTCAAAATTTTCAAAATCGTCTTTGGACATAAAACTTTTCCAAAACAAGTCAAAAATTCTCTTTCTCATGACCTAAATACAAAGCCCAAAATTCATTTTTTCTAAAATCTTTTTATGGGCTTTGAAATAAAACTATTTTTTATTTCATTATGACCTTTTGAATGAGATTCTAAATATTTTAGTCAATTATGGAAATACCAAAAATCAATTGTGAGTCTAGTTTATACTAAGAATTATTAATCATGGGCCTGTTTTTAGCATGAATCATTAGTTACTTTTTCAAGTGAGAAATCTATTTATAATAAACCTCTTAATTTAGCTTTAATCCAATATAGCATAAAAGCTATTTTAATTGAGATTCAATGGATTAAAACCTAATTAACAGGAAATATCATGAATTGATTTCTAAGTTTGAAATATAACTATAGGTTAAAATCGTCCGAGGAAATTATTCAAAAATAAGATACCCCATGTTGGTATTTTCTTAACCATATACCTAGGAAAAGAGACTCGCCATTCGTGTATGGAAGTTATAAGGTTGGAAAGGACATCCTAACTATCTTTGTTTATTGTTTGTGCATACATGCGTACATGTATACATACATTTGCATCTTATATCATTGATCATCTCTGGCTCATAGCCTGGATTACAATAGTTCAAAAGCCTATGACAATCCAACCTACGCTGGTGATGAAGAATTCAACAACAACTCAGTTAGCTTCTCACCAAAAGCAATGAAACATGAGCAGATTCAAAAGATGTTGGATGATGCCCTTAAAGTCAAGATGGAAGAACTAAAGGGGGCCCTAGCTGAGATCATGAAGAGTCAAATGGCTGTAATGTTTAGGAACACTGCTGAAGCATCCGTAAGCACCAAGAAAGACAAGGGAAAGGCTAAAGTTGGTGAAGTGACTTTTAATGATGTCTTGGGTTCTAATAAGCTATAAAAGAAGGGATTGTTACAGCCCTTGAATCCTCATCCTTTGCCTAACCCTCTTCCACCTAACTTTGACACTAAGGCATTTTGTCAATTTCATCAAATGCAAGGACACGACAAGGATAAATGTTTGAGGTTGAGGCATGAAATCTAGAATTGATTGATAATGGGAAATTGCCCGAGCCCATTAAGCCAAACACCAAAGACAATCTATTGCTGAGATTCAATAGAATATCACCACCGGTGACCTTCATGATTTGAGGAGGTTTGCATGAAAGTTTTGTCATGTCTTCTTTTCAAGATGTAGATGGAGAAGCAACCAAATAAGAAGTGGTGTTTAGAAAAATTGAAAAAGCTATGGTTGGTAAAGAAGTAGCAATATGTTTTGTGAATGAATTTTGGGACTCAAGCAATAGTGATGATGGTCTTGAACCTAAAAAGGAGGAATGGTGTGAGCAGGGATTTTTACCCCTACTGCTGATGGAATGGTTCTTGCGACCTCGGCACTATTTAGGCTCGAGGCCTTAGAGAACACAGGCATAAGCTCGGAGAAAATGGAGTTGCCACCGGGATGGGCCAGGAAAAAGAAAGGGGTGGATGACTTGATTCCTAAGGAATCCCCAACTCCCTAATGAGTTCAAAAAGTTGGGTACGTGTGGGGAAGGTGAGAAATGGCCCAGTACCCTCACAGTGCCCGGTTCATTGGAATTTGCCTCCTTTGCAGGTCTTAATATTATAAAATTCTTAAGTATAACAATATTATCCATATTACATACAATAATTAAAATAAAGCATCATTATATTATAATCAAACCAAGGTCCAAACAAAGCAAATAAATGGACACCCATCCGAGGATGGAAACATGTCCTTACATCGTTCATGTCTAAACTAAATAGGACACCCACAAAAAGGTGAAAACATGTCCGTTACATTGGTCCAAAATATAAAAGTAATTTAAATTACATAGAAATTAATTAATGAGGTACTTATAAAGTGGAAACATACCACTTATAATTTTCATACTAAAACAAACAAATAATAATTATAATAATAAAGAAAATATCCATCCATGATAAATTAAATAAATCAAGCTTTGAAATTAAATAAATCAACCATCAAAATATATAATAAACTACATAATACAATCTAAAATTAAATAAAGCAAATAAAGATACAAATTTAGGTTTATATCTCAATTTAGAGTTCTTTAATTAACATTTAGGGTTTTGGGATTTTAGAATTATTATTATTATTATTTAGGCTACTGTAAAGATTTTGAAAAATTGGAATGGAGTAGGGTTTTTTAAATTAGGATTTTTGGATAGTTAGGGTTTTGAAATTAGGGTTTTGGAATTAGGGTTTACTATATTGGGTTTTGAGAAAATTAGGATTTTTGATATTTTAAAAAACATATTTGATCTTAGGATTTAAGAAAACAATTTAGAGCTTTATAAAAATAATTATGATTTTAGAAACTTTAAAGAAGATTACAATTTGGAAATTTAAGAAGACATTTGGAAAATTTGGACAAAAAGTTACATATGAAAATACTTTAGGGAAAACAATTTATAATTTTTAAAGTTTTTGGAAACAGAAGAAACAATTTAGGATTTTTAAGGTTTTTGAAAACAGAAGAAACAATTTAGGATTTTTAAGGTTTTTGGAAACAGAAGAGTACTTTTTAGTGTTTTTGGAAACAGAACAAGCAATTTAAGGTTTTTAGAAACAAAAGAGTATTTTTTTAGGGTTTTTGGAAATAGGAGAAATAATTTAGGGTTTTTAATGTTTTTGGAAGCAGAAGAGTACTTTTTAGGGTTTTTAAGGTTTTTGGAAACATAAGACTACTTTTTAGGCTTTTAAAGGTTTTTGGAAACAGAAGAGTACTTTTTAGGGTTTTAAAGTTTCTGAAAAGGGAAGAATACTTTTTAGGGTTTTAAAGTTTCTGAAAAGAGAAGAACAGTTTTAGGGTTTTGAAGTTTTGATCACCGATTAAGGCTACTAGATGAATGTACGATTTAATGTAAAACATATTACTAAGTTTAATAATTTAGGTTACTGAAATAAAAATAAAATTATTTCATATTTAAATATCAAGGTACTGCATGCATGTTCTTATTAATCAAAGAAATAAAGCTACTATGAATATATAATCTATGATTAAAGATCAAACCTGCATAGTTGGTTCCACCAAAATTGATTTCTGGATGAACAATAATAAAGGTAATGTTGTTGCCTTTGATAGATTGTTGATTGCTTTTTGTTGCTAATGTCTCTTGCTTATTAGGGTTTTTTGTCTCTTTTTTTCCTCAGTTAGAAGTCCAAAGTTTCATCCCTTAATTTTGCATTTTAATGTGATATTTATAGGAAAAATATTAAACCTACTTCTAATTGCTTAAGGAAATTAAAACCAATTAGGAAAAGAAACCAAAATAAAATAGAATTTGGTTTAGGAAAATACTGCACTGAAAAATTTCACTGGCAAAAAAACTGCTGGAGAAAAATTTGAGGATTGTGAGCTGGCTGCGGGCAGGCACCAATTCGCCGTAGGAATTTTCTATGGGCGAATTGGCCTGTGGCCGATTCACCTTAGCGATGAATTTTTTCGTCGCCGATTTTTTCGTCGTTGATTTTATTTATTTATTTATTTTTATTTAACTTTACCATTTTTATTTTTATTAAAAATTATAATAATAAATATTAAAATAAATATTATTTAATTAAAATACCACAAAAATTATTTTGGACTATATATAAAAAATATCAGACTAGACTGGGTCAAAAATTAAGGGTCTACAGTTTTCCCCCTGCTTGAACGATCTGAGACTACAGCAAAAGAGAGTGAAAAGCAATAAGACTTAATTTTTCTGAGATAGTTTAGATTTTAGGTTATGGACCCGGTTTGAGTTCTGGACTCAAGGATAATTTTAGGTTCTTGGCCTAAGGGTAATTTAGGTTCTGGATCCGAGCTAAGTTCTGGACTTAAGGATAATTTGGGTTCGGGACCCTAGCTAAGTTCTGAACTTAAGAGAGATTTTAGGTTCTAGACCTAAGGGTAATTTGGGTTCTAGACCAGAACTAAGTTCTAGATTTAAGGATAATTTGGGTTCTGGACCCGAGCTAAGTTTTGGACTTAAGAGGGATTTTAGCTTCTGGACCTAAGCTAAGTTCTGAACTTAAGGATAATTTTAGGTTCTAGACCTAAGGGTAATTTGGGTTCTGGACCCGAGCTTAGTTTTGGACTTAAGAGAGATTTTAGGTTATGGACCTAAGCTAAGTTTTGGGCTTAAGGTTAATTTGGGTTCTGGACCCGAGACTGAGTTTGACTGACCTTTTATCAGTTGAGAATTTTGACTGCTCCGGCTGTTCTATTCTTTAACGCATTGTGGGTCTTCACCCTCAAAATGGATCTTCATTGTTAGACCTTGGATCTACGTCCTTAGCATCGAATCTTCACCTTTAAAAATGGATTTTCATCCTTGGAGATCGGGCCTTCGCCCTTGTAAATGGATCTTCATTCTTGGAGATCGGGTCTTCACCCTTGAAAATGGATCTTCATCCTTTGAGATCGGGTCTTCACCCTTGAAAATGGATCTTCATCCTTGGAGATCGGGTCTTCACCCTTGTAAATGGATCTTCATCCTTAGAGATCGGGTCTTCACCCTTGTAAATGGATCTTCATCCTTTGAGATCGGGTCTTCACCCTTGAAAATGGATCTTCATCCTTTCAGCTGGATCTTCATCTTTGGCATCAGGTCTTCACTCTTGAAAATGGATCTTCATCCTTTGGACTTCAGGTCTTCACCCTTTGAAATTGGATCTTCATCCTTGGAATCAGGTCTTCACCATTGAAAATGGATCTTCATCCTTAGAAATCGAGTCTTCACCCTTGAAATTGGATCTTCATCCTTGGTATCGGGTCTTCACCTTGAAAGTGGATCTTCATCCTTTAGATGTTGGGTTTTCACCCTTGAAAGTGGATCTTCATCCTTTAGATGTCGGGTCTTCACCCTTGAAAGTGGATCTTCATCCTTTAGATGTCGGGTCTTCACCCTTGATAGTGGATCTTCATCCTTTAGATGTCGGGTCTTCACCCTTGAATGTGGATCTTCATCCTTTAGATGTCGGGTCTTCACCCTTGAAAGTGGATCTTCATAATTTAGATGTCGGGTCTTCACCCTTGAAAGTGGATCTTCATCCTTTAGATGTCGGGTCTTCACCCTTGGCTTCAGCTCTTTTAGCTGGACTGATCTTTTGCCTTTTACGTCTTCCTTCTTTTGATAGTTTTTAATGTTCCATTCTTTTGCACTTAAAAAAAAATTCAGCCCTTTTTAGCTAGCCTTCATATCTTCTCCTTGTCCCCTTGCCCCCTGTGTAGGCTAAAACCCATGATTTTTTCTATGCGGGCTTTGGCTGATGTTTGTAGATTGTCTAGTTCTTCGGACAAGCATGCATTTCTTCTCTTTGCAAAATCACTGAAGCTTTCAAGCAATGGGTTTTTCATGCCCCCCTGATTTGATATCTTCTTTTGATTGTTTACTTCACTAGGTGTTTGCTGTTCAATTTGATAAAGAATAGACAATACAAGATAAGAAAATGCAATGTGATATGCTCATGTATGCATGATATGCATGCATAATACTTACAGTAGTTCCTTCGACTCACAGACTGAGATGATCAACTGAAGTGTTCTCTTGATTCCTTTCAGATGCTCATTCAGGTCTTGCATTGGAATGACAGAATGCTTCACATTTATGACTTTTATCTTCAAGTTGTTGAAAACATGAATAATGGAGGCCCCCAAGCAGCAGAGATACATCCATTTCAAATAATGATTCAGTAGCTTCTTCATAACCTTGCCATTAATCATTTACTTTGCCCAATGTGTTCTTTGAGGGTTAATGGTTCAACATACTCCCCTTAACTTGAAGGCTTTGTAAAAAAAAATTTCTTCTTTTTTTTTTCTGTTTTTTTTTAATTTTGATTTTGAAATCAAATATTAGCTTTGCCAAATCAATGTCAATGTACCTCAGGACTTGATTTTCTAAATTAACATATCTATAACATGACAACTCTAGTTACCATACTAAACTCGAGAATCATTTCTATTTAAGCAAGAATTATTGCATTTCAGATAGGCGTATACACATTACTTGGCCAAAGGTCTCATTTGAGTTTGAATATTGTCTATCTCATATGCTTGCTTATTCAAACTATCTCCACTAATAGACTCTACCTACCAAGAGAGACTAACAGGTCTTTGATAGGCTTGAAATGGGGTCTATAAGGGACACAGGTTTAAGTGAAGGCCATTTTGAGATAGGAGCTGATGTGACACAATGGACAAACCCTCACACTACAAACTTCTTATTTGAGCTTTAGGTAGCTTGGAGGCAATCTTGCTAGACTCCAAATTCCCTCTATCCTCTTGGCATTAATCTGGATCTTGATTGGGACAGTCTTTGCCCTTGAATAAAGTTTGGTACCCAAATTTGTTTCTTTTCTTCTTCTCCCTTTTCTTTCTTTTTATTTTTCTTACTCTTCCATTTCTTTGAGCATTTTATCATTTTGTCCTTCTTCCTTGTAGGACTGTCAAGTACAGAACTTTCAAGAACTGGATGGTTTTTCTCTTTTTTTCTCTAATTTTGAATGAATCTATGGTTGGGTTGGACCAATTCAAGTCAAACTGTCCTTATAAACCAAATAAAAGCCTTTTGCTGTCTTAGGTAAAAGAGAACTCAGTTGGATTTCTGAACCATTTTGGGTTTTCTTTTCTTTTTCTTTCTTTTCTTTTTTTTGTCTTTTTTTGTCTTCTTTTTTTTCTTTTCTTTTTTTCTTCTTTTTTTTCTTTTCTATTTTTTCTTCTTTTTTTTGTTCTAGCTCTAAAAGAGTTGTCTTATTTGTATCAACTTGGGTTTCCAGTAATGGATGAGTGGAGTGACATAAATCTTCTTTAACAGGGATAAATCATTTGTTACTCTGATATGGTCTTGATAGATTGGAGATACTAGGTGAACGTTAACTACCCTTATGGTTTTGATAACATCAACTATCCTTACAGTCTTGGCTATGCATTCCTTTCTTTAATCTTCTTGCGTCTTCACCTTAGTGATCATAAAGACTTGTCAAAAGTATCACAACAGCTCAGGATAGGTTATTGGGGTTTTTAAGCCAATGAAAAGAAAGCTATAATTTTATGAAGGCTCAAAGGGACAACTAGGGATTGATATTTAATTGGGTGGATACATAGTTGTTGGCTAGTTAAACAATGACTAGATCATTTCTCCCTTAAATAAGCAGAGTTCAATTTTGCCTCAAAAGTTTGTCAAAGCATGTTCTAAGACTGACTAGGACCTAGACAAAGGTAATTATGCAAGAGCCCTCTCTAAGTAAGTATACACAACTCAATGCTATAGAGCAATTCCCTCACCCAGTAAGGTCATTCAAGTCATGATGCCTAGATATATTAATTCATGAATCATCAAGCTAGATTCCTCATTGATTGTGCACCAAAATGAACAAAGACCAACAAAAATTTTAATGAAAGTAATTTATTCAAACAACTTTAAATTTGAAAAACACGATTGTTCCATAAATACCAAATAAAGAAAATAAAACAAGAAAAACAAACATGCCAAGGGAAGTTTATTGAGTTAAGCTTCTTCTCCTTTCACATCTTCAATATTCCCATCTTGAAAGGAGGATAAGACAAAATCTTCTTCCAATGCTTTTCCTACCATGAAGGTTGTTGGTGGTGGCACTCTGTTGAACCTTGGCAAAGAATTTTTCTTGGTATTGGGCTTGTCTGGCTCCAGTAGCATACCACTATCGATTAGATCTTGGATCTCATGCTTCAATCGGATACATCTATCAGTCTCATGTCCTTGAGTCTAATGAAATTGACAAAAAGCCTTAGTATCAAATTTTGGGGGTAAAGGATTAGGCAAAGGTCGAAGGGCTCATGGCTGTAATAGTCCCTTCTTTTGTAGCTTGTTGAAGACCCAAGACAAAGGCTTCCCTAGATCTGAAAACTGCCTTCTATTTGCTCTACCATTTGTATTAACATCAACTTCTTTTTGTGTGCTTTTATTTCCAAACTGGTAGTTCCCTTTCTCATTCCTTCTTACCAAGAAGTGGTTCTTCTCCCTTTCCCACTCTTCGATTTGTAGACCATCTTGGAGAAGATCTTTGAAATCCCTTATAAGGGTGTGAGACATCCTTTCACGAAGACTAGGCAACACCCCTCTCACAATCATCCTTATTTGATTAGATTCATCGGGCCTCTTCTTGAGCAAAGCAACCTTATTTCTTCATCTTTTGACATAGTCCACAAAATTCTTATTTGGCCTTTGTCTAATGGACTCAACTTCCATTAAGGTAACTTCCAGCTCGACATTGTACCATATTACTGAATAAAAGCCTTATACAACATGTCCCAATCTTTTTTAGTACTTTCCTCTAAGGTGTTAAACCAATTTTGGACAACAGGGTCCAATGAGAGCATGAAATATCTTAGAGTTTGAGCTTTAGTAGCTCGGGTAGACTGCATAGCAGTGATGTACTGCTTCACATGAAGATGAGGGTTTCCAGTACCATTGTATCTAGCAAAGGATGGCATCTTGAACTTATATGAAACTTCATCGTCTTATTCAAATAGTTTGTCAATCTCGGACATCTCTTTAGTTTTCAGCTTCTTCTCAATTTTTTTTTTCTAAATCCGCAATCATCTTCTCAACACCATATGTCTTGGTCTTTTCAACAATTATCTTCTCAACAATCTTTGGCTCCTTTTTGTCTTGAGGATCTTGGAAGTATTGAGCCCAATCGTCATCTTCATCAATGATCACCTTATCATCATCAAAAGCCACTTCACCAACTTTAGCTTTCCCTTTGTCCTTTGGCTTCTTGGTGCTAGCGGATACTTCAACATTGTTCCCTAAAATCATAGCTAATTGATTCTTCATGGTCTCAGCTAGGGCCTCTTTTATTTCTTCCATCTTGGTATTGCGGGCGTCATCTACCATTCTTTGAATTTGTTCAGGCTCCATTGCTTTTGGTGAGCAAGTGATTGAGTGGTTGCTAGATTCTTCATCTCTGGCGTAGGTCGGATTGTCATATGCTTTTGAACTATTGTAATCCAGGACTGTGAGCCAGAAGGGATCAATGAGATGCAAATGTATGCATGTATGCACAAACAATAAACAAACAAGGATAAATAGGACATTCCTTCCAACCTTATAACTTCCACACCCAAATGGAGAGTCTCTTTTCCTAGGTATATGGTTAACAAAATACCAACAAGGGGTATCTTGTTTTCAAATAATTCCCTCGGACGTTTCAACCAATAGTTATATTTTCAAAAATGGAAATCAGTCCATGATAATTCCCATTAATTAGGTTTTAATCCATTCAACCAACTAATGTAGCTTTTATGCTATATTGGATTAAAACTAAATTAAGAGGCTTATTATAAATAGATTTCTCACTTGAAAAAGTAACTAGTGGTTCATGCCAAAAAACAAGCCCATGATTAATTATTCTTAGTATAAACTAGGCTCACGATTGATTTTTGGTATTTCATAATTGACCTAAATAATTTGAAAGCTCTTTGTAAGAAAAGGTTGGATGAAAATAATTTTTTTTCTAAGCCCATTGTAAAAAGATTTTAGAAAAAATGGATTTTGGGCTTAGTATTTGGGTTATGAGTAAAAGAATTTTTGATTTGTTTATAGAAAAGTTTTATGTCCAAAGACCATCTTTAAAAGTTTTGAAAATAGTTTTGGTCTTTTAGATTTTAAAGGACAATTTATTTTGAGCTCACAATGTATTTAGGTCATATTAGAAAAAGAACAAACCAAATAAGCCATGATTTAAGCCAAGATAAATTAACCATAGTCAAATAACATGCATTTGGGGTAAAAACCTAAGGAAAGTAACTGGGCCAATTACATGAGCTTTAGTCTTTGGGTTAAAAGGCTTAGGTTCCCATAGCAAGTCTATAACAAATGATATGAGGCTATGAGTGGTTATGCCATACTCGATCTCCATACCTTGAGTGAAAGTATGGTATCCCTTACATAACACAACACGGGTAACAGGGGCATCCTAACTCATGCACATGATGCAATCTAATATGATGCAATGGATAATATCATTATAAGAAAGAATAGAATAATATAAAGACCAATGAAATCAACTTCTCTTATCCCCAGTGGAGTCTCCACTGTGAGCGGAGATTTTTGCCCCACCTCCAGGTGGAATGGTTCTTGCGACTTCGGCACTATTTAGGCTCGGGGCCTTAGAGAATACGGGCCTAAGCCCGGAGAAAATGGAGTCACCAACCGGACGGGCCGGGGAAAAGAAAGGGGTGGATGACTCGATTCCTAAGGAATCCCCAACCCCCTAATGGTTTAGAAAGTTGGGTAGGTGTGGGGAAGGTGAGAAATGGCCCAGCACCCCCACAACGTCTGATTCACTGGAACCGGCCTCCTTTGCAGGTCTTAATATTATAAAATTCTTAAGTATAACAATATTATCCATATTACATGCAATAATTTAAATAAAGCATCATTATATTATAATCAAAGCAAGGTCCAAACAAAGAAAATAATTAGACACCCATCCGAGGATGGAAATATGTCCTTACATCGATCATGTCTAAACTAAATAGGACATCCACCAAAAGGTGAAAACATGTCCTTTACATTGGTTTAAAATATAAAAGCAATTTAAATTACATAGAAATTAATTAATGAGGTGCCCACAAAGTGGAAACATACCTCTTACAATTTTAATACTAAAACAAACAAATAATAATTATAATAATAAAGAAAATATCCATCCATGATAAATTAAATAAATCAACCATTGAAATTAAATAAATCAACCATCAAAATATATAATAAACTACATAATTAAATCTAAAATTAAATAAAGCAAATAAAGATACAAATTTAGGTTTATATCTCAATTTAGATTTCTTTAATTAACATTTAGGGTTTTGGGATTTTAGAATTATTATTATTATTATTTAGGCTACTGTAAAGATTTTGGAAATTTGGAATGCAGTAGAGTTTTTTAAATTAGGGTTTTTGGATAGTTAGGGTTTTGAAATTAGGGTTTTGGAATTAGGGTTTACTGTATTAGGTTTTGAGAAAATTAGGGTTTTTGATATTTTGGAAAATATATTTGATCTTAGGATTTAAGAAAACAATTTAGAGCTTTATAAAAATAATTATGATTTTTAGAAACTGTAAAGAATATTAGGGTTTGGAAATTTAAGAAGACATTTGGAAATTTTGGACAAAAAATTAGAGTTTAGATGAAAATAGTTCAGGGAAAACAATTTATAGTTTTTAAAGTTTTTGGAAACGGAAGAAACAATTTAAGGTTTTTAAGGTTTTTGGAAACAGAAGAAACAATTTAGGGTTTTTGGAAACAGAAGAGTACTTTTTAGGGTTTTTGGAAACAGAAGAACCAATTTAGGGTTTTTAAGGTTTTTTTGAAACAGAAGAGTATTTTTTAGGGTTTTTGGAAGCACAAGAAACAATTTAGGGTTTTTAAGGTTTTTGGAAATAGAAGAGTACTTTTTAGGGTTTTTAAGGTTTTTTGAAATAGAAGAGTACTTTTTAGGGTTTTAAAGGCTTTTGGAAACAAAAGAGTACTTTTTAGGGTTTTAAAGTTTCTAGAAAGGGAAGAATACATTTTAGGGTTTTAAAGTTTTAGGAAAGAGAAGATCAGTTTTAGGGTTTTGAAGTTTTGATCACTGATTAAGGCTACTGGATGAATGTACGATTTAATGTAAAACATATTGCTAAGTTTAATAATTTAGGTTACTGAAACAAAAATCAAATTACTGCATATTTAAAGATCAAGGTATTGCATGCATGCTCTTATTAATCAAAGAAACAAAGCTAAAATAAATATATAATCTATGATTAAAGATCAAACCTGTGTAGTTGGTTCCACCAAAATTGACTTCTGGATGAACAATAATAAAGGCAATGTTGCTGCCTTTGATGGATTGTTGATTGCTTCTTATTGCTAATGTCTCTTGCTTGCTAGGGTTTTCTGTCTCTTTTTTTCCTCAGTCAGAAGTCAAAAGTTTCATTTCTTAATTCTGTGTTTTAATGTGATATTTATAGGAAAAATAATAAACCTACTTCTAATTGTTTAAGGAAATTAAAACCAATTAGGAAAAGAAACCAAAACCAAATTGAATTTGGTTTCGGAAAGATCTGCATTGGCAAAAAAAACTGCTGGCAAAAACTGTGAGGATTGCGAGCTGGCTGAGGGCGGGCGCCAATTTGCCACAGGAATTTCCTGCGGGCGAATTGGCATGTGGATTATTCACCTTAGGCAATGAATTTTTTCATAGGCGATTTTTATTTATTTATTTTTATTTATTTAACTTTACCATTTTTATTTTTATTAAAAATTAAAATAATAAATATTAAAATAAATATTATTTAATTAAAGTATAACAAAAATTATTTTGGACTATATATAAAAAATATCGGACCAGACTGGGTCAAAAATTAAGGGTCTACAAATGGACCTGGTCCGAGCCTGAAGAAGATGAGGTCATGAACACTAGATCTGGTAAGCCTTATGCAAGGCCACTGCCCAGGGAAGTAGAATCTAATAAAGGAAAGGAAGTAGAAGTTGCAAACAAAGAAGAAGAAGATGACACTATTCTTAAGCAATTGAAGAGGACCCAAGAAAGTGTTAATACTTGGGACCTATTGGCCACTTCCAAGAAGCACCATGAAACTATAACCAAGGCTCTGGCTAGCATGCCAATTTTAACTTTCATAACACCAAATGAGCTGGTTAACTTCGTGAAAGTTGAAAGAGTCATGAAGTGTGAAGATATTCAAAAGAAGAGGGAAGTTGATGTGGGAATAGTATCATTCTCGGATGTGAATTTACCGGAAGAGGGGAGAGATCACATACACCCTCTCTTTACTAAAGTAGAAGTCAAAGGAAAAAGGACTCCATGTGTGATGGTTGATGATGGGTTCGCCATAAATGTTTGCCCACTTAAAATCTTGCCAAAGCTAGCTATGTCAATAAGATATTTAAGCCCAACCGAAGTGACCATTAGGGCTTATGAGAATACTAAAAGTCAAGCTGAAGGGACTTTCAAAGCTATTATGAAGGTTGGTCCAATTGAGGCTATGGTAGAATTTATGGTTTTAGACATACCTGTTACTTTTACACTACTATCAGGATGACCCTGCTTTCATCTTCTTGGTGGAGTTCCTTCAACACTCCATCAAAAGATCAAGTTTCCAAACGGAGATGAGATGATGGGAATCAAGGCCGAGGATAATAAAGCGGTCAATGCTTTAATGATTGAGAGACCTCTCAATGGTTTCCAAGTAGCCACAATTTCTGATGATGGAATAGTGGACTCCAAGGTCCTAAACATGATGAAGAATATGAGCTATTGTCCTGGTGCTGGTCTTGGAAAGGGTAATGCCTGTGTGACAAAACTTCCAGACTTCAAGACTCAAGCTTCCATGAAAGGGTTGGGGTATGAAGAAGCTACCAAAGATGTTCAGCTATAGAAGAATGAGAATATGAGCTTTCCACCACTTGAAGAGATTTTTGTCAAAGCTCCAGACATGGGACCACTCCAAGGGAAGCCCAAGCCAGACATGTTCATGGGAAAGTTGATCCCGGGTTTTGAGATTTTTGTTGTTGCTGAACTGGTTGAACAAGTGAAGAAAGAGCTCATCCTACCAACTAACAAGAAGCCCAATCTGGAAGGAAAGAAGGAAGTTGTCCTGAAACCCAAGAAGACTCCTGAGGAGATTACTGCTCTGGTTAAAGAAAAGTTCAGAGATATTCTGCTTTATTATTTTAAGAACAATGATTTTGAATTTGATATTAATTTGTCTGATTTATATGAGGATGATGATGTTTTCTTTTCCAAAATGAATGCAATAAAGTCTATTTTACTTACTTGTGTGATGTTTTTCCTGATGGTTGCATACATTCAAATAGTAGTTATATGAGCATTTTTTAATATTAATTCTGTTGATACACGATCATTAAATTTGGGAACAACCGATAATCCTAAAACCATTAGCATAGCATCCGACCTGACTCCTGATGAGAGAGAGATATTTGAAAAGATATTTAAAAAATATGAAGAGGTTTTTGCTTGGTCTTATGAGGATATGCCTGGAATAGATTGAGACATAGCCAAGCATCTGATTCCTACCTACACTCATATGAAACCTATCAAACAAAAACTTAGACAGTTAAGACCGGAATGGGCTGAATTGGTTAAAGAAGAGGTCACTAAATAAATATAAGTAAAGTTCCTTGAAGTGATAGATTATCCAGATTGGCTAGCCAACATAGTACATGTGCCAAAGAAAGATGAAAGAATTAGGGTCTGTGTAGACTATAGAGACTTGAACAAAGCTTACCCTAAAGACAATTTTCCTTTACCCCATGTCCTTATTGATAGTGTAACTTTCTAGCATGCTACACTCATTTGTAGATGTATTTTCTAGATACAACCAAGTATTAATGGCCCAAGAGGATAAATCTAAAACTGCCTTCATTACTATGTGGGGTATATTCTATTATAGGATGATGTCATTTGGGTTAAAAAATGTTGGAGTAACCTACCAAAGGATGGCTACCACTTTGTTTCATGATGTGATGAACAAAGAAGTCGAGGTCTACGTTGATGATATGATGGTAAAGTCAGATACAAGGGAACAACACTTCCAAAAGTTAGTTATTCTTTGAGAGAGCAGTGAAGTAAAAGCTAAGGTTAAACCGGAAGAAGTGTGTATTTGGGGTTACTTCAGGCAAGTTATTGGGACACACGATTAGTCCAAATGGCATTGAGATTGACCTTGATAAGGTTAAGGCAATCAGAGATATGTCAGCCCCAAAGATGGAGAGAGAAGTTCAGGGGTTTATTGGCAGGTTACAGTACATTAGCAGGATCATAGTAAAGCTCACCATAATTTGTGAACCTATCTTCAAATTCCTTAAAAGGAATTTGTAATATCCCAAAGTATACCCTAAAAGTTTTGGAATATTTATTGTTGTATTTGGATTAATTGTATATGTTTGTTTGGGAAGGGAAGAGTGTATATGTTGTTCTTGAGGTAAGTACAAACTTACATGGTTGCATTCATTTACATGATTTTGAGACTTAACAAATTTGGTTACAAATATGTTAAGTAATTTACTATATTGTTAATACAAATTGATTAATGTTATGATTTGTATAATGTGAAAGATATGATGATCATTCAAAAGGTATGTGCAATGCAATTGATTATGATGAAAACTTTAATGATGAATTACTTTAATATGAATTGAAATATGATGAGATGTGATACCATTGTGATTGGCTATAATGATTCAAATGAAATAAATGGGGCATGTTTGCCTAGATGATGATGAATGTCCAATGCAATTGGTTATGTATACTCTATTGATGAGATGTGAAGCCATTGTTATTGGCTATAGTGATACAAATGAGATAATTGAGGCATGGTTGCCGAAATGATGATAAGAAAATGAGAATGAAATTGATAAATGAAATAATGAATGAATTGTGTGTCTAATGTGTTATTCCATTTTCAGAGTTTTGTTGTTGGTGGCATGCCTAATAGTAACAATCTCTTGAAGCTAGGTTGGGCTTGATCCTTGAAGCCAAATTGAGTTGAAGTTGAGCATGCTTTACTCCCCTTGAAGTTTGGTTGGGTCTAGTCCTTGAAGCCTAGTTGAGATGTTACAACCCTTGAAGCTAGGTTGGGTTTGGTTCTTGAAGCCAAGTTGGGTTGATACTTAGCATGCTTTGTTCCCCTTGAAGTTTGGTTGAGCCTAATCCTTGAAGCCTAGTTGGAATAATGATAATGATAAATGTGATAATTGAACCAAAACATTAACTCTGAAAGTTGAATGGCATATTAGTGTCTTTTGGGCCCATGCTTGTCTTTGTTTAAATGTGATTCATGAATGGTGAAACAAATGAATAATGAGATTCAATGTAAGACCTTGAAATGTGATATTCTTATGTATTGTTTATAATGTTTGAACATATGAGATTGGCATTGCATTGACACATATTATCATTTGGGGTTTGTACCACTAAGCCGTTGGCTTAGCACGATTGTTGTTCATCGCGCAGGTGACAGGGTTAAGCCAGAGAGTTCATCTAGACCGGGTCGAGTCTAGATTTTGAAGTGTTGATTGTGAGCTTAAAGATCAAGGACTGACTACCAAACATGTATAAACTTTATATTTTGTAAATTTTGATTTTTATGTTTATGTATTTGTAAATACCTCTACATTTTCCGCTACGTATTGAATGAACGTTTTACTTACTGTGTTTTATGATATAACTTAAATGTTTTAAGTTTGCTCATGTTATTGTATAAAGGAATGATTGGTTTAGTTAGAAAACCGTAGCATTCCTATATTCGGTATACGTATATTACAGGTGTGGTAGTATGTAATGTGCGTATATGGGATATAGGGGTGTTACAAAATTAGCCAGTCGAGTGGAATGAAGAATGTCAAAATGCCTTTGAACGTATAAAGGAGTATCTACTAAATCTACCTATTTTGATACCACCTAAACCCGGTAAACCTTTATTACTATACTTAGCAGTAGAGGAAGAGTCGATAGGAGCCATGCTAGCCCAAGTAGATGAGTCAGGGCTTGAGCATGCAGTATACTATTTGAGTAGAAAGCTCCTACCTTATAAGATTAAGTATAGTATCATTGAAAAGACTTGTATAGATGTGGTTTTTTCTTCTAAGAAGTTGAGACATTACTTTCAATCTTATAGTGTGCAAGCAATTTCCAAGTTGGATTCAGTGAAGTACTTAAGGGAGACACCCTCTTTGATTGGAAAATATGGTCGATGATTGATAATTTTGGAAGAATTTGAGATTGAGTATGTAACCAGGAAAATAATCAAAGATAGAGCGGTGGCAGAATTCCTAGCTCAGCAACCATTGCCGGATAGTGAAGAGGTAGTCTTGGATTTTCCTGATGAACATTTAGAGGCCATTGAAGTACAAGGATGGAAGATGTATTTCGATGGAGAAATAAATAGGAAAGGAGCAGGTTTGGAAGTCATACTAGAATCACCCGAAAGGGAGCTTATCCCTTTAGCTAAGAAGTTGAAATTCAGGGCAACCAATAATATGGTGGAGTATGAAGTATGTATTTTTGGTTTGGAAACCCTGATGATTATAAAGATAGATAAAGTGCAAGTCTCTGGTTTTCATCGAGAATTATAGCATTGAAAGTAGTTTTATATAAGAGATTACTTTGTCCACTAAGGTTAACAAGGAAAGAGCAATAATTCGGGCCAAGACGCGCAAGAAAAGGAAATTTAAGTTAAAATGATTTTGAGTTGCCCCGTTACATTTGGATTTTCAAATCAGGGGTGCTTTAGGATTTTAAATTGTGAGAAGGACTTCTTTGTATACTGTAATAATAATGATGATAATAATAATACAAAATGATAAAAAAAGAGTCAAAAGTTACAGTAAAAGTAAAAATAATAATAATAATTATTATTATTATAATTGTTGTTATTATTATTATTATTATTAATACAATATTTTCTCAATTTATACAATGATGATGGATCACCAAGAAGGAGGAGGTAGTCTATAATCAAACAAAGCCCTGAAAAAGTCATCGCCTGTTGGAGGAGGAGGCATGTCATCTATCCTGAGTCCACCCGAAGAAGAAGCACCTGAAACTCTATTACCCTGGAATTCAGGCGTATAGCAGTAATCATTTAGTGTAGACGAAGGAATCTCATGGTCATCAGTTTGGGCCCCCCTAGAAGATGAAGCACTAGGATCCCTCATTCCCTCGAATCAAAAGTCTTGGAAGTTTTGCTCCGACTGATGATGTAATCTTTCTAGATGGGTGATATATTGGTGGCTAGCAGCTAACTCCTCTTGCAGTTTTTGGTTTTGCTCCTCAAGCATCCGCTGTGAGTCAGAAAATGAAAGGGTAAGAGCATGCACCATCATGCATACATATAGCATAAATCATCATGGAATAGGATGACCCACCAGGTAACTCGTATCAGAGCCTTATGGATGAGATGGCAATTCTGGTTGGTAAGAAGAAGCAAATAGGGGAACAACAGAGGAAAGTCCAGCCTCATGATCAAATGAGTCGGCAGCCTGCAATAATCATGAGAACAGTGAAAATATGTTGAAAAAGAAGCAATTGCAATGATAGAATGACACGTATTTACCTAAGAGGTTCCAGCCCCAGAATGAGAGATAGATTCTCTCTCCTCCTCTTCATCACTGGTTTCCACATCATTTCCTTCTTCCTCCTAGGGAAATCCCCAAATGCCAATAAAAGATACATCAAAGTTCAAGAGTTGTGTTTGAATGAATTATGTGTATGACTCACTTGGTACACAAAGATAATTTTCAACATCATAGCCATTCTGAGCTAACCACCACAAATTCTCCAGCATTGATGTAATATTCAAAGTATACATTGGACAGTTCATCGGGACCCTTCGCTGCTTAGGACCAAGGAACCTATCATACACCCTTTCCCCGAGAAACTAGCCTCTAGACACAGGACCAGCAATGATTTGGCGGGAGTGCTGGTAAGGTAGTGCAACATTCATAAAAGGAGTCCAATTTGCCCGCTCTTCAACTTTCCACCAAGCCAAGTTGACCTGTAGGATGACAAAAGGTAAGTAAACTTTTTACATAAATTGTAAAAGCATACTAATACTATTTTACCTGGTCCTAGGTTAGGCAACTCAAGTGATAACGCTGGGTGTGCACATGATAAGAATCGAGAACTGCTATGCAATCGGAAAACCAAAAACCTAATCTTGGATATCTTACTATCTCTCGAGAAATATTAGGCACCCTCACAAGATTGTGATCATAAGCCCATACAGTAATAACAATGGAAATCAAATTCATGTGAATATATGAGTTGAATTAACAATGGCAAGAGATAGTACCTCAACAATCACCATGAAGCCAATGAAAGACTTCTTATTCCTACAAATCTTGTTTAGGCCATGATAGAGACAGGCAAGGCCAGCTTCATCCAAGCCGTAAAGTGATACCATTTCTGTAATATTCGTGATTTTGGAGATATAAAATTGTATATACTCAATATATATATCTAGAGTATATATAGTATATACATATGGTATAGTAATTGTATATGTTGGATTAATACATTATATACTTAATATTTAATACACATATAAAGTACATTTAATGTGTATATAAGATACACATTACTTGTGCATATGTGTAATATCCCAAATTTTTGAAAGGTTTTAATTTTTGAAAATTTGATAAAATAAATTATAATTTAAATATATAAATTAAATTAATGGTTTTAAATGAAAAATGAAGGACTTTTAAATGAAAAAGTGGAACATATATGTGATATATATGTAAAATATACATAACATATAAAAGTCAACACTTTTTAAAAGAAAAGTCAAAGTAAAAGGGTATTTTGGTAATTAAATCTTAGAAATTTAAAATTAATAAAATAATTCAAAACTAAATTATTTTTTAATGGAAGAGGGAATTTAGGACTTTTAATTTATTAAATAATTAATTAAATAATTAATTATTAAATTATTTTAATATATATATGGTTTAAAAAAAAGATGAAAAGGAAAAGAAATATTAAAAAAGTCTTCTTCTTCTTCTTCTTCTTCTTCTTCTTCTTCTTCTTTTTCCTTTAGGACGTTTTCCATGGGAGTTTGGAGAATGAATTTGATTCTTCCATACTCCATAAATTGAAGGATTTAATAAGTTTCAAGTGGATTTTTGGTGATTTCATCCAAAACTAGTAAGTTTCCAACTCTTTTCTTTGGATTCCTTGAAAATTTGTATTATGTGAGAATTTGAATTTTGATGTAGTATATTATAATTGTTGGAATTGGTGTATATGATGTTATTTTGGGTAGTTAACAATGATTCTAAGGTTAGATTAAAGAGATGATGTAGTTTGGTTAAAGAATGGTGAAGAGAGAGAATTTAGGGTTATGGAACTTTTGGGTTTGGGGAAACATGAGCTTCAATTGTGCAAATTGGTTCCAAATGTGTTGTTTTGATTCATAAACAAGTATTTTAAAGTCAAATATTGGATTTGGTTGTATTTGGTTGGAGTTTGAGAATGGTAGTATTGATTTAGGGTTTTGGAAAAGTGAATTTTCAAAGAATGATTAATTGTTTGATTTTAATGATTAAATCATCTTATTTAATGATATAAGTGGTAGAAATAAGATTGAAATGATAATTGGATTGAGTTGGAATGGAGATCCTTCAATGGTGAAAGTTATGCCATTTTAGGGTTTTGGACATAAGCATGTGGTTAATTAATGTAATTGGTTTAAACATGCTAAAACATGTTTCTAATGATATTAATAAAGTTAAAACACTAATTTAAATGGCTTGATATGGTTTTTCAAATTTAAAGTGAGGTGAAGCTTAATTTTGGGATTTGGTTTAGAGTGAATTTTAACTATGGTTTGATGTTGAGAATACCTTAGAATGTGATATTAAATGATTATGCATGATCACATTTGGTATAGGCATTGAGGGAAGTTGATTTGCTTCATCCAAGTGGTGAAGGGCAAGTTGGAAGGATAGGATTGGAGGTTGTGTTAAGCTTGCTTTGGGTTGCTAGTGGAGGTATGTACAAACTTTGAATATAATGTCTATATTTGCATAACATTTGGACTTAACACATTTTGGTTAAAAAATGTGTTAAGCTACTTCGTTCATTGATTGTGTATGAATAATATGCTATGACATTTTTAATGTCATATATCTGTTAAATGCATTGTGAAAAGCCATTGATAATGGCTAATTTGTGTAACATGTGAAATATGTATATTATGTGAAAATACCCAAAGTAATTGGATAATGTGTTGTGCATGTAAAAATGAGATATGTGGAATAATGAAATGAATTGATATTGATAAAAATGAGAAAAGTGAGAAAAGTGAGAAACATGAGAAAGATGTGAAAAATGAGAAAAATGAGAAAAAAAAATGTGAAAATAAGGCAATGTGCCTGGATGGAATATGTGACAATGAGAAAGAGATTAATAATGAGAAAAATGAAAAAAAAAGAAAAAAATGAGAAAAAGATGATATAATAAGGCAATGTGCCTTGTTTAATCATGAGAAAATGAGAAAAGTTTTGATAAAGGAATTATGAAAGAATTTGATAATGAGAAATATGAATAAATTGTGTGCCTAGTATGTTATTCAATTTTCAGAGTTCTGGGTTTAGCGGTATGCCTATGATTGCCTACGGGCTAAACGCTGGAATGGTGAAAAGATTGGGTCGTAAGCCAGGCCAGCTGATAAATATGATGTTTTTGGGGTGAAAATACTGGGTCGTAAGCCTCAAAAATTGTAGCAGTCTAGCCGGGTTGAGGACCAAGATACTGGGGCCTAAGGGTCTAGCCGGGTTGAGGTCCAAGAGACTGGGGCTGTTGCATTATCCATGGATATATTGCCTACGGGGCTAGACACAAGGTGTCATTATGGACCAAAGTAGTAACTCTGAAATTTGAATAGCATATTAGATTCTTTTAGTCCCATGCTTGTCTTTGCTTTTATGTGAATTATGAATTGTGATACAAATGAGCAAAATAATGCTATGAGTTATGATTATTAAATATTTGAAAAATATAAGAAAGTAGAATGATGCGCCATCTATATGCATTGTGCATTGACATTGCATTGAGTTTTATTGTTATTATCAAAGTTTGTACCACTAGGCTTTGGCTTAGCGCAATTGTAATTCGTCGTGCAGGTGTCATTGATGATTTGGTAGAGCCGGATAGTTCTACTAGACCTGGTCAGGTCTAGGTTTGTATTTATTGAGCTTCAAGAGTTATTTTTGGGTACATCAAGATCAGAGCTAGTTGCCAGCATGTAGATATTTGATATTACAATGTATTTTGATATTATGTATGTTATGATATGTTTTTTGAAGCATATATTGTAAATTGGAAAGAATGATTTGAATAATTTTGTTTAAGATGGGATTTTATATGTAATATTGATATATATATACCTATATGTAAGTATTTTAAGAAAATATGGAGAAATTGAGAAGTATTGGTGAATTGGTGAATTGATTTTATTTGGAGTGTTTGTTTTATGCAGGTTGTGTTTTGTTGAATTTTGGAAACGTTCAAATTACAAACAAAACTCTGGCGAATTTTTTCCAGAGATTTTCATATAAAATATTTATTTTGGATTCCTATAACAAGCAAATAATATTTATATACTATTTATTTTATATATTAGTATTTGAAATCTTAAAACAGAAATGTGAAAATTTTTATTAAATCGGTCTATGACATTTTTATACAGTAAATGCATATTTTACATATGCTGAAAATATGAATTGTACGTATATAGGGTATAAGGGTGTTATATTTATTTTGGTATCAGAGCCTAGATTTGAGGTTCTCGACCTAGGTGGGTTGTTAGAGAGAAAAAATTAGAATTTAAAAAAAATGATTTTCAATTGTGATGCATGCATTGGCACTGGCAATTTATCTGATCCCTGATGTGGCAATGTCCATTTGATATAATGGATATGAGTTGAGATGACGTCTGAGTTATATAGATTAGAGTAGCACAATAGAAGCATCATTCTGGACCTTATGGATTAAGAATTTTTAGAACTTCTATTCGAAATTAAGATTCATAATTGATTCAATTGATGAATAAGTGGAATTAAGAAAAATAATTTATGAAATGATTTAAGATATGAAATAAAAAGTTTGAGAAATGGGCATGATAGTTACAGAAAATTTTATAGGTGTGCTGTAAAATGATATTGTTGAATTTTTGAATAAATATAGGAATGTTGGATGAGTTTAAAAATTTAATGAGAAATTTTTCTATATGTTAGAATCTAATGTATAAAATTTCATAATTTTTAAAGATGAATTACTAATTAAGAAAGGTAGAAGAACATATATTGTTGGAGGAGTTCCAGAAATTCAGAATTTGTCGAAATTGAGAAAACATAAATTTAGAAACTATGGTAAACCAACCCAGAAAAATCTGAAAATTTACACACAATATCATATGTATTCATATAACATATGGTTAAAATTTCATGAATTTTTATTAAGGTTGGATACCTGAAACAAATGGACAATCGGGTGCTGCCAGAGGAATTATTAAAGAGACAGATTCTCTGATTTTGGAATATTTAATTTTTAAATATATTAAATCAGCATGGAAAAATATAAAACTTTAAATATAAGTTCATATATGTGTCAAGTGCACATGGATAAACTTTTACAAGCTTTTATAAAGAATTGGTAAGGAATATAAAAATTAGAAGTGAGATTGATATGAAACTGAGGAAGCCATGCAGTTTTGTGTAAGTAAGTAATAAATTAATTTTATGAGACAAATGAATGAAGAAAATTATAAAAATATATATGCATATGGGTATAAGTATAGAAGTAATATGGAGTTTTTAATAATTTGCAACAATGAGTTCATAATTAAAATCAAAGAGTGAAATCATATATGATAGCGAATTATTTATTATGGAACAATGATGCATAATTTTAGGTTAGTGTGTAAAATTAAAGTATCTAAATGGATGATGTTAATTAGTGTAATGAAATAAATTAGTGTTGTTTATATGTAAATGTTATGATTTTAAGGTTGGAAATGTGACATGGACGAGATTTGGTGAGGTTCATGTTGTTGGTTGCAATATATGAAATTTAAAATTTTGAAATGGGTTCCCATAATTGTGAAAGTGATGTGTTTTGATGTTATATTAATATAAAAATAAAGTTTATAAACTTAGCTCTTGAAAATGAGATTAATAGAATGAAGTTTAAGTAAAGTAGTATGTTGGAAATTTAGAGTTGTAAGAGAATTTTGATGAAGATTGTTTTGATGTTGATAGTTTAATATTTAATAAGCATGTGAGTAATTTTGAATGAGAAATATTATTTATGAAAATATCATGTAACGTGTAATGTGGTTGATAATATAGAAATTTGTTATGAAATAAAAGGGAAATGATTAAGTAAGTAAAAATGAGTTACTTTAGGTAATTGCATTGGAAATGATGAAAAGGGATATGAAAGGTATGATAAATGCATAAAAAAATGTGAGAGAGATGTCACATTGGAAATGTGACTAAGATTTATGTGAGGTGTTAATATATATATATATATAATAAGAAACTTATTTAAGAGATGGGCGATTAAATAAGAAGATATTAATTATGTTGCGGTCAGAGTGTATATATATGTTGAATTGATGAATAACCTAAGTAATGTCAAAAGAATGAGAAATGATAATGTTCTCTGAAAGGTGATAAATGTTAACTTTGTATAGGTTGTATGTAAAAGAGGAATTGAGTATAATTATATGATTTTTGTGATGAGATTTTTTTTTCTATATGAACACAAATATGATATGTAAGAAAATGTGGAAAGTAAGTCACATTGTGATTATGACTTACAAAGGTGTATGTGGATGATTAAAAAAATGTTATAGAGTGTTTAATACCTTATACAAATACGTGTTTGGTGATACTCAGAATGATATTGCATGTATTAATAGACCTAAGAGAAATTAGGTCTTGACCTGCGTAGAGTTAGGTCATGTGATGAATTGAGATTAAGAATGGACCCAAACAGCTCTGACGGTGAAATTGTTATTGTAACAACTAAACTTGATGATTGTATAGCGTTTTGGGCCCAAAGTATATGCGTATATAAGAGAGATTGTAAGGAAAAGGAAAGTATAATGAAAAAAAAAAGTATGGAAATGGAAAATATATATATATATATATATATGAATGACAATTTTTATAAGAGATAGATTAGAAATGGAGTAATAAATGGAAATTGTGTAAATTAGCATATGAACGAATGTGTATATGTAAGAGATGTTGATGATAATATTGTTGAAACATGAGTTAGGCTAATGATAATCAAGTGAACAAGAGTAAATTGCTTTGAAACAGAGCTGAAACGTGTTAACTTTTTGTGTAGCAAAAGATTAGAAAATGAATATGTGATTTTTGCGATACGAACTTAACATTGTGATTGAAAATGTTTGAAGAAGAATGATAGAGGAGCAGTATTTATTTATAAGCCACAAGCGTGACCATTATTATGGCATGACCGTTGGATAGTTTTGGTGAGATTGATAGTTATGCTTCAAGAAACATGGTCAAGACTTATGGTTTGCATAGTTATATCTTATAATTTTATACTAGAAACTTGTTTATAATTATAGAAAGTGTGGAAACAAAAGAGAATTGTGAAAATATGATGAGCTTTAAATGATGTGTAAGAAAAGTGATTTGTGTAAATAGGGTAACTATAAGAAATGTGAATAAGAGTTATAATGAATGTGTTTGAAAGTAGAATAAAATGAATAAGTTGATGAAAAAGATGTGTAAAGTAAACAAGACTATGGGAAGTGAATATTATCTGTAAGGATGAATTCGAAGAGAATTAAAATTTGAGAATAAATTTGACCTAATAGAATTAGATCATGAATTGAAACCAGATTGATGAATTTAAAATAGACTAAAGGTTGGTCAGAATAGAATAAGGTTATGATGGTCATATTATGATAGTTAGATCAATTGATCCGAAATGTAATAAGTTTACAAGTATTTATTGAAATTCAATGTGTGTAGTTGTATTAAGAATGTGCAAGCTATATGATAATGTGTTTAATACAGCATTCCGATATGTATATGCATATGAAAGGAGCTAAGTTATTTTAGTTTCAAATAATTATAAGAGAAAATTGTTAGTTATAGTATAATGGGAATGAATCTTATTAAGGAAATAAGATTTTGCTGTTGCATAATGGTGATGTCAAATTAATATGTGGTTATTGTATAAAGAGTAGGATCAAAGTGAAGATGCGTAAAATTATTGTGTTAAGATAAAAGTTATTAACATTTGAATTTAAGGTGATGAGAGTATATTTTTAAGATAATGAAGTGATCAGATATCTTGAGTGCAATAGGTGTGTGGTGTATATATATTAAGGAGATGAACTAATTTTGTCAAATGACAATTCGATTAAAGATATAATAATCTATTGTGACTGTTTGAGTAAATAGACAGTATAATGATGTGTTAGGGAATGGTAAAAAGAAAATTAAGAATGAACCTAAGGGAGAGAATAGAAATTATGTAATTTGGTAAAATAATTATTTGGATGATTTATTACCATACTGGATAATTTTGAGGACGAAATTATTTAAGGGGGAGAAAATTGTAACATGCGAGATTTTGGAGATATAAAATTGTATATATTCAACATATATATCTAGAGTATATATAACATATACATATGGTATAGTAATTGTATATGTTGGATTAATACATTACATACTTAATATTTAATAAACATATAAGGTACATTTGATGTGTATATAAGATACACATTAATTGTGCATATGTGTAATATCTCAAATTTTTGAAAAGTTCTAATTTTTAAAAATTTGATAAAATAAATTATAATTTAAATGGATAAATTAAATTAATGGTTTTAAATGAAAAATAAAAGAGTTTTAAATGAAAAAGTGGAACATATATGTGATATATATGTAAAATATACATAACATATAAAAGTCAACACTTTTTAAAAGAAAAGTCAAAGTAAAAGGGTATTTTAGTAATTAAATCTTAGAAATTTAAAATTAATAAAATAATTCAAACATAAATTATTTTTGAATGGAAGAGGGAATTTATAACTTTTAATTTATTAAATAAATAATTAAATAATAAATTATTAAATTATTTTAATATATATATATATGGTTAAAAAAAAGATGAAAAGGAAAAGAAATATTAAAAAAAGTCTTCTTCTTCTTCTTCTTCCTTTAGGACGTTTTCCATGGGAGTTTGGAGCATGAATTTGATTCTTCCATACTCCATAAATTGAAGGATTTAATAAGTTTCAAGTGGATTTTTGGTGATTTCATCCAAAACTAGTAAGTTTCCAACTCTTTTCTTTGAATTCCTTGAAAATTTGTATTATGTGAGAATTTGAATTTTGGTGTAGTATATTATAATTGTTGGAATTGGTGTGTATGATGTTATTTTGGGTAGTTAACAATGATTCTAAGATTAGATTAAAGAGATGATGGAGTTTGGTTAAAGAATGGTGAAGATAGAGAATTTAGGGTTATGAAACTTTTGGGTTTGGGGAGACAAGAGCTTTAATTGTGCAAATTGGTTCCAAATGTATTGTTTTGATTCATAAACAAGTATTTTAAAGTCAAATATTGGATTTGGTTGTATTTGGTTGGAGTTTGAGAATGATAGTATTGATTTAGGGTTTTGGAAAAGTGAATTTTGAAAGAATGATTAATTGTTTGATTTTAATGATTAATTCATGTTATTTAATGATATAAGTGGTAGAAATAAGATTGAAATGATAATTGGATTGAGTTGGAATGGAGATCCTTCAATGGTGAAGGTTATGCCATTTTAGGGTTTTGGAATAAGCATATGGTTAATTAATGTAATTGGTTTAAACATGATATGGTTTTTCAAAGTTAAGGTGAAGCTTAATTATGGGATTTGGTTTAGAGTGATGTTTAATTATGGTTTGATGTTGAGAATACCTTAGAATGTGATATTAAATGATTATGTATGATCACATTTGGTATAGGCATTGAGGGAGGTTGATTTGCTTCATCCAAGTGGTGAAGGGCAAGTTGGAAGGATATGATTGGAGGTTGTGTTAAGCTTGCTTTGGGTTGCTAGTGGAGATATGTACAAACTTTGAATATAATGTCTATATTTGCATAACATTTGGACTTAACACATTTTGGTTAAAAAATGTGTTAAGCTACTTCGTTCATTGATTGTGTATGAATAATATGCTATGACATTTTTAATGTCATATATCTGTTAAATGCATTGTGAAAAGCCATTGATAATGGCTAATTTGTGTAACATGTGAAATATGTATATTATGTGAAAATACTCAAAGTTATTGGGTAATGTGTTGTGATGTAAAAATGAGATATGTGGAATAATGAAATGAATTGATATTGATAAAAATGAGAAAGTGAGAAAAGTGAGAAAAATGAGAAAGTTGTGAAAAATGAGAAAAATGAGAAAAAAATGTGAAAATAAGGCAATGTGCCTAGATGGAATATGTGACAATGAGAAAGAGATTAATAATGAGAAAAATGAAAAAAAAATGAGAAAGAGATTATATAATAAGGCAATGTGCCTAGTTTGATCATGAGAAAATGAGAAAAGTTTTGATAAAGGAATTATGAAAGAATTTGATAATGAGAAATATGAATAAATTGTGTGCCTAGTATTTTATTCAATTTTCAGAGTTCTGGGTTTGGCGGCATGCCTATGGGCTAAACGCTGGAATGGTGAAAAGACTGGGTCGTAAGCCTCAAAAACTGTGTGCTAATAAATATGATGTTTTTTAGGTGAAAAGAGTAGGTTGTAAGCCTCAAAAACTGTAGCAGTCTAGCCGGGTTGAGGACCAAGATACTGGGGCCTAAGGGTCTAGCCGGGTTGAGGTCCAAGATACTGGGGCTGTTACATTATCCATGGATATATTGCCTACGGGGCTAGACACAAGGTGTCATTATGGACGACCAAAGTAGTAACTCTGAAATTTGATTAGCATATTAGATCCTTTTGGGCTCATGCTAGTCTTTGCTTTTATGTGAATTATGAATTGTGATACAATTGAGCAAATTAATGCTATGAGTTATGATTATGAAATATTTGAAAAATATAAGAAAGTAGAATGATGGGACATCTATATGCATTGTGCATTGACATTGTATTGTGTTTTATTGTTATTATCAAAGTTTGTATCACTAGGCTTCGGCTTAGCGCGATTGTAATTCGTCGCACAGGTGTCATTGATGATTTGGTAGAGGCGGATAGTTCTACTAGAATTGGTCAGGACTAGGTTTGTATTTATTGAGCTTGAAGAGTTGTTTTTGGGTACATCAAGATCAGAGCCAGTTGCCAGCATGTAGATATTTGATATTACAATGTATTTTGATATTATGTATGTTATGATATGTTTTTTGAAGACTATATTGTAAATTGTAAAGAATGATTTGAATAATTTTTTTAAGATGGGATTTTATATGTAATGTTGATATATATATATATACCTATATATAATTATTTTAAGAAAATATGGAGAAATTGAGAAGTATTGGTGAATTGATTTTATTTGGAGGATTTGTTTTATGCAGGTTGTGTTTTGTTGAATTTTGGAAACGTTCAAATTACAAAAAAAAACTCTGACGAATTTTTCTCAGAGATTTTCATATAAAATATTTATTTTGGATTCCTATAACAAGCATATAATATTTATATGCTATTTATTTTATATATTAGTGTTTGAAATCTTAAAACAGAAATGTGAAAATTTTTATTAAATCGGTCTGTGACTTTTTTATACCGTAAATGCATATTTTACATATGCTGAAAATATGTTTTGTACGTATATAGGATATAAGAGTGTTACAATATCCATTACAACAAGGGCCCTCAACACCGATAAATAAATGGTTGATTTGGTACTGCATAAAATGGTTGACCCAAGAAAATACAACAAAAGTTCCAGAGCATATTGTTTGGTTGTTTCTCTAGAAACCCGTCCATCATAGCTCATCCAATAACTCCGAATTGGCTCAATTTTTATCTTGAAGGGCTCTTTTAGTGACGATTCCATACCGATTAACTGTTGAATTTCTTTATGTGTCAGGATATCGTTGGTAAGAGAAACCGAAAGGCCATAGTACTGGATACCAGTTATGGTTGAAAAATCGACTGGGCCAATGGTCATTTCTCCTATAGGTAGGTGGAAAGCATGGGTTGTGTCCATCCACCTCTCTGACAATACTTGAACTATGCTATGGTCTATTAGACATTCCTCGGATGGTAATTGCAGAATAATGCTTTCAAAACTGCACTCTCGATGATTCGTTTAACCCGAGAAGGTGCTACATCATACCATTGCCGGGCTTTATAAACACACTCTCCTCCCCGGACAATGCAACGATCACGCTAACACCGAACAAGGCAAGCCAATGCGAGGTAAGTATATCATCTCATGACTACTATTATCTTAAAGTCTGAAATTACTCATTACTCTATTTATTTTTATTTTTTATTTTTTATTTTTAGCATTAGAATATTTCCTACTATTTGTTATAATTCATTTTTTAATATACTAAATTATAACTAAATAAATAAATAATAATAAAATAAAATGAAAAGATAAAAAATAATAATAATAAAATAATAATAATAATAATAATAAAATAAAATGATAAATATTTGTGTTGCAAGTTGCAGTGTTACCTTAGTCTTTAGACTAGAACTGCGATGAAGTTGCATTCCAGCTAGTGGATTGACAGTTCCATATTCATTTTGTCAAATAAATTCTAACAACTCAACATTAGATCGAGGTCCGAATCTTGAAGCATGCCTTCCTTCCATTTGATGGCTAAACTCTCTATTCTCTCTACTCAAACTAACATTTCTGCTATCACTTAAGCTCTCTGTGTTTGTAAGTAATCAAAGTAATGAAAAGTGTATGAGAAATGTTGGTAAGTCGAGCCTTTATATAGGCAAATGGCAACTGAAAAGACAAAAAGAAAAATGAAAACAATAATGCCCATGAAAAAAATAGTGAATTTACTTTTAGTAAATAGTGAGCAAATAGTGATTAATAGTGTCTAAATTGCATATTCAAATCATTCTATTCAATTATTCAGTTATTTGTATGTCTAAAATTATTTTTTATACTTTTAAAAA
The DNA here is from genome assembly GCA_947685225.1 of Garcia nutans. NCBI lineage: Eukaryota > Viridiplantae > Streptophyta > Magnoliopsida > Malpighiales > Euphorbiaceae > Garcia > Garcia nutans. The sequence goes on from CANTUV010000003.1 coordinate 12,105,623, forward strand.
ATATTTTTCCACGCAGGGGGCAAGAGGATATAGTTATAGTTAAAATTGACAAAATTTTTGCAGATTTTTTTATTAAAATCCTACAAACTACAATTATCTTTTGCAGCCACCGAGTCCAGAATCCAAATCACTTTTGAGTCCAAGACTCACCCCGGGTCCAAAGCTTAAATAATTTTTGAGTTCAGAACACCACCGGGTCCAGAACCTAAATAATTTTTTAGTCCAGAACTCACTACAGGGTCCATAATCCAAATCAGTTTTGAGTTTAGAACTCACCACCGAGTCCAAAACCCAAATCACTTTTGTGTCCTGAACTCACTACCGGGTCCGGAATCCAAATCACTTTTGAGTCCAGAACTCACCACCGTGTTCAGAATCCAAATCATTTTTGAGTCTAGAACTCAGCACCGGGTCTAGAACCTAAATCACTTTTGAGTCCATAACTCACTACCAGGTCCAAAATCCAAATAAATTTTTAGTCCAGAACTCACCACCGGGCCCAGAACCCAAATCATTTTTTAGTCCAGAACTCACCACCAGGTCCAGAACCCAAATCACTTTTGAGTTCAGAACTCACATAGGGTCGAGCACCCAAATCCAATTTAGGATCAAGCATCCAAATCCAGTTTAGGATCGAGCATCCAAATCCAGTTTTGGGTCGAACACCCAAATCCAGTTTTGGGTTCAGCACCCAAATCTAGTTTATGATCGAGAATTCACTTTTAGGTTGAGCATCCAAATCTAGTTTAGGATCAAGAATCCAGTCTTGGGTCAAGCACCCAAAATCTAGTCTCGGGTCGAGCACCTAAAAACCAATTTTGGATAGAGTACCCAACTCCTATCTTGGGTTTAGCACCCAACGCTTATCTCAGTTCGAGCACCCAAATCTAGTCTAGGATCGAGAATCCAATTTTGGGTCAAGAACCCAAATCTAGTTTCCAGTCAAGCACCCAACTCCTGTCTTGAGTCTAAGTACCTAATCAAGTTTTGGGTCGAACACCCAAAATCCAGTTTAGGGTCGAGAATCCAAATTCAATTTTTGGTCGAGCGCCCAACTCTTATCTCGGGTCCAAGTAACCAATCCAGATTTGGGTGGAGCAGCCAAAATCCAGTTTAGAATCGAGCACCCAAATCCAGTTTAGGATCGAGCATCCAAATCTAATCTTAGATCGAGAACCCAATCAATTCAATCTCGGGTTTGAGTACCCAAATCAAATTCAGTCACGGGTCGAGAACCTAATCAAACCGATCTGGGTTAGAACCCAATTCTTTACTAAGTTCAGAACTCATTTCGGGTCTGAGTACCTAAATCATTGCCAATCTCGGGTCGAGAACCCATCCTCATCTAAAATCAGTTCAAAATCATGTTGCTTTTCACTCTCTTCTCCTGAAGTCTCAAATCGTTCAAGCAAGGGGCAAACTGTAGACCCTTAATTTTTGACCAAGTTCAGTCCAATATTTTAAAACAAGTACGAAATAATTTTTGTGGTATTTATTATTTATTTTAATATTTATTATTTATTTTAATATAATATTTATTCAATTTATTTTTATATTTTTTATTGTATTTATTTTTAATAATATAATTAAATAAATAATATTTATTTTTAAAATATATATAAAAAAATAAAAATAATAAAAAATCGGACGGACCAATAAGTGAGCGGCACACGGCAAGCTAATTCGCCGCAGGCCTTTCGGCCAGCAGGGAATTGGCCTGCCCCAATTCGCCGCAGGCTTGTGCTGTGCCACGCCCATTCTGCAACAATTCCTAGTGTGCCAACAACCCATGTATGCCCATCACGCAGGCCCAACACCCCAACATGCCCAGCACGGAGGCCCGAGCGCCTCAGTGCCTTGCAGCAGCGCACGTGGGAAAATTTTTGCCAAAACCCTGTTTCTCTCGATTTTAATAGGATTTCCTTAACAGAATTCATTTTTGTGGAAGCTACTAGGTTTTTTTGTACTTAACTATAAATAACAACATTAAACACAAACTTAAAAAAAAAAGAAAAGAAAGGAGGAGAACTTTGGCAATTTGTTCAGAGAGGACTTTGATTTTCTAGACTCTTGGTAATTGTTCTCGGGCTTTTGAACTTTGAGAAATAGAAAAGCAACCATAAGTAATCAAAAATAAAAAAACACTTCAATTCACAAGGCAACAAGGCCGTGTTGTCTTGATCAAACTCTCATAGAATTTCAACGGTGCAATTGTGGTGAAACCATCAAACTATAATATTTTCTTAATTAATTCATTATAACATGCTTTTAATAATTTTTAACATGGAACATGCATGATCTTTGTTTAAAATTGGATCCAGTAGCCTGTTAGCATAACCTCTTCCAAATATATGATTATTTAGTAAGCATACTAATAGCTTTGTTTGAAGTTTTTTTTTATGTATTATAACATAGCTTCACTTAATTTTTCTCAAATATTTTTAGCAGTAGCTTGTTTATTCCACCTTTAAAGCTTTGATCATTATTTCTATAAATTCCAAAACCCTAATTTATTTCTTCTTAAACCCTAAATGCATAGTATGAGCCCTAAACCCTAATTAATTTTATTTTCTAAAATCTTCACAATAGCCTAATACTTAAAAAATAATTATAATAATATTAATTTCTCCAAACCCTAAAACCTAGTTTTTGAATCTAAACCCTAAAAACTTTAGAACCTTAATCATATTTTTAAAAAAGAAACCCTAAACCCTAATTGTATTTTCCTAAACCATAATTCATAAAAAACTAGCTTGTATATTTAGTCTTTAATTGTTATTTGAATCTAGCTTTACATACTTCTTAGTTTACATCTTCATATCTTGATCTTTATTTGACCTATAATGACTGGTTTACTTTCATGATGGATGGTTGAATGTCTTTTATTGGTTTATTTTATTTTTCATTATGTAAGAGGTATGTTTCCACTTTGTGGATACCTCATTAATTAAGCTTCATGTGATTTAAATTATTTTCATATTTTGGGACTAATGTAAATGATATGTTTCCATCTTTTGGTGGGTGCCTATTTAGTTTTAGACATTGGACGATGTAAGGACATGTTTTCATCCTTGGATGGGTGTCCATTTATTTATTTTGTTTGTACATTGCTATGATTTTTAATAAAGTATTTATTCTTATGATCGCATGTAGTATGGATAATGTCATTATATTTAAGAATTTTATAATATTAAGACCTGAAATGGAGGCCGGTTCTAATGAACTAGGCATTGTGGGGGTGTTGGGTCATTCTTACCTTCCCCATATGTACCCAATTTTCCGAACCCAATAGGGAGTTGGGAATTCCTTAGGAATTGAGTCATCCACCCCTTTTTTTTTCCCGGCCTGTCCGGGTGGCGACTCCATTTTCTCCAAATTTAGGTCTGTGTTTTCTAAGACCCTGAGCCTAACAGTGCTGAAATTGTACGAACCATTCCACCGGGAGTGGGGGTGAATATCCCCGCTCACAATATACATAGATATAATTTTTTAAAACACATACCAACCCACATTATGAAGTTTTTCAACAAATTCTTTATAATTTACAATACAAATGTATCAAAACATTATATAATATATGAAATATCAAAATGTAATAAAAACATATACATGCTGGCAATGTTTCTTATCTTGACACCCAAAAATCAACTCTATGCTAAAAAACTCAAATATAGACTCGACCAGGTCTAGATGAATTTTTCGGCTCTACTGGATCTCCCCTGTCACCTGCATGTTGAATTACAATCATGCTAAGGCAAAAGCCTAGCTGTACAAACTTTGATAGAAATAAAATTGTAAAATAATGCCAATGTACAATGCTTATGTATATCATGACACTATATGTCATATCATTTCATTTTAAACATCTTTTTCAATCACTTTATATTTCTCATAAAATAAACACAAACATGGGCCCAAACAATCTAATATATTTTTCAAATCCTAGAGTTACTGTTTTGGTCCATATTGACACCAATGTCTAGCCAAAAGGCAAGTGATGCCTAGCATCTAGCCCGAAGGCAATTCATAGTAATGCCCAACATCTAGCCCAAAGGCAAGTGACGTACAACATCTAGCCCGAAGGCAAATCAAATAATTACTCAAAAGTTAGCCCTGAGGGCAAATAATGAGGATAACCTCATAGGCATACTGCCAAACGCATAACTCTAGAAATTGAATAACATACTAGGCACACAATTATTTCATATTTATCATTATCAATATTTTTCTCATTTTTTCATAATTCATTAGGCACATTGCCTCTTTTCTTATTATCAATTAGGCACACTACCTTATTTTCTCATTTATTTCAATGTCATCTCACTTCATATCATCATATATCAACATATAATCATAATGTACCACATTTTACATATACAACACATTACCCAATTATTTTGGGTATTTTCAAATAATTCACATATGAATCACATTTTATGCTCTTTAGCCATTAACAATGGCTTCTTAACAATACCCTTAATGCATACACAACAAATGGCATTACCCAAACACTTTGGGTCATTTTCACATGATACACATATTTCACATTTTGCACAATTTAGCCATTAACAATGGCTTTTCAAAATGTATTTAATGCATATATGACATTACACATGTCATAGCACATTATTCATAAATGATCAAAACATTAAGTAGCCTAACACATTTTCCATTTCAAAATGTGTTTAGCCTAATGTAATGCAAACATGTCCAATTCATCCAAAGTTTGTACTTACGTCTAAAAACAACCAAAAGCAAGCTCAAACACAACCTCCAACCTTCTCTTCCAACTTTCCCTTTAACATTTGGATTGGGCAAATCAATTCTCCTCAATGCCTAATCCAAATGTGATCATAAATAATCATTTAGTATCACATTCTAAGGCATTTCCACTCTTAAATCATAATTAAACATCATTCAAACAAAAATCACAAAGCTAAGCCTAACCTTACTTTAACTTTGGAATACCATACTAAGCCATTCAATTTGATATTTTAAGTTTATTTATATTATTAAAAACATATTTTAACATGTTTAAAACAATTGCATTACAAAAACACACACTTATGACCAAAACCATAAAATGGCATAACTTTCCCCCATTGAAGGTTTTTCCATTCCAACTCAATCCATTTCTCATTTCAAGCTTGTATTCATCACTTTTATCACTAAAGAACATGCTTTAACCAATAAAATCAAACAATTCCACAACTTTGAAAAATCACTTTTCCAAAACCCTAAATCACCACTTCCATTCTCAAAATCCATCCAAACATAACCAAATTCAATATTAGACTTTGAAATACTTGTTTATGAATCAAAACAACTCATTTAGAATCAATTTGCATAATTAAAACCCATTATTTCAAAAGTCCAAAGTTACATAACCCTACACTCTCTCTCACCAATCCTTACCCAAACTCAACAATTTCTTTAATCCAACCTTAAAATCATTGTTAATCACTTAAAATAACTTCATCCATACCAAAATAGACAATTAAATCTTAGAACTTCAAAAACCCAAAACACACATAATCACAATTTCCATAAAATCCAAAGAAAGAAGTTGGAAACTTACTAATTTTGGTGAAAATCACCAAAAATCCACTTTGAACACTTGAAATCCTTCAATTTGGGGAGTATGAAAGAAGCAAAATCTTGGGCTTACCATCCATGGAGGTTCGGCCTTGTGATGAAGAAGAAGATGATGAAAAAAAAATTTTAATTTCCCTTTCTTTCCACCTTTATTTATATCCATATATCTTATTTTAATAATTTAATAATCAATTATTTAATTAATTAAAAAATCCAAAAATACATCTTCCATTCAAAAATAAATTATTTTTGAACAATTTAAATAATTTTAAATTTTTAAAGTTTATTTACAAAAATGCCATTGGACTTTGACTTTGACTTTTTAAAAATTTGACTTTGTATATGTTATATTTATTTTGCATATATATCAAATATATATCCCACATTTCCATTTAGAAACCCTTCATTTTTCATTTGAAATTATTTATTTAATTTATCCAATTAAATTTTAATTTATTTTATTAAATTTTTAAAAATTATAAATTTTTAAAAATTTGGGATATTACAATTCTCTCCTTTTAACAACAAATTTCATCCTCGAAATTACCTTCTCTCAAGTCTGGAACAACTGGGGATACTGGCTCAGCATCGTCTGCTCACACTCCCATGTCGCCTCCTCAGTGGCATGATTCCTCCAAAGGACTTTCACATGTGGCACCTTCTTATTTCTCAACTCTTTCACTTCTCGTGCCAAGATCGCCACTGGTTCTTCCTCGTAAGTCAGGTCCGGACTCACCTCAATGGACTCCACTAACAATATATGAGATGGGTCTGACCTGTATCTCCGAAGCATAGAGACATGGAAGACATTACGAATATGATCCAACTCAGGCGGCAAAAGCCAGTCTACAAGCAACTAGACCAACTCTCTCCAGCACCTCATATGGTCCTATGAAACGAGGACTCAACTTCCCTTTGCGGACAAATCTCAAAATCTTCTTCCATGGTGACACCTTCACGAATACTTTATCTCCCACACTGAACTCTATATCTCTTCTCTTTAAATCTTTATAGGATTTTCGTTGGTCTAAAGCTTCTTTGAGACGACCTCGAATCACCTTCACTTTCTCTTATGTTTCCTTAATCAAATCAGGATCGACCAATTTACCTTCTCCAAACTCATCCCAAAACAGAGGTATCCTGCACTTTCTATCATACAATGCCTTATAAGGTGCCATTCCAATACTAGACTGATGACTGTTGTTATAAGCAAACTCAATCAGTGGCAAGAATTTGTCCCTGCTCTTAGTAAAATCAATAATACAACTCCTCAACATATCCTCTAGAATTTATATCACTCTTTTTGACTGCCCATCTGTCTGAGGATGGAAAGTAGTGTTAAAATGTAGCTAAGAACTCAATGCATCCTACAAACTCCTCGAAAACCATGATGTAAATCGGGGATTTCAATCCGACACAAAAAAACTGGGACTCCATGCAACCTCACTATCTCACTGATATATAACTCAGCCAACTTCTCAAGAGAATAATCCATTCGAACTGGAAGAAAATGGGCTATCTTCATCATCCAATCAACTATCACCTAGATAGCATCATGCTTCTTCTGGGTCAAAGGCAATCCAGTCACAAAATCTATCATCACTCACTCCCATTTCCACTCTGGCACTGATAATGGCCGGAGCAGCCCTGAAGGAACTTGGTGCTCAGCCTTCACTCTCTGGTAAGTGAAACATTTGGATACAAAATCTGCTATGTTCCTCTTCATACTTGACCATCAATAATGTTGCTTCACATCCTGATACATCTTGGTACTCCCAGGGTGTATAGCATAGAGTGAGTGATGTGCTTCCTATAATATCATCCTCTTCAATCATGCATCATTAGGAATACACAACCTATCTTTGTACCACAAAAAACCATCATCTCTCACATGAAAGTCTCGACTCTCCCCCTTTTGACAATCCAACATAATCTTTAAATTTTCTCATATGGCAACTGAGCCTCTCTAACCGAATCCAATAAAACTGGCCTCAGCTGCAAATGAGCCAACAACGAACCATCATCACAAGACTCGAATCTAGCATGCAACAATTTCAACTCAACAAGTAATGAGAGTGAATAAGTAGTCAAACCTACTAAAGACTTCCGACTCAAGGCATCAACAACAACATTTGCCTTGCCAGGATGATAATCAATCAAATCATCATAGTCTTTAATCAACTCTAACCACCATCTCTTCCGAAGATTCACCTCTCTTTGAACACCCTGGTACTTCAAGTTCTTGTGATCCATATAAAAGAAAAATTTCTCCCCATACAAGTAATGCCACCAAATCTTTAATGCAAAAACTATGGCTGCTAGATCCAAATCATGAGTCTGGTAATTCAGCTCATGTGGCTTCAACTATTGAGATCAGAACAAAACCTAAAACACTATGTGAAGTATCACTGTATATCACATAGGGTTTAACTTCCACAGGCAAGGTAAGGATACGAGCCTGAGTCAACATCTCCCTCAACTGCATTGTGCCTATTTGATTATGGAAAAAAGGAAAAAAAGTTTATTATGGAAAAATATGAATTAATTGTGTGCCTAGTATGTTATTCAATTTCAAGAGTTATGCGTTTGGTGATATGCTTAAGAGGTTATCCTCATTATTTGCTTTTGGGGCTAGACGCTATACGTCACTGATTTATGATTTTCCTTCGGGGCTAGATGCTTGGCATCACTGATATATGATTTGCCTTTGGGGCTAGATGCTTGGCATCATTGATACATGATTTGCCTTCAGGGCTAGACGCTTGGTGTCAATTTGGACCAAAATGGTAACTCTGGGATTTGAATAATATATTAGTTTGTTTGGGCCCATGCTTGTGTATGTGTTATTGTGATGAATAAAAACGTGAAAGATGATGTTTAAAAGTGAAATTGTATGCCACATTGTAACATAGCATACAAAAGCATTATGCATTGGCATTGTATTAAAGTTTAATTGTTATCAAATATTGTACCATTAGGTTTTTAGCTTAGTGCGATTGTAATTCATCGCGTATGTGATAGGGGTGATCTGGTTGAGATGAAGAGTTCTTCTAGACCCGGTTGGGTCTATATTTAAGGTTGTTTATTGAATTGATTTTGGGTACCTCAAGATTAGAGCCATTTGCCACCATGTATATATTTTATGTTATAGCACATTTTGATCTTATTATATTATGTTATGTTTGTGAAGTATATATTGTAAATTATGAAGAATATTTTGAATGAATTGTATGAAGTGAGATTTTATACATGTTGTTGATATATTCATATGTATATGTATAAATATTTTGAGAAAATGTGGAGGATTTGAGAAGTTGAGGTGGAAATGTGTGATTTATTTTATTGGGCGTGTTTTTTGCATGTTGTACAATTGTTGAATTTTTGGAATGTCCAAATTACAGACAAAACTCTGGAAATTTTTTTTTCTGAGATTTTCATATAAAATGCTTAATTTGGAACCTATGATTTATAAATAATATTTTATTTGTTATTTAAATATACATTTTAAAGTATTTGATATTTTAAATTGGAAAAGTGATAATTTTTATTAAACTAGATTGTTATATTTTTATACCGTATATGCATATTTTGCATATATTGGGTGTATGTATCATACGTATATAGGGTATAAGTATGTTATAATAAAGGTTGTATATACCCCAAGATATATACCTATTGTATATATAACATATACATATTTTATATTAGTTGTATATGTTGGATATATATATATATTACATACTTGATATATTTAATACATATATAAGGTACATTTAATATGTATATAGGATACACATTATTTGTGCATATGGGTATTTATATTCATTAAATATACATTACATATATGTGAGGTATAATTTGGTGTTGGAAAAGTGGATAATGAAAATAATAATAATAAAATAATAAATAAAAATGAATAAAATAAATAAAAAATAATAATATTACATAGTGGAAGATGATGAAAAAGTGTGATATTTTGTAATTATTAATTAATTATATATATACCTATTGGTAAATATATATATTAAATATACATTACATATACATAATATATTACATGAATATGTATACAAAAGTATATGTAGCATATAAGTAACATATAAATTATATAGACATATACATAAAATATAAATTACATATATGTGAAGTATAAGTTTGTGGTGGAAAAGTTGATGATGATGATAATAATAATAATAATAATAATAATAATAATAATAATAATAATAATAATAATAATAATAATAATAATAATAAAGAGAAGAAAGAAAGTCAAACAAGGAAGATATATGATTGGTGGAAATTAGTTAATTAAAATTTAATTATATACAAATGATAAGGATGAGAATTATAAAGAAAAAAATAGACTATTTCTTCTTCTTCTCCAACGTGAGCTTTGAGAAAGGATGAGAAGAGTGTGGTTTTTCTTATACACCAAATTCCATAAGAGATTCAAGAGGATTTAAGATGGATTTTAAAGATTTACTAAGGATTTAAGTAAGTATTTTATATTTCAAGCTTATTTTCATTAGTTTAAAGATTACGTAAGATTTGAGTAGAGAGAGAAAGTGTGTTAAATTGCTAAAATAGATGGAAATGAAGTTAAAGTGATAATTATATAATGAATTGGTGGTTGATTGTTTGAAAGGAACAAAGAATGATGGAATTATAGTTTTTGAATGGTTATGTGTAATTAGGATTTTCTATATGGATGAAGATAAATGTTGAAATGAATGAATTTAATGTTATTTTTATATGTTTGTAAAGATTCTATGGTTAGCATTTAATTATGGACAAGTTTGGTTAAAGTTTGAATCTAAGGTTTGCTTATGTAAAAGTAGAATTTTGAAGTAGGCAATGTTAATTATTGTAATAAGATGAATTAATGTTATTTTAATGTAAATAATATGATTTTAAGGTTGTAAATATTATATAGATAAGTTTTGGTGAAGTTAGTGTTGATGGTTATAATATGTAAAATTTGGATTTTTGAAAGCGATTTCCATAATTATGGAAGTGAATTGCTTTAATGTTAATTTGATATGAAAGTAATATTTTTATAGTTAAATGTTGGAAATGAGTTAGGTTGGAAGAATTTTGAGCAAAGTAGTGAATGGTGAAATCAAAAGGGTTAATGGGATTTTTTTATGACAATTGAATAAATAAGGGTAATTTGATAAGCAATAAGCATGTAAGTGACTTTAAATAAGAAATTTTACTTATTATTTAATTTTGCATATGTAGGGTAAAGTGATAAAGATGTAGAATTTAGCATTTGGCTTGAGAAGGAGAAAAGAGGTAAGTACCTACTTTGGTTTTGTATAACTCATTTGCATTTGATTTGGCTTAGTACATTTTGATGTTAAGGATGTGCTAAGCTACTTTAATATTGAGTTATGTATGTAAGTGCATTAATATTGTAGAAAAATGTGTATAAAGTTTTAATTGCATTATGTTAAGCCATTATAAATGGCTAAAATAGCTAATATATGCCAAATAAGAAAAATGTGAAAAATGCCTAAAGTGTTTGGGTAATGTAGTCACATTGCAATTGTGTCATATATTATTAAAAATATAGTGAATTATATTGAATTAAGGGAATTATGCATGATTATGGAAAAAATGTAATGTTTTATTAATGTGATATTAAGTCATGGAATTATGGCTAGTATTAATGTTGTGTATAAATTGGAGAATTATAAGATAACTAGTAGTAATCAAATAAATATTCATATTGTGATGGTGTTTAAGTAATATGTTATATAATGTGAATTATGTATATGATTATGAATTGTGAAAAGAATGTGGGAATGATTGTTGAGAATGTGGAAATGTGAAAGTGATCATGATAAGACTGATCACTTGGAAGCTATGAAAAAATATTAAGATTAAATGAGTATTGCATTGTGAAAGTATGATTGAATATGTTGAAATGAGATAATATGACAAAATGGAAATGAGAAATGATGAAAATGAGAATGTAAAATGAGAATGTAATGAAATGTGTGGTTACATTATATAGTATCTTATTCCAGAGAATTATTTTTTATGTTATTAATATGATTTGCCTTTGGGCTAGACATTGTGCGTCACTATTATTTGCCTTTGAGCTAGATGCTAGGCATCACTATTATTTGCCTTTGGGCTAGACACTGGGTGTCATTGTTATTTGCCTTCAGGGCCAGACAAAGATGTGTCAATAGGGGATGGATGTGACACTTAGATTCCTGGTGTCACGAAAGACCATAACAATATCTCTAGAACTGGAATATTGTACAAGGTTGTTTGGGCCAAATGTATGTGTTTGTGATATGTTTATGTGTATATATATGTGTGTGTTGTGTTGTGAATAATGGTATATGATGATTTGGTTGTGATAAGGTAAAGTATGTGAGATTAATTGATAAATAAAGTATGGTAATATATTGTGACTAAGTTATGAGAATAATAATGCATATGCTGATAGGCCTGAGCAGAGCTAAGTCTAAAAACTAAGATGACCTGAGCAGAGTTGGATCATGAAATTGATAATATGTGCATTAGACTTGGTGATTGAATAGGAAAAATTGAGCCAATGAGTATGTGACAGTGTTGTATTTGAGGAATTGATGATATGATTTATATATTTGATATTGTTATTTTATAAAGGAAATATATATATATACCACTATGCTTTCGAGCTTAGCGTGGTAGTGCGTATCGCGCAGGTATTAAAGGTGCATACCAGGGCGAGCCGGTGAGTAATTGAGACTTGAAGATGTGGGTTTCACAAGACCAACATTAATAGTGTTGCAATCATGTATTTATTTGTGACATGTAGAGTTTGGGTTTTCTATAAAAATCATGTTTGAAAATAATGTTATATATGCAAATGTACATTGTAAGATATTATAAGTATATTTTGTAACTACATTTTTGTAAAAGTATTGTATAAGTATTTAAAGTATTTTATATATATGATTGTGAAATTTTTTTGATGTTATTGGATGGAAGAATGAAAATGGATGAATAATATTTTTTAGGAGTGTTTTTCAAACAGTAAGTTGAATATTTGATATTTGAAAAATATTAAAATTACAGACAAAACTCTAGCAAAATTTTTTCCCAGAGATTTCATTAATAATTATTATTTTAAATATTTAATTATTAATGTGTACATTGCTTTACTTAATAAACTTATGATTTAAGAAATAAATTATTTTTCTGGTATTTTTGATAAAATTTCTAATGACTATATTTGTGAAATTCTTATATTCTATATACGTATTTTTTACATATATGGAGTATATGTATTATACGTATATAGGGTATAAGGGTATTACATGCATAGTATTGATTAAGTCAAGATTGATAATAAGTAAGAATTTAAATTAATGTTGTTCCTTGTATTGAGCAATTAAAACTAAAATTTATATAAATGGATTACTAAGTTAAAGCGAGTTGAGGTTATGTATACAATCTATATTGAGTTGCATGATTGAGATGTGTTCATTTATGTGCTATGTGGAAATGGATATTATAAGAAAGCATAATGAACGTGTTTTGAATATTTAAGGTGGATGTAAAAATTTAATAATGGATATAAGTTGATGGTATAATAAATGAATTTTTAATTTATTTCATGAATGGTAGTTAATTGACTAATCAAGATATGATCCAATTGATTTTAGTGGATGAAGTAAATTAAAACATAAGAAGTAAATTGTGGGAGTATTTGTAAATAATATTAGATGATTATCAAAGATAATAATGAGATCAATTCATAGGAGGAGTTTGAAAGTAGAATTTATATAAATAGAATTTGACATTTAAATGTAAAAAAAAAAATGCTTAGCTGGGATTAAAGAATTTGGAGATTAATGATAGAAATTATTTGAAATGCATGGACATGTTGTTATATTGAACAACTTAGCACATGATTAGAATTTTTAGTTAATATGTACATTGGATATAAATGAGTGGAGAATTAATATTTATTAATGATTTTTGTGATGGACATTATAAAAATGATTAAGAGTATTTATAAGGGGGAGAGTAAAAGATTATATGGCTAGTAATGATGATAAATGTTGACAATAATCTGGTAGTTAATTATGAAGAAAATGAAGATTAATGTTTAATTATAGTGGAGTTAATTACTACAGTAAGTAATTTCGAGGATGAAATTATTTAAAGTGGAGAGAATTGTCATGTCAGTGATCTTGAAGAAATTAAATAAGTATTTGAGGGTATAAAAGTCATATATACCCAATGTATACATTATGTATGCATAATATATACATAGTCTATATTAATGGTATATGTTAGATTTATATATTACATGCTTGTTTTATTTAATACACATATAAGGCATAGTTGATGTGTATATAGGATACACATTAATTCTGTATATGGGTATTTATATTCATTAAATATATATTACATATACATAGTATACACCTCATATAAATATGTAAATAATGGTGTATGTAAAATATACGTAACATATATAAGATACATACATATAAATTAAATATATGTAACATATAAATGAAGTATAAGTAAGTAGCGGATATTTATGGATGGGAAAGAGATAATTATAATAATTTAAAAAAGAAAGAAAAATAAAATGAAAAATCAAAGGCAGAAGGGGATTTGTGGTAGAGAATTAAAGTAAAATTAATTAAGTAATTAATTTAATGAATAATTAATATAATTATATTATGGATGGAAAATAAGAAAGATTTGAAATTCAATGTCTTCTTCTTCCTTCTCCATAGCCATGGACATACAGGGGGAGAGAGAGAGAGAGAGAGAGAGAGAGAGAGTATAACATCCCCTGATAATTCTTATTAGAACTATCAAAGAATGTTATTCAATATACTATTAGTACTTTAATCATTTCATCGGCAAAGTTTCCTTTCAAAGTGTTACTAACAAAATTTTTTAAATAATAATATAATCTGTATAATATAACACTTATAAATCCAACATTTAAACCAATCTCCAATATCTCCAATAATCCAAATACTAATTATAAATCAGATAATCATCATAAGTTTGTCAAATCAAATAAATATATAATATATTACTTTATTTGATAATCATTCACTAGAATTTCAAACTTCGTCCTCTAAATACATATATTCCTTTCATATTTACAAATTTGTACATTCTCTCAAATAGCCAAATTAAATTGTATATATACATTTCATAACTTATGAGTATAATATACAAAAGATCTCTATATCTACTGTAGATAATTTCTGAGATCCTTAATTTCACTGCTTAACTTGCTCCGATGACATGATATCTGTGTGTCAGAAAATAATTCTAACATGCTAAGCAAAGCTTAGTGGTGCTTGTATAAACATATTTTGTCACTTAATATTAAAGGAAAAATACTTATGAAAATATAGTAACAACATTCAATTTTAATAAACATTTCAATATATTAAATATTTTCAATAAAAAACCAACATAATATTTTGATTACACAAAATAATAACTTTATAACAGACATTATGTTATACAACACTTTTGGTATTGTAACTTTTCTCTTTTTAAATCAATTTTATTTAAGACTTACTTTCTCATTTGTTAACATTTCTTAGTAAGTCTTACTTTTCAGTTTCACATATAGGATAATTTCATTCGATCTATAATTTTGGCTCATAGATTTAGTACTATACTTTGGGGAACTTTATATCTTATATCATTATATACACTTTCATCATTATAACACTTAGAAAGTTATTGATCAATTCAATAACTTGAAGGTAACATTTCTATTCCGTGCATTAGAACTTTCACTTGTAAACATTAATATATATTACCAATCATTTTTACATTGTAACACAGTAAGTCGATTTTAAGTAACTGACTTATATTATTATTTTGCATTTCTTCCATTATTCATAACATCATATTCACATATATTTTTTATTTAGATAACTTCATTAAATATGCCCATACATATTAAACTCAGATCATAGGTTTGGATAATAGGTTAGTGTAACAATTTTAATGCCAAATATCAAGAATATATAATGGTAATTATGCCCACTGTCACTGATGACACAATATGTCCATTAATGGCACGAGGTGCCAACTATCACTTTGGCTATCCTTCCTCTGGTTAACCATTCAATCCAAAGATAGATCTAAAATCAGTATGATTTGGGCAATTCATTAGTTTTGATTAACAATGAATTATATATATCATATCAATCGAACAATTCTTTGATCAACACTTGGTATTACACATATTTATCATATATTAAATTTTTATTGCACTACCTATTAGGGTTGATTTCAAAAATCTTTTACACTTTGAGGCCTTATAGTCATTTAGGCCGAAATCATAAATGAAAGACAAGGAAAAGAACTATTTTAGGAAAATTCTTTAAGTGACACGCCCAACGACATGGGCATGTCAATAACCGTGTCATTTGCCTATTCTTACAGAAGTTTTGGCATGCCCAACAATATGGGCGTGTCACAGAAGCTTTGACACGCCCAACGACACGGTCGTGTCTTTGGCTGTGTTATTAATCTTGTATTATAGTAGCTATGACACATCCAACGACATGGGCATGTTACTAGTCATGTCTCCAATATTGAAACACAACATCATTGACATGCCCAGTGACATGGTTGTCACTGGTTGTGTCAGAAAAAGTTATGTGTTTCGTATACTCAACCACTTAAACATAATATATTCAAGATCTATGATAAAAATGAATCAAAAATTGGTTTCTTTGACGTAGAAAGAGTTTATATCAAATATTTTACTCAAACATCAATTAATCAATCTTTAACCATCACTCATGGCTAAAAACAACATCAAACCACTCAACTCTTATAATGATTGAATTAAAATCATACTCATCACTACAAGTTCCTTTAACTCATTTTTCACTCATCAATCCATTTAACCAATACTTTTCAGTTATAATTCATTATAGATTACTCAATCAATTAATTCAAATGTTAAAATTTATAGAAATCAAATATTTGTAAATTAAAATTCAAAAGCACATACCTCTTTCAAAATCTCTCTTCTTCTCTCTTTTCCTTCTTTTTCTTTGATCACTTGTTGATAATCTCCCCTTTTCTAACTTATTCTTTTAAAAATCCTTAACTAGATGTGATTTCCTCTTAAATTTTAGCTGAATTTTTGAAAAAAAAGGTGAAAGGAGGAGTTTTGGTGATGAAGATGATGATAGACGTGGATGAAGTAATAAGAAGAAGGGGAGAAGGTTCTACACATTCACGCACATATCCACTTATATATATATAGTTTAATCTAGTGTAGCCACTCTCATCTTAATTATGGTGCACCCTCACTCTTAACCCTTGATTCTAATTCAATTTTTAGTCCCGTAAACCGTAAAAATAATTTCTTCAATAAATTTTAAGATATATTATTCACTATTCTCTACTTATAGTATTTATCCATATTATTCACTATTCTCTGCTTATAGCATTTATCAATTATCAATATTAGTTAAAAAGTTCCATGCTTAAAATCTTGACCATTACAATTCTCCCCCACTAAAGAAATTTCATCCTCGAAATTTAACTGTTATGGCAATAAGCCATTTAATTCATAACTAATCTTAAATCTCACATAAAATCAATTATTTTACTGATTGACATAACTTTTATTTATTATTTTTTTATGTCTAATATCACTCAATGTAACACTTCTAGAATAATCTTATTATGGAACTGCAGAAGATTTAGCCCTATAAACTTACACTGTTCAAGCTCAATTCAGTAATTTCCTTTAATTCTCTTTAGAAATTTTTTTTATATAATTTGTATCATTACATTCCACTATTATATATATATATATATTTCTTTCCCTCATATACTGAACTTTAAATCCTAGTTCTGAATATCGGGTCACTAATGGCAAGTAAATGCCTACTGTAATGATATGGCCAGAGGCCCACTATGGCTCATGTAACACCCCGATACTCTATATAAGTACCATACATATACTTTGTATACGCAAAGTAAGTATATAGAGTATAAGGATGCCACTAGTTATTACAATTAAAAATCTTTACTTAACTTCTAAAACAATAGTACATTTTATTATATAAAATGATTTACAAGATCACTATCCTTTTGATAATAACACATATATATAAAATAGTTACATTGTCTCTTCCAAAGATTTATTGATACATATGAATACATTCTTATAAAAAAAAATGCAATATATATATTAACTTATACATGCATGCACCATCTTCTAGTTGGTCTCGAGCTACACTTGCCCTTTTCAAGACATAATGGTTTAACTCCAAATCCATCACCTTTTACCTGCGCGATTAATATAACCACGCTAAGCCCAAAAGCTTAGTAATACAAATAAATATTAAAAACAAAATATACATTGCAAAATAAACATACCTCATATTTTTAGCATCATGTTTTATCATTCTCTTAACCTGTTTTCCCTTTTTCCAATGCATTCCACATAAATTTCTACCAACCTCATAAACTATATATATATGCTTATAACATTACGACAAATCATAGTTTACCAATCATAAATCATATTCCCAATAAAGGCAACCATTATCATCAACCACAATCCATCACTAATACTCACAAACAATATACACATTACATATCAGACTACATAACATTGTTATATTCACAATTCACCAATCATTGATCTCAATATTTATTTATTTCAACATTTGTATATCATATTAACAACAAAGACATACTCGGGCCCAAAACACACTAATATGTTATTCAAAGTTCATCATTATTTCCAACAACCATAGCTGCAAATACAAACCTTTCCCCAACCAGGTCGGTTGTCCACTGGGCCTCAGGCCACTGCCAATCCCAGGGGTCCGCAGGAGGCAGATAGGCATGTATAAAACTATCATTAACGAACCTTCTCCCAACCAGGTCGGTAGTCCAAGTTCAGTTGCCCAATTCACTGGGTCCGCATGGTTCCGCAGGAGGCAGATAGGTACGTATAACACTGAATGAATCGAACTTTCCCCCAACCAGGTCGGTAGTCCAAGTTCGGTTGCCCAATCCACAGGGGTCCGCATGGTTCCGCAGGAGGCAGATAAGTTCATCCATTTATCTCTACTTTCTCAATTCATTTCACATTACACAATAGATTTGCACCATATCTCAAATCACATTGGAACAATTCATCATTTACCTCATCATAGCCAATCACAATGGCATCAATTAGGCAAACATGCCTCAATCATCATTTACATCATCATAGCCAATCACGATAGCTTCATACATCATTATATCTCAATCTCTATTTCATGTCTCATTATTATTACATATATAATCATTCATCATTTAAGTATACACAATCAATTACATTATTATATCATCATATCATACAATCATATCATCACATCTTTCATCTTTCATAGTATATACATTATTGAATGCTCTCACATTTCATATACTCTTATTGATATACTCATAGGTATCAATGATATAATAGATTTCTTAACACATTTATAATCAAATGGTTTAAGGTTCAAAGTCATATAAATATATGAAATCAAATAGGGTTTTGTACTTACCTCAATAGCACTTCACACAACTCTAAACTCTTCTTCTCTCAAGAGTTCTTTACTTCTCAACTTAGGGCAATTCACTTCCTTCCAAAACCTAATCCAAAAGGAATATTAGCAAAATGACCATATAAATAGTACATTCTGGTTTTAGACTTCATTTTATCCTTATTTTGAAAAATTGTATAAAATAATCTACTTGACTAAAAATTCTAAAATTTTTACAGAATTTAGTTTTGTATCTTAAAATCATTCCTTTAAAATTTCAGATCAAACTGAACACAAAATCTTGGTCAAATAGTTCACCTAACCAGACTGCCCCAATTGCCCTGCATCCTGGCAGCAGTTCTGAACTTTGTGAATTCCATAAATCAAATTCAATCAACGTGGTTCCAAATTATTTTTCTCAAATACTAGACTCACTAAGAAACAACATATCCAAAATTAAATTGAATATGATTTTTCTAAATTTTATTAAAAATCCCGAAATAGAGCTGTCTCAGTTAAGGTACCTGCTAGAACAGGTCTAATAAAAATAATCTTTCTAAACTCATAACCTATCCAAAATCGAATCAACATATTTTTCAGTCATTCTAGACTCATAGAGGCACAACATATCAAAAATTCACTTCAAGAAAATTTTTCTATAATTAATTAAAAATCATACAAATCACAGCCTTTACTAATTGTAAAACAGAAACAATTTCACTAAACACAACTCTTACTCTTCCATCACCAACACCAACCCAACTTCTCATCTATCAAGCAAAATCAATACTTAAAATCACACCATAAGCAACTTAATCATACCATCATCAAATCACAACTCAACTCAAGCATAACTTCAAAAATAACAAGAGTAAACAAGAGCAAACTTACCCAAAATCATGAAATTCTTGAAATTCCAACTTGTTTACTTGAAATCTCTCTCAACTTTGAAGCTTAGAACATCAAACCCTCACTTAGCTCTCTTGTCTTCCTTTGCTTTAGGTGAGCCGGCCACACAAGGAAGAAGAAGAAGAAATGATGAAGAAACCCTAAAGTCAACACTCATTAAATACTCCTCCAAAAGTAATTTACTATCTTACCCTCATGCACATTTTAATTCCCTTTACAAACTCTTGCCCATTTTGGTAATTTCACACTTAACAATATAAATATCTTCTTCCCTTGACCAAGCCCTTTGACCAACTTATATGTCATATATATCACCATATACACTACATATACACTTCTCTCTACACATTGCTTTTCTTTCCAATTACACATATACATTATCTCTTAACTTCTTTTATCATTCAAATAAACCATACACAATTACCACTTATCACTTACACCTTCAATTCAATAATAACAATATTATCATAACTTCTAGGCACACTTAGGGATATTACAATTAGACATATACATATACATCACATATATATTAAATCCAAATACAACAACTCCTCCAAAACTTTTAAGGTATATCTCGGGATATTACAGCTCAAATGCCCACGGTAATGATATAGCCAAAGGCCCACTATGGCATGAATGCCCACTGTAATGATAATACGATCAAAGATCCTCTATGACACAAAGTGTCCACTGTTGGCATAAAAGTCAATATCACTAGAACATAAAATGTGTCGTCTATGGCACAGAGTGCCCACTGTTACTATAGCATAAAATGCCCACTATCACTTTGGATATTCACCCTTAAGCTAATTTGGAAACTAGATTTAATATCAGTATAATCGGGCAATACATTTATTTCATTGTTTCAAATTATTTTCAATCATAATATCTTTTGGTATAGAAAATTTTCTTTTTAAATTATTTGCATATTATTGTGAATTTATAAGATATGAGCAATTATTTCAATCACATTTATCATATGAACATATATACACATTAAATTTGTTTTCGATTAGTTCGACTTATTTTATTTATTAATCAATTTTTATCTTTCAAATCACTTCTATGTTTCCATTGTAATAATGAAATCTAAATAGATTTCCACTCTTACTTGTTTAATTCTTTTCTTAACATTTTAAGAATTCATAACTATTCTTTCACTTTAAGAGTATATGTACATATCTAATGTATTCACTATGTTTAATACACATACTCACACACACATATATATATTTCTAACTTGATCCACAGTACATCATTTCACTAGAAGGGTTAAATTACCTTCAAAACTCACTACATTTTTTCCTTTTCACATTATCAATTCCTTTCTTTCTATTGTAATCAATTAGTATCATTTAACTCTTTAACACTTCTATATATAATCTATAACGTGTCTTCAATCACCAAATAATGTTACTATTAAGTATTCCATAAGTATACAATATGTAAATCTCACATTCTTACTTTCATTACTCAATCAATTCATATATATACCTCTTTGTTTTCCTTATCTTGCTCTTCAAACTATTTAAAATCATCAATGATTCATCAATATATCATTCTTCTCACCTTGCTTCATAAATTATCTTATTTCTTCATGAATAATGTGAAATCCACTAATCGCTTGTAATCATCTTTTATCTTTTCTCTAACCTTACACTTATTTCAAATATCCAATTATGTTTATCTGTACTTTCCTCAAGTTTTCTTCACATCTAAGTTTGAAGAATGGAAATATGCACAAGCATGTGCATGACTATATAAATGATCATGCGTATCTCTACTAAAATTTCTTTTCATGATTTAATTAAAAAGTTATCAATAATTCAACTCAAACAAATTAAGAAAACAGAATCCAAACCTTCAAAGCACAATAAATTCAAATCCAAACTTCCATAACCCTAAAATCATTCAAAATCTTATTTTCTTCCACAACCTTATATCAACTCATAAATGATTCAATGATGAATTTAATCATTGTTTTAGTTAATAATCTATAAATATACATTTACATATTGCAATAATAACTTTACTATCATAGAAGTAAAGTTTTATACTCATATTTTTCACAATTATTCAATACACCATATTTTTCACAAGTAATGGTGTTTTATCAATTCACAAATCTCTTTACATAATAAAAATCAAGATCATTTCAATAAATATCAAAATAAGTATCATACAAGCAATAACCACTTTAAAAATACTCTTTCATCACTTTTTCTTTCAATCTTTTATTTTGATGATGTTTTTCTTGATAGATCAAGCTTAAATTAGCTAAAATCCATCAAAACTTGGTTTCTCCATGAATTCTCCATGATTTCTATGGTGAGAAATGGAAGAATAAGAAAAAGAGATGAAGTTGGAGGCAGAGATAATGAGTATGAAATTTTAGAAGATAATAGAAGACACTATAAATCTTTATATAGGCTTTAGGACTTTTATCCAATACACTCACTTATACAATAGTTTTGATGCATTCACTTTCTTTAATTAACCATTACTCCAATTTTTAATGTTGAAAAATTATAAAAATAATTACTTTAGACACTTTAAAATCCCCATTATCCATATTTCACATCTAAATTACAGCTTGAATTCATTTCGGGCTATAAGGGTTTTTTTGTAATTTCTTACCTCTTCAAAATCTTTTCCAAAAATATGGATATTATCCATACTCAGATTTAATGTTACTCTTATTAAGGCTTATTTAACCTTATTACTATCAGTTCCAAATGCTCAATCTACACATAATATCATAATCAATCCAATTTACACTCATATATTCACTTAATGCAGGAAATCAGTACTTAAAATTTTTTAGCATTGCAATTCTCACCCTCGTAAGAAATTTCATCCTTGAAATTTATCTATCTGTTATAATTCATTCCTCTAATTCTAATAAATTATTACACTTCCACTTCGTTACTTTAATATATCTCTTTAACTACTCATATTTTGTTTTCTTTTCACATCCTTCTTTTTCACAAATAGGTCTTGCACTCCAAACAATACACTATGAATTCTCTATGAATTCTCAATTAATTCTTAGAAAACATTATACTACCATAATGTAACACCCCTATACCCCGTATACGAACACTACATACTACTACACCTGTAATATACGTATACCGAATACAGGAGTGCCACGGTTTATAATAAGCAAACCAATCTCTCAATTTAACAACATTATAAGAAAACTTGAAACATTCAAATAATATTATAAAATACAACAGATAAAACGTTTATTTGATACGCAGCGGAAAATGTAGCGGTATTTACAAATACAAATACATCAAAATCAATTTTTACGAAACATAAAGTTTATACATGTTTGGCAGTTCATCTCTGATCTTAAAGCCCACAATCACCACTTCAGAGTCTAGACTCAACTCGGTCTAGCTGAACTCTCTGGTTCTACCCTGTCACCTGTGCGATGAACCACAATCGCGCTAAGCCAACGGCTTAGTGGTACAAACCACAATAACAATATGCTTCAATGCAATGTCAATGTCACACATTTCAACAATAAAGACAATATTCATAAATGATATATTAATATTTTTCATAACACTACATTCCATTATTTTATTCAGTTGTTTCACCATTCATGAATCACATTGAAACAAAGACAAGCATGGGCCCAAAAGACACTAATATGCCATTCAACTTTTCAGAGTTAATGTTTTGGTTCAATTATCACATTTATCATTATCATTATCCCAACTAGGCTTCAAGGATTAGGCTCAACTAAGCTTCAAGGGGAACAAAGCATGCTAAGTATCAACCCAACTTGGCTTCAAGAACCAAACCCAACCTAGCTTCAAGGGTTGTAACATCTCAACTAGGCTTCAAGGACTAGACCCAACCAAGCTTCAAGGGGAGTTAAGCATGCTAAACTTCAACCCAACTTGGCTTCAAGGATCAAGCCCAACCTAGCTTTAAGAGATTGTTACTATTAGGCATGCCACCAACAACAAAACTCTGAAAATGGAATAACATATTAGACACACAATTCATTCATTATTTCATTATCAATTTCATTCTTATTTCTTCATAATCATCTAGGCAACCATGCCTCAATTATTCATTTGCAATATTATAGCCAACAATAATGGCTTCACATTTCTTCATAATCATCTAGGCAACCATACCTCAATTATTTCATTTGAATCATTATAACCAACCACAATGGCTTCACATCTTATCATATCTCAATTCACATTAAAGAAATTCATCATTAAAGTATACATAACCAATTGCATTGCACATACATTTTGAATGATCATCATATCTTTCACATTATACAAATCATAACATTAATCAAATGTATCAACAATGTAATAGATTACTTAACACATTTACAACCAAGTGTTACGTCCCAATGTCATGTAAATGTATGCAATAATGTAGGGTTTGTACTTACCTCAAGAACAACTCACACCAATCTATACACTTCCTCTTCCAAGAATTCTTCACTACTTGGATTAGGGCAACTCAACCTCTTCACAACCTAATTCAAAAGGAATAATACACACTTATTCACCTATTAGTCTCATACTAGACCCATAGATCACAAATTATAAGCCAACACAACTATCTAGGACCCCACGGTCGTGGCCTCACAACCCCACGGTCGTGGCATAGCAAACGAGTCTGCCCATTCTGTTCTAAAACCCCCACGGTCGTGGCCTCACAACCCCACGGTCGCGGCATCCAAGGCCCACAGTCGTGGCATCCATTATGCTTCTGTTTCCAATCAAACTCATGTATTATATGCTTTCAACTTCATTAAACACAAACACATTGAATATCTAAGATAATAATTGCTCAAACTCACAACATACATCAATTATCAATTCACAACCATAACATAAACACAACCTTTACTCTTCCAACACCAAACCTAACTCCATCTCTTCAAATCAACCCCAAAATCACAATCAATTACACCCAACACTCTCAAACACACCACAATCAAACATACTCAAATACAACTTAAAAGAAAACAAGGAAATCAAGTGGAAAACTTACCAAAGTTGATGAAACTTCTTAGATTTCCAACTTGATCACTTGAAACATCCTTCAATTTTGATCTTAGAAAATCAAAAATTCTCTTCCTCTCTTGCTTCTTTGATGGCTGGCCAACCCAAAGAGAAAAGAAAACAAAGAACAAAATGAATGGCAAAGAACCAAGTCAACTCTTTCTCTTTAAACCTCCACCAAGCAATTTTAAATTAAAATAATATTTTAAAATTTTCTCTTCCACTAACTTAATTTCCATTTTCCACTAATTAATTAATTCATTAATCTTCTTTTGACTTTCATTACTTTGACATGTATATATACAACATATAGACTCTCTCTTTACTTCTTTTCTCTTTCCATTAAGCATATACATTAAATCCAAATACAACAATAATACCAAAACTTTTAGGGTATACTTTGGGATATTACAATTCTCCCCCTCTAAAAAGAAATTTCATCCTCGAAATTACTTGATATCAAGTTTGAAATAGCTGAGGATACTGATCTCGCATCTCTTGCTCACTCTCCCAAGTTGCCTCTTCCTTTGCATGATTTTTCCAAAGAACCTTCACAAGTGGCCCTTTCTTATTTCTCAATTCTTTCACTTCATGTGCCAAAATAGCAACTAGTTCTTCTTCAAATGTCAGATCCGGACTCACCTCAATAGATTCAACTGGTAAAACATGAGATGGATCTGATCTGTACCTCCGCAACATAGAAACATGGAAGACATTATGAATTCAATCCAACTCAGGCGGCAAAGCAAGTTGATAAGCAACTGGTCCAACTCTTTCTAATACTTCATAAGGTCCAATAAAACGAGGACTTAGCTTCCCTCTTCAACCAAATCTCAAAATCTTTTTCCAAGGAGACACTTTCAAAAATACTTTATCTCCAACATCAAACTCTATGTCTCTCCTCTTCAAATCAGAATAAGATTTCTGTCAATCTGAAGCTGCTTTCAACCGATCCCTAATTATTTTTACTTTCTCTTCCGTTTCTTTAGTCAAATCAGGACCAACCAATTTGCCTTCTCCAACTTCATTCCAACATAGAGGCGTTCTACATCTTCTACCATACAATGCCTCATATGGTGCCATTCCAATACTGGATTGATGACTGTTGTTGTAAGCAAATTCCACAAGTGGCAAAAATCTGTCCCAACTTCCAGAAAAATCAATGACAGCTTCTCAACATATCCTCTATAATCTTTATCACTCTCTCTGACTACCCATCTGTCTGCGGATGAAAAGTAGTGCTAAAGTGCAATCAAGAACCCAAAGCACCATGTAATCTCTTCCAAAACCTCGAAGTAAACCGGAAATCTCGATCGGACACTAAAGAAATTGGAACTCCATGCAATTTCACTATCTCACTGATATACAGCTCAACCAACATTTCTAGAGAATATTCCATTCTAACTGGAAGAAAATGAGCTGTCTTCATCAACCGATCAATAATTACCCAGATAGCATCATGCTTCTTCTGAGTCAATGGCAAACCAGACACAAAATCCATTGTCACACGTTCCCATTTCCATATAGGCACTGATAAAGGTTGAAGCAACCCTGTTGGAACTTGATGCTCAGCTTTCACCCTCTGACAAGTGAGACATTTGGATACAAACTCCACTATATATCTCTTCATACCTGACCACCAGTAATGTTGCTTCAAATCATGATACATCTTTGTACTCCCAGGGTGTATAGCAAAAACTGATCGGTGTGCTTCCTCTAAAATAATCTTTCTCAATCTTGCATCATCAGGAATACACAATCTATCTTTAAACCAAAGGCTACCATCATCTTTCCTATAAAAATCTCGATTCTCTTCTTTCTGACAACCAGAAACAATCTTCTGAATTTTCTCATCAACCAATTGAGCTTCTTTAATTTGATCCAACAACACTGGTCTCAAATGCAACTAAGCTAACAAGGCTCCATCATCACATGATTCAAAATTAGCATGCAATGCTCTCAACTCAACAAGCAATGAGAGCGAATAAACAGTCAAACCTACCATAGACTTCCGACTCAAGGCATTAGCAACAACATTTGCCTTACCAGGATGATAATTAATCAAACAGTCGTAGTCTTTAATCAATTCCAACCACCATCTTTTCCGAAGATTAAGCTCTCTTTGAACCCCCAAATATTTCAAACTCTTATGATCCGTATAAATAAAACACTTCTCTCCATACAAGTAGTGTCGCCAAATCTTCAAAGCAAAAACTATGGCTGTTAACTCCAAATCATGCGTCGGATAAGTAAGCTCATGCGGCTTCAACTGCCGAGAAGCATAAGCTATGACTTTACCTTCCTGCATCAAAACAAAACCCAAACCATTATGTGAAGCATCACTGTAAATCACATATGGTTTATCTCCCACAGGTAAAGCAAGAACAGGCGCTTGAGTCAACATTTCCTTCAATTGCTCAAAACTAGCTTGACACTGATCTGTCCACACAAATCTAACTCCCTTTCAAAGTAATCTGGTAAGTGGAGTAGCTATCAAAGAAAAACCTTTCACAAAAAATCGATAATAGCCTGCCAAACTTAGAAAACTACTAACTTCATTTACAGACTTCGGTGGACTCTAATTCAAAATAGCCTCAACTTTACTCGGATCAACTCTTATACCATCTGCTGAAACTATATGACCTAGAAAAGTCACTTGATCAAGCCAAAACTCACACTTCGACAGCTTAGCATACAATTGCTTCTCTCTCAAGGTCTGCAATACAATCTGCAGATGCTTGTCATGATCCTCTTCATTATGCGAATACACCAAAATATCATCAATGAAGACCACCACAAACTGATCCAAATAGGGCTTAAACACCCTATTCATCAAATCCATGAAAGCTGCAGGTGCATTCGTCAATCCAAAAGGCATCACTAAAAACTCATAATGCCCATACCTTGTGCGAAAAGCTGTTTTAGGAACATCTTCAGCTTTGACTCTCAACTGAAGGTACCCTGATCTCAGATCAATCTTGGAAAACACTGCTGCTCCCTTCAACTGATCAAGGAGATCATCTATTCTAGGCAAAGGGTACTTATTCTTGATAGTCACCTTGTTCAATTGCCTATAATCAATGCACAACCTCAAAGTACCATCCTTCTTCTTCACAAATAAAACAGTATCTCCCCATGGAGAAACACTAGGGCGAACAAACCCTTTATCCAACAACTCCTGCAACTGCACCTTTAACTCTCTCAATTCAGCAGGTGCCATTCGATAGGGAGTAATAGAGATGGGAGTGGTACTAGGCAACAAATCGATACCAAACTCAACTTCTCTCTCAGGGGGTAACCCTGGCAACTACTCCGAAAAAACATCTGGAAATTCAGCAACTGTGGGTATACGATCAAGTTGAGAACCCACTACTCTGGTATCCACAACATGAGCAAGATAAGCATCACACCCTTTTTTAATCAACTTCCTAGCTGCAAAAGCTGATACAAACAAGGATGCAAGTTGTCTCTGCTCACTAGATACCATCACACTTCTACCATCACCGGTTCTCAAGGTAACACACTTCTTTTGACAATCTACCACAACTCCATGCTTAGACAACCAATCCATGCCTAAGATCAAATCATATTCCTTAAAAGGCATTTCAATCAAATCACCCAAAAATTCCTCACCTTGCACCACAACTGAACTATCACGATGCACCTTACTCACCACAACACTATGCCCTAAAGGATTTGTCACCAACACATCAAATCCTAAGGACTCAGAATGCAATTCAGACACAGGCAAGATAGATGCACTTATGTATGAATGAGTAGATCCTGGATCAATCAAAGCAAGAACTGAAATGCCAAATAAAGAAAATGTACCCGCAATGACTGCTGAAGCATCCGGCTGCCTCTGCATCATATACACTCGCTGAGAAGACCTAGCCTCGTCTGGCCTACTGCCTCCGGATGTAGAGCCTCCTCTCTGACTGATCCCAGGTCGACCACCTCTACTGAAACCTCTGCCCCCTCGACCAACTCTGCTAACACTAGGTCGAGAAGTTGCAGTATCAGTCTGTCTATCCTCCTGTAGCTCAGGGCAATCTTTGATAAAATGAGCTGGTGACCCACATCTAAAACATACTCCTGATCCACCCGTCTTCCAACAAGCACCCCCATGTGTCCTACCACAATGAACACATATAGGTGGAATGGATCTCTGAACCACTAGAGTCGGAGCACTTGCTACAGAAACTGTAGGTCTCGGTCTCTGCCTCTGATACTGAACTGACCTACCCGTCTGCCTTAGGCTCCTACTGACTCTCGAAATAAAACTTCCTCGGCCTCTCTTAATAGATGAAGACCCTGCCTCAAACTGGGATCTCCTAACTCTAGTCTCCTCCTCAGTAGCAGCTGTTGCAATACCCTATGCTCTCTCAACACTTCTAGCTGCTGCAACCAACTGAGAAAAATCCTGATACCGAGAACCAGCAACAATGCACATAATAGAGGGCCTCAACCCCTCCTCAAATCTCCTACACCGGTCAATCTCATCAGAAATAATCCCCCCGGCATAGCGACTCAACCGGATATACTCAATCTCATACTCTGTCACAGTCCGGTTATCTTGTCTCAAATTCAAAAATTCCATCTTCTTGACATCCTTATACTCCCTCGGAGTATATTTCTGCTCAAACTCTCTCAGAAATTCACCATAAGACAAAGTAGGTGGATCAT
The DNA here is from genome assembly GCA_947685225.1 of Garcia nutans. Lineage (NCBI taxonomy): Eukaryota > Viridiplantae > Streptophyta > Magnoliopsida > Malpighiales > Euphorbiaceae > Garcia > Garcia nutans. Next base: position 12,135,405 of record CANTUV010000003.1, read on the forward strand.
CCATAGCATGAGGAACCGTCTTCCACCAATCATAAGCATCTTTCTGCAAAAGGGATCTAGCATAATCAAATTTCTCTTCAGGAGTAGCTTGCAACTGAATAAATACCCTCTGCACTCTATCCAACAACTGCTCAGCTACTGCAGGATCTGTAGTGCCAAAGAAATGCTCAGCCCCACACTTCCTCAATTTATCATAATGTCTCACCTGCACTTGAGGCTGTGGTGGCGGTGGCGGCTACTGCACTGGAGCTTGCCTCAACAATTCTACCACATGCCTTAACCAAACTGGCGGAACCTCATTAGCAGCTAATCTCTCTGGCGCAGGATCAGATGCCTCTCCAGCTCTATCAACCCTAGCTCCATCTCTACCCTCTTCAGGAGCTACACTCTCAGCACTACCTTCTACGGACTGACGTGACTGAGACGCCATCACTACCTATGTCTGCAAACATAGCAGAATATACCTCATTAAAGATCAGAGACTGCCAATACCAAAACATGTATCTTATTCCAAAAATCATATTTTAAAATAAAAATTTTCTTTTTCCTTACAATTTACCTAGGTTAAGAATCTCAAACCTAGGCTCTGATACCAAAAACAATTGTAACACCCCTATACCCCGTATACGCACACTACATACTACTACACCTGTAATATACATATACCGAATACAGGAGTGCCACGGTTTATAATAAGCAAACCAATCTCTTAATTTAACAACATTATAAGAAAACTTGAAACATTCAAATAATATCATAAAATAAAATAGATAAAATGTTTATTTGATACGCAGCGGAAAATGTACCGATATTTACAAATACATATACATCAAAATCAATTTTTACAAAACATAAAGTTTATACATGTTTGGCAGTTCGTCTCTGATCTTAAAGCCCACAATCACCACTTCAGAGTCTAGACTCAACTCGGTCTAGCTGAACTCTCTGGTTCTACCCTGTCACCTGCGCGATGAACCACAATCGCGCTAAGCCAACGGCTTAGTGGTACAAACCACGATAACAATATGCTTCAATGCAATGTCAATGTCACACATTTCAACAATAAAGATAATATTCATAAATGACATATTAATATTTTTCATAACACTACATTCCATTATTTTATTCAATTGTTTCACCATTCATGAATCACATTGAAACAAAGACAAGCATGGGCCCAAAAGACACTAATATGCCATTCAACTTTCAGAGTTAATGTTTTGGTTCAATTATCACATTTATCATTATCATTATCCCAACTAGGCTTCAAGGATTAGGCTCAACCAAGCTTCAAGGGGAACAAAGCATGCTAAGTATCAACCCAACTTAGCTTCAAGAACCAAACCCAACCTAGCTTCAAGGGTTGTAACATCTCAACTAGGCTTCAAGGACTAGACCCAACCAAGCTTCAAGGGGAGTTAAGCATGCTAAACTTCAACCCAACTTGGCTTCAAGGATCAAGCCCAACCTAGCTTTAAGAGATTGTTACTATTAGGCATGCCACCAACAACAAAACTCTGAAAATGGAATAACATATTAGACACACAATTCATTCATTATTTCATTATCAATTTCATTCTTATTTCTTCATAATCATCTAGGCAACCATGCCTCAATTATTCATTTGCAATATTATAGCCAACAACAATGGCTTCACATTTATTCATAATCATCTAGGCAACCATACCTCAATTATTTCATTTGAATCATTATAACCAACCACAATGGCTTCACATCTTATCATATCTCAATTCACATTAAAGCAATTCATCATTAAAGTATACATAACCAATTGCATTGTACATACATTTTGAATGATCATCATATCTTTCACATTATACAAATCATAACATTCATCAAATGTATCAACAATGTAATAGATTACTTAACACATTTACAACCAAATGTGTTAAGTCCCAATGTCATGTAAATGTATGCAATAATGTAGGGCTTGTACTTTCCTGAAGAATAACTCACACCAATCTATACACTTCCTCTTCCAAGAATTCTTCACTACATGGATTAGGGCAACTCAACCTCTTCACAACCTAATTCAAAAGGAATAATACACACTTATTCATCTATTAGTCTCATACTAGACCCATAGATCACAAATTATAAGCCAACACAACTATCTAGGACCCCACGGTCGTGGCCTCACAACCCCACAGTCGTGGCATAGCAAACGAGTCTGCCCATTCTGTTCTAAAACCCCCACGGTCGTGGCCTCACAACCCCACGGTCATGGCATCCAAGGGCCACGGTCGTGGCATCCATTATGCTTCTGTTTCCAATCAAACTCATGTATTCTATGCTTTCAACTTCATTAAACACAAACACTTTGAAAATCTAATATAATAATTGCTCAAACTCATAACATACATCAATTACCAATTCACAAACCTTTACTCTTCCAACACCAAACCTAACTCCATCTCTTCAAATCAACCCCAAAATCACATTCAATTACACCCAACACTCTCAAACACACCACAATCAAACATACTCAAATACAACTTAAAAGAAAACAAGGAAATCAAGTGGAAAACTTACCAAAGTTGATGAAACTTCTTAGATTTCCAGCTTGATCACTTAAAACATCCTTCAATTTTGATCTTAGAAAATCAAAAATTCTCTTCCTCTCTTGCTTCTTTGTTGGCCGACCAACCCAAAGAGAAAAGAAAACAAAGAACAAAATGAATGGCAAAGAACCAAGTCAACTCTTTCTCTTTAAACCTCCACCAAACAATTTTAAATTAAAATAATATTTTAAAATTTTATCTTCCACTAACTTAATTTTCAATTTTCCACTAATTAATTAATTCATTATTCTTCTTTTGACTTTCGTTACTTTGACTTGTATATGTTATATATATATCTATATATACGACATATACACTCTCTCTTTACTTCTTTTCTCTTTCCATTAAGCATATACATTAAATCCAAATACAACAATAATACCAAAACTTTTAGGGTATACTTTGGGATATTACACATAAACATATGAAATATCAATTATATCAAAACATAGATCCACTTATTCGATTCATATAACTTAGACAATTGCATTTCACTTCTCTTATAACTCCACATGCCAAAAACACCTAAACCATGCTTTGATACCACTAAATGTAACATCCCCTAAAAATTCACATTAGAACTATCAGAGAATGTTACTCAATATACTATTAGTATTCTAATCATTTCATCAGCAAAGTTTCCTTTCAAAGTGTTACTAACAAAAATTTTCAAATAATAATACAATCTATATAATATAACACTTATAAATCCAACATTTAAACCAATTTCCAATATCTCCAATAATCCAAATACTAATTATAAATCAGATAATCATCATAAGTTTGTCAAATCAAATAAATATATAATACATTGCTTTATTTGATAATCATTCACTAGAATTTCAAACTTCGTCCTTTAAATACATATATTCCTTTCATGTTTACAAATTTGTACATTCTCTCAAATAGCAAAATTAAATTGTATATATGCATTTCATAACTTATGAGTATAATATACAAAAGATCTTTATATCTACTGTAGATAATTTCTGAGATCCTTAATTTTACTGCTTAACTTGCTCTGATGACATGATATCTGCGTGTCAGAAAATAATTCTAACATGCTAAGCAAAGCTTAGTGGTGCTTGTATAAACATATTTTGTCACTTAATATTAAAGGAAAAATACTTATGAAAATATAGTAACAACATTCAATTTTAATAAACATTTTAATATATTAAATATTTTCAATAAAAAACCAACATAATATTTTGATTACACAAAATAATAACTTTATAACAGACATCATGCTATACTACACTTTTGGTATTGTAACTTTTCTCTTTTTAAATCAATTTTATTTAAGACTTACTTTCTCATTTGTTAACATTTCTCATATTATACTTATTTATTTTTTAGTAAGTCTTACTTTTCAGTTTCACATATAGGATAATTTCATTCGATCTATAATTTTGGCTCATAGATTTAGTACTATACTTTGGGGAACTTTGTATCTTATATCATTATATACATTTCCATCATTATAACACTTAAAAAGTTATTGATCAATTCAATAACTCAAACAAAACATTTCTATTCCGTGCATCAGAACTTTCACTCATAAATATTAATATATATATTACCAATCACTTTCACATTGTAACACAATAAGTCGATTTTAAGTAATTGACTTATATTATTATTTTGCATTTCTTCCATTATTCATAACATCATATTCACATATATTTTCAATTTAGGTAACTTCATTAAATATGCCCATACATACTAAACTCATATCATAGGTTTGGATAACAGATTAGTGTAGCAATTTTAATGCCAAATCTCAAGAATATATAATGGCAATTATGCCCACTATCACTGATGAAACAATGTGTCCATTAATGGCACAAGGTGCCCACTATCACTATAGCTATCCTTCCTCTTGTTAGCCATTCAATCCAAAGCTAGATCTAAAATCAATATGATTTGGTGAATTCATTAGTTTTGGTTAACACTGAATTGTGTATATCACTTCAATGGAACAATTCTTTGATCAACACTTGGTATTACATATATTTATCATATATTCAAAGTTTATTGCACTATTTTTTCGGGTTGATTTCAAAAATCTTTTACACTTTGAGCCTTATAGTCATTTAGGCTGAAATCACAAATGAAAGACAAGGAAAAAAACTATTTTAGCCAAATTCTTCAACTGATACACCCAATGACATGGGCGTGTTGATGACTGTGTCATTTGTCCATTCTTACAGAAGCTTTGACATGCCCAATGACATGGGCGTGTCACTGCCCGTGTTACTACTCCTGTATTACAGAGGCTTTGACATACCCAATGACATGGGCGTGTCATTGGATGTGTCATTAGTCTTATATTACAGTAGCTATGACATGCCCAACGACACAGGCATGTTACTAGTCATGTCTCCAATATTGAAACATAGCATCATTGACACAGCCATTGACATGGTCGTGTCACTGGTTGTGTTAGGCAAAGTTCTGTATTTCATACACTCAACAACTTAAATACAATATACTCAAGATCTATGAGAAAAATGAATCAAAACTTGGTTTCTTTGACATAGAAAGAGTCTATATCAAATACTTTACTCAAACATCAATTAATAAATCTTTAACCATTAATCATGGCTAAAAACAATATCAAATCACTCAACTCTTATAATGATTTAATTAAGAATCATACTCATCACTACAAGTTCCTTTAACTCATTTTTCACTCACCAATCCATTTAACCAATGCTTTTCGGTAATAATTCATTATAGATGACTCAATCAACTAATTTAAACATTAAAATTCATAAAAATTCAAATATTTGTAAATTAAAATACAAAAGCACATACCTCTTTCAAAATCTCTCTTCTTCTCTCTTTCCCACTTTTTCTTTGATCACTTGTTGATAATCTCCCCTTTTCTAACTTATTCTTTTAAAAATCCATAACTAGATGTGATTTTCTCTTAAATTTTAGTTGAATTTTTGAAAAGAAGGTGATAGGAGAAGTTTTGGTGATGAAGATGATGATAGGCATGGATGATGAAACAAGAAGAAAGGAGAAGTTTCTACACATTCACACATATATCCACTTATATATATATATAGTTTAATCTAGTGTGGCCACTCTCATCCTAATTATGGTGCACCCTTACTCTTAACCTTTGATTCTAATTTTATTTCTAGTCTTGTAAAATCGTAAAAATAATTTCTTCAGTAAATTTTAAGATATATTATTCACTATTCTCTACTTATAGCATTTATCCATACTACTTTTATCACTATACATTATCAATTATCAATATTAGTTAAAAAGTTTCATGTTTAAAATATTGACCATTATAGAGAGAGAGAGAGAGAGATCTTCCTTTGGAACCATCTAATGTTACAAGAAGTTAAAGAGAATTAAGGGGATTTTGAAGAGAAATAAAGAAAATAAGCTATTTTGAAAGAAGTGGAAGACTATAAAGTTTTATCAAGTTAAGGCTTGAAAAGGGGAAACAAGGTTAGTACATGCTATTATAATCATTATTATGAGAACAATAATGTATTTGGCATAACACATTGTGAATTGGAGAATGTGTTATGTTACTTACATTATTATAGTTGATAAAGGGCATGTGTATTTATATGAAAAAGAGTGTTTAATGCATGTGATGTGAATAATGGGCCATTGTAGAATGGATATCAAGGTGTTATATGTAAAATTGTATGAAATGCTTGATTTGTTTTGATTATCGCATGATAAGCCAATAAAAATGGCTAAATGCGAGGTTGTGTAAAATGTGAAAAGGGCAAGTTGTGCACTAAAATGTGGAAGTGAGTCACATTTGCATTTTATACGATGATCATTTGTGGAAACCATGATATGAATTGAGATGTGAAAATATGTTAAAAGATAAATGTGTATTGCGTGTACTTTATACATTACCCAGTTACCAGAAGATTGCACTTGAATATTAGCAATGCCACAAGCTGTGGATGAGACACTGAGTGTCACAGATGATAGCTATATCCACTAGTGAAATGAGATAAGCCAAGGCAGTGATCCTAGGACTAGATAATTGTATAAGAAGATTGGGCCCAATGTATATTGTTGTTTATGTTTTAAAGAAAAGTAAAATTAATTTGAGTATTACTTAAATGTGGTGCATGTTGTAATTATAAATATGTTATGTCAATGTGGTAGTATATGTACCACTAAGCTTTTGAACTTAGCACGGTAGTGTGTATCGCATAGGTATTAGAAGTGCATATCAGAGTATCTGAAAAGTGATTGGGACTTGGAGATTGAGTGTACCACGAGACCAACTTGAAAGGTGTAGCATTCATGTATAATTTTATACGGAGTAATTTGGGTTGTGTATAGTAAAAACATCTTGAGCATATTAAAGTTGTTTTGTGAAATCTTATATATATATGTATATGACATTTTTGTATATAAATTGATGATGTGATAATATTTTTGAAGAAGGAATTTTGTAAATAGATATATGTATATTTTGGGAGTGTGATTTCTAATGCAGGTTGTGATAATTGAATTGGGATTTACAAAAATTACAGATAAAACTCTGGCAAAATTTTTTTCAGAGATTTTCTTTGCAAATTTGTATTTTTAATAATTTAGTACCTAAGTATTTATTATTCAATAATAACTATTTGTACTAATTTAAATGATAATTTTTTTATTATGGATTTACTATGGCACTTTTACATTATGTATACATATTTTGCAAATATGGAATATATGTACTATACATATATAGGGTATATGGGAGTTACAAGAGTTGCTACTGTGAGAGGGAATTTTTGCCCCCACTCCCATGTGGAATAGTTTTTGCTACTTCGACACTGTTAGGCTATGGGCCTTAGAGAATATGGGCCTAAACCCGAAGAAAAATACAGTCGCCACCCAGATAGACCGGGAAAAAAAAGGGGTAGATGACTCGATTTCTAAGGAATCCCCAACCCCCTAATGAGTTATAAAAGTTGGGTATGCATGGGGAAGGTGAGAATGATCCAGCACCCCTATAGTACTCGGTTCATTGGAACCGACCTCCTTTTCAAGTCTAAATATTAATAAATTCTTAAATATTATAAAATCATCCATACTACATACAATTATTGAAATAAATAGTCATTGTATTAAAATCAAAACAAGTTCAATCAAAATAATAACCCATACAAGATGGAAAAACGCCCTTATAAAAAAGCTAGGGTTTTTATAAAATTAGCGTTTAGAAAATAATATTAGGATTTTGGAACATTGAAAACTAGGTTCTCTTATAAGCTTATGGTTTAGAAAAATAATTTTAGGGATTTAAGTAAAGGCTAGGGTTCTGATTAATAAAATTAGGGTTCTGCTTCTTCAAACATATAGCTTAGGTTTTGAATACTTAAAATTTACCTATTATAAGCAGGTCCACAAATTATTGATCATCGTCTATTGGTTTTGTTAGATTACTGCCTGGGTTATTAAGGTTACAATTATAAACTTTAACAAATTAATTACTACTGGATGAAATAACTACTGCATGAAAATGTTTTTTTTAATGAATAAGGGTTGCTACTAGATGTCTTATAAAAACACATAACAGCAAACTAAAGACTTCAATAAGTGGAACAATAATGACTGAACTGCTGTGAATTTAAAAAAAAATTAAATAAGAAATTTCAAACCTCTGTTTGTTGGTTCCACCGATATTTAAATTTGATTCGAACTTATTGTTTACGCTATTGTTGAATCTCGGTTGAGTAAAGAGAAGGCAATGTCCACTACCTTCGGGTTTGTTGTGGTTATGTTTATATTTTTTATTCAGCTAGTTATTGGTTTTTGGTAATGCCTGCTTCTGATTCTCCCTACTGAGTGTTGCTAGCTCCTAATTCTTTTAATCATGCATTTAAAAGGACTGAATTAAGTTAAGACCAACATGTGACCAAGCCTCATTCTAATTTCAAATTTAAGCATGACTCCCATTTAAAGCATATCAAATTAAAGTATTTTAAATTCGAAGGAAACATATCGGATTAAAACAAGTTTAATCCGACATGGACCAAAAAAAAAATATCGAATTAGCAAGTCTAATTCGATATGGACATGCTTCATATCGAATAAGAATTGATCTAATTCAATATCGGCCTTCATATTGAATTAGAATCAACCTAATTTGATATATCGAATTGGACTAAATCTAATTCGATATGGATGATCCATAATGAATTAGAATTACACTAATTTGATATGAATATGATCCATACCAAATTAGTGTAATTCTAATTCATTATGGATCATCCATATCGAATTAGATTTAGTCCAATTCGATATGGATCATATCAAATTGGACTAATTCCAATTCAATATGACATGATCCATATCGAATGAAACTTTCTTTAACCTCAAATCTAACCATTTCAGGGCTTTAAAAGTTTGATCAAACTTATTTTAAGCCTTATAAAAGTTGACCAATCTAATTAAAAGCTTAAAGTAGGTTTAAGTTGTTAAGAAGGGACTGATTATGACTTAGGCCTTCTATAATTGTGATCGGACTAGCTTAGGGCCAAAATTAAGGGTCTATTTAACTACAACAGAAATGGTGATCATAGCTTATGATAATTCCAAGAGGCTAGTAATTGGAACATTCTCTATGGTTGTTATAATAGGACCAATTAAATATTTGGTTGAATTTTATGGTGCTTGATATACCAACCACTTTTGCCTTACTATTGGGAAGGCCTTGGTTTCGCCCATTTGGAGGAGTCCCCTCTAAACTTCATCAGAAGATCAAATTTCCAATAGGTGAAATAGTGATCACAATTGATATCGAGATTAATGAGCTAGTTAATGCCTTATTCGACACTTAACCCATGGTTGAGTTCAAAATTTGCATGGTATCATCTCCTATTGTGAACTCCATTGTGAAGAAAATGGGGTATTTACCTGGAACTGGCTTGGGAAAGCATCAAACTGGGGTGTTAAAATTTCTAGAGTTCAAAAGCCAGTTCATGAAAGAAGGATTAGGGTACAAGGAAGAGAATTCCATGAAGGAAGATGAAAAAGAAAAAAGACTCTACAACAATGGTTTGTGAAAGAGTCAGAGCCAGGGCCATTTAAAGGAAAACCAAAGCCTATTAGAGCAATGGGGAAGGACCTACCAGGATGGGAGATCTTCTCCAATGTAGCTTAGCTAATCAAGAAACAACCAGATGACAAGAAGCCATAATAGACTAAGAACCTAACTATGACACCAGTAGATTTGGACATGGTAGCCAAGATGGTGGAAGATCAATTCAAGGATTTCCACCTAGATGATGATGATGTCTTTCTTCTCTCTAATTTATTTGTTGTTGATGTTTTCATTTCTAAAGATGATTTAATAAAGTCTAATTTTACTTACTAGTGTGACATTTTTTATGGATTAATTTATTCTTATGACCTAGCTAGCATATTTGATATTAAATTTGTACAAACTATATCATTAAACCATGGAACAATAGAAAAACCATAAAAATAATATCATAGTAGAGTTGAGCTCCTTGAAAGTATAAGGGTTCGAAAGAATTCTCAAAAAATTTGGGAAGGTGTTTTCATGTCCACATAAGGATATGTCGGGGTATCGATCAGGATATAGCAAAGCACAAGATCTCCACTTATGCCCACATGAAAGCAGTCAAGCAAAAGCGTTAGAGGTTGAGGCTAGAATGGGCCACTGAAGTAAAAGAGGAAGTAGGGAAGCATATTTAAGCTGGGGTTTTTATAAGTGGTTAGCTATCCCATATGGATTGCCATCATAGTACAAGTGCCTAAAAATGATGGGAAAGTGAGAATGTGTGTCGACTACAGGGATTTAAGTAAAGCATCTCCAAAGGATGATTTCTTGTTACCTCAAATAGATGTATTGGTTGATAGTGCGGCTTCCAGTGTCATGCTTTCATTCATAGATGGATTCTTAGGATATAACCATATCATGGTGGTGAACAAAGATCAGAACAAGACTGCTTTCATCACATAATGGGGAGTGTACTATTACAAAGTAATGCCATTCAGGCTAAAGAATACAGGAGCAACATATCAACAAATGGTGACCAATTTGTTCCATGACATGATACACAATAAAGTGGAGGTTTCTGTGGATGACATGATGATAAAATATGAGATTCAGGAGCAACATCTACATAACTTGGAGAAGTATTTCGAGAGAGCTTTAAAGTATAATCTGAGACTAAGTCCAAAGAAGTGTGTATTTGGGGTGACTTCATGAAAGATGTTAGTATATGTGATTAGCTCAAGGGGAATAGAGATTAATTCAGATAAAGTGAAAGCTATTTGGCAAATACCAGTTCCTAAGATAGAAAAGGAAGTAAGAGGGTTCATCGGGAAGCTTCAATATGTTAGCCAATTTATTGCTCGACTAACATCAATGTGTGAACCCATATTCCAATTGCTAAAGAAGAACCAGCCAGTCATCTGGACGGAGGCCTGTCAAAAAGCTTTTGACAAGGTTAAAGAATATTTACTCAAACAACTAGTTTTGAGACCCTCACAACCAAACAAAGTGTTGGTTTTATACCTAGCCATCGAAGAGGAAGAAGAAGTAGATTTTGTGATTTATTATTTGAGTAGTAAATTATTGCCATATGAAATAAAGTATATTGTGGTTGAAAAGACTTGCTTGGCGGTTGTCTGGGCATCTAGCAAGTTGAGGCATTATTTTTAAGCTTATAGGGTCCAAGTGGTTTCCAAAATGGACTCAGTAAAATATCCACATGGTGTTCCATCGTTGATTGGAAAATATGAAAGGTGTCTTATTTTGCTGGAAGAATTTGATGTTGAATATTTAACCAAAAAAACAATCAAGGGAAGAGCTATGGCCAAATTCTTAGCATTGAATCCTTTATCTAGAGGAGATGACGTTTGTGTAGAGTTTCAAGATGAAGAGTTACAGGCACTAGAAATACAAGAATGGGTGACGTATTTTGATGCGGTTGTGAACAAGAAGGGAGTAGGCTTGGGCATCATCCTTGAAGCACTGGAGGTGAGCTCATCCGTTTAGCAAGGAGGCTAACTTTCAAGACCACCAACAATGCAACTGAATATGAGGCTTGCATATTTGGCCTAAAAACTTTGATCTCCCTGGGGGTAAAAAGAGTACAAGTCATTGAGGACTCATTATTGGTAGTCCAGCAGGCACTAGAAGAGTGGGAGTTGAAGGAAGAAAAGTTTAGGCCATACCTAGAATATTTTAATTATCTTATAGAGAATTTCAAATATTATGTCTTCATCCACAAACCGATAGAAGAGAATTTGCTAGTTGATTCACTTGCAACCTTGGCATCATTTTGGGTTGACCCAGTTAATCTATTTTCTAAGACTTTAGTATTGTTGAGTAATTCCTAACCATGTTATTCTCAAAAGAAAATTACGACAGTGGGGACCGATCAAGAAAGATGGTATGAAACTCTTTTCCGATTTCTTGAGGATTGCGTCTACCCTAAGGGATGAAATAAAGAAGATAGGAGAGCTATAAGAAGATGGGTTATGTGATATTTGACACTTGGGGAGTATTATATAGAAGATGGCCAGCTAGTGTTCACCTCAGATGTTTGACAAAGGAAGAATCATAGTAGGTTATGTCTGAAATACACACGGGGACATGTGGGCCTCACATGAATGGAAATATATTGGCAAAGAAGATAATAAGGTAAGGATATTATTGGCTAACCATGGAAAAAGATTGTGTGGACTTTGTAAGAAGGTGTGAGAAATGTCAAGTTTATGGGAATTACAATCATCTCCCACCAGTTGAATTGCAAGTTTTGACATCACGTTGGCCATTTTCAGCGTAGGGGATAGACATCATTGGTGAATTACATCTGACTGCATCAAATGGACACAAATTTATAGTAGTTGTAGTAGATTATTTCTCCAAATGGATCGAAGTGGAGTCTTTCAACAAATTAGGTGCACAACAGATGGCTTAATTATAGAGAAGAACCTCTTTTGTAGATACGACATGCCCCATCATTTGGTGTCTGATAATGGATTGTAATTCCAATGAGAAGTTCAGACTCTCTTGGAAAAGTACAATGTGCACTATACCAACCTTAGGTCAATGGAACGGTGGAAGCATCAAATAAAACTATCAAAACCATCCTTGCTAAAATGGTAAAGACCTATCGAGACTGGGCAGAGATGTTGCCATATGCTTTGTGGGGGGTATAGAACCAGAATCAGGACATCTAAAGGCATGCCACCATATTCCCTAGTCTACGGGATGGAGGTAGTCTTGCTAATAGAAATGGAGGTGAAATCGATAAGAATCATACAGGAAACAGAATTGCTAGAAGTTGAATGGATAAAAGTAAGATATGAATAGTTGGCTCAGATAGATGAAAGAAGATTACAAGCATTGTATCATAAATTATGCATGCTTTTAATAAGAAGGTGAAGGAAAGGACATTAAAAGAAGGGAACTTGGTGTTGAAATAGTGTAGACACAATGTTTCTAATCCAAGAGGAAAATTTAACCAAATTGGGATGGTCCATACATAGTTAAGGAAATTTTGAGGAAAGCTGCAGTCAAGTTATCAGACATAGATGGGAATGAATTCTCTGAACCTGTGAATCTCGATAAGTTAAAAATTTTCTTTGTTTGAAATTCATCAATATTCTAATTATTCCAAGTGTTTAATCATGTTAGCTTGCACATGAAATAAATTATTATACTGGTTCATAAATAAACAAAGCCATCTTATTAAAAAAGATCTAAAAAACATAAATAGTATAAAAATGATGACAAACAAATAAAAAAAAAGCATCATAGCAAAATAAATAGAAAGGTACAAAGGTGAAATTCAACGCTTACTGATTAGATAGTCATGCCTCTCTGACCACCCTGCTCGAAGTTGATTTAGCATTTCTTCAGTCAATACAGGGAAGTCAAAGTCAGGAGTTAGCTTGGGATAAGTAACCTGCATGCCATACTAACGAGATAAGTACCTTGGGACATAACAACTTCCTCTCCTGAGACCTACTAGTGTAATATAGGGAAGATGAGTTTGAACAACGACATGATTAATCCTCCACCAAGGTACTTGCTAATTGACGTCATCCGCTTATCTGGTTTAGGACTATAAAATCCAATCTTCTTGAAGATCAGTAACTCGTGAAGCTCGTCAAGAGGTGTGGTGACATGGCAAGTATCTCATTGGGACAACTATAGGGAGCGATAACAAATTTAATCTCTCCTAATGCCAAATTTGGAGAATAAGCATGCTGCCTCAAAAACTTGGAGAGCTAGAACAAAGATCGTCCAAACCAATCAAGGTTTCAGCTAAAATTAAGGGGATAATCGAATGACCTTCCTCAATTTTATCCACCATAGGTAGAATTCTGATATCTATGTCCCCATTTGGTGAAACAAGCAAGCATTGACCTAGTAGACATAAACAAAATAGTCTGCTCCAGGATCTGGTGAGAGAAATATTGGACGAATAGTGCTCAATAAGAGGAATCAGCGGGATGCTACTTCCTCTAACCAGTTGATGAGCTTCCTATTTGGTCAAGTTAAAAAGCAATTGCATATGCCTGATAGGAGAAATGAGTGTGGTAGGGAAAATGATGTGGTTCAGAGAGTCAAAAGGACAGTGAAGGATAGCTGCCAATTCCTCTAATAGAGGGAAGATCTCAAATTGTGGAAAATCAAAAACTCGGTGGCTACTATCCCAGAAATTGGCTAAAATATGAATGCAGATGTTTTGGAAACACCTTAAAGATTCAAGGTGAGACCAAGAAAGTTGATCCCAATGTTGGCTACTTAACCTAGAGAAGAGGCCCAACATTTGGCACAAAGAAGTTTCAGCCATAACCTCGAGAAAGTTGATAAAGGAAAGAAAGGAAGAATGGCAAAAGTGGAATGATTGTAAGAGCAAAGAAGGGGAGTTCTTATAGAAGTTGAGGGATGGAATATTGTCAAGTTAAACATTCTAGGCTAGTCGAAAATGACAAACTCAATAAAAAATCCCAGGATTTTAGTTCGACTGTCTGTTTAAAATGTTGTGTTTGATAATTATATAAGCAAAGAATTACGAACTCATTAATTTCAAGAAAACCATAGTTTCCAATATTCTTATTTCAGAGTTTCCATGTTTCATAAAGGCATAAATAAAGAGAGAAGCCTTAATTGGGGTGAAAGACTCCTAAGTTATCTACTCTAGAGATGTTATGGACTTAGCAGGAACTACATTGGAAAAGAGAATAGGGGTTAAGAACAATGACAACAACATTGGAAAGTTAACCTTGAGTAAGGGGTGCATCAAAATCGGAATCCACAAGAGTGAAATTGGCCAAAATGCCTGCAATAAAAGATTTAGTCCCCTGAATATGTTGGTCAGGATGATTAACAATCCCCTCTTGACCTATGGAGGCTACTGCTCTTTCCTTTGTGGGGAGAATGGCTAGATCACAAAAGGGGAAGTTTAAAAAAAAAAGAAAGCTGTGAAATAAATTGATAAGTCCTACATGAGCAACATTCGGAGGGTTACGAGCCACAAAACCACTCATGGGTAGAATTCTTTCCATAGTAGTGATCTACCAAGCTCGATAGCATGCGAAAATGAATGGGGGTACAATCTCTGGAATGCCATCTACTATTTCAGTCAACTTAGAGGAAGAAAAAGGATGAGGTGTGCTAGGTGGTGCTACTGAAGGAGACAGACTATGTAACACTCTTATAACCCACATACGTATAATATCTACACCACGTATATGTATATACATATGCAAAATACAAGAGTACCATCACCCTTGACATTAGAAAATTCTCCATTCCATAAATCATTTCTTAAAATTTATATTAAGTTAAATTATAATTAACTAAATTTATAAAGGAAAAATCTCTAGAAAAAAAATTCGCCAGAGTTTTATTTGTAATTTCAATATTTCCCAAAATAACAAATGCATAACCTGCATAGAAAATTTCTCTTCCAAATACATTACATTTCCAATACTCCATCATCTCTCCAACTATATTCAAAAATTCTCAAACAGTACCAATGTACATTGTAAATTCATATTTTAAGTACCAATAGTTATTAAAACATTCACATATACATAATAACCTTTTATAAAAAATGTCTAATATACATATAATATTTTTACTATACAAAATACACATTACATAATACATAAACTATACATGTATGTATCACTCTCCAAGTTGGTCTCGTGGCATCCACAACTTCAAATCTCAATCACATGCAGGTTCACCCTGGTCTGTGATTCTAAAACCTGTGCGACTCACACAACTGCGCTAAGCCTTATAACTTAGTGGTACATACTATAACCATACAATAATTTAAATAACACACATGCATACTCTTAAATCATATTTTATGATCAAACTGTCAATACATACACTATTATTTTTGCATTTCCTTTACCTTATAATTTATATACACACAATTATTCATCATAAATTACTCATCATATGTCCTCTAATTCTTCAAACATATTTATATATATATATGAGTCACACAACATCATCATCACAAAATTCATATACAAATATATCACAACCACATGCACATATATTCATCAACTCAACATTTCGTTGCCACATTACCAGCATAGCAAATTTTTGCAACTAACCTCATTTAACTCATCTCATCATTTCGTTACAATATTACCAAAACTTTATAAGACATGACATCATATCACATGTTGGGCCTAACTACTCCCTACACAATAATCAAGTTCCAGAATAATTGATTTGGTCCATTGTGACACATAATCCCTAGCCCGTAGGCAAAAATCATTTCAATTTTCTCGTCCCAGCTTTGCTCGAGTCTTTAATCTCACCTAGCTCTGCTCAAGTCATGGCCCAGCTCTGCTTGGGCTCATCATCATATAATCCCTAACATCAATTTTCTAGAAGAAGATATTATGTAAGGAAACACACACATTTTTATTACCAAGACTTAGCTCTGCTCAAGTCTTTCAACAACTCATTTCTCATTATTCGGTATATTTCTCATCTCACATTCCTTCTCATGAATTCTCATATGTATTGTGATCATATTGTTCTATGATCTCCATCACATATCTCATAAAATAATCACATTTACATATTAATTTCACATCTTAACACATCACATTATACATATCACATATTACCACATACTCATCAACATACCACATCACATTCATTTATCCATCTTTTATGTACATCACAATCTATCACATTATTATCATTCTCAATCACACATTATCAACATATCACAACATGCACATATTCTTTATCTCATCATTTTCATTCTTATCATATTTCCATATCTTTACCAATTTTCACACATTTCTAAATTCTTCATACTATTTGTATATTTTCCACATATTTCAATTATTCAAATATATTTTCTTCCCATGTTCCTAATGTGGCATACTTTCCATTCCAAGTGCACAAAATGCACTTTTACCAATTACACTTAACAAAGATATTGGCCATTCTACAATGGCTTAGTATCTTACAATTCAAGCATTTCACACCATTTCACAAACAACAATGCACTTTTCCCATGACTTCCAATATCAAAGTAACTTAGCACATTTTCACAATTCACAATGTGCTAAGCAAATTCAAATGCAATCAATGCAAAGGCTATCAAAGTATATACTAACCTTAGAAATGCTAACTCCAAGCCTAATTCACACTTTCAACACCAACTTCACCAATACCATTCTTGACTTTGATTTTACCATTTCGCCTTCCTTAATCCTAAACCACATTATAAGTGAAAATGTTCCATTAACAACACATTCCTTGCTATTTTAATCAACCAAACATCAATTATATTCATTCTCCCCAAAATTGCTCCAAAACTCTAATTTCCCTCACTTACTACCTTATTTAAACTTCAACATTTTAAATTTATTTCCATCATTTTACCATAGAATCATCATTTATATGTCAATATAACATCATTACAAACCATTTTAGCAATTATTGAAATCTCTTACAAAAACTTAAATTTCACATAACATGTCCATAACCCTAACTTCATCCCAACTTAACCATATTAAATTTTCAACCATAAAATCACCATATATATATATATATATTAAAAAAACACTAAATTCATCCATTACCATAATTATAATCATCCATATTAGAAACCCTAATTACACATATTCATTACCAAACCTTACGCCCAACATTTATGCTCATTTCAAACAATCAACCAATAATTCATCATTTACTCATCATTTTAACATCATTTCTATCTATTTTAACAATTTAAAATAACTTTCTCTCTCTTCCCAAATTTTACATAACCTTCAAACTAAAGAAAACAAGCTTGAAATAGAAAATACTTACTTAAATCCTTAGTAAATGTTCAAAATCACCTTAATTCCTTTGGATTCTCTAAGAAATTTGGTATAACAAATAATGAAGCTCTTTCCTTCCCTTGGCTATGGTGGCCAAACGTGATGGAGAACAAGGAGAAGAAGTCCCATTTTTTTTGTTTCTTTCTTCACTTATTTACCATATATAATAATATAATTAATTATTTAATTATTTTACTTTTAATAACAACCATTTATTTTTCTCTCTTCGTTTGACTTTCTTTCTTTTATTTATTTATTTAACAACTTTACATCCATAGTTATACATATATAATAATTAATTAAATAATTCCCACTAATCTCCTTTCTTCTTTCTTTGACTTTCTTTCGTTATTATTATTATTATCACCTTTTCCACCACCAACTTATACTTGATATATATATGTGTAGTATATTTTATGTATATGCATATATCTTATATATTTTACTTATATGCTCTGTATATTTTTACCTACATATATGAATAATGTATATGTAATGTGTATTCCATGTATATATCATGTATACATTAGGGGTATATCATGTATATATTATGAATTCAACATATTTAATTAGTATATATGGAGTATATATTATATATACACTAGGTATGCATTAGGTAAATACTACACATATACCTCTCTGAATACCTTAATTATCATCCACATGCTTATTTAATTTATCTAAAACCATGAATATTATAGACTATGTATGGCACCCTTTATGCCAGATGCTTCAAAAATTGGGTTGGATGCAGCCCTCCTTTTTTGAGTAAGATAAGGTGGCTATAGAGAAGGTCTGGTATGATGAGAAGGGCTTCCTTTATCATTGTCATGAGTTTGAGTATGACCTACTTGGGGAATATTCAAAATATTTGCAGGGAGCAAATGGGATCTGACATACTAGAAATAAGCATCTACACCTTGATCCAATGATTGTAAATAAGACAAACAATCTTCACCGATATGGTATCTCATCCAATCAACCTCAGGAATCATACCAGCTGAAAATATGCTCTAGGAATGTCAGAAGGAATGCCATGTGAACTCGATCCTATATACAATTCTAACACCCGCTCCACTAAATACTAACAAGAAGCGATGGGGGCCTGCTAAGATCATCCTTATTTATAGCAAGGAATTAGCCTCTATCATTACTCCGGTCCAGGGCCTATCCTCCTTGTTTTACTCTCTCCACCAAGCGATGTCAACCTAAAAGGTCTAAGAATAGAGGATATCAAATAAATACAAATTAGTAAAACTAATTATTTCTATTTACTTATCCCCAGGTGAGTAATTGAAGGTGGTCTTTGAGCTTCAGCAGGCTACGGGCACCTTCTCCAAGAATCCTATTCCTAAGCCAACAACTAATATAAGGAAATCACGGTTACATTGGTGTACTTATTTGACGCTTGGAGGAGGAACCAAACTGAGCTCATAAGCCCAAGCCTAGAAAAAAAAGATGGACTTAAAAAAAGCATGAGAGAGAGAAGGAAAGATAAGAAAGAAGGGGAGTTGGAAAATAAGCTCCACTACAACAATGAGACCAATGGGAGAATCTTTCCCTTGGCAAATCATATCAAACCCATGATACAAGGTCGATAAGCATGCTTCACCCCAATTGTACAAAGGAACCTTCATCAAGTTGGAAAGTTCCCGAAGAACACTAGAATTAGTAGCAGAGTTAGAATATGTGAAAATTATAGTACCTAGAACATGAAGAAGAAAACCTCTAGCACATTGTATCTACCCATTTATGTCATCTTCTAGGGCACTAAACCTTGCTGGGGTCCAATGACTAATGATGCTGGAATATTTAATCTTTCCACTATTTAGTCCCAGCATGAAACCAAGCAAGTCATGGTATTCTTCTTTGGTTATCTTAGTGGCATCAAAAGGTATCATCTCAACATAGAAACCCAGCCCCGTAATGGCAGCAAAATCAAAGGGGGGTAACCATGAGCTCTCCAAATGGTAGATGAAAGGTATGGGTGGTGTCCATCCACCACTCTCTCAAGGCCCGAATTACACAACAATCCACCTTGCCACCTCTCTCTGGCAAAGCCTGTAGCAATGGGAACATTCCAGAAGAATAGATAATGCCCTTCATTGTGTCAGTAAAATATTGGAACCAGGAACAAGACAAATGCAAGCTACCAATGGCTCGAACTAGGCCTGCATCAAATTGACAAAATGGAACAAAATCTAAGTATGATAAGCATACAAAACCAAATAAGAGTACTTTACTAACTTATGCATTTTTCTCATGTTTTAGGGAGGTATTATCGGGTATAATAATAATTATGATGAACTCGACAATAGTACAGGCTGATAGAATGTTGAAGCAAAAGTAATGATAATATCGAGATCGATGCTATAATTATCACATATGATAATTATGCTAAATCAGAAGCTTTCAGCCATGGCAGACCATTACCACACAGAAAACCAAGGGAAAATAAAGTGAAAGAATAGTGCAAAACTACATGCAAATGTACATTAAGGTTTAGGAGTTACTTAAGAGAGCCTAACTTTGCACTGATTACCATTCAAGGAAGAAGATGTGGGTTTGTTCTTGAAGATAGCATTATATAAGACCAAATGCAATGGAACCACCCATGTCTACCTGAATGAGGAAAACCAAGGAGCCATACGCCCCTTTTCCTCTATTCAACCATGTGCACTGATGTCGAAGTTACATAAACCAAGGATTGAGGAAGTAATAAAGATGGCTAGTATTATCTAGCTAAAGAAGGAAGCCAAGAATGACCACCCCAAATAGTGCCATATAGCTATTCAAAATGCAATTGTAGGATGCAAGAAATTGCCAAACTCGACATTTAATTCCAAACTCGGCATTCTATAACATCGAACTCAATAGATGGCTCTAAAAATTGGCAATCCATTGGCTACTCATCGAATTTGGAAAATTGTTAAACTAGATATTCTTTATTATTGAATTCATAATCCTACTTGGGATCCATTTTAGGGAAGGCTATTTCCTTTCTCATTTTTCTTCTTTCAATTAATATTCATGGCACTGTGAGTGGGAAATTTTGCCCGTACTCCTGGTGGAATGGTTCTTGCTACTTCAGTACTATTAGGCTCAGGGCCTTAGAGAAAATGACCTTAAAACCAGAGAAACTAGAGTCACCCCCAGACGGGCTGAGAAAAAGAAAGGGGTGGATGACTCAATTCCTAAGGAATCCCCAACCCCCTAATGGGCTCAAAAAGTTAGGTACGCATGGGAAAGGTGAGAAGTGGCCCAGCACCCCCATAATGCCCTGTTTATTGGAACTAGCCTCCTTTACAGGTCTAAACATTATTAAATTCTTTAAAGATTATGACATTATATATATTACATGCAATTCAAAAGAAATAAATAATTTATTGCATTTATAATCAAAACAAGTACAAACAAAATAATAAATAGGCACCCATCCATGGATGGAAACATGCCAAAAGATAAACATGATAAATAAATAAAATGGAACACCCACCAAAAGGTGGAAACATGTCCCTTACAATTATCCCAATGTCTTTAAATAATTTAGTTTATTTCAAAAAGTATTAAAATTAGGACTTAATTAAAAAGGAAATAAGATAAATAACAAAGAATACAACCCACAAATAAATATTGACCCCATCAATGAGGGGTCACGTACGGCGGTCCTACTAGCCGGTTAGCTGGTAGGGGTCAAGGGGGTAGCACTCACGAAAGGTAAAAGATTTTTAAAATTAGTTTTATTGGGAAATTAGGGTTTCTATTTAAACTATGGTTTTTATATTATACAAATTAGGATTTTTCCTAAACTAGGGTTTTACATGTAAATTAGGGTTTTTAGAAAAAAAGACAATAAGGGTTTTTGGTTTTTAAAAAATAGAATTTAAGGTTTCTAGTTTATTAGAAAACAAGGTTACTATTTTGGTTTTAGGAAAATAGTTATTGTGAATATATTTACAAATTTTAGGAAAATAGTTATTGTGAATATATTTACAAATTTTGGACCACTAGAATATGCATTTCGAGTTGTGAGATTAATTACTACTACTAATGTGATATGTAAGGCTTTAATGATAATTTGGTTGGACAAACTACTGTAATATTAAAATAGGGTTTTCAATTAAATTTTAAATAAGCTATCATGTATAATGTAATCAAACTATGCTCAAAAAGTCTATGGAAGGTCTTATAATAAAACACAAAGATAAACTAAAAACAAATCAATGAATTAAACAATATGAACTACTATAAATTTAAAACAAACCAAATAAGGGATTCCAAACATCCATTCATTGGTTCCACTGATGTTTCACATTGATCAAGCTGTGTACTTGCACTAGTTGCATAATCTTGGTTGGACAAGTTAAAGGTAATGTGTCACTGGCTTTTGGTTTGTTGATGGTTAATGTTCTATGTCTCTATAAGCTTTTACTCAATGTTGCTAGGGTTTCTCCTTAATTGTTGCTAGGTTATTGATTGATTATTGCTTGATTATTGTATTAAGACAACAATATAGAGAAAAAATCATAGGTGAAATTAAAATTACAAGAGAAATTTTGCCACTGTAGGTTGGGAATTTTCCCCCCACTCCAAGTGGAATGGTTCTTGCGACTTAAGCACTGTTAGGCTTAAGGCCTTAGAGAACACTGGCCTAAACCCGAAGAAAATGGAGTCGCCACCCGGATGGGCTAGAAAAGAAGAAAGGGGTGGATGACTCGATTCCTAAGAAATCCCTAATCACATAATGGGTTCAGAAAGTTGGGTACGCATGGGGAAAGTGAGAAATGGCCCAACACCCCCACAACGCCCGGTTCATTGAAATTGGCCTCCTTTTCAGGTCTAAATATTATTAAATTCTTAAGTATTACAATATTATCCATACTACATGTAAATTAAAATAAATAAATATTTATTGCATTGAAATCAAACAAATAAATAAATGGACACCCATCGATAGATGGACACATGCCTTTACAAATGTCCAAACGCCCATAAAAAGAAAACAAAGTAAATAAAATGGGACACCCACCATAGGTGAAAACATGGCCCTTACATCAATCCAAAGTCTTTGAAATAAACTAAATTACATAAACTATATAAAACAGGGTAGCCATGCTTGATGGAAACATTCCTTTTACAATTCCCTTTAAAAAAGCATATAAATCTAAGGAAAAGAATAAAGCAATGAAAAATAATACAAAACATATAAAAATAATTAAACAATTAAAAATAAAATAAATAAATGCTTCTTAATATTATCCTGTTAAGAAAATATAGGGTGCTACGACAATGGTCGCACATACTGCGATCGCGCTAGCCGGTTAGTGGGGGCAGCATCCTTTTCAGGTGATCGGGGGAAGCGCTCCAAAAGGTAGACGATTTACATGATATGATTTTGTTGGGGAATTATGGTTTCTAAGTAAACTTGGTTTTTATATTTATAGAAATTAAGGCTTTTTAGGGTCTTAGAAAATAATCAAGGTTTTAGGGTTTTATAAAAGTATGATTAGGGTTTTGATTTTAGAAAACAAATTTTAAGATTTTGCAATTAGAAAATATAATTAGGGTTTTTGGTTTTAGAAAAATATGATTAGGGTTTGGAAAGTTTTGAAAAAAAATTGGGATTTGGAAAATGGAAAACTATTTAGGGTTTGGAAAAATCTTAGTTACTGTAAACTTTCAAACTATTTGAACAATTGAGTTTTGATATACATCAATATTGAATATGGCTTACGGGACATGTTTAGACTAATGGTAGTGCATTGATGAACATAAATTGAATGTATCTAAGTTACTGGAACTATTAGATTATTGGAATAAATATGATCAATATAAAGAAACATCATCAAAACTCATGCTGAGCTTAAATTAAAATTTATTTAAAGGACGTACATTTGTTTGTTGGTTCCACCAATAATTATACATTGATCCAAACTCTTTGCTTGCACCAATCTAAAATTATTGGTTGAATAAAATCAAGACAGTGAACTAATGCCTTGTTTGATATTTTTCTCTCTGTGTTTGATGGTTTATTCCTTCCTGTTTGATAATTTTTGCTTCGTTGCTCTATATTAATTAACAACAGTTGCTCGTTGTTGCTTTCTTTTGCTCAATCCTTGTTGGTTTTTTGATTGTTCTTACTATCTGTTATTAGTAGTAAACCTTATTATTTAAAGGAAAACCATCCTAAAAACCCTAAACCTAATTTGTGTAATCTAGTTTTAAAATGAATTCTTGCCTAATTTAGAAACCTAATGGTTGGTCAAAACTTACAATACGTTAGGACCATGCCGATCTAGTGTGTCAGATGGACATGGGCCAAGGCCATGTCGATCTGCTAGGCAATCGAAATAGAATTATATTTTTCATTAATGGACCAGACAATTTCAATTTAGGCCGAACAAATTTGATTTTACTGCTTTAATTAGTTGAATTTATGCCTTTTAAAATCGAATTGGCTTATTTAAAAATTATAAACTAGGTTTAAATCTTTAAAAGTTGAATCAAATTTATTTTGGCATTCCTTAATTAGGACTGTACCAAATTAGGGCCAAAATTAAGGGTCTACAGTTTGCCTCCTGCTTGAACGATCTTGAATTGATTCAGAGAGTGAAAAGCAACATGACTATTGAATTAATTTTGGCGAAAATGAATTGGGCTCCGGTGCCAATTCTGGATTTGGACTCCAGGCCTAAATTGGATTTCTTTTGGGTTATGGACATGAGATGGTTAGGGTTCTGGACCTAGATTGAGTTTTGGACTCAAAAAATGTTTTTTGGTTCTAGAACCGATTTGAGTTCTAGACTCGAAAAATGGTTTTGGGTTCTGGACCCGATTTGAGTTATAGACTCAAAAAATATTTGGGTCTTGGTGTGAGCGGGGATTTTTGTCCTCACTCCAGGTGGAATGGTTCTTGCGACTACGGCACTGTTTAGGCTCGGGGTCTTAGAGAACATGGACCTAAGTCTGGAAAAAATGGAGTCACCACTCGGACGGACCAGAAAAAAGAAAGGGGTGAATGACTCGATTCCTAAGGAATCCCCAACCCCCTAATGGGTTCGGAAAGTTAGGTACGTGTGGGAAAGGTGAGAAATGGCCCAGCACCCCCACAACGCCCTGTTCATTGGAACCGGCCTCCTTTACAGGTCTTAATATTATAAAATTCTTAAGTATAACAAAATTATCCATATTACACACAATAATTAAAATAAAGCATCGATATATTGAAAATCAAAACAATGTCCAAGCAAAAAAAATAAATGGACACCCACCCAAAGATGGAAACATGTCCTTACATCCCATGCCTAAATAGGACACCCATCGAAGGGTAGAAACATGTCCTTTACATTGGTTCTAAAATAGAAAAGCAAATTAAATTACATGATATTTAACTAACGAGGTACCCACCAAGTGGAAACATACCTCTTACAACATTTGGAAATCTAAATAAATTGATAAAAGTAAATAATCATTCATCATAAATAAATCATTCATCAAAGGTATTAAATATCAATAAAAAGTAAACATCCATCCATGATAAATTAAATAAACCAAGCATTGAACTTAAATAAATTAAAGCATATAAAATAAATCAAAGCATAATCAAATATAGAATTGAATAAAGCAAATAAAAATCTAAATTATAGCTATAGTTTCCATTTAGGGTTCTTTATTTCATGTGTTTAGGGTTTTGGAATTTGTGGAATTAGGCTATTGTGAGTTTTTAAAGGAATTATAATAGATTAAGGTTTTATGTTTTAAAAGGTTGATAAAGTTCTTTGATTAACCAAATTAGTGTTTGTGATGTAAAATTATGAAATTAAGGTTTGAACACTTTAAAATACTTAGATTTATGGTTTACGGTTATTCATTGAATTATGGTTTCATGCTTACTATGTAAAATTAAACATTTGGGGTTTATATGGTTTTTAAAGTTCTAAAGGATTAGGGTTTCGAAAAAAAATAGGAATTAAGGTTTTAAAGGAGTTTAAAGTTTATTGTTTGGTTTTAAAGTTGAATTAGGGTTTCGATGAATGCATGAGGTTTTTAGGGTTTGAAAATCAATTTGATAATTTTATGAAGTTTTATGAAAATAAACAAATGATTTAAAGTTTAGATAAATAGACAAGATATTTGTTAAGGCTTTTAGAAAGAAACAGAATTTAAATTATGGTTTTAAAAAGAAACATGTTAAATTAGGGTTTTATGATTTTGATGAAGCAAAAATAATAATTGTAAGTTTTTTGGAAAACAAAGCAACGAAATAAGGATTTTAAACTTTAGAAAAACTAAATTAAAATTCTAGGGTTTTTGAATTAAAAGACATAAAGAAATTGAGAATTCAAACCTTCTTTCGTAGGTTACACCAAAATTGTTTCTTGGATGAACCAAATCAAAGACAAGCTTTGCTGCCTTTGAATTGCTTGAATTGTTTTTCTGCTCTCTCAAAAAATCAGCTTGATTCAAGGTTTTCCTTCACAGTTTCGGATCCAATTTTTCTCCAAGTTTCTGTCCAATTTTCTTGATTATTTCTCCTTGATTTTTCTGTGTTGTTTAGTCCTTATTCATAGAAGTTTTATGGTTCATTCCTAATCATTCACGGAACATAATATTCATTAAGAAAAGGAAACCGAAACCTAATTGCATTAGGTTGCAGAAAATTTGCGTCGGAAAAATTTCACTGGCAAAAAAAAAAAACTGATGCGGAAAATTGCACTGGCAAAAAAAATTGCCGCAGTTGGCTGCTGCAAGGGGCGAGGACCGGCCTGCGGCCGTCGTCCTGCTCGCTGGTTTTCGGCGATAATTTTTTCCCAGCAATTTTCGCAGCAGTTTATTTTTTTTATTATTATTTTTATTTGTTTATTTTTATTTTTTGTTAATAAAAATTAGATACTAAGGTAAAAATTATTTAATTAAGATAACAAAAATTATTTTGGACTAAATAAAATATATTGGACCGGACTGGGTCAAAAATTAAGGGTCTACAGTTTGCCCCCTGCTTGAATGATCTGAACTTTAGTGAAAGAGAGTGAAAAGCAATTGTGAGTGGGGATTTTTGCCCCCACTCCCAGTGGAATGGTTCTTGCGACTTCGGCACTATTTAGGCTCGGGGTAGGTTCGGCACTGAAAAATTCAACTACCCTTATGATCTTGAAAACACCAACTACCCTTATGGCCTTGAGAATTTCAACTATCCTCATGATCTTGACTAATCATTGCTTTCTTTGATCTTCTTTCTTCTTCATCTTAGTGATCATAAGACTTGTCAAAAGTATCACAACAGCTCAGGGTAGGTTATCGGGGTTTGTAAGCCAATGAAAAGAAAGCTAGAATATTATGAAGGATCAAAGGGACAACTAGGGATTGATATTTAATAGGTGGATACTAGTTGTTGGCTAACCAAACAATGCCTAGATCATTTCTCTCTTAAATAAGCAGAGTTAAATTTCGCCTCAAAAGTTTGTCAAAGCATGTTCTAAGACTGACTAGGACCTTGACAAAGGTAATTATGCAGGAGCCCTCTCTAAGTAAGCATACACAACTCAATACTATAGAGAAATTTCCTCACCTAGTAAAGTCATTCAAGTCATGATGCCTAGACACATTAATTTATGAATTATCAAGCTAGATTCCTTATTGGTCAAGCACTAAAATGAACAAAGACCAACATAAATTTTTGATAAAAGTGATTTATTCAAACAAATTTAAATTTGAAAAACAAGATTGTTCCAATAAAATATTAAAGAAAGTAAAATTAAAAAGCAACATTCAAGCTAAGAAAAGTTCATTAGTTTAAGCTTCTTTTCCTTTCACATCTTCAATATCCCCATCTTTAAAAGAGGATAAAACAAAATCTTCTTCTAGTCCTTTTCCCACCATGAAGGTTGCCGGTGTAGGTACTCTTCCAAACTTAGGCAAAGGGTTGTGCTTGGTATTGGGCTTATCTGGCTCGGGTAGCTTACCACTATCTATTAAATCTTGGATCTCATGCCTTAGACGGGCACATTTATCTATTTCATGCCCTTGCATTTGGTGAAATTGAGAGAAGGCCTCGGCATTGAAGTTTGGTGGCAATGGATTATGTAAAGGTCGAGGAGCTAACGGTTGTAACAACCCTTTCTTTTGCAGCTTGCTAAAAACCCAAGATAGAGGTTTCCCCAATTCTGAGGATTGTCTTTTATTCCCTTGACCGGTCACATTAACATCAAATTCTTTTTGTGTTCTTTGGCTACTAGGTTGTTAGCTCCCTTTCTCGTTCCTTTTTGTTGCAAAGTTGCTTTTCTCCCTTTTCCATTCTTCAATTTGCAAACCAGCTCGGAGAAGGTCATTGAAATCACGGATGAGTGTATAAGACATCCTCTCACAAAGATTGGGCAGGACGCCTCTCACGATCATCCTTATTTGATTAGATTCATCGGGCCTTTTCTTGAGCAAAGCAGCCTTATTTCTCCATCTTTTCATATAGTCCACAAAATTCTCATTTGGCCTTTGCCTTATGGATTCCACTTCCATTAAGGTAACCTCCAACTCGACATTATATCCATATTATTGGATGAAGGCTTTGTAAAGTAGATCCCAACTCTTTTGCGTTCCATCATCTAAGGTATTGAACCAGTTTTGGACAACAAGGTCCAATGAGAGCATAACGTACCTTAGGGTTTGAGCCTTAGTAGCTCGGGCAGACTGCATGGCAGTGATGTATTGCTTCACGTGAAGATGAGGATTTCTGGTGCCATTGTACTTAGCAAAAGATGGCATCTTGAACTTGTATGGAACTTCTTCATCTAGCTCAAATAATTTGTCAACTTCGAACATTTCTTTCGTTTTTAGTTTCTTCTCAAATTTCTTTTCCAAATTAGCAATCATCTTCTCAACATCAGATGTCTCGGTCTTTTCAATAGTTGCCTTCTCAACGACCTTTGACTCCTTTTTGTCTTGAAAATCTTAGTAGTATTGAGCCCAATCATCATCATCAATGATCACCTTTTCATCATCAAAAACCACTTCACTAACTTTGGTCTTCCCTTTGTCCTTTGGATTCTTAGTGATAGCAGATGCCTCCGCATGGTTCTCTAAGATTGCAGTCAACTAGTTCTTCATGGTCTCAGCTAGGGCCTCTTTGATTTCTTCCATCTTGGCATTGAGGGCCTCATCCACCATCCTTTGAATTTGTTTGGGCTCCATTGTTTTAGGTGAGCAAGTGATTGAGTCGTTGCTAGATACTTCATCTCCGGTGTAGGTCGAATTGTTGTAAGCTTTAGAACTATCGTAATCTAGGGCTGTGAGCCAGAGAGGATCAATGATATGAGATGCAAATGTATGCATGTATGCACAAACAAATCAACAAATAAGGATAAATAGGACGTTTCTTCCAGCCTTATAACATCCACACAAGAATGGCGAGTCTCTTTTCCTAGGTATATGGTTAACAAAACACCAACATGGGGTATCTTGCTTTCGAATAATTCCCTTGGACATTTCGTCGGACGTTTCTTCGAATAATTCCCTCGAACATTTCAATCAAAGTGGAAATCCATCCATGATAATTCCCATTAATTAGGTTTTAATCCATTCAACCAACTAAAGTAGATTTTATGCTATATTGGATTAAAACTAAATTAAGAGGTTTATCATAAATAGATTTCGCACTTGAAAAAGGGTAACTAATGGTTCATGCCAAAAATAAGCCCATGGTTAATTTATTCATAGTGTAAACTAGGCCCATAATTGATTTTTGGTATTTCCTAATTGACCTAAATATTTTTTCAAGCTCTTTGTAAGAGAAGGTTGGGTGAAAATAGTTTTGTTTCTAAGCTCATTGTAAAAGATTTTAGAAAAATGGATTTTGGGCTTAGTATTTGGGCCATGGGCCAAAGAATTTTTTATTTGTTTTTAGAAAATTTTTATGTCTAAAGACCATCTTGAAAAATTTTGAAAATAGCTTTGGTCTTTTGGGCTTTAAGAAAAATTTATTTTGAGCTTACAATATACTTAGGTCATATTAGAAAAAGGACAAACCAAATAAGCCATGATTTAGACTAAGATAAACTAGCCATAGTCAAACAACATGCATTTGGGGTAAAAACCTAAGGAAAGGAACTAGGCCAATTGCATGAGCTTTAGTCTTTAGGTAAAAAGGCTTAGGTTCCCATAGCAAGTATATACCAAATGGTACGAGGCTATGAGTGGTTATGCCATGCTCGATCTCCATACCTTGAGTGAAAGTATGCTATCCCTTACATAACATAATACGGGTAACATGGGCATCCTAACTCACACACACAATGCAATCTAATATTATGAAATGGATAATATCATTATTAGAAAGAATAGAATAATATAAAGACCAACGAAATCAACTTCTCTTATCCCCAGTGGAGTCACCACTGTGAGCGGGGATTTTCGCCCCCACTCACGGTGGAATGGTTCTTGCGACTTCGGCACTGTTTAGGCTCGAGACCTTAGAGAACATGGACCTAAGTCTGGAGAAAATGGAGTCGCCACCCGGATGGGCTGGGAAAAAGAAAGGGGTGGATGACTCGATTCCTAAGGAATCCCCAACCCCCTAATGGGTTCGAAAAGTTGGGTACGTGTGGGGAAGGTGAGAAATGGCCCAACACCCCCACAACACCCGGTTCATTGGAACCGGCCTCCTTTACAGGTCTTAATATTATAAAATTCTTAAATATAACAACATTATCCATATTACACACAATAATTAAAAGAAAGCATCATTATATTAAAATCAAAGCAATGTCCAAACAAAGCAAATCAAATAAATGGACACCCATCCAAAGATGGAAACATGTCCTTACATCACATGCCTAAATAGGACACCCACCGAAAGGTAGAAACATGCTCTTTACATAAGTTCTAAGATAGAAAAGCAAATTAAATTACATGATATTTAACTAATGAGGTACCCACCAAGTGGAAACATACCTCTTACAACATTTGGAAGTCTAAATAAATTGATAAAAGTAAATAACCATTCATAATAAAAAAATCAATCATCAAAGGTATTAAATATCAACAAAAGTAAACATCTATCCATGATAAATAAAATAATCCAAGCATTGAATTTAAAATAATTAAAGCATATAAAATAAATCAAAACATAATCAAATATGGAATTGAATAAAGCAAATAAAAGTCCAATTATAGCTATTGTGACTTTTTATGGAATTAAAATAAATTAGAGTTTTATTTAAAAGGTTGGTAAGACTCTTTGATTAACTAAATTAATATTTGAATGGTAAAATCATGAAACTAGGGTTTTAGGCACTTTGAGATTATTTTGATTCATGGTTTTAAATGATGATTTCAAGCTACTATGTAAATTTAAAGTATTTATATTTTTATGGTTTTTAATGTTTTAAAGGATTAGGGCTTAGAAAAAATTAGGGTTTAAAGTTTTAAAGGAGTTAGAGTTTAATATTTTAAGTTTAGAAGTTGAATTAGGGTTTTAGTGTTTTAGAATTAGGGTCTCGGGTGATGAATTGGATTTTGGAATTTGGAAATCAGTTTGATAATTTTATGAAGTTGTATGAATTTAAACAAACGGACTAAAGTTTTGATAAGTTAAAAAAAAAATTTTAAAGCCTTTTGAAAGAAACAGAACCTAATTTAAAGTTTTGAAAGAAATAGAATCAAATATTGGTTTTGTTGAAAAATATGTTTAATTAAGGTTTTAAGATTTTGAAGAGGTAAAAATAATAATTTTAAGTCTTTTTGGAAAATAAAGTAACGTATTATTATTTTTAACTTTGAAAAACTAAATTAAAGTTCTAAGATTTTAACTTTTGAAAAACACAAAATCCTAGTTTTAGCTACTGTGAAAAAAAAAATAGAATCTCATACCTCCTTTTGTTGATTCTCCAAAAATAATTCTTCTTGGATGAACAAGAACAAAGACAATTGCTGCCTTTGAATTGCTTAAATCGTGTCCCTGCTGTTCCAGAAAAAAAAAAAGAAATTGAATTGCTCCTTTTCCTTTCTTGATTTGGTTTCAAATCTTCAAGCCCCTGTTGCTTATTCGGCCTCTCCAAATTTAATTGCCTTTGGTCCTTATTTATAGTGGTTTGATATAGTTTATTCCTAATTAGTCATGGCAAGTAATGTTAATAAGAAAAGGAAATCAAAACCTAATTGAATTAGGTTTCAAAAAATTAGCGTCGAAAAAATTGCGCTCCCGAAAAAAATTGCCGCAGGAAAAAATACGTTGGCGAAAAAATTTTGCCGCAGGAAATTCCTGCTGGTGAAATGCCCATGGGCCCGCGCGACGATTTTTTCGTCACCGATTTTTTCGATTCATGATTTTTATTTTTATTTTTATTTTTTATTTTTTTATTTTTATTTTTTATTAATAAAAATTAGATACTAAAGTAAAAATTATTTAACAAAAATTATTTTGGACCAATTAGAAACAAAAATCATTTAGAACTAAATAAAACATATTGGACTGAATTAGGTAAAAAATTAAGGGTCTACAGCAATAAGACTTAATTTTTGAGATGGTGGAGGTTTTGGGTTCTAGACTCGGTTTGAGTTCTGGACTCAAGAATAATTCTAGGTTCTGGACCTAAGGAAAATTTGGGTTCTGGACCTGATCTAAGTTCTGGGACTTAGAAATAAATTCTAGGTTTTGGACCTAAGGGTAATTTGGGTTCTGGACCCGAGTTAAGTTCTGGACTTAGAAGAGATTCTAGGTTCTGGACCTAAGGAAAATTTGGGTTCTGGACCCGAGCTAAGTTCTGGACTTAGAAATAAATTCTAAGTTCTAGACCTAAGAAAAATTTGGGTTCTGGACCCGAGCTAAGTTCTTTGACTTAGAAATAAATTCTAGGTTCTGGACCTAAGAAAAATTTGGATTCTGGACCCGAGCTAAGTTCTGGACTTAGAAATAAATTCTAGGTTCTGGACCTATTGAAAATTTGGGTTCTAGACCCGAGCTAAGTTCTGGACTTAGAAATAAATTCTAGGTTCTGGACCTAAGGAAAAATTTGGGTTCTGGACCCGAGCTAAGTTCTTGGACTTAGAAATAAATTCTAGGTTCTGGACCTAAGAAAAATTTGGGTTCTGGACTCGAGCTAAGTTCTTTACCCAGAAAAAAAATTCTAGGTTTTGGGCCTAATGGTAATTTGGGTTCTGGACCCGAGCTAAGTTCTGGACTTAGAAATAAATTCTAGGTTCTGGACCTAAGGAAAATTTGGGTTCTGGACCTAAGCTATGTTTTGGACATAGAAATAAATCCTAGGTTCTGGACCTAAGGAAAATTTTGGTTCTGGACCCGAGCTAATAATTTTTTATTACAAAAAGTTTGGTTAATTTTTATGCATATATCTTCTTACTGTTCATCAATAGTAATACTATTCCTGAATAGTGAAATTTACTATTCATGAATAGTTTTGAATTTTATTTTTTTACTTGCCATTTCTCTATATAAAGGAGCTGATTCTTCATTTCATTTCACAGCAGAACTCAGTTTCATAATTCTCTCAAATTTCTTTCTAAAACAATGCATGCTTCGAGGTTAGGGACTCATTCTAATGCCGAGTTATTGGAGTTTATTCGGCATAATGAAGACAGAAATATAGATATACTGGCCGGGATGCCGCTCCATCGTAGTTCCAATCAAAAGAGCGAGGTAATTTTTCTTGATTTTTTCATTTCTTTTTATTTTTAATTTTTTTGTTATATATATTTTTGTTTTTGATTTTTTTATGTTTTTATATTATGCACTGTTATTATTATTGTGTTTGCCTTTATTTATTATTATTATTTTTTTTATTTTATTATAATTTTTAGAAAATTTAGGAAAAATAAATTAATTTAGGATAGCATATACTTACCTTACATTAACTTACCTGGTTCCGTGTTAGCATGATCGTTGCGTTGTTCGGGCTGGAGGGTGTATTTACAAAGCCTGACAATGGTACGATGTAGTGCCTTCTCGGGTAAGGCGGATTATCCGAGATTGTGGCTTTGAGCAGTTCATCTTACAATTGCCATCCAAGGAATATCAGATAGACCAGAGCATAGTCTAGGCGCTTGCAAAGCGATGGTTCGACACAACGCACAGTTTTCACTTGCCCATTGGAGAAATGACAATTGGTCCGGTCGATTTTACTGCTATAACCGGCCTTCGATATGATGGTGTTCCGGTTCCTCTGACCAATTATATTTTAACATTTGAAGAAATTCAAGAAATAATTGGTATGGAACCATCATATAAAGGGCCTTTTAAGATAAAAATCGAGTCAATTCGTAGTTATTGTATGAATCCTCCATCCACTTGTCAGTGTTGAGTGCCCTTTCTTATTTCAAAATGGTACCATCTTCTGGCTGGGGTGAAACTGGTCTCGCGTGTCTTTACCATGGTCTTGATAAGCTTTGCTGAAACAAGAAGTCTTTTGTTGGCTTGATGACGGTTGTCGAAGTATTCTTTTCCTTCACTAATGTTATTTCCACTCTTTTCTTGCATGAATTTGATCTTTACTATTATTGTTGTAGGTATGGGCATATGAACACAACATTGTGAGGGTACCCGGTATTTCCTAAGAGAGAGTCGGGTATCCGAGATTAAATTTCTGGTTGTCCGATCGTGTGGACGTTCTCGGCTCTCATCATGTGCATACTCACCGCTATGTGTTGAGTCGCTTAACCTAGGACCAGGTAAAATAACATTAGTATGCTTTAAATTTTATGTGAAAGTTTACTTACCTTATATTATTTTGTAGGTGAATTTGGCTTGGTGGAGCCCAAAGGAGCGAGCAAACTGGTCCCCCTTGATGAGGGCTATGCTATCTTTCCAACATTCTCGCCGAGTTATTACTAGCCCAGTGTCTAATGGCTAGTTTCTCAGGGAGAGAGTTTATGAATGGTTTCTCGGTCCAGAGCAGCGGAGGGTTCCGAAGCAAATCTCGGAATATACTTTAAATATTATGTCAATGTCGGAGGATGCATGGTGGCCAGCCCGGTATGGTTATGGTGCCGAGTCATTTCTCCATTTACCGGGTCCATTTTATACCCATTTTATTCAAAGAAGACTCTTGAACTTTGATGTATCTCTTGTTGGTGTGCGGGGGATTTCCAATGAAAATGAGGGTAGAGATGAAGGGGAACGTCACGAAGATATAGGAGAGTCTGTTCCACATCTCGGGGCCAGTACTTCTCAGGTAAAACTTTTACCACTTTTCCCTTGCAACTGCTTTTTCTTTCTTTGATTCTTTAATGATTGTTGCAGGCTGTTGGCTAATTTGATCATGAGGCTGGACCTTCTTTTATTGCCCCTTCATTTGCTTATTCTAGCTCGTTAGATATGCCATCTCATCCGTAGGGCATTGATATGAACTACCTAGTACGTTTCTTATTTCATGGTAATTTATGCTATATGTATGCATGATTATATATGCTCTTACTGTTTTCCTTTTTGGCTCACAGCGGATGCTCAAAGAACAAAATAGGAAACTTCAAGAAGAGTTGGCTGCAAGCCATCAGCAGGCTTCTCATTTTGAAAATTTATATCATCAATCCAAACAACACTTTCAAGACTTTCGAATTTAGGGGATGAGGGATCCTAGTGCTTCTTCATCAAGAGGCCCCCAGACTGATGACCATGAGATCCTTTCGTCTACTTCTAATGAGTATCATGACAGATTGGAACCTCAAGATAATAGGGATTTTGGTTTTCCCGCTTTGGGTGATCCCAGGACAAGTAATTTGCCAGGTTTTGGTGCTCCTGCTTCGGGCAAACTCGGGATGAGTGATTTGCTCCCTCCTCCAACAGGCGATGATTTTTTCAAGGCTTTATTTGATGACCTACCACCACCATCTTAGTGATATGTAAATATTGTAGCAATTGTAAAATATTGTACAATAATGAAAAAAAAACAATTTTCCTCTTTACTGTAACTTTTTTTTTTTCGTTACTGCACCACTTTTTTTTTATCACAGCACATCATAATTTCATAATCCACATCATTTGCTAAACCAAATCCAACGTGGTAAAGGAAATTGCCACCAATTCCTTTCCTTATGCCATATGGTCTTACCCTTTCCCATCACCTTTTCCTCATCACTATTGGAAAAGGTTTATTTTCTTCTATATAAATCACCTTGCATGCCTTATTTTAATACAGAAACCAAAATTCTTTCTCTTTCAACGTGAAGACTCCCTTTAACAATTTTAATTTTTTCTTTATTCATTCACCATGACCGAGCATCATTCAAAGAAGATAAAAATTCTATTTAAGAATATGGATGCCATCCATTGGAAGCAGATTTCATGGTCAAAACTTGATGTTTTAAAATGTTTTCAAAATGTTAAATTGGACCACTCCTTCTTACATGCCGTGGCTTCCTTTTGGGATACGGATTCTAGGGTATTTAGAATTAATGGCTTTGAAATATGTCCCTTGATTGAAGAATTTGAGGCCATCCTTGGATATCCAAATAATCAACAAATGGCATTACCCACATTGATTTCCAAGACTCAAAAGAAGATGTAGATGTTATTTCAAATTCCAAAACCCAAAGTTCTTTTGTTGATGAGAGGTGAAAAAATTCTAATTGCTCCTTTGATTGACTTTTGTCTCTATCATTTGGCCCTTACTAATGCATGGGGACGCATGCTCTGTCTTTGCTTGCTTGGCCAATTCTTGCTTGTTTCTTCTGACAGCGATATTGATCCAATGGATATTATGGATCAAATGAGAGGAGGCTTGTCGCCGGTACCTGTGATCTTAGCCAAGACCTTAGATGGATTAGACAGATTTAAATTAGGATTGTCAAAGAGACTGACCAGGAGTCCGTTGCTGCTTCAATTAATTACCTAAACTGCCCTTTCGGGTTTTCAATTTAGGTTTTCTTTTTTCTTCTTTTCTTTATTGCTTTAATTTTTGCCTAGTCTGCCCAAGTACGTTTTTGGAACTAGCGAGCTGTCCTAATTTTTGTCTAAGCTGCCCTTGCGGGTTTTCAACTTAGCGGACCTTTTTTTTGTTATATATCTTTTATTGAATATTTTATTCTTTCTTCACAAATTTGGATTTAGGAGAGGCTTTGTTTGCTTGATACTCCATCCATAGATTTTTCCAGATACCTGTCACGTCATCATTCAGCTAGGAAACTACTCCATCCTGCTTCTTCATATGCTGGCTGGGTTGACTGGATCCACTCACGCGCTGAAGTCAATATCCGTTGGTTGGTACCCTGGTGGAAGATTTCTCATATCACCATGTGGACATACTTGATGTATGTTCCCCTTGCTGCTCTTCGTCAAGGTACTTGCTATGATCCTCGACGCCTTGGCCGTCAGTATGGAGCTGAGCCTCGTGATTCTGACTTTACTCTCGACTTAGACATGCCTTGTTTGACTGAAGCCTACTTGGATCGGCTGAGGCAAAGCTGGCCTGCACGTTACATTTATCGACTGCCATAGATTTTACATTTGTCAATTTAGAAAGTGTATTGTTAGGATGAAAAAATAATTAAAGTAATAAAAAGATGCTTCTCTTCCATTTATAATTTGTCATCACCTTTTGCTATTGTGTTTATTTATTCCATCCATATCTGGTCAAATACTTATGACAGTGCAAATAGAACAATTTTAACATTAATTCTATTTTATTAAATTAGGGAACAACCAAACATAAAGCCAGTACACACAAGATCACTCATGTTGCCAATTAGCCCTTTCGGGTTTTCTAATTGACGATTTTCTCTCTTTTAGCCCTAATTGTTGCCTAGCCAGCCCTTTCGGGTTTTCAGAACTAGCGGACTGCTCTAACTTTTGCCTAGGCCGCCCTTTTTGGGTTTTCAACCTAATTTGCTCTTTTTTCTATTTTTTAAATATATTTCATGCATAAAACTTCTTCAACCTGTCAATGTTTAATGGTTCCCTAAATTCGTTCTCGTCCATGTCTGATAACTTTACCGCACCTTTGTTCATGACTTGTTTCACGACATATGGCCCTTCCCAGCTAGGCCTGAACTTCCCTTTTGGATCAGATACATTAGGCTTACATTGTTTCAACACCAAATCCCCAACTCTGAATTTTCTGACCTTAACCCTTCTATTGTAGGCCCGAGCTATCTTCTTTTGATACAGTTGGTGATGATACAACGCTTTTAACCTTCTCTCTTCTAGTAAAGCTAACTGTGTTTATTTGCTCGCTACCCATTCTGTTTCAGGTAGTTCGACTTCCAAGACTACTCTTAACAACTTGATCTCAATTTCGATTGGCAATACTGCTTCCATCCCGTAAACCAAATAGAATGGTGTTGTAACATCCAAATTTTTTTGAAAATTTCTAATTTTCGGAAAATTGGATAAAATAAATTATAATTTAAAAGGATAAATTAAATTAATGGTTTTAAATGAAAAATGAAGGGATTTTAAATGAAAAAGTGGAATATTATGTGATATATTTGCAAAATATATATAACATATATAAAAAGTCAACACTTTTTAAAAGAAAAGGGTATTTTGGTAATTAAATCTTATAAATTCAAAATTAATAAAATAATTCAA
This sequence comes from Garcia nutans, assembly GCA_947685225.1. Taxonomy (NCBI): domain Eukaryota; kingdom Viridiplantae; phylum Streptophyta; class Magnoliopsida; order Malpighiales; family Euphorbiaceae; genus Garcia; species Garcia nutans. The sequence goes on from CANTUV010000003.1 coordinate 12,173,865, forward strand.
AAAAATTAATTTTGAATGGAAGAGGGAAATTAAGACTTTTAATTTATTAAAAAAATAATTAAATAATTAAATATTAAATTATTTTAATATATATATATATATATATATGTGTTGTTAAAAAAAAGATGAAAAGGAAAGAATATTAAAAGTCTTCTTCTTCTTCTTCTTCTTCTTCTTCTTCTTCTTCTCAAGAACGTGGCTTCCATGGAAGTTTGAAGATCAAGGATTTTGCTTCTTCCATACTCCATAAATTGAAGGAATTAACAAGTTTCAAGTGGATTTTTCGTGATTTCCACCAAAATTAGTAAGTTTCCATCTCTTTTCTTTGAAATCCTTGGAAATTTAGATTATGTGAGAATTTGAATTTTTATGTAGGATATTATAATTGTTGGAATTGGTGTGTATGATGTTATTTTGGGTAGTTAACAATGATTCTAAGGTTAGATTGAAGTGATGATGGAGTTTGGTTAAAGAATGGTGAAGAGAGAGAATTTAGGGTTATGGATTTTTGGGGTTTTGAAAACATGAACTTTAATTGTGCAAATTGTTTCCAAATGAGTTGTTTTGATTCATAAACAAGTATTTTAAATTCAAATATTGGATTTGGTGGTGTTGGGTTGGAGTTTGAGAATGGAAGTAGAGATTTAGGGTTTTGGAAAAGTGATTTTCCAAAGTGGTTGAATTGTGTGATTTTTGTTGTTTAGTGTTAAAAGTGATTAATATAAGCTTGGAATGAGTAATGGATTGTGTTGGAATGGAAAACCTTCAATGGGGGAAGGTTAGGCCATTTTTGAGATTTTGTGTATAAGAGTGTATTTTTATAATGTAAATGATTTAAATGTATTAAAATATGTTTTTAATAATATCAATAAACTTAAAACACTAATTTAATTGTAGTAGAATGGAATTCTAATGTTGAAGTAAGGAAAGGCTAAATTTTTGGAAATTTGTAGGAGTGATGTGTAATTATGGGTTAATATTGGAAATGTCATTAAATGTGAAACTAAATGATTATTTGTTATCACATTTGGTTTAGGCATTGAGGGAGGTTGATTTGCTTCATCCAAGTGGGGAAGGGCAAGTTGGAAAGATTGGATTGAAGGTTGTTTTTAGCTTGCTTTGGGTTGCTAGTGAAGGTATGTACAAACTTTGAATATAATGTCTATATTTGCATAACATTTGGACTTAACACATTTTGGTTGAAAAATGTGTTAAGCTACTTGGTTCATTGATTGTGTATGAATAATATGCGATGACATTTGTAATGTCATATATGTGTTAAATGCATTGTGAAAAGCCATTGATAATGGCTAATTTGTGTAACATGTGAAATATGCATATTATGTGAAAATACCCAAAGTAATTGGGTAATGTATTGTGAATGAAAAAATGAGATATGTGTAATAATGAAATGAATTGATATTGCTAAAAATGAGAAAAGTGAGAAAAATGAGACAGATGTGAAAAATGAGAAAAGTGAGAAAAAAAAGTGAAAATAAGGCAATGTGCCTAGATTGAATATGTAAAAAATGAGAAAGAGATTAATAATGAGAAATATGAATAAATTGTGTGCCTAGTATGTTATTCAATTTTCAGAGTTCTGGGTTTGGCGGCATGCCTATGATTGCCTACGGGCTATACGCTGGAATGGTGAAAAGACTGGGTCGTAAGCTAGGCCAGCTGATAAATATGATGTTTTTGGGGTGAAAAGACTGGGTCGTAAGCCTCAAAATCTGTAACAGTCTAGCCAGGTTGAGGACCAAGATATTGGGGCCTAAGGGTCTAGCCGGGTTGAGGTCCAAGAGACTAGGGCTGTTATATTATCCATGGATATATATATTGCCTACGGGGCTAGACACATAGTGTCATTATGGACCAAAGCAGTAACTCTGAAATTTGAATAGCATATTAGATCCTTTTTGGGCCCATGCTTGTCTTTGTTTTAATGTGAATTATGAAATATGATACAATTGAGTAATATAATGTTATGAGTTGTACTTATGAAATATTTAAAAATTATATAAAAAAGTGGATTGATGTGACATCTATATGCATTATGCATTTGGTATTACATTGAGTTATATTGTTATTATCAAAGTTTGTACCATTAGGCTTCGACTTAGCGCAATTATTTCCATCGCGCAGGTGACAGGGTAGACCCAGTTGAGCCAGAGAGATCTTCTAGACCAGGTCGGGCCTAGACTTGTAGTGGAGCTTGTAGAGTTGCTATCGAGATCAGAAACACTGCCAGCAACATGTATATATTTTTATGTTATTGTACATTTTGAGTTTTATGCATAATATATTATGTTTTGAAATTTACGTATTGTATATTATAAAGAATGTTTGGGTCAATGTATTTGAAATGGGAGAGTAAGTGTGTTTTAAATTATATATATCTATATGTATAAAGGTTTGAGAAACTTGGTGAAATTGAGAAGTATGGTTCAGATGGTGGTTGGAAATTATTTGGGAGTGTTTTCTTTTTGCAGGTTGAGTAATTGCTAAATTTTGGCATATCCAAAATTCAGACAAAACTCTGGCAAAATTTTCCCAGAGATTTGTATATATATTATTTATTTTGGGTTCTTATAACAAATAAATAATATTTATATTCTATTTAATTTTTATATATTAAGAATTAGAAATTTTAAATTAGAAATGTAAAAAAAATTAGTAAATCGGTCTGTGACATTTTTGTACCGTATATGCGTATTTTACATATTCTAGAAATATGTATTATACGTATATAGGGTATAAGGGTGTTACAGGTGTCATTCTAGTAGGTGTTCGCACACTTATCCTATATCCCCATAAAGCAAAGGGAAGCACCTCTGACTAATCCCTGTAAGTCTTGGTCATTTTGGACAGAATTTGCTTAATTGTCTTATTTGTTACTTCTATTGCACCATTAGCCTTTGGTCTATAAGGAGAGGATCTATGATGATGGATGTGGTACTTTGAGAATAAATCCTTAACTGCTCCTTGAAACTGAACCCCATTGTCTGATATCACACTGTGTGGGACCCCGTATCTGCAGATGAGGTTCTTTTCAATAAACCTAGCCATTTGGCTTGCACCCAGCTTGTTGAAGGATTCGGTTTTAACCCATTTTGAAAAATAATCTACTGCTACCACAATGAAATGGTGACCGTTTGAAGCTATCGGATGTATCTCTCCTATAATGTCGATACCCCAGGTGGCAAATGGCCAGGTTGAAGACATAGAATGTAATTCTTCATGAGGCATGTGATTCAAGTTACCATACATCTGACATTGTTGCCACTTCTTTACAAACTCAATACAATCTTTCTCCATGGTCAACCGGTAATAACTTTGTCGAATAATCTTCTTAAATGGGGCCAAACCACTCATGTGTGGACCGCAACTTCCTGCATGTATCTCTAACATGATGCGCTCCACTTCAGGCTTTCTTAAACATCTCAAATACACCCCATCAGGCCATCTTTGATATAACTCCCCATGGAATGTGATGTATTGTAATGACCACCTCCTTATAGCTCTTCTCTCTTTCTTTGTTGCCCCCGGCGCTTATTCTCTTTCTTGCAAAAATTTCCTTATAGTGTCATAGCACGCATCATGATCCGTATCAATTTCCATGATTGTTTCATATTCATAGCAAGAAGTTGATGAACTGGTCAAGATCAGAGGCTTAAGGAATAAGCTGACAAGGTTTTCCCATACCGAAGCCAATGTGGCTAGGGCATCAGCCATCTAATTTTCTTCTCTCGATAGGTGTATAAACCTACACTCCTTAAAGTTCTTCTTCATCATGGCCAGGCAATGGTGGTATGGTTTTAATTTTTCCTCTTTCAACTCCCACTCTCCATTTACTTGGGATACTACTAGTAATGAATCACCATAAACTTCCACCTTATCCACCTTCATTATCATTAGGGTTTCCAAACTGAAAATACAAGCTTTGTACTCCACCATATAATTGGTTACCCTAAATTTCAATTTTTTTTGCTAAAGGCATGAGTTCCCCTTCGGGCGATTCTAGTACAACTCCCAAACCTGCTCCTTTCCTATTTGCTGCTCCATCAAAATACATTTTCCACACTTGTACTTCAATTGCTTCTAAATGTTCTTCCAGAAATTCCAAGATTACTTCTTCACTATCTGGTAATGGTTGTTGGGTCAGGAATTCTGTCACCGCTCTACCTTTGATCATTTTCCTGGTTACATACTCAATCTCAAATTCTTCTAATTTATCAACCATCGACCATATTTCCTAATGAAAGAGGGTGTCTCCCTTAAGTACTTCATTGGATCCAGCTTGAAAATTGGTTGCACACTATAAAATTGAAAGTAATGTCGCAACTTCTTAGAAGACCAAACCATGGCTATAAAGGTCTTTTCAATGACACTATACTTAATTTCATAAGGTATGAGCTTTCTACTCAAATAATAAACTACATGCTCAATCCCTGACTCATCTGCTTAGCCTAGCATGGCTCCTATCGACTCTTCTTCTACTGCTAAGTATAGTAATAGAGGTTTGCCGGGTTTAGGTGGTTTTAAAATAGGTGGATTCAACAAATACTCTTTTATTCACTCAAAGGCCTTTTGACATTCTTCATTCCATATGACCGGCTCATTCTTTTTAAGCAATTTGAAGATAGGCTCACAGATTGTTGTGAGCTTTGCTATAAATCTGCTAATGTATTGTAATTTACCAATGAATCCCTGAAATTCTCTCTTCGTCTTAGGGGCTGGCATATCCTTGATTGCTTTAACTTTGTCAGGATCAATCTCAATGCTGTTCAGACCAATCAAATGTCCTAATAACTTGCTTGAAGTAACACCGAACACACACTTCTTCGGGTTCAGTCTTAGCTTATATTTCAAAACCCTATCAAAGAATAACTATAAGTTTTGGAAGTGTTGTTCTCTTGTATCCAATTTAACCATCATATCATCAACATATACTTCAACTTTGTAGACCCTTAATTTTTGACCCAATCCGGTCCAATTAGTCCAAAATAATTTTGTGTTGTCCAATATATTTTAAATAGTCCAAAATAATTTTTAGGGTATCTTGATTAATTTTAATATTTATTTTAGTAAAAAAATGGTGAAGTGAATAAAAAATTAAAAAAAATAAAAAATAAAAAATAACAAAAAAAATTGACGACAAAAAAATTGGCGATGAAAAAATCATCGCCGAACGTCAGCACGGGCCCGTGGGCATTTCGCCCACAGGAGTTGCTTGCGGGAGAAATGGCTTGGCCATTTCCCCCATAGAATTTTCCTGTGGGCAAAATGGCCCGCAGGCCCATTTCGCCCGTGCTGCCGTAGCCAGCTGCAGTAGCTTTTTTGCCAGCGCAATTTTTCCGCAGCAGTTTTGTTTTGCCAGCAAAATTTTTTCGACGCAAATTTTCCGAAACCTAATACAATTAGGTTTCAGTTTCCTTTTCTTAATGAATAATGTATGCCGTGAGAAACTAGAATTAATCAAGAAATAAGACCAAAAACAACACAAAAAAGGTGGAAAGAAGGAAAAAATCAGACAGAAGCTTGAATAAAAGTGGAAACCGAAATTGTGAAGGAAAACCTTGAATCAAGCTGATTTTTGAGAGAGCAGAAAAACAATTCAAGCAATTCAAAAGAAAAATAATTCAAGCAATTCAAAGGCAAAAAGGCTTTTCTTTGACCTTGTTCATCCAAGAAGCAATTTTTGGTGTAACTTACAAAAGAAGGTTTGAATTCTTAATTTCTTTTATTTTTTCACAGTAGCTAGATCATATAATTGTTTCTATTAAATTAAAAACCTCATAACCTCAATTCACCTTTTCTGAGGTATGAAAATCTTAAATCATGGCTTTATTTTTCCAAAAGTTTAAAGCTATTAGTTTGATTTCTTTAAACACCAAAACTAAGATTTGCCTTCCAAATTATCAAAACTTTAAATTGTGTTCTGTTTCCTTCCAAAAGCCTTAAAAATATCTTTTTTGCTCTTATAAACTTTAAATCGTTTTGTTTAAATTCATAAAACTTCATGAAATTGTCAATTGTCTTTCCAAATCCAAAAAAAAAATTCATTACCCGAAACCCTAAATTCAAAAATCCTAAAACCCTAATCTAATTCCAAAACTCAAAACAATGAACCCTAATCCCCTTAAAACCTTAAACCTTAATTTTTTTCTTAATCCTAATCCTTTAAAACTTTAAAAACCATAGAAATATAATTTTACACAATAAGCTCAAAATGATAATTCATTAACTGTAAATTATAAATCTAAATATTTTTAAAATGTCCAAAACCTAGTTTCATGATTTTATATCACAAACCTTAATTTGGTCAATCAAACTGTTTTACCAACTTCTCAAATCATAAAACCTTAATCTATTTTAATTCCTTTAAAAACTCACAGTAGCCAAATTCCGTAAATTCCAAAACCCTAAACACATGAAATAAAGAACCCTAAATGGAAATAGTAGTTATAATTTAGATGTTTATTTGCCTTATTTGATTCTATATTTGATTATGCTTTGATTTATTTTATATTCTTTAATTTATTTAAGTTCAATGCTTGGTTCATTTAATTTATCATGGATGGATGTTTACTTTCTATTGATGTTTAATACCTTTGATGAATGATTTTTTTATGATGAATGGTTATTCACTTTTACCAATTTGTTTAGATTTCCAAATGTTGTAAGAGGTATGTTTCCACTTGGTGGGTACCTCATTAGTTAAATATCATGTAATTTAATTTGCTCTTCTATTTTAGAACCAATGTAAAGGACATGTTTCTACCTTTCGGTGGGTGTCCTATTTAGGCATGGGATGTGAGGGCATGTTTTCATCATCGGATGGTGTCCATTTATTTGTTTGCTTGGACATTGTTTGGATTTTTAATATAATGATGCTTTATTTTAATTATTGTGTGTAATATGGATAATATTATTATACTTAAGAATTTTATATTATTAAGACCTGTAAAGGAGGCCGGTTCCTTTGAACCGGGCGTTGTGCTGGTGCTGGGCCATTTCTCACCTTCCCCATACGTACCTAACTTTTCGAACCTATTAGGGGGTTGGGGATTCCTTAGGAATCGAGTCATCCACCCCTTTATTTTTCTCGGCCAGTCCGGGTGGTGACTCCATTTTTTGCGGACTTAGGTCCATGTACTCTAAGGCCTCGAGCCTAAACAGTGCTGAAGTCGCAAGAACCATTCCATGGGGAGTGGGGGCAAAAATCCCCGCTCATAGTGGCGACTCCACTGGGGATAAGAGAAGTTGATTCCATTGGTCTTTATATTATTCTATTCTTTCTTATATTGATATTATCCATTGCATCATATTAGATTGCATCGTGTGCGTGAGTTAGGACGCCCGCGTTACCCATGTTGTGTTATGTAAGGGATACTATACTTTCACTCAAGGTATGGAGATCGAGCATGGCATAACCACTCATAGCCTCGTACCATTTGGTATATACTTGCTATGGGAACCTAAGCCTTTTTACCCAAAGACTAAAGCTCATGTAATTGGCCTAGTTACTTTCCTTAGGTTTTACCCCGAATGCATGTTGTTTGACTATGATTAATTTATCCTGGCTTAAACCATGGCTTATTTGTTTTTTTTTTTTTTCTAATATGACCTAAGTACATTGTAAGCTCAAAATTATATTTTCTTTAAAGTCCAAAAGATCAAAGCTATTTTCAAAACTTTTCAAGATGGTCTTTAGACATAAGAATTTTTTAAAAACAAATCAAAGATTATTTTGCCTATGGCCCAAATACTAAGCCCAAAATCCATCTTTTTCTAAGATCTTTCTACAATAGGCTTAGAAAGAAAATTGTTTTTATCAAAGAGCTTGCAAGTTATTTTGGTCAATTATGAAAATACAAAAAATCAATTGTGAGCCCAATTTATACTAAGAATAAATTAACCATGGGCTTGTTTTTGGCATGAATCATTAGTTACTTTTTCAAGTGAGAAATCTATCTATAATAAACCTCTTAATTTAGTTTTAATCCAATATAGCATAAAAGCTATTTTGGTTGGATAAATGGATTAAAACCTAATTAATGGGAATTATTATGAGCTGATTTCCATTTTAAAAAATATAACTATTGGTTGAAACGTCCAAGGGAATTATTCGAAAACAAGGTACCCCATGTTGGTATTTTCTTAACCATATACCTAGGAAAAGAGACTCGCCATTCGTGTGTGGACGTTATAAGGTTGGAAGGAACGTATTAGTTATCTTTGTTTGTTAATTGTTCGTACATACATGCATACATGCATACATTTGCATCTCATGTCATTGATCCTTTATGGCTCACAGCCCTGTATTACGACAGTTCAAAAGCTTACAACTATCCTATCACATCTCAAAGGCTAGACAGTTGAGTAATAGGCAAGGAGGACATGAACGAGTGGTCAAATAGAGGCTCGGGATAGTCAAATATGAAATTGGTGTACACAGTGGAGCTGACGGGACCAAAGTGGAAATTTCTCAAAAGTTAGGAGCAACTATGTAAACTTAAAAATTAAGTGTCGGAAGTTCTTAATAGTGCCCATATCCTACCCCGGAAGAATATTCTCGAGATTAATTGGGTCATAATCGTGGGTTTCAATTTTTCCCGAAAACGCACGGTTTAAAAGTTACAATCGATTAATCGCTGGAGGGTATTTTAATATTTTCACACCCTAGACTATAAAATTACAGCGCAAGAAAGTTGAGGGGGTCAAAATATGAATAAAATGAAGCCTAATGGCTTGCCAAATAAATAGATAAAAGAAGAAGGCAAGTGGACCAATTAAAAGTGGCCATTTTTGCTATAAGGTGTACCAATTAGAAGTCAACATCTATACCAACATATTTTCACCACTTATGGCTGCCATTTGGATCAAAATAAGCTAAGGAAAGAAAATAAAAGCCCTCTCTTACATGGTGAACTCGTCCAAACCATAAGAGAAGGAAGAAGGAGGTGATTTTTCAAAAGTTTAAGGCTTTTGGTTGAAGATTTTGGTGACAAACAAGATTATAAGGTAAGAGAAACCTATCTCTAGTTTTAATTTCATGGATTAATGGTTAATTTAAGAGATTCAAATTAGGGTTCATGTAGCTAGATTTGGAGAAAATTCAAGAAATAATTATTTGAAGGATTTGATGAAAGAAATAATGGTGTTTAATGGTGAAAATAAGCTAGCAACCATTAGAAAAATCATAAGATAAGACTATGTCTATACCTAGGGTTCTTACCTTTGTATATGTGATGTTAAATTTCATAGGAAATCAAGGAGACAAGGAAGGAAAGGAAGTGATATAGATAAAGGACTAAGAAATAGTAAGGTTTGGTACTTTAACCATTGAACTCCTTTTGAAATTTTTCTGTTTTACAATTAGTATAATGCTGTGACTTGTATGATTTTTAATTAAATATAGAAAAATTATATTGAGTTAAATTTTTGATATGTTGTGTATCAATGAGTCTAGAATGACTGAAAAATATGTTGAGTTGAATTTGGAATGGTTATAATTTTGGAAAGATTATTTTTATTAGACCTGCTCCAGCAGGTACCTTGACTGAGACAGCCATCTTTCTGGATTTTTAATAAAATGTAGAAAAATAATATCCAATTGAATTTTGGATATGTTGTTGTTTAGTGAGTCTAGTATTTTATAAAAATAATTTGGAACTACATTGATTGAATTTAATTTTCAGAATTCACAAAATTCAGAACTGCTGCCAGGATTCAGGGCAACTGGAGCAGTCTGGTTGGGTGAACTAGTTGACCAAGATTTTGTGTCCAGTTTGATATAAATTTTAAAGAAATGATTTTAAGATGGAAAAATAAATTCTGCAAAAATTTTAGAGTTTTTAGCCAAGTGGATTATTTTATACAAATTTTCTAAAACAAGGATCAAGTTGGGTCAAGAACCAGAGTTTATTGTTCATATGGTAATTTTTGATTATTAACTTGGTCAAAAACTTGGTGTGGGTGTTTTATCATTTTATTTTTGGTATTGAGTTTAAGTATGAATATGAAAAATAAATTAGATGGAAAAGAGGAGAAAATCAATCTGAATTTCATAACCGTGATAAAAGTCACGTGATGGAATTCATGTTCGTTATCATGTGAATATATAGATAAGGTATATACGTGGGGAATACGTGTATATATGGTATATATATGCGTGTATATGGTATATATGTGAATACATATGATATATATGTGAGTATATGTGGTATTTGTGTAAGTATATACTGTATATATATGGAGAATATGTGGTATATATACGAAGTGAATGGGTATATATGAAATGTTATATATGCTCTACTCGGTAAATGGGTAAAACCGGTCTGGAATGGGGGTTTCGCATGCCATCCTATCGGTAGTACTGTCTTAACGGCTTTGGTCTAGATATTACTTACACGTGTGCGGTTATATCGTGTGAGGTCAAGATCATGGCAACTAGTCGTGTGAGACCAAGACCACACAGTTATGTTGTATATTCCATATCGTGTGAGACCAAGACCATGGCAATTAGTCGTGTGAGGTCAAGACCACGCGTAACTCTATACGAGGTCTCATTTCGAGATCTTTGTATTCATAATTACCTAGTGAAGTAGATTAACTCGTAATTATAATGAAGTTATATTACATGTTGTTTACATAAAGAATGTGAATCTTAACTTAATTAGAAAATATAAATATGATGATTGTATGAAAATAGTTTAATTATGCGGTATTCTACTTTTATATGTGTTTCAACAACCTTCCTTGCACTATTTATATTCGGCAATGGGTAAAGTACCCACTGGGCAATAAGTTGCTCAGTGAGTTATATGTCTAACTCGCAGGTAGTGGATAGAAGATCAGCGTTTCTGCAGCGGCCCGCACTAGCTCGACGGCGAATAGGGTAGGAGTATTAACATAAAATAGTTGTATGGCATGTACGTTATATCTATTGTAAAGGTTTGTTAAATATATTAAGTATTATGGTGTATGTAACAAGAGAATAAACAATAGTATGGTAATGAAACTTAGCAAATGTTATGTGATTTTGGAGAAATGATATAGAAGTGTGAAATTTTCTTGCAGGGTGTAGTTGAGGATATAAGGGAGATTATTATTGGAAGTGTTCTTGAGTTGATTTGTGAACAAAAGTGTTTTAAAAAAAAATCAGTTTTGGCGACACTTGGAAACCCGCTTATTAGGGGAAATTCCGCCCAATTTTTTGAAAATTTTTTCATAAGAATTCTTAATTAAGACATTGTAACCAGAGCTTGCATCCAGATGTGACATTCCTCCCCGACTTATTCATAGGTCGGGAAGGGGTGTTACAATTTGTGGTATCAGAGCATTGATTTAGCCATTCCTGGGCGGTTAGACATAGGAACGTGTATGATAATTAGGATATCGAGAGATAGTAAACGAAGTGAGTTAGAAAGACTTTAGATAGGAAGAGGAAAATATAGGAGGATATACGTTTTATGTTGGGAGTGGCCATTACCAACGTAAAACGGGATACCCTGTAGTAGTTATGGTATTTGTGAAACACTTATATATGAAATTATGTTTGTGAAATAAGAAAGAGTCGAGAATAATTAAGCATGAGTTATTGAGTCTAATGTGCATCCATATAGGAAAAAGGTTATATGTCAAGCTGTGCAGACTGCTGATTACTTTTATATTGTAGGATGTCTCTAGACTCGCAACAAGCTATGGAACAGGAGACAGAATCCCAAGCCTCCGCACCAATAGGTGTTGAGGAAGCCTATGGACCAGGACCAGGGCCAGTAGCAGCCGAAGTATGAACAAACAAGTTTCGGGGTGAAACTTAAATTAAGGAGGGTAGAACTGTCACATCCTAAAGGCTAGACAGTCGAGTAATAGGCAAGGAGGACATGAACGAGTGGTCAAATAGAGGTTCGGGATAGTCAAATATGAAATTGGTGTACACAGTGAAGCTGTCGGGACCTAAGTGGAAATTTCTCAAAAGTTAGGGGCAACTATGTAAACTTAAAAATTAAGTGTCGGAAGTTCTTAATAGTACCCATATCTGACCCCGGAAGAATATTTTTGAGATTAATTGGGTCATAACCGTGGGTTTCAATTTTTTCCGAAAACACACGGTTTAAAAGTTACAATTGATTAATCGCTGGAGGGTATTTTGATATTTTCACACCCTAGACTATAAAATTACAGCACAAGAAAGTTGAGGGGGTCAAAATATGAATAAAAGGAAGCCTAATGGCTTACCAAATAAATAGATAAAAGAAGAAGGCAAGTGGACCAATTAAAAGTGGCCATTTTTGCTATAAGGTGTACCAATTGGATGTCAACATCTATACCAACATATTTTCACCACTTATGGCTGCCATTTGGATCAAAATAAGCTAAGGAATGAAAATAAAAGCCCTCTCTTACATGGTGAACTTGCCCAAACCATAAGAGAAGCAAGAAGGAGGTGATTTTTCCAAAGTTTAAGGCTTTTGGTTGAAGATTTTGGTGACAAACAAGATTATAAGTTAAGAGAAACCTATCTCTAGTTTTAATTTCATGGATTAATGGTTAATTTAAGAGATTCAAATTAGGATTCATGTAGTTAGATTTGGAGAAAATTCAAGAAATAATTATTTGAAGGATTTGATGAAAGAAATAATGGTGTTTAATGGTGAAAATAAGCTAGCAACCATTAGAAAAATCATAAGATAAGACTATGTCTATACCTAGGGTTCTTACCTTTGTATATGTAATATCCCCACATATGCCCTAGAAGTTTTGAATGTTGTTGTTGTTGTTGTTGTTGTTGGTTAATGGGTTAGAATGTATGTGTTAATTGGCAAGAGAAAAGAAATTGGAAAGTGAATGCTTGTGTATATGTGTTTTGGGGAAATTTAGGGTTTAGAGACAAATGTATATGTTGTATATATGATGATATATATAACATATAAGTTGGTCAAATGAAGAGTCAAAGTGATGGTTAAGTGGAAGAAGATATTTTTGGTTGAGTGTGAAATTACATGAATGGGCATATAAGAGACAAAGTTTTAGTTAAATGGTTAAAGGGTGTTTTGGTAATTTTCTTTTGGAAAACTTGTGGTGGAGATTAAAAGGAAAGTTTGACTTTGCTTCTTCATCTTTTCCTCTTCTCTTCATGTGTGGCCGGCTTCTTCATAGAAAAAGAGAAACAATGAGACAAGAGAGGTGTTCTTGATTCTTGAAGCAAATTGAAGGAAAAATCAAAGGTTTTGGTTGAAGATTTGTGGAATTTCATCAAATTAGGTAAGTACTCTCTTGTTTTCCCTTGTTAATTTTTGAAGTGGTGTTTGAGATAAGTTGTGATTGGTTAATATCATGATTTAGAATGTTTGAGATGTGTTTATAAGTAGTGAAAGTGATGGTGAATAAATAAGGGTTAAATTGGTGGTGGTTTTGTTTGAAAATGGAAAATTAAGTGGAAGTTGTTTTTGAAAGAAGAAGATTGATGTTGGTTTTAGGATTTGATGTGGTAAGTGATTGAATATGTAATTGATATAGTGTTAATATGAATATTGTGATGAATAAGTATTAATAACATTGATTATGTCCATTTTGATGAGATTATGTTGTGTATAATGTGTTTGAATGCAATTGAAAGAGTTTTGGCTATTTTAGGGTTTATGCATAAGAGATACGTATTTTGGAGCGGTCGCTATTATTCATGTGCGGTCGCTGTTATTCTTGTGCGGTCGCGACTTAGGTCGGGCTTCTGGCCGCGAAACCTACTGTAATAAGGTTTCATTGTGTAATGGTATGGAGCGGTCGTACTCAGGTGAGGCGCGACCGCTAGAAAGGTTCTGTTCACCCTATTGGAAGCAATCTAATTCTACAACAAGATTCTCAAATACATGTTAAATAGATATCATTTGTCTAACATCATTGTTGAATAATGAAATGTGAGATGATATGGAATGGATAATACATATGATACTATATGAACCAAGCTATGTATTATGCATTGTGAATCTTGTGAATGGCAATTTGTTATATGAATAATGTACTTTGTAATGTTACATCAATGATGCTATATGTAAAATGTGAAGAAGAGGATGAAGTAATTGATTATAGATAGCTTGGTGGGAATAACTTTGAAGAGTGAAAGAGATGAGGATCATCCAAAAAGGTATGTACAATGCAAGTTATAATTATGTGAATAATATGATTGAAGCATGTCTAAATGATATGATTGAATAATGACATGTTTGCCTAGTTAATGTAATTAATGTGCTATATAACAATGATGGAATATGACATGTAAAGGTTATGATGAGGTAAATGATTATGTATGTAAAAGATGAATTGCTATAATGTAGATTGAAATGTAATGTGAAGCCATTGTGGTTGGCTATGTTAACTCAAATGTGATGTGAAGCCATTGTGATTGGCTATGATGATTCAATTGAAAGAAACAAGGCATGTTTGCTTAAATGAAATGAGAAATGAATTGAGAAAGTAATGTAAAATGATTATGTGCTTAATATGTTGATTCAACTTTCAGAGTCCTGTGTTTGATGGCATGCCTATAACTCATTGGATAGGCGAAATGGGAGGCCCGTAAGCCGAGTCCAATTTGAGTAATGTTTATGAATCACTGGATAGGTGAAATGGGAGGCCCGTAAACCGATTCCAGTTGTAAAATGTGAATATGGAATGATGGTGAAATGGGAGACCCGTAAACCACTTCCATTTGAGAATTTGTAACAGTCTAGCCGGGTTGAGGATCTCCCCATGTTAATGGGTTGATGGTCCAAGAGACTGGGTCTGTTACGCTATCCATGGATAGAGATATGATATAAATTGCCTACGGGCTTTATGATTATGATATTGGATCAAAACAGTGACTCTGAACTTTGAATGACATATTAGTATCTGTTGGGCCCGAGTCTGTCTTTGTTGTCCATGTGATAATTAAATGTTGAAATAAATGAGAAATGAGATCTATGGTTGCCTTTATTGCAAATGTGATTCGTATAATATGTAATGTGTATGTATTGATATGTTGATTGTGAGTATTGGTGATGGATTGTGGTTGGTGTTAATGATTGCCTTGTTGGAAATGTTATTCATGATTGGTAAATGGTGAATAATACTATGTTATGAAGTATGTGTGGAATATGTGTATTGAAATATTGTTAGTGAGTATTATTGATGAAAGGTTATGGGTGATAATGATATATATATATGATATATGATTTAGTCGACATATATGAAAAAAATACAATCTAAAGAAAAGATATGATAAGCTAAAGTTATATGGAATTGATATATCATTATATGCTAGTATAATTTATAATGTATGTGTATATTTTATATTTGTACTACTAAGCTCTCGGGCTTAGCGCGGTTATGTGATCGCGCAGGTGACCAGGTGGAAGATGTGAAGTCTTTTGTTATGCCACGAGTAGAGTAAGAGTTTGTCGAGACCAACTAGAGGGTGATGCATTCATGTATAATTTAATTATGACGTACTTCTATCAAGAATGTATTCATTTGTATAAATGTTGTTTTGAGAAAGATAAGATTATTGTATATTTATAAGATCATTAAAAGTATATTGATTTTGTAAGTGTTCTTTAAATTAAAGTATGGTGGTTTGGAACTTTGTTAAAGGTTTTTAAATTGCAACGAAAAGTGACATCCTTATACTTTATATATTTACTGTATGTATAGTACGTATATGGAGTATCAGGGTGTTACAATTATTTTGGTATCAGAGCCTAGGTTTCGAGATTCTCGGCCTAAGTAAAATTAAAAAGAAAAAGTTTTGAAACGCTTAAAATGAATTAAAAAGAAGAGTTTTGAAATGCAATTGGTAATACATGCATATGCATTGACACCTAGGTTGGTCTCGGATGTGGCATTATATGAATTGTAGAATATTTGTGTTATATGAGATGTTTAACATAATTAATGATATATGTGTATACCATTTTGATGTGATGAGAAACCATGATTGTTGGAAATGAGTTATAATTGAGGCATAGTGCCTAATTGATTATGAGAAACTAATTGTGAAATGTAATGTGATATATGTATATTGATGATGCATATGAAAATGTCATGTTGAGTGCAACATGGAGTGTAATGTTGATGTTTATGAGCAATATTATGTGGGACATAATATGAACTCAAACATAAAGAGAATAAAGTGAATATGAGTTGATTAATATAGACAAGGTATGATTATTTAAAGTTTGAAGTATGTACATATATAAAGTTAAGGTGTTGTTCAAAGGAAAAAGAGATGATGTTGGTTAAGTAAGAAGATAAGTTGATATTGTTATTTTAAGTAAACATTGTGAATGCAATGTTAGAAATGTAAGATGCTTGAATATTGTGAAAGCTCCTGGTTATGATGGTAATATATAATATTTGAGATTTCTGAAATGAGCTTAATAATTGGAGAAATTATATGTTTTGACTTTGCTTTGTGATATATATACATAAGATGTATCTAAAGTGATATTAAGAAAAGATGGAAGTTTAAGCAAAGTAGTAAATTGGAAAGTTAATGTATTAATGGAATTTGGATAAAGACTATTTTAAACATTAGTAGTTTAATGTAAGTTAAACTTGTGAGCTATGTGGAATGAATATTACTGTATATGAAATTACTATTAATTTGGGTAATGTGATTGATAGTGAGAATTGGATGGACCAATGGTGATTCAAGAAGTTGAGATTTATAATAACTATACTTGGAAAGTGTATAGAGGTTATTGGGCTCAATGTGTATATGATTGGATGTAATGTATATGTGTATAAATATGTGAGTAAAATATATATATGTTGAAGGATAAACAAATGGATGTAAAGATGGTATACTAAATGCATTTAAAAATAAATGTGAGTGAGATGTCACCTTAGTAATGTGACTAAGATTTTGTGAAGTATTATTATGAATAGAAAGTATATATGTGTTAAGTTGATAAATAACTTAAATCATGTCAAAAAGGGATAAGAATGATGTTGTTCAATGAAAAGTAATAAGTGTTAAATTGTGTTGAAAATATGTAAAAGAGGAATTAAATATAATTGTATGATTATGTGTATACACATATAAGAAATGTGGAAGGTGAGACATCTTCCTTAGGTGATCTATGAATGTGTATATGGTATAACTATTGGTCAGATGATATTGGGAATGATATTGTATGTAGTAGTGGACCTAAGATAAATTAGGCCTTGAATTATGCAAAAATAGATCATGTGACGAAATGGAAAATGAGAATTGATTTGGGGAAATAGTGGACAGTAATATTGTTATAGCAATAACTGAATTTGGCTATCATAAATGTTATGAGCCAAAGTATTTGGGTGAGGAAACGTCCTAAGTATATAGATATATAAGAGATTATAAGGGAAGAAGAAAGTATAAAGAATGAAATTTGTGTAAGACTTGTATATGATTCAATGATGTGCATAATAGAGGTTAAAGATAATATTGTTGTATATGAGATATGTTAATGATGATAAAATAATTAAGAGTAAATTGTGTTGAGATAGAGCTGAAATGTGTTAATTTTTGATGTAGTAAAATTTGGAGAATGGATATATAATCTTTGTGATACGACTTGGTATTATAATTGGAAAAGTTGAAAATAGAATAATAGAGGAGCAGTATTGATTTATAAGTTTCAGATGTGATCATTTATCTCCTATGGCCATATGATTTGTTTATTGTATTTGGCCGGTTAGCTTTACTATCCACAGAATTGGGACTGAGAAAAATATGACTGTAATACAGCCTTGGTAAGATTGATAATTATGTTTCTAGAAACATGGCTAAAGGTTATGATTAGTGAAGTGTATTTTATAATTCTTGTGTTAGCAATTTGGTTATAATTTTGGAAAAGAAAAGAAAGAGAAGAAAATTGTGGAAATACTATGAGTTATAAATAATGTGAGAAAAAGATAAGTATGGTAAATATAGTAATGATATGAAAAGTGAAAAGATATTTAAGAGGAGAAATTGCAAAATGTGATTGAGAGTTACATTGAATATGTTTATGGTATAAAATGAATAAGTGGATAGATTTAAAAATTTAAGTGGGTAAGCTATGAGTAATAAGTATGGTATGAAATAATTATGAAATTTGGTGGGAATTGTACTAAGATAAACTATGTGTGTATTGAAAGATAAGTTGAAGTGAATTGTTATTGATGATCATAGTTTCAAAAAGCTGAGTATATATATACATCTGAAGAGATTAAAATTTGAAAATAAATTGACCTAATGGAATTAGGTTATATATGTATATGTACATATCGGGAAATTTAATGATCAGGTTAAATAAGTAAATTGTTAGTGTGAATTAAACAAGATTGAGATGTTAGTATATTGTGGAGAATAGATCAATTGATCTGAATTTTGTTATAATTGTGAATTATTATTGAGATTTAATATGTATAGTTGTATTAAGGGTATGAGATAGAAATGACGGTGTATATAATATAATATTCTGATAGATGAATGGACATGAATCAATTGAATTGTATCAATTAAAAATGATGATAAAAGGGAAAAAGTTGATTTACTGTAAGGTAAGTCCAAAAGTATTGTATTAATATTGATGTTAAGTGAGAAAAATACTAAAGAAGGAATTAAGTGTATGCAAAATAAGAATATTATTATCAATTAAGGTTTGATAAAAGTCTGTTTTAAGAATGATTGTAATGATGAGATAATCAATATTAAGTTATAAGTCAATGTTTTTTTTAGGTTGAAGTTAAGAGGATAATTATAAAGAGATGAGGTGATAAAATATTTTGAATGTAATAGATGAATGGTATATATAGATTATAAGATAATTTGATTATTGTGTAAAAGAGATTCATTGGGAAGGTAATGAGCTATCTTGGTTGCTTTGTTAAAAAAAAAAAAAATAATAATAATAATAATAATAAGATAAATATAAGTATATAATGATAAGTTTTGAAATGAGAAAATATGATTAACTCTAAGGGGGAGAGTAAAAATTTTTGTGATTTGATGAAATCATAAAGTAAGAATAAAATTAATATCATAAGATGATAAGATGGGGAAATTGTTAAGAATGAAGTGTTATGGTACTGAATAATTTCGAGGACGAAATTATTTTAAGGGGGAGAGAATTGTAATATCCCCACATATGCCCTAGAAGTTTTGAATGTTGTTGTTGTTGTTGTTGTTGTTGGTTAATGGGTTAGAATGTATGTGTTAATTGGCAAGAGAAAAGAAATTGGAAAGTGAATGCTTGTGTATATGTGTTTTGGGGAAATTTAGGGTTTAGAGACAAATGTATATGTTGTATATATGATGATATATATAACATATAAGTTGGTCAAATGAAGAGTCAAAGTGATGGTTAAGTGGAAGAAGATATTTTTGGTTGAGTGTGAAATTACATGAATGGGCATATAAGAGACAAAGTTTTAGTTAAATGGTTAAAGGGTGTTTTGGTAATTTTCTTTTGGAAAACTTGTGGTGGAGATTAAAAGGAAAGTTTGACTTTGCTTCTTCATCTTTTCCTCTTCTCTTCATGTGTGGCCGGCTTCTTCATAGAAAAAGAGAAACAATGAGACAAGAGAGGTGTTCTTGATTCTTGAAGCAAATTGAAGGAAAAATCAAAGGTTTTGGTTGAAGATTTGTGGAATTTCATCAAATTAGGTAAGTACTCTCTTGTTTTCCCTTGTTAATTTTTGAAGTGGTGTTTGAGATAAGTTGTGATTGGTTAATATCATGATTTAGAATGTTTGAGATGTGTTTATAAGTAGTGAAAGTGATGGTGAATAAATAAGGGTTAAATTGGTGGTGGTTTTGTTTGAAAATGGAAAATTAAGTGGAAGTTGTTTTTGAAAGAAGAAGATTGATGTTGGTTTTAGGATTTGATGTGGTAAGTGATTGAATATGTAATTGATATAGTGTTAATATGAATATTGTGATGAATAAGTATTAATAACATTGATTATGTCCATTTTGATGAGATTATGTTGTGTATAATGTGTTTGAATGCAATTGAAAGAGTTTTGGCTATTTTAGGGTTTATGCATAAGAGATACGTATTTTGGAGCGGTCGCTATTATTCATGTGCGGTCGCTGTTATTCTTGTGCGGTCGCGACTTAGGTCGGGCTTCTGGCCGCGAAACCTACTGTAATAAGGTTTCATTGTGTAATGGTATGGAGCGGTCGTACTCAGGTGAGGCGCGACCGCTAGAAAGGTTCTGTTCACCCTATTGGAAGCAATCTAATTCTACAACAAGATTCTCAAATACATGTTAAATAGATATCATTTGTCTAACATCATTGTTGAATAATGAAATGTGAGATGATATGGAATGGATAATACATATGATACTATATGAACCAAGCTATGTATTATGCATTGTGAATCTTGTGAATGGCAATTTGTTATATGAATAATGTACTTTGTAATGTTACATCAATGATGCTATATGTAAAATGTGAAGAAGAGGATGAAGTAATTGATTATAGATAGCTTGGTGGGAATAACTTTGAAGAGTGAAAGAGATGAGGATCATCCAAAAAGGTATGTACAATGCAAGTTATAATTATGTGAATAATATGATTGAAGCATGTCTAAATGATATGATTGAATAATGACATGTTTGCCTAGTTAATGTAATTAATGTGCTATATAACAATGATGGAATATGACATGTAAAGGTTATGATGAGGTAAATGATTATGTATGTAAAAGATGAATTGCTATAATGTAGATTGAAATGTAATGTGAAGCCATTGTGGTTGGCTATGTTAACTCAAATGTGATGTGAAGCCATTGTGATTGGCTATGATGATTCAATTGAAAGAAACAAGGCATGTTTGCTTAAATGAAATGAGAAATGAATTGAGAAAGTAATGTAAAATGATTATGTGCTTAATATGTTGATTCAACTTTCAGAGTCCTGTGTTTGATGGCATGCCTATAACTCATTGGATAGGCGAAATGGGAGGCCCGTAAGCCGAGTCCAATTTGAGTAATGTTTATGAATCACTGGATAGGTGAAATGGGAGGCCCGTAAACCGATTCCAGTTGTAAAATGTGAATATGGAATGATGGTGAAATGGGAGACCCGTAAACCACTTCCATTTGAGAATTTGTAACAGTCTAGCCGGGTTGAGGATCTCCCCATGTTAATGGGTTGATGGTCCAAGAGACTGGGTCTGTTACGCTATCCATGGATAGAGATATGATATAAATTGCCTACGGGCTTTATGATTATGATATTGGATCAAAACAGTGACTCTGAACTTTGAATGACATATTAGTATCTGTTGGGCCCGAGTCTGTCTTTGTTGTCCATGTGATAATTAAATGTTGAAATAAATGAGAAATGAGATCTATGGTTGCCTTTATTGCAAATGTGATTCGTATAATATGTAATGTGTATGTATTGATATGTTGATTGTGAGTATTGGTGATGGATTGTGGTTGGTGTTAATGATTGCCTTGTTGGAAATGTTATTCATGATTGGTAAATGGTGAATAATACTATGTTATGAAGTATGTGTGGAATATGTGTATTGAAATATTGTTAGTGAGTATTATTGATGAAAGGTTATGGGTGATAATGATATATATATATGATATATGATTTAGTCGACATATATGAAAAAAATACAATCTAAAGAAAAGATATGATAAGCTAAAGTTATATGGAATTGATATATCATTATATGCTAGTATAATTTATAATGTATGTGTATATTTTATATTTGTACTACTAAGCTCTCGGGCTTAGCGCGGTTATGTGATCGCGCAGGTGACCAGGTGGAAGATGTGAAGTCTTTTGTTATGCCACGAGTAGAGTAAGAGTTTGTCGAGACCAACTAGAGGGTGATGCATTCATGTATAATTTAATTATGACGTACTTCTATCAAGAATGTATTCATTTGTATAAATGTTGTTTTGAGAAAGATAAGATTATTGTATATTTATAAGATCATTAAAAGTATATTGATTTTGTAAGTGTTCTTTAAATTAAAGTATGGTGGTTTGGAACTTTGTTAAAGGTTTTTAAATTGCAACGAAAAGTGACATCCTTATACTTTATATATTTACTGTATGTATAGTACGTATATGGAGTATCAGGGTGTTACAGTATATGTGATGTTAAATTTCATAGTAAATCAAGGATACAAGGAAGGAAAGGAAGTGATATAGATAAAGGACTAAGAAATAGCAAGGTTTGGTACTTTAACCATTGAACTCCTTTTGAAATTTTTCTGTTTTACAATTAGTAAAATGCTGTGACTTGTATGATTTTTAATTAAATATAGAAAAATTATCTTGAGTTGAATTTTTGATATGTTGTGTTTCAATGAGTCTAGAATGAGTGAAAAATATGTTGAGTTGAATTTGGAATGATTATGATTTTGGAAAGATTATTTTTATTAGACCTGCTCCAGCAGGTACCTTGACTGAGACAGCCATCTTTCTGAATTTTTAATAAAATGTAGAAAAATAATATCCAATTGAATTTTGGATATGTTGTTTTCTAGTGAGTCTAGTATTTTAGAAAAATAATTTGGAACCACATTGATTGAATTTAGTTTCCGGAATTCACAAAATTCAGAACTGCTGCCAGGATGCAGGGCAACTGGAGCAGTCTGGTTGGGTGAACTAGTTGACCAAGATTTTGTATCCAGTTTGATATAAAATTTTAAAGGAATGATTTTAAGATGGAAAAATAAATTCTGCAAAAAATTTATAGTTTTTAGCCAAGTGAATTATTTTATACAAATTTTCTAAAACAAGGATCAAGTTGGGTCAAGAACCAGAGTTTATTGTTCATATGGTAATTTTTCATTATTAACTTGGTCAAAAACTTGGTGTGGGTGTTTTATCATTTTATTTTTGGCATTGAGTTTAAGAATGAATATGAAGAATAAATTAGATGGAAAAGAGGAGAAAATCAATCTGAATTTCATAACCGTGATAAAAGTCACGTGATGGAATACATGTTCGTTATCATGTGAATATATTGATAAGGTGTATACGTGGGGAATACGTGTATATATGGTATATATATGTGTGTATATGGTATATATGTGAATACATATGATACATATGTGAGTATATGTGGTATTTGTGTATGTATATATTGTATATATGTGGAGAATATGTTGTATATATACGAAGAGAATGGGTATATATGAAATGTTATATATGCTCTACTCGGTAAATGGGTAAAACCGGTCTGGAATGGGGGTTTGGCATGCCATCCTATCAGCAGTACTATCTTAATGGTTTCGGTCTGGATATTACTTATGCGTGCGCGGTTATATTGTGTGAGGTCAAGATCATGGCAACTAGTCGTGTGAGACCAAGACCACGCAGTTATGTTGTATATTCCATATCGTGTGAGACCATGGCAATTAGTGGTGTGAGCTCAAGACCATGCGTAACTCTATACGAGGCCTCATTTCAAGATCGGTGTATTCATAATTACCTAGTGGAGCAGATTAACTCATAATTATAATGAAGTTATATTACATGTTGTTTACATACAGAATGTGAATCTTAACTTAATTAGAAAATATAAATATGATGATTGTATGAAAATAGTTTATTTATGCGGTATTCTACTTTATGTGTTTCAACAACCTTCCTTGCTTTATTTATCTTCGGCAATGGGTAAAGTACCCACTGGGCAATAAGTTGCTCAGCGAGTTATATGTCTAACTCGCAGGTAGTGGATAGAAGATCAGCGTTTCTGCAGCAGCCCGCACTAGCTCGATGGCGAATAGGGTAGGACTTTAGACATAAAATAGTAGTATGGCATGTACGTTATATCTATTGTAAAGGTTTGTTAAACATATTAAGTATTATGGTGTATGTAACAAGAGAATAAACAATAGTATGGTAATAAAACTTAGCAAATGATATGTGATTTTGGAGAAACGATATAGAAGTGTGAAATTTTCTTGCAGGGTGTAGTTGAGGATATAAGGGAGATTATTATTGGAAGTGTTCTTGAGTTGAATTGTCAATAAAAGTGTTTTATAAAAAAAAATCAGTTTTGGCGACACTTGGGAACCCGCTTATTAGGGGAAATTTCGCCCAATTTTTCAAAAAAATTTTCATAAGAATTCTTAATTAAGACATTGTAACCAGAGCTCGCATCCAGATGTGACATTCCTCCTCGACTTATTCGTAGGTCGGGAAGGGGTGTTACAAATCCGACCTACGCCGGAGATGAAGTATCTAGCAACAACTCAATCACTTTCTCACCAAAAGCAATGGATCCTGAACAAATTTAAAGAATGGTGGATGATGCCCTCAACGCTAAGATGGAAGAAATAAAAGAGGCCATGGCTGAGACCATAAAGAATCAACTAGCTACAATTTTAGGAAACAATGCCGAAGCATCTGCTAGCACCAAGAAAGCCAAGGGGAAGGCTAAAGTTGATGAAGTAGCTTTTGATGATGATAAGGTGATCATTGATGATGATGATTGGGCTCAATACTACCAAGATCTTCAAGATAAAAAGGAGCCAAAGGTTGTTGAGAGGGCAACTATTGAAAAGACTGAGACATCTGATGTTGAAAAGATGATCGCTGATTTAGAAAAGAAATTTGAGAAGAAACTAAAAACTGATGAAATGTCTGAGATCAACAAATTATTTGAGCTAGATGAAGAAGTTCCATACAAATTCAAGATGCCATCCTTCGCGAAGTTTGATGGAACCAAAAATCCCCATCTTCATGTGAAGCAGTATATCACTGCTATGCAGTCTACTCGAGCTACTAAGGCTCAAACTCTAAGGTACTTCATGCTCTCATTAGACCCTGTTGTCCAAAATTGGTTCAATACCTTAGATGAAGGAACACAAAAGAGTTGGGATTTGCTATACAAGGCCTTCATCCAACAATATGGATACAATGTTGAAATGGAAGTTACCTTAATGGAAATGGAGTCCATTAGACAAAGGCCAAATGAGAATTTTGTGGACTATGTGAAAAGATGGAGAAACAAGGTCGCTTTGCTCAAGAAGAGGCCCGATGAATCTGATCAAATAAGGATGATCGTGAGAGTTGTCCTGCCCAATCTCCATGAAAGGATGTCTCACACCCTTATAAGAGATTTCAAAGATCTTCTCCAAGCTGGTTTGCAAATTGAAGAATGGGAAAGAGAAAAGAATCGCTTTTCAATAAAAAGGAATGAGAAAGGGAACTACCAGTCGGGCAATCAAAGCACACAAAAAGAAGTTGATGTTAATGCCACTAGTCAAGGAGGAATGAGGCAGTTTTCAGAATTAGGGAAGCCACTATCTTGGGTTCTCAATAAGCTACAAAAGAAGGGATTGTTACAACCCTTGACTCCTCGTCCTTTGCCTAATCCTCTTCCACCTAACTTTGATACTAATGCATTTTGCCAATTCCATCAAAGGCCTGGACATGAAATGGACAATTACATGAAGTTGAGGCATGATATCAAAAATTTAATTGATAATGGCAAGTTGCCTGAGCCGGACAAGCCCAATACCAAAGGAAATCCATTTCCAAGGTTAAACAGGGTGCCACCACCAGCAACCTTCATGGTAGGAAAAGGATTAGAAGAGGATTTTGTTTTATCATCCTTTCAAGATGGGAATGTTGAAGATGTGAAGGGAAAAGAAACTTAAACTCAATGAACTTTCCTTAGGTTGAATGTTGCTTTTCAATTTTAATTTCTTTAATATTTAAAGTGGAATAATCTTGTTTTTCAAATTTAAAGTTGCTTGAATAAATTACTTTCATCAAAATTTTTGTTGGTCTTTGTTCATTTTGGTGCTCAACCGATGAAGAATCTAGCTTGATAATTCATGAATTAATATATTTATGCATCATGACTCGAATGACTTTACTAGATAAGGGAATTGCTCTATAGCATTGAGTTGTGTATGCTTACTTAGAGAGGGCTCCTGCATAATTACCTTTGTCTAGGTCTTAGTCAGTCTTAGAACATGCTTAGACAAACTTTCGAGGCGAAATTGAACTCTACTTATTCAAGGGAGAAATGATCTAGGCATTATTTTACAAGCCAACAACTAGTATCCACCCTATTAAATATCAATCCCTAGTTGTCCCTTTGAGCCTTCATAAAATTTTAGCTTTCTTTTTATTGGCATATAACCCCAACAACCTACCCTGAACTGTTGTGATACTTTTGACAAGTCTTATGATCACTAAGATGAAGAGGTAAGAAGATCACAAGAAAGCAATGAATAGTCAAGACCATGAAGATAGTTGAAGTTCTCAAGACCATAAGGATAGCTTAAGTTCTCAAGACCGTAAGGGTAGTTTAAGTTCTCAAGACCGTAAGGGTGGTTGAAGTTTTTAAGACCATAAGGGTAGTTGAAGTTTTTCTAATATGTCAAGACAACATCAGAGTAACAAATTATTTATCCCTGTTAAAGAAGATTTATTACTCCACTCATCCATTATTGGAAGCCCAAGTTGGTACAAATAAGACAACTCTATTTGAGATAGAACCAAACAAAAAAAAACAAAAAAACAAAAACAAAAAAAAGGGAGAAGAGAAGCAAAAAAAAACAACAAAAAGAAAAGAAAAAAAGAAGAAAAAGAAAAGAAAAAAAGAAGGAAAAGAGAAAAAAAAAAAAGAAAAAAAGAAAAATAAAACCCAAAAAGGTGATTCAGAAAGCCAACTGAGTTCTCTTTTACCTAAAGTAGCAAAAGGCTTCCATAAGGACGGCTTGACTTGAGTTGGTCCAACCCAACCAAAGATTCGATCAAAATCAAAGGAAAAGGAGAAAGACCATTCAGTTCTTGAAAGTTTTGTACTTGACAATCCTACAAGGAAGAAGGACAAATGATAAAATGCTCAAAAAGGGAAGAGTAAGAAATATAAAAAGAAAGAAAAGGGAGAAGAAGAAAAGAAATGAATTTAGGAACCAAAATTTTTGCAAGGGAAAAAAAACTGTCCTAATCAAGATCCAGATTAATGCTAAGAAGATAGAATGAATTTAGTGTTTAGAAATATTGCTCCCAACTGTCTAAAGTTCCAACAAGAAATTTGTAGTGTAAAGGTTTGTCCATTGTGTTACACCAGCTCCAATCTCAAAATGGCCTTCACTTAAACCTGTGTCCCTTATAGACCCCATTTCAAGCCTATCAAAGACCTGTTGATCTCTCTTGGTAGATAGTTTGGATAAGCATTCATATGAGATAAACAATATTTAAACTCGATGAGACCTTTAGCCAAGTAATGTGTATGTGCCTATTTAAAGTGCAACAATTCTTGCTTAAATGATTCCCGAGTTTAGTATGGTAACTAGGGTTGTCATGTTATAGATATGTTAATTTGGAAAATCAAGTCCTGAGGTACATTGACATTAATTTGGCAAAGCCAACATTTGATCTTGAAATCAAAATAAAAAAAAAGTGTTTTGTCATACAAAGCCTTCGAGTTAAGGGAAGTATGTTGAACTGTCGAACTCCAAAGGACACATTGGGCAAAGGAAATGATTATTTGCAAGGTCATGATGAAGCTATCAATTGACATGCAAAGACATAGTTTGAAAAGGATGTATCCCTGACTCTGCTGCTTAGGGTATCCACCACACATGTTTTCAACATCATGAAGATAAAAGCCACAAATTCAAAGCTTTTGATCATTCCAATGCAAGACTTGGACAAGCGTCAAAAGGGAACCAATGAGAACACTTCTGCTGATCACCTTAGTCTGCGAGTCAATAAAACCGCTGTAAGTATCATTCATGCATATCATGCATACATGAGCATATCACGTCGCACTTTCTTGTCTTGTGTTGTCTATTCCTTATCAAAATGAACAGCAAGCAATCAAAAGAAGATATCAAATCAGGGGGGCATAGAAAGCCCATTGCTTGAGAAAGCTCCAGTAATTTTGCAAAGAGAAGAAATGCGTGCTTGTGCAAAGAAATAGATGGCAAAAACATCAATCAGAGCCTGCATAGAAAAATCATGGGTTTGAGCCTACACAGGGGGCAAAGTTTCTCCTTTTCAATTTTTTTGAGTATATATATAAAATGTTTTCAAACTCACTTACAAATATTTTGCCATGCATGGGGAAAAGGAGAGGATATGAAGGCTAGCTAAAAAGGGCTAATTTTTTTGCAAAAGTGCAAAAGAAGAAAAAAAAATGGAATAAAAAAAGAAAATTAGAATTCTCAAAAGAATGAAGATGCAAAAGACAAAAGATCAATCCAGTTAAAAGAGCTGAAGCTGGGGTGAAGACCCGATCTCAAAGGATGAAGACCCATTTGCAAGGGTAAAGACCTGATCTCCAAGGATGAAGATCCACTTACAAGGGTGAAGACCCGATCTCCAAGGATGAAGATCCATTTTCAAGGGTGAAGACCCGATCTCAAAGGATGAAGTTCCACTTACAAGGGTGAAGACCCGATCTCCAAGGATGAAGATCCATTTTCAAGGGTGAAGGCCCAATCTCAAAGGATGAAGATCCATTTTCAAGGGTAAAGACCTGATCTCAAAGGATGAAGATCCATTTGTAAGGGTAAAGACCTGATCTCCAAGGATGAAGATCCACTTACAAGGGTGAAGACCCGATCTCCAAGGATGAAGATCCATTTTCAAGGATGAAGGCCCAATCTCAAAGGATGAAGATCCACTTACAAGGGTGAAGACCCGATCTTAAAGGATGAAGATCCATTTTCAAGGGTGAAGACCCAATCTCTAAGGATGAAGATCCATTTGCAAGGGTGAAGACCTGATCTCAAAGGATGAAGATCCATTTGCAAGGGTGAAGACCCGATCCCAAAGGATGAAGATCCATTTGCAAGGATGAAGACCCGATCTCAAAGGATGAAGATTCATTTTCAAGGGTGAAGACCCGATCTCAAAGGATGAATATCCATTTCAAAGGATGAAGATCCATTTTCAAGGGTGAAGACCCGGTC
Organism: Garcia nutans; assembly: GCA_947685225.1. Classification (NCBI taxonomy): domain Eukaryota; kingdom Viridiplantae; phylum Streptophyta; class Magnoliopsida; order Malpighiales; family Euphorbiaceae; genus Garcia; species Garcia nutans. The sequence goes on from CANTUV010000003.1 coordinate 12,202,801, forward strand.
TCAAAGGATGAAGATCCATTTTGAGGTTGAAAAAGCACAATGCATAGAATAACCAGAGCAGTCGGACTTCTCAACTGATAAAAGGTTAGTCAAACTCAGTCTCGGGTCCAAGGACCCAAAATTCAATTCATTCTCGGGTCCAAGTACCCAAATAAAATTCAAGCTCGGATCCAAGTACCCCATCTCAGGTCCAAGTATCCAATCTCGAGTCCAAGTACCCAAATTAATCTAATCTCGGGTCCAAGCACTCAAATTCAATCCATTCTCGAGTCTAAGTACCCCATCTCAGGTCCAAGTATCCATTCTCGGGTCCAAATACCCCATCTCAGGTCCAAGTACCCATTCTCGGGTCCAAGTACCCAAATCAAATCAATTTTGGGTCCAAGTACCCAAATCAAATCTAATCTCGGGTCCAAGTACCCAAAACAAATTAATCACGGGTCCAAACACCCAATCTCGGGCCCAAGTACTCAAATCAATTCAAGCTCGGGTCCAAGCACCCATTTTTGGGTCCAAGAACCCAAATCAAATTCAATCCAATCTCGGGTCCAAGTACCCAAATCAATTCAATCTCGGGTCTAAGTACCCCATCCCAGGTCCAAGTACCCAAATCAAATTCAACCTCGGGTCCAAGTACCCAAATCAAATTCAAGCTCGTGTCCAAGTACCCAATCTCGGGTCTAAGTATCCAATCTCGGGTCCAAGTACCCAAATCAAATTCAAGCTCGGGTCTAAGTACCCAATCTCGGGTCCAAGCACCCAATCCTGAGTCCAAGTATCCAAATTAAGTTTAGTCTCGGGTCTAAGTACCCAAAACAAATTTAAATAACCATCTCAAAAATTAAGCCTTATTGCTTTTCACCCAATCGGGTCCAATTAGTCCAAAATAATTTTGACCCAATCCGGTCCAATTAGCCCAAAATAATTTTGTGTTGTCCAATATATTTTAATTAGTCCAAAATAATTTTTATGGTATCTTGATTAATTTTAATATATATTTTAGTAAAAAATGGTGAAGTGAATAAAAAATAAAAAATAATAAAAAATAACAAATAAAAAAAAATCGGCGACGAAAAAATCGGCGATGAAAAAATCGTCGCAGAAAGTCAGCGCGGGCCCGTGGGCATTTTACCAGCGCAATTTTTCCGCAGCAGTTCTTTTTGCCAGTGCAATTTTTCCACAATAATTTTTTTTCGCCAGCAAAATTTTTTCCGACGCAAATTTTTCGAAACCTAACACAATTAGGTTTTGGCTTCCTTTTCTTAATGAATAATGTATGCCATGAGCAACTAGAATTAATCAAGAATTCTTCTATAAATAAGACCAAAAACATCACAAAAAGGTGGAAAGAAGGAAGAAATCGGACAGAAGCTTGAACAAAAGTGGAAACCAAAATTGTGAAGGAAAACCTTGAATCAAGCTGATTTTTTGAGAGAGCAGAAAAACAATTCAAGCAATTCAAAGGCAAAAAGGCTTGTCTTTGACCTTGTTCATCCAAGAAGCAATTTTTGGTGTAACTTACAAAAGAAAGTTTGAATTCTTAATTTCTTTTATTTTTTTCATAGTAGCTAGATCACATAATTGTTTCTTTTAAATTAAAAACCTCATAACCTCAATTCACCTTTTCTGAGGCGTGAAAATCTTAAATCGTGGCTTTATTTTTCCAAAAGTTTAAAGCTATTAGTTTGATTTCTTCAAAACCCCAAAACTATGATTTGCCTTCCAAATTATCAAAACTTTAAATTGTGTTCTGTTTCCTTCCAAAAGCATTAAAAATATATTTTTTGCTCTTATAAACTTGAAATCATTTTGTTTAAATTCATAAAACTTCTTGACATTGTCAATTTCCAAATCCTAAAATAAAATTCATTATCCGAAACCCTAAATTCGAAAATCCTAAAACCCTAATTTAATTCCAAAACTCAAAACAATGAACCCTAATCCCCTTAAAACCTTAAACCTTAATTTTTTCTTAACCCTAATCCTTTAAAACTTTAAAAACCATATAAACATAATTTTACACAGCAAGCCCAAAATGATAATTCATTAACCATAAATTACAAATCTAAATATTTTTAAAGTGTCCAAAACCTAGTTTCATGATTTTATATCACAAACCTTAATTTGGTTAATCAAAGAGTTTTACCAACTTCTTAAATCATAAAACATTAATCTATTTTAATTCCTTTAAAAACTCACAGTAGCCAAATTCCATAAATTCTAAAATCCTAAACGCATGAAATAAAGAACCCTAAATGGAAATAGTAGTTATAATTTATATGTTTATTTGCCTTATTCAATTCTATATTTGATTATGCTTTGATTTATTTTATATGCTTTAATTTATTTTAGTTCAATGCTTGGTTCATTTTATTTATAATGGTTGGATGTTTAATTTCTATTGATGTTTAATACCTTTGATGAATGATTTATTTATGATGAATGGTTATTCACTTTTATCAATTTGTTTAGATTTCCAAATGTTGTAAGAGGTATGTTTCCACTTGGTGGGTACCTCATTAGTTAAATATCATGTAATTTAATTTTCTCTTCTATTTTAGAACCAATGTAAAGGACATGTTTCTACCTTTCGGTGGGTGTCCTATTTAGGCATGGGATGTAAGGGCATGTTTCCATCCTCGGATAGGTGTCAATTTATTTGTTTGCTTGGACATTGTTTTGATTTTTAATATAACGATGCTTTATTTTAAATATTGTGTGTAATATGGATAATATTGTTATACTTAAGAATTTTATAATATTAAGACCTGTAAAGGAGGCAGGTTCCAATGAACCGGACGTTGTGGGTGTGCTGGGCCATTTCTCACCTTCCCCACATGTACCCAACTTTTCAAACCCATTAGGGGGTTGCGGATTCCTTAGGAATCGAGTCATCCACCGCTTTCTTTTTTCCTGCCTATCCGGGTGGCGACTCCATTTTCCCAGGACTTAGGTCCGTGTTCTCTAAGGCCCCGAACCTAAACAGTGCCGAAATCACAAGAATCATTCCACCAGGAGTGGGGGCAAAAATTCCCGCTCACAAACTTCTTTGTCCATCATGTCATGAAATAATGTGGTGGCCATCCTTTGGTAGGTCGCTCCAGCATTCTTTAAGCCGAACGACATCACCCTATAATAAAATATACCCCATGTAGTAATGAAAGCAGTTTTGGTTTTATCCTCTTGGGCCATTAACACTTGGTTGTATCTGGAAAATCCATCTATAAATGAGTGTAGCACGCTAGAGGCTGCACTATCAATGAGAACATCTATATGAGGTAAAGGAAAGTCATCCTTAGGGGAAGCCTTGTTCAAATCTCTATAGTCCACATAGACCCTTATTCTTCCATCTTTCTTTGGCATGGGTACTATGTTGACTAGCCAATCTGGATATTCTATAACTTCAAGGAACTTCACTTGTATTTGCTTAATGACCTCTTCTTTAGCCAATTTAGCCCAATCAGGTCTTAATCGCCTAAGCTTTTGTTTGACAGGTTTCATGTGAGTGTAAGTAGGAATATGATGCTCAGCTATGTCTCAATCTATTCCAGGCATATCCTCATAAGACCAAGCAAACACTTCTTCATATTTTTTGAATATTTTTTCAAATCTCTCTCTCTCCTCAAGATTAAGGTCGGATGCTAGGCTAATGTTTTTAGGATTTTCGATTGTTCCCAAATTTAATTGTGTGTAAACAGAATTAATATTAGAGATTCTCATGTAACTACTATTTGAATGTATGCAACCATCAGGAGAAACATCACACAAGGAAGCAAAATTAGACTTTATTGCATTCATTTTGGAAAAGAAAACATCACCATCCTCATACAAAGCAGACAAATTAAAATCAAAATCAAAATCATTGTTCTCAGAATCATAAAGTAGTATGTCTTCAAACTTTTCTTTGACTAGGGCAGCAATCTCTTCCGGAGTCTTCTCGGCTTTTAGGACAGCTCATTCTTCTCTTTTGGATTGGATTCTTTGCTGGTTGGCAGGGTGAGTTCTTTCTTCACTTGCTCCACTAGCTCGGCAACATCTGCAAAAATTTCAAAACCTGGGATTAACTTACCCATGAACATGATCGGCTCGAGCTTTCCTTGGAGTGGTCCCATATCTGGAGCCTTGATAAAGATCTCTTCAAGTGGTGGGAAGCTCATCTTCTCACTCTTCTTTGGCTGGACATCATTGGCTTCATCATATCCCAACCCTTTCTTGGAAGTTTGAGTTCTAAAATCTGGTAACTTTGTCAAGCTGGCCTTACTCTTTCCAAGACCAGCTCCGGGAAGGTAGTTCATGTTCTTCATCATATTCAAGACTTTGGAATCCACTACTTCATCATTAGAAATTGCAGCTACCTGGAAACCATTGAGAGGCCTCTCAATCATTAGAGTGTTAACAATCTCATTATCTTCAGCTTCAATGACCACTGTCTCATTTTTGTTGGGGAACTTGATCTTCTGATGAAGGGTGGAAAGAACTCCACCAAGAGGATGAAACCATGGTCGCCCCAAGAGCAAGGCGAAGGTAATCGGTATGTCTAAAACAACAAACTCAATAATAGATTTAATTGGAGCAACCTTGACAGCCGCTTTGAAAGTCCCTTCGGCATGCCTCTTAGTGTTGTCATAAGCATGAATTGTTACCTCGATCCGGTTTAGATCTCTTGTTGACATAGCTAACTTTGGCAATATCTTAAGTGGACAAACATTTATGGCGGACCCATCATCGACCATTATACAAGGAGTCATCTTCCCCTTGATTTCTACTTTGATAAAGAGAGGGCGGATGTGGTCTCTACCCTCCTCCGGTAAATCCGCATCTAAAAAGAAACTGCTCCCATATTAACTTCGCTCTTCTCTTGAACCTCTTCACGTTTCATTACCCCTCCTATTTTTATGAAGTTGATAAGCTCCTCCGATATTGTGGAGGTAGAGATTGGCATGCTAGCCAAGGCTTTGGCCATAGTTTTTTGGTGCTTTTTAGAAGTAGCTAATAAGTCCCAAATGCTAACACTTGCTTGGGTTCTTTTCAATTGCTTGAGCACAGCGTCATCTTCTTGTACTTCAACTTCCTTACCCTTATTAGTTTCTACCTCCTTAGGTGATGGCCTTGCATAAGGGTTACCGGATCTAGTGTTCATCACCTCATCTTCTTCGGGCTCGGACCAAGTCCACTCCTCCTTCTTGGATACAAGATCATCATCACTATCGCTTGAATCCCAAAACCCATTGACGACACAAATTGCTACTTCTTTATCCCCCACAGCTTGTTTAATTTCATCAAATACCTCTTCTTCTTTGGTTGCTTCTTTATCCACATCTTGAGAAGAAGACATGACAAAATCCTCATGCAAACCTCCTCCAATCATGAAGGTTGCCGATGGTGGTACTCTATTGAACTTTAGTAATGGGTTGTCTTTGGTATTGGGCTCGGGTAGTCTCCCATTATCAATTAGATTTTGGATCTCATGTCTCAACCTCACACATCTATCCATGTCATGCCCTTGCATTTGGTGAAATTAAGTGGGAGAGGGTTAGGCAAAGGACGAGGATTTAAGGGTTGTAGCAATCCCTTTCTTTGAAGTTTATTGAGAACCCAAGACATCGGCTTCCCTAATTCCAAAAATTGTATCCTTGTTCCTTGGTTAGTAGTGTTAACACCGACTGCCTTTTGCATGCTTTGGCTACCAGATTGATAGCTTCCTTTCTCGTTCCTTTTTGTTGCAAAATGGCTCTTCTCTCTCTCCCATTCTTCAATTTGCAAACCAGCTTGAAGAAGGTCTTTGAAATCATGGATGAATGTATGAGACATCCTCTCATGAAGACTAGGCAACACCCTTCTCGCAATCATCCATATTTTATCAGATTCATCGGGCCTCTTCTTGAGTAAATTGTTTCTCCATCTCTTCACATAATCCACAAAATTCTCATTCGACCTTTGTCTAATGGACTCCACTTCCATTAAGGTAACTTCCAACTCGATATTATACCCATATTGTTGGATGAAGGCCTTGTATAGCAAATCCCAATTCTTTTGTGTTCCATCATCTAAGGTATTGAACAAATTTTGGACAACAGGGTCCAATGAGAGCATGAAGTGTCACATCCCAAAGTTTAGGTAGTCGAGTATTAGGCCAGAAGGACATAAATAAGTGGTCAAATAGAGGCTCGAGATAGTCAAAAACAAAAATCGGTGTGCAAAGGAGGCCCGTGAAGTCGACGGGACCTAAAGGTAATTTTTCAAAAGGCAAAGGACCTAAGAGTAATTTCCAAAAGTCGTACTGGATGTTCTTAATAGTGCACATAACATATTCTAAAAATGGAAAGTAGAGAAAAATTGGGTCGCAACTACGCGTAACAGTTTTTCTAGAAAACGCACGGTTTGGGAGATATAGGAGATTTTGACTAGGGGCATTTTGGTCATTTTTATTAAGATGTATACATGAATCCAAAGTAGAAAATAAACATAAGAGTAAGTAGAGGACGTCGAGGGGTTGAATATGAAACGATCGTCAGTAGAAACGGAACCCGGGCAAAACCTGAGCAAAGAAAGGACCTAAAGGGAATTTTGTAAAAAGTTGAGGGCTTATTGGTAATTTTTCAAAATGACTTGGAAACCTAAAATGGACCTTACAAATAGAAAGTAGAGGTCGAGAGGATCAAAACTATATGTAGTTTGACTCGTGGAACTGTACAGTTTAAAAGATATGATCGATTAATCGCAGGAACGTAAAGTGGGCCCGGTTTCGTGTCGGGACCGTATGGGTAACACGGGACAACTTTAGGGTATCCAATGAGAAGAGGGACAAGTGGGAAGAAGTAATGGGAAAGAAAACTATAAAAATCTCTTGTTGGCCAATCAAAAGTAACCATTTAGCATGAGTATTAAATGAAGAAAGAGAAAGGTGGACAAGTGGTCTTAAAAGATTTATCCAACACATAAGGTGATCATCATTTCCCTTATATATATATATATCATGATATGAAGAACAAAATCTCTCTTTTCTACTTACAAATTTTGGCCACAATAGGAAAAGCAAAAGGGAATTAAAGAGCAAGGTTTGGTACTTTAACCATTGAACTCCTTTTGAAATTTTTCTGTTTTACAATTAGTAAAATGCTGTGATTTGTATGATTTTTAATTAAATATAGAAAAATTATCTTGAGTTGAATTTTGGATATGTTGTTTTCTTATAAGTCTAGTATTTGAGAAAAATAATTTGGAACCATATTGATTGAATTTAATTTACTGAATTTATAAAATTCAGAACTGCTGCCAGGATGCAGGGCAACTGGAGCAGTCTGGTTGGGTGAACTACTTGACCAAGATTTTGTGTCCAGTTTGATCTGAAATTTTAAAAGAATGATTTTAAGATGCAAAACTAAATTATGTAAAAATTTTAGAGTTTTTAGCCAAGTGGATTATTTTATACAAATTTTCTAAAACAAGGATCAAGTTGGGTCAAGAACCAGAGTTTATTGTTCATATGGAAATTTTTCATTATTAACTTGGTCAAAAACTTGGTGTGGGTGTTTTATCATTTTATTTTTAGTATTGAGTTTAATTATTATATGAAGAATAAATTAAGATGGAAAATATGTGAATACATATGATACATATGTGAGTATATGTGATATTTGTGTAAATATATATTGTATATACATGGAGAATATGTGGTATATATACGAAGTGAATGGGTATATATGAAATGTTATATATGCTCTACTCGGTAAATGGGTAAAACCGGTCTAGAATGGGGGTTTGGCATGCCATCCTACCGGCAGTACTATCTTAACGGCTTCGGTTGGGATATTACTTACGCGCGCGCGGTTATATCGTGTGAGGTCAAGATCATGGCAACTAGTCGTGTGAGACCAAGACCACGCAGTTATTCTATATCGTGTGAGACCAAGACCATGACAATTATTCGTGTGAGGTCAAGACCACGTGTAACTCTATATGAGGCCTCATTTCGAGATCGGTGTATTCATAATTACCAAGTGGAGCAGATTAACTCGTACTTATAATGAAGTTATATTACATGTTGTTTACATACAGAATGTGAATCTTAACTTAATTAGAAAATATAAATATGATGATTGCATGAAAATAGTTTAATTATGCAGTATTCTACTTTTATATGTGATATCGAGAAAACATTGTATGGCAATGGTTAAAGTACCCACTGGGCAATAAGTTGATCAGTGAGTTATATGTCTAACTCGCAGGTAGTGTATAGAAGATCAGCATTTTTGCAGCGGCTCGCATCAGCTCGACGGTGATTAGGATAGGACTTTTGGCATAAAATAGTAGTATGGCATGTACGGTATATCTATTGTAAAGGTTTGTTAACATATTAAGTATTATGGTGTATGTAACAAGAGAATAAACAGTAGTATGGTAATGAAACTTAGCGAATGATATGTAATCTTGAGAAATGATATAGAAGTGTGAACTTTTCTTGCAGATTTGTAGTTGAGGTTATAAGGTGGATTCATTGGGAGTGTATTGAAATTTATTGTGTTCACATTGGTTTGTGGAAAAAAAAATGTTTTCAAAAATCAAAAAAACCAGTTTTGGTGACACTTGGGACCTAAATTTCTAGGCGAACCTCTGGCAAAATTTTTGTAAAATCGAAACTAAAATTTGACTAAGTAAAATTGGTAGCAACATTAGGATAGTGTGGCACCTCTACTCGACTTACACATGTAGGCCGGGAAGGGGTGTTACATGAAGTACCTTGGAGTTTGAGCCATAGTAGCTCGGGCAGACGGCATAACAGTTATATACTGCTTCACATGGAGATGAGGATTTCCAGAACCATTGTATCTAGCAAAGGATGGCATCTTGAACTTATAAGGGACCTCCTCATCTTGTTCAAATAGTTTATCTATCTCAGACATCTCTTCAGTTTTTAGCTTCTTCTCAAATTTCTTTTCTAAATCAGCAATCATCTTTTCAATATCAGAAGTTTCGGTCTTCTCCATAGTCAATCTTTCAACAATCTTCGATTCCTTTTTCTTCACCTGAGCATCTTGGTAGTATTGAACCCAATCATCATCATCATCAATGATCACTTTTTCATCATCAAAAACTACTTCACCAACTTTGGTCTTCCCTATGTCCTTTGGCTTCTTGGTGCTAGCAGATGCCTCGGCATGATTTTCTAAGATTGCAGTCAATTGGTTCTTCATGGTCTCAGCTAGGGCCTCTTTTATTTCTTCCATCTTGGTGTTGAGGGCCTCATCCACCATTCTTTGAATTTGTTCGAGCTCTATTATTTTTGGTGAGCAAGTGATCGAGTCATTGCTAGATACTTCATCTCTAGCATAGGTCGGATTGTTGTAAGCTTTTGAACTATCATAATCCAGGGCTGTGAGCCAGAGAGGATCAATGATATGAGATGCAAATGTATGCATGTATGCACAAACAATCCACAAACAAGGATAATTAGGACGTTCCTTCCAACCTTATATCATCCACACACGAATGGCGAGTCTCTTTTCCTAGGTATATGGTTAACAAAATACCAACATGGGGTACCTTGCTTTTGAATAATTCCCTTAGACATTTCAACCAATAGTTATATTTTCGAAAATGGAAATCAGTTCATAATAATTCCCATTAATTAGGTTTTAATCCATTTATCCAACCAAAGTAGCTTTTATGCTATATTGGATTAAAACTAAATTAAGAGGTTTATTATAGATAGATTTCTCACTTGAAAAAGGTAACTAATGATTCATGCTAAAAACAAGCCCATGGTTAATTTATTCTTAGTGTAAACTAGGCCCATAATTGATTTTTGGTATTTCTTAATTGACCTAAATATTTTTACAAGCTCTTTGTAAGGAGAGGTTGGATAAAAACAATTTTGTTTCTAAGCCCAATATAAAAAGATATTAGAAAAGTAGATTTCGGGCTTAGTATTTGGGCCATGAGCCAAAGAATTTTTGATATGTTTTTAGAAAAGTTTTATGTCCAAAGACCATCTTGAAAAATTTTGAAAATAGCTTTGGTCTTTTTGATTTTCTAAAGGAAAATATATTTTGAGCTTACAATATACTTAGGTCATATTAGAAAAAGATCAAACCAAATAAGCCATGTTTTAAGCCAAGATAAATTAACCATGGTCAAACAACATGCATTCAGGATAAAAACCTAAGGAAAGTAACTAGGCCAATTACATGAGCTTTAGTCTTTGGGTAAAAAGGCTTAGGTTCCCATAACAAGTATATACCAAATGGTATGAGGCTATGAGTGGTTATGCCATGCTCGATCTCCATACCTTGAGTGAAAGTATGGTATCCCTTACATAACATAACACGGGTAACACGAGCATCCTAACTCACGCACACAATGCAATCTAATATGATGCAATGGATAATATCATTATAAGAAAGAATAGAATAATATAAAGACCAACAAAATCAACTTCTCTTATCACCAGCGGAGTCGCCACTGTGAGCCGGGATGCCCCCACTCCCGGTGGAATGGTTCTTGAGACTTCGGCACTGTTTAGGCTCGGGGCCTTAGAGAACATGGACCTAAGTTTGGAGAAAATGGAGTCGCCACCCGGACGGACCGAGAAAAAGAAAGGGGTGGATGACTCGATTCCTAAGGAATCCCCTTAGGGGGTTCGGAAAGTTGGGTACATGTGGGGAAGGTGAGAAATGGCCCAGCACCCCCACAATACCTGGTTCATTGGAACCGGCCTTCTTTACAGGTCTTAATATTATAAAATTCTTAAGTATAACAACATTATCCATATTACACACAATAATTAAAATAAAGCATCGATATATTGAAAATCAAAACAAAGTCCAAGCAAAACAAATCAATGGACACCCACCCAAAGATGGAAACATGTTCTTACATCCCATGCCTAAATAGGACACCCACCGAAAGGTAGAAACATGTCCTTTACATTGGTTCTAAAATAGAAAAGCAAATTAAATTACATGATATTTAACTAACGAGGTTCCCACCAATTGGAAACATACCTCTTACAATATTTGGAAATCTAAATAAATTGATAAAAGTAAATAATCATTCATCATAAATAAATCATTCATCAAAGGTATTAAATATCAATAAAAAGTAAGCATCCATCCATGATAAATTAAATAAACCAAGCATTGAACTTAAATAAATTAAAGCATATAAAATAAATCAAAGCATAATCAAATATAAAATTGAATGAGGCAAATAAAAATCTAAATTATAGCTACTGTTTCCATTTAGGGTTCTTTATTTCATGTGTTTAGGGTTTTGGAATTTGTGGAATTAGGCTACTGTGAGTTTTTAAAGGAATTATAATAGATTAAGGTTTTATGTTTTAAAAGGTTGATAAAGTTCTTTGATTAACCAAATTAGTGTTTGTGATGTAAAATTATCAAATTAAGGTTTGAACACTTTAAAATACTTAGATTTATGGTTTACGGTTATTCATTGAATTATGGTTTCATGCTTACTATGTAAAATTAAACATTTGGGGTTTATATGGTTTTAAAGTTCTAAAGGATTAGGGTCTATAAAAAATTAGGATTTAAGGTTTTAAAGGAGTTTAAGGTTTATTGTTTAGATTTAAAGTTGAATTAGAGTTTCAGTGAATGCAAGAGGTTTTTAGGGTTTGAAAATCAATTTGATAATTTTATGAAGTTTTATGAAAAATAAACAAATGATTTAAAGTTTACATAAATAGAAAAGATATTTGTTAAGGTTTTTAGAAAGAAATAGAATTTAAGTTATGGTTTTGAAAAGAAACATGTTAAATTAGGGTTTTAAGATTTTGATGAAGCAAAAATAACAATTGTAAGTTTTTTGGAAAACAAAGCAACAAAATAAGGTTTTTAAACTTTAGAAAAACTAAATTAAAGTTCTAGGGTTTTTGAATTAAAAGACATAATTGGATAGTTTATGCTACTGTGAAAAATATAAATAAATTGAGAATTCAGACCTTCTTTTGTAGGTTACACAAAAATTGCTTCTTGGATGAACCAAATCAAAGACAAGCTTTGCTGCTTTTGAATTGCTTGAATTGTTTTTCTGCTCTCTCAAAAAATCAGCTTGATTTAAGGTTTTCCTTCATAGTTTCAGATCCAATTTTCTTCCAAGTTTCTGTCTGATTTTCTTGATTATTTCTCCTTGATTTTTTTGTGTTGTTTAGTCCTTATTTATAGAAGTTTTATGGTTCATTCCTAATCATTCATGGAAAATAATATTCATTAAGAAAAGAAAATCAAAACCTAAGTGCATTAGGCTTCAGAAAATTTGCGTTGAAAAAATTTTGCTGGTGAAAAAAAACAGCTACGGAAAAATTGCGCTGGTGAAAAAAATTGCCGCAGTTGGCTGCAACAGGGGGCGAGGACAGGTCTGTGGGCCCTTTCGCCCGCAAGAAACTCCTGCGGGCGAAATGGCCCACGACCATCATCCCGTACGCTGGTTTTTGGCAATGATTTTTTCATCGCCGATTTTTTCGTCGTAGATTTTTTTTTATTTTAATTTTATTTTTTATTAATAAAAATTAGATACTAAACAAAAATTATTTAATTAAGATAACAAAATTATTTTGGACCAATTAAAATATATTAGAGAACACAAAAATTATTTTGAACTAAATAAAATATATTGGACCGGACTGGGTCAAAAATTAAGGGTCTACACTTGGACCCAAAGTGGTTTGGGTTCTGGGCCTAGATTGAGTTCTAGACATAAAAAATAATTTTTGGTTCTGGACCCGAGATTGTTTTGGGCAACTCTAATATCCCAATAGGTTCATCAGATGACTCTAATGTCCTGATGAAATGATGATGTGACAAAACCATTGAGTGACTCTAATATCTCAACTGGTAAATGGGAAACTCTAATATCCCAATGGGTTCATCAAGCAACTCTAATATCCTGATGACCAAGCAACAAAATTGTTGAGCGATTCTCAATCTTAATGGGTTATTGGGCAACTCTAATATCCCTATGTGTCTATTTAGTGAATCTAATATCTCGATAAAGTCACCAAGAAATTCTAATATCTTTGTGAGTGAAAATAGCCATCGGGCAATTCTAATATCCTAATGAAATTCACCAAGCAATTATAATATCTTGGTAGGATAGTGAGCGACTCTAATATCTCAATAGAAACAAACTTAGATACTTTAATCATATCAAAGAAAGCTGTTTCATCAGGATACTTCAACAAATCCAATATAGTTTGGGGCAATATGCCATCTGGATACTTCAACAAATCCAATAGAGGTTGGGTTTTATCTCTTCGTCCCTTATCATTTGAGAATTTTGGCTTTCTTTTAGCTTAAAGGTTCCATTCTTCAATGGATTGACTTCAGCTCTTCTAACTAGATTGATCTTTTGTCATTTGAGAGTTTTGGCTTTCTTCTAGCTGGTTGCTTCATTCTTCACCTTTCTTAACAGATCTTAATCCTTGGTCATTGAGTCTTTACCCTTCAAAATGGATCTTCATTCTTTAGACAGTGGGTCTTCACCCTTCAAAATGGATCTTCATCCTTAGACATTTTCTACTTGGCTTCAGCTCATCTAGCTGAACTAAACTTTTTTCTTCTGTCTTTTGTTCTTCCTTTTGCAAAAAAATTCAGCTAATTTTTAGTGAGCCGTAATATCCTCTCTTTTTCCCATGAGTGGAAAAATATTGAAAGTGAGTCTAAAAATATTTTGTACACACATAAAATCAAGAATTGAAAAAAGGAAAATTTCCCCCTATGTAGGCTCAAATCACCGATTTTTTTCCCATGTAGGCTTTAATTAATGTTTATGTTTTATCTCATTCTTTGCACAAACATGCATCTCCATTTATGCGTAGTGATTCGATCGCTCTTAAGAAATGGCCATTTCATGCCCCCCTGATTCCATATCTGCTTCTTAATGTTTGCTTCATAGAATATTTGCTATTTATTTTTTTCAAACAATAGGCGATACAAGATAAAAATACAGTGGGACATGCTCATGTATGCATGATATGCATGGGCGATACTTACAATGGTTCTACTGACTCACATAAGAAGGTGGTTAGCTAAAGTGCTCCCATTGATTCTTTCTAGATACTTATTCAGGTCTCGCATTAGAATATTATGAGCCTTCACATACATGGCTTTTAACTTTAAGATGAAATCATGAGTAGTAGGGGCCTAAGTAGAAACACAAGAAACATCTATTTCAACATATTTGATTGGCGACTTCTTAATGACCTTGCAAGTGATCCTTTCATTAGTCCACTTCTGCCCAATATGTTCTTTGAGGTTCTATAGTACAATGCATTTCCCTATACTTGAAGGCTCATATGATAAAAACTCTTCTTCTTTTTTTCAAATCACATTTTGGCTTCGTCAAATCAGTGTCAATATACCTTAGGGCTTGACTTTCCCAAATTAATATGTCTATAACATGACAACCCTATTTATTATACTAAACTTATGAATCAATTCTAATTCTATTTAAGCAAGAATTGTTGCACTTCAGATAGGCACATACACATTACTTGGCCAAAGGTCTCATTAAGTTTGGATATTGTCTATCTTATATGCATGTTTATCCAAACAATCTCCACTAATAGATTCTACCTACCAAAAGAGATCAACAGGTCTTTAATAGGCTTGACATGGGGTCTATAAGGGATATGGGTTAAATGAAGGCCATTTTTAGGCTGATGAGATACTGCTGACAAACCTTTACACTATAAACTTTATGCTGGAACTTTATGTTGTTAGGAACATTAAACTCTAGACTTCATTTCCACCTTTCTGGCATCTTGTTATCTTGCTCCATAGAAATACAAAACTTGAATGTTCTTCCACCTTCTTAGCAAAAATCTAGATACGATAAGTACTATCTTGATTTTTAGACCACCCTTTTCTTCCTCTACCTTTTTGTCCTTTTCCCTTTTGGAATACTCTGTCTAAGAATTTCAATAATGGTGACTTAAAGCTATGTTGGATAAAATGAAAGATGGTCTTTCCCCTAATTTTATTTGAATCTTTGGCTAGATTGGACCAGTTCAAGTCAATTTATCCTCATAAACTAAGTGGAAGTCTTCTATTGCTTCATGTAATAGGAACTCTATTGGCTTTCTAAATAATTCTCTTGTGGTTTTATTTTCTTTTTCTCTTTTTTCTTTTTTTTCTTTCTCTTTTATTTTTCTCTCTTTTTCTTCTTTTTTTTTCATTTTTTTGTATATTTGTTTTGCCCTAGCTCTAAGAGAGTTGTCTTATTTGTACTATCTATGCTTGTGACTATGGATGAGTTGAGAGTAGCTTGCTTCAATGAGGATGAATCATTTGTGCTTTAATAGGTCTGAGATATTAAGTCCAATTCAAGATAACTTTAACTATCTTTGTGGTCTTGACTATGCATCCTCTTCCTTTATCTTTTTTAGTCCTTAGTACCTTAATGATCATCATACATGCCATAAGTATCACAATAGCTCGGGATACGTTATTGGGGTTTATAAGCCAATAAAAGCAAGCTAAAAATTTCATGAAGGCTGAAAGGGACAGCTAAGGATTGATATTTAACTGGGTGGATTCTAGTCGTTGGCTGACCAAATAATGCCTAGATCATTTCTCCTTAAATAGACAAAATTCAATTTTGCCTTCAAAGTTTGTCAAAGCATGTTCTAAGATCGACTAAGACCTAAATAAAAGTAATAATGTAGGAGCCCTCTCTAAGTAAGCATACACAGATTGATGCTATAGAACAACTCCCTCACTGTGAGAGGTAATTTTTGTCCCCACTCCCGGTGGAACGGTTCTTGCGACTTCGGCACTGTTTAGGCTCGGGGCTTTAGAGAACACGGACCTAAGCCCGGAGAAAATGGAGTCGCCACATGGACGGGCTGGGAAAATGGGGTGGATGACTCGATTCCTAAGGAATCCCCAACTCCCTAATGGGTTCGGAAAGTTGGGTACGTGTGGGGAAGGTGAGAAATGGCCTAGTACCCCCCACAATGCCCGGTTCATTCGAACTGGCCTCCTTTACAGGTCTTAATATTATAAAATTCTTAAATATAACAATATTATCCATATTACATGCAACAATTAAAATAAAGCATCATTATATTAAAATCAAAGCAAGGTCCAAACAAAGAAATTAAATGGACACCCATCCGAGGATAGAAACATGTCCTTACATCGTTCATATCTAAACTAAATAGGACACCCACCAAAAGATGGAAATATGTCCTTTGCATTCGTCCAAAATATAAAAGCAATTTAAATTACATAATACATAACTAATGACGTATTCACAAAGTGGAAACATACCTCTTACAATTTTAATACTAAAACAAATAAATAATAATCATAATAATAAAGAAAATACCAATCCATAATAAATTAAATAAATCAAGCATTGAAATTAAATAAATCAACCATCAAAACATATAATAAACTACATA
Organism: Garcia nutans; assembly: GCA_947685225.1. Classification (NCBI taxonomy): domain Eukaryota; kingdom Viridiplantae; phylum Streptophyta; class Magnoliopsida; order Malpighiales; family Euphorbiaceae; genus Garcia; species Garcia nutans. The sequence continues at coordinate 12,219,224 of CANTUV010000003.1, forward strand.
ATCAAATCTAAAATTAAATAAAGCAAGTAAAGATATAAATTTTGGTTTATGTCTCAATTTAGGGTTCTTTAATTAACATTTAGGGTTTTGGGGATTTTGGAATTATTATTATTATTTAGGCTACTGTGAAGATTTGGAAAAGTGGAATAGATTAGGGTTTTATAATTTAAGAAAATAGTAAGGGTTTTGGTTAATCAGATTAGGGTTTAGGGTTAACATCAAGGAATTAGGGTTTTGGAATCATAAGACATTAGGTTTATAATTCATGTTTACTAGATTGTTATTTTAAGTTTGTTAGATCATGGCTTTAGGGTTTAAATTTACTAGTTTGGGTTTTAAGTTCACTGAATTAGAGTTTAGGAAAACTAGGGTTTACTGTTTTTGTTTTTTGAGAAAGTTAGGTTTTTGGTATTTTAGAAAACATATTTGGTTTTAGGATTTAAGAAAATAGTTTAGAGTTTTATAAAAATAATTATGATTTTTAGAAACGTAAAGAAGACTAGGATTTGGAGATTTAAGAAAACATTTGGAGATTTTGGACAAAAAGTTAGGGTTTAGATGAAAATAGCTCGGAGAAAACAATTTAGGGTTTTGAAGCTTTTGGAAACAAAAGAAACACTTTAGGGTTTTTAAGGTTTTTTTTTAAAAGCAGAATAGACAATTTAGGGTTTTTAAGGTTTTTGGAAACAGAAGAGTAATTTAGGGTTTTTTGAAGTTTTGGAAATGGGAGAGAAATATTTTAGGGTTTTAAGGTTTCTGGAAAGAGAAGAACAATTTTAGGGTTTTGAAGTTTTGATCACTGACTAAGGCTACGGGATAAACATATTACCAAGTTTAATAATTTAGGTTACTGAAATAAAAATCAATGATAGATATATTTAAAAGAAAATATGGTAATAACATTGTAAATATTATCAAAGCAAAGATTTATAATCAAACCTCCGTTCGTTGGTTCCACCAAAATTGATTTATGGATGAACAACGACAAAGGCAGTGTTGCTGGCTTTGATGGATTGTTGATTGCTTCTTATTGCTAATGTCTCTTGCTAGGGTTTTACTATCTCTTTTTTCCTCAATCAGAAGTCCAAAATTTTCATCCAGTAAAAAAACCAATTTTCCATCCCCTGATTATGTTTTTTAATGTGGTATTTATGGGAAAAATCTTAAACCTACTTCTAATTATCTAAGGAAACTAAAACTAATTAGGAAAAGAAACCAAAACCAAATAGAATTCGGTTTCAGAAGAAACTGCTTTGGAAAATTGCGCTGGCAAAAAAAAATACTACGGGCTACGAATTGCGAGCGCTGGAAAATTACTGGCAAAAAATTGGGCGGCCAGCCAATTCGCCGTAGGAATTTCCTGCAGCGAAATTTTTTGGCGATGAAATTTTTTGTTGTCGATTTTTTTATTATATATCTTTATTTATTTTATTTTATTTTTATTTTTACTTTTACTTTTTTTAAACTTTACTATTATTAATTTTTTATTTTTATTAAAAATTATAAATTATAAATAATAAATACTAAAACAGATATTGTTTAATTAAAATACCACAAAAATTATTTTGGATTATATAAAAAATATCGGACCAAACTGGGTCAAAAATTAAGGGTCTACAGTTTGCCCCCTGCTTGAACGATTTGAGACTACGGCAAAAGAGAGTGAAAAGCAATAAGACTTAATTTTTTCGAGATGGTTAAGTTTTGGGTTCTGGACTCGGTTCGAGTTCTAGACTCAAGGGTAATTTTAGGTTCTGGACCTATGGGTAATTTGGGTTCTGGACCCAAGCTAAGTTCTGGACTTAAGAGAGATTTTAGGTTTTGGACCTAAGTTAAGTTCTGGACTTAAGAAAAATTTGGGTTCTGGACCCGAGACTGAGTTTGACTGATCTTTTATCAGTTGGGAATTCTGACTGCTCCAATTGTTCTATTCTTTAACGCATTGTGGGTTTTCACCATCAAAATTGATCTTCATCGTTTGGACCATGGATCTTCATCCTTAGCATTGTGTTGACGTAGCTGTTTCAGATGTTTTCTTGCAGACAGGTTCCTCAGATAAATTTGAGCTGACACTAACCTTAGAAGAGGGGGCTAAACCAGTGGGGGAGACCCAAAGGTGCCTTAACCCAAAGGCATTTGAGAGCTCGAGGAACTATAAGGATCGCACTAAAGCACTTCATGACAGAATTATAGTGCGAAAGACTTTGAGTCCAGGTATGAAAGTTTTACTTTTTACTTCTCGACTCCGTCTGTTTCCAGGTAAACTCAAGTCTCGATGGAGTGGTCCTTTCGAGATAACTCAGGTATGTCCTTCTGGTGCCATTGAATTGCTTAACTCTCAAACCAATAAGACTTTTAAAGTAAATGGACAGAGAGTTAAACCATATAAAGAAGGATTTCAAGAAGTGAGGATCATTGACAGCACTTTGATCCATGATCCCTAAGTCTTGCAGTGATGTCCAGCTATATGACATTAAAGAAGCGCTAAATGGGAGGCAACCCATCGGTTTGCATTTCTTTTTCATAATTATAATTTTAAATTTAGCAATTTTGATTTTATGTTTGAATAAATTGAATGGGTGCTTTGATCAGTTTTTATTTTTCTAATGTGTTTCAGGGTTGATCGAAGAAGAGTTTGCAATTTCTTTAAGATTTGGTGATATAAAATAAAAAATTAAATAAAAAAAATGTGTGTTAAAATTGGCAGAAGGAGACACGGCCAAGGAGCTTGGCCGTGTCACATGGGACACGGCCAAGCCTCAACAAAAAAAATGCTTTTATTTTGTTTTTGCAAAGTTTTCATAGTGGGTGACACGGCCAAGGAGCTTGGCCGTGTCCAAGCTTCACCAAAGTTCCTTTGATTTTATTTTTTGTAACTCTTCCTCACAGTATCAAACACGCCCTTGGGACACGGCCAAGTCACTGGCCGTGTCCCTCAAAACACACTAGACACGGCCGTGTCAACCCAGACTTGGCCGTGTCTCTTCACTTTTACACTTTTAAAACACGATTTTTGCACTGTTTGCTCATTCCAATCCCTAGATCTATTTTGTTTTCTCTCTCGCTCTCTCAACTTCTCTCTCAACAAAACTCCATTGTTTGTGTTTCAAAGCTTCAAAACCTCCATTAAATCTCAATTTTCTTCACCAAAACCGAAATTAATACATTAAATCTTCTTCTTCTCTCACAAAAGATCAATTTAATCAGTTTTAACTTCAAATTTTTTTTCAGATCTTTCAAGATGCCAAGAACGAAGATTGTTTCCCACCGCAAGAAAAACAGACCTACAACTGAAGGTGCATCTTCATCCTCATCGGTCTCATCTTTGAGGAGAGAAAATCTTTTGGCTCGGGGTTTCTTCCCGATGAGGTATGTCAATGATGAGTCCCTTGAAGCTCTTAATATTAGGAATAATTTTTATCATTATGTTCAAATCCTGGGGTGGGAGAACCTAGTCTACTTGCGACCTTTGCAATTTCAAGAGCTTACTCTAGAGTTCTTACTTTCTCTTAATGTTGAAAGAGATGCGCGGAAAATTTGCTCTAGGTTGAGTTTTAAGTTGTTTGGAAAATCAAGTGTGCTTAGTATTGAACAATTAAATGGTATATTCGGTTTCCACTAACATGGTGAAAGGTCGGTACCTAAGGAATTTAAACAACAATTTGCTTGGGGAGCTTTGGGCTCGGGGACTTATGTGGCCAAATCGGCCAAAGCAACTAAATTGAGCAATCCCGCCTTGAGGTACTTGCATCGTTTTATGTCATGCGGATTCTTTGCTAGGAAGGAAAGCCTGGGTGTAGTGGAGCTGAGTGAACTATTTTTCTTAGATTGTGTGGTTAATGCAGTGCCTATTAGTTCCGGCTATTGGTTAGCCGATGTTTTTAATAGTGTGGCAAACAAGAAGAAGGGGGCTATTTGTATTGGAGGATTGGTTACTTCATTGGCCATAGCCCTTTTTTGATGATTTTGACCTGAGTACCTGTCGCATGACTAGAATTACGGGTAATGATTCTTTGGATTTGGCTACACTAGAGAAGATGCATATGGTGGTGCATAGGAGAGGGGCTTATATGATGGCTTCAGCTGAGCCAGAAGCACCGGGGGACAGTCAGAAGAGACCTCGAGTCCAAGAGGAGTCCGATTCGGATTCTCTTGATTTAGATGAAGATGCTCCGGTCTCGGGTAATCAGGAGATAATTAATAGTATTGAGGCATTGGAGGGCAAGGTAGACCGTAACCATGCTGCAGTCTTGCAGTAGTTGGAACAGATTAATAGCAACCTTGCAAAGATTTTGAGTCTTCATCCCTCGGCTGCATCATCTTCACATCCTCCTTCACCGTAGATTTTGACTTCCTTGCTTTATTGTGTTTAACGTATTTTTATTATTTATTATTTTTGTTTTTAATGTTAACATTTTATATTTTGGATATTTTATTCTTATATATTGTATTTTGTTTTTGAACATTTGTGTTTGTGATGAAAAGTTAGGGTTTTGCCTCACTAGGGTACGATGGAAGACAGGTTGTACTTAACTCTTCTTCTTTTTATTCTTGTTTTTCATTGAGGACAATGTAAATTCTAAAGTGTGGGGTAATCTTTAAGCTTTTCTTTGATTCTTGTTTTGTTTGTGTTGTGCATGGTATAATTGTTGAAAACTTATTGACTTTTCTATGATTTTGGTATTATAGTTGAGACTTTAGTATCAACATAGAGATTAGCATTTGAATTCATTCAGGATCAATTTTCATATTCTGTAATTCATGACATATAATCTTTGAGAACCCACCTTTGTGAGTTTTGAGCCTCATAGATTGAATGTTATTGTCAATTGAATTTCTTTTCTTAAGTGTGCACCTTCATGATTTTGCATCTCTAGAGTTTGCTTTTGCATACTAATTGAACTCACATTATGATTTAATCTCAAGTTTTAAAATGATGAAGGCAAATTAGGTTAGCCCTTTAGCTTAAAAAGACCTCCCTTAATTATGAATTCCTTAGTGAGCCAAGTTGAGCCTTTGACCTTTTCTTGATTGATCAACATAATTCACAACTCAACTTTCTCTTATTATCATCATACCTGCATTAAGGAATGAAGTTTCTTATAATATGAAAATAGGGTGGTTTGATTCAAAAGTGTAACGACCCTCCCCAACCAGGTCGGTATCCCAAGGTCGGTTGCCCAGCCCACTGGGTCCGCATGGTCCGCAGGAGGCAAGCGATCGCTACAGTACTGGACAGCCCTCGCGGCCCACCCAGCAGGAATTTGTTTATTTGGCTCCCTAAGGAGTCGCCTCCCTGGATCGAACCCCTGACCTCCCACTTAAGAGAGCCAGCGAGAACCATCCAGTACCATTTCTGCTACTAATCAACAACATATCCAAAATTCAATTGGATATGATTTTTCTACATTTTATTAAAAATCCCGAAATATAGCTGTCTCAGTTAAGGTACCTGCTGGAACAGTTCTACTAAAAATAATCTTTCTAAACTCATAACCATTCCAAAATCGAATCAACATATTTTTCAGTCATTCTAGACTCATAGAGGCACAACATATCAAAAATTCACTTCAAGAATATTTTTCTATAATTAATTAAAAATCATACAAGTCACAGCCTTTACTAATTGTAAAACAGAAAAAGAATTTCACTAAACACAACTCATCTCATCATCAAACCAACAAACCCTAATTCCTTTCTCACACCACTTCAAAAGAATTGAAGAATTTAAAGAAAAGATCTTACCTTAGATGAAGAAATCCACAAATCTTTAACCAAAACCCTTGCTTCCTTCTTCAAATTGCTTCAAACCTCAAGATCACCTCTCTTTCTCTCTTGGTTTTTGGAAAGCCGGCACCTCTTGAAAGAAAGAAGGAAAATGATGAAGACACAAAGTCAAATTTGCTTTTAATCTCCACCAAGTGATCTTATCCAAGCAATTACCAAAATGCCCTCAATCATATAACTAACTTTTTGTCTCATATAAGCCCTTATATGTAATTGCACATTCCACAAAAATATCTTCTTGCATTGACTCTTCCTTTGACCCATTTATATGTTATATATATCATCATATACACAACATATACATTTGTCTCTAAACCCTAAATTTCTTCTCCAAAACACATACAAAAACATTCTCTTCCAATTTCTTATCAACTTATCATATATACATAATTCAAGTGCAACAACACTAACACCAAGACTACTAGAGCATAATTAGGGATATTACAAAAAGTGTGGGGTAAGCAATTTAAAAAAAATGGTATTGCTATTTGGGGTTGAAATGCATACTTTTGAACATTGTATTTGATTAAGAGTCGATTATTCTTTTCCTCTACATAGCTAAATGTTCCATGTAATTGTATATTTTGTATATATATATATATTAAAAAAATGAATGAAATGATAAAAATAAAATAAAAAAAAGAAAAGAAAAGATATATATATATAGATATATACAAAATTCATATATTCTCTAGCATTAGTCATCAAAAGAGGAATGTCGACTTATGTGTATGTTTCTTTAAGTATGCAAGTGTGTGAAGTATCAATGGTTGGTGAATATGCCATTTGAGGGAGTTGTGAGTTTCTTAGCAAGAGTATTGTCTAATTTAGATACTCCATTTCTTGATGCTCCAGCTTAAATGTCTTTTCTCATACCTTCACCTCAGCCCCATTACATCCAAATAAAAGACCTTCAGATTATTTCTTGAGAAAATCAGTGAGAGAGATTGGATAATTAAGCAAGTTTATGGTAGTATGAAGTCATGAGTGGTTTGAGTGAATTAACCTTTGAAATCGAGTGAAACACTTAGATGAGAGATGAGATTTGTATGTCTGGATTAATGAATGAGTTAAGAAAATCTTGATTGAAGGAAATTGCAATTATTTATGGCTGAGTCTTCAAGGATTTCATCTTATATGCTGGAATTATAGTTAAGGTTGTTTGAGTTTTTAATTTATGCCATGTGAATTTGCTTGAGGACAAGCAAAGTTTTAAGTGTGGGGTAGTTTTTTTATTAGTTTTTGTTATAGATTTGTATCTTATTTGTTATGATAATTATTGTTTTCTTTAGGTATTTTGGTAGTTTCAATCGGTTTATTTGGTGTTTTCATTAATTTTGGTAGTTTTAATTTATTTCAGTGTTTTTGTTATTTTTGTCCTAGTTTTAAGTGTGGTGTCATGTTTTGTTGGTTAATATTTATTTACTTCTTGTTAAAGTTTGTTTCAAGTTTTGTTTTAGGTTAAAAAGCCAAGGAACCAAGAAGAAGGAAAAAAATGGACAGTAGCTGACACATGCAGAGGACACGGCCAAGCTTGTGGTCGTGTCCCATACTAAGCTAAGGAGGAAGACCAAGACACAGAAGGTGACACATGCAAGGGACACGGCCAAGCTTGTGGCCGTGTCCCTCCAAAAAAGCTCAAACACGGCCAAGTTGTGTTAGCTTGGCCGTGTCTCACTTAAGTCCAAAGCAAAAGAAAGATGAAAATCAAGCAGTTGAAGACACCTTCAGGGGACACGGCCAAGCTTGTGGCCGTGTCCCTCCAAAATTATCAAACACGGCCAAGCCTCCTCCAAACTGGCTGTGTCACTCACCGCTCCAAAGAAGAAAAGAAGAAAATCACACAGGAATAAACACACTCAGGGGACACGGCCAAGCTTATGGCCGTGTCCTTCCAAGAACCTTAGACACGGCCGTGTCTCCCCCAACTTGGCCATGTCACTCATGGATTAAAGGGAACGACGATTTTTGGAGCGGAGGTTTCGTATAAATATTAAAGTTAGGGTTTTGAGAGTGGTTGTTGAGAGTTTGAGTTTTGTTTTAGCCGTCAAAGAACATTAGGGTTTTCATATCTTATTTTCTTTGATCTTTTGATTACACTTTGATTAAACTAGCTTAGATTAGATTTGTTCTAGCCATTGATACATTCTTCGAGCAAGTTCTAAAAAGAGATTCTTCAAGAGCTAAGAAGTTTGTAATTTGGTTTTGTTCTCGAACTTTATCTCTTTAAGTTCATTGGAATTGTATTTATGAATATTATCATGTCTAAATTGATTTCTTTGAATTTTAATGAGATGAGTATGTTTGATAGCATTATGAACTAATTTGATCTAGTCTAGGGTTTGTATGGATCTGCTATGATTGTATGAATTGGTTATTACTCTTAACTTAATTATTTCTTTAGCCTTGATTGAATGGATTATTGTTAATATATAATTGATTGGCCACCAATTATGTGTTTTAGGTATTAGATGATGGATTGAGAGATGAAGTCTAATGCTGGAACAATTCAATTAAGGACTTAGGTGAATTAGAGATATAACCTAGGAAAAGATTATTTCAATTGTAACAAGATTATTTGAGAAAGGTTTGAATGCGAAAGCTTATTTCCTTGATTCGATTAATTATGTTGCTTGAGATTTAATCTTTGAAATTAAATTAGTTAAGAGGAATAACCATTCATACATATAAGTAGTAGAGAAGGGCAAACCCTAGACCATTCCATTAAGTGAACCAATACATCAGTCCAGTTTACTTTTATTTGTTTTTAACTTCAATCGATCTTCTTCATTAGTTGTTAGTGATTTAAATTTATTCATTACTTGTTATCTAAAATCTGATAATCAATTAGTTATTTTAGCTTCCTTGTGAGATGACCTTGGGGCGATCACCTTTGCTACAGCTACCTCGTATACTTGTGAGTGACGCTTTGTGGTAGAGTTAATTAGAGCGCAACAGTCTTCACCCTTGAAAATGGATCTTCATCCTTAGAGATTTGTCATATATTGGCTTTAGCTTTTCTAGCTAGACTGATCTTTTTTTTTTACGTCTTCATTCTTTTGATAGTTCTAATGTTCCATTCTTTTTTCTATTTTTTTTCTCTTCTTCCTTTGCACATCTGCAAAGGAAAAAATTTCAGCCATTTTTATTATTTTTTTAGCTAGCCTTCATATCTTCTCCTTGCCTCCTGCGTAGCAAGATATTTGAAAGTGAGTTTGAAAATGCTTTGTACATGCATAAACTCAAAAATTGAAAAGGAGAAACTTTGCCCCCTGTGTAGGCTCAATCCCATGATTTTTTTATGCGGGCTTTAATTGATTTTTGTCTTGTCTAGCACTTCACACAAACACACACTTCTTCTCTTTGCAAAATTACTGGAGCCTTCTCAAGCTATGGGCTTTCCATGCCCCCCTGATTTGATATCTTCTTTTGATTCTTTACTTCACAAGGTGTTTACTATTCACTTTGACAATACAACATAAGAAAGTGCGATGTGATATGCTCATGTATGCATGATATGCATGAATAATACTTACAATGGTTCCATCGACCCACAGACTGAGGTTATCAGCAGAAGTGTTCTCATTGACTCCTTTCAAATGCCCATTCGGGTTCTGCATTGAAATGATAGAAAGCTTTGCATTTATGGCTTTTATCTTTAAGATGTTGAAAATATGAATAATGGAGGCCCCAAACAACAGAGATACATCCATTTCAAATTATGATTCAGTATGTCAATTGGTAGTTTCTTCATAACCTTGCCAATAATCATTTCCTTTGCCCACTATGTCCTTCGAGGTTTGACTGTTCAAGAAACTTCTCTTAACTTGAAGGCTTTGTATGATAAAAATATTTTTTATTTTTTGAATTTTGATTTTGAAATCAAATGTTGGCTTTGCCAAATTAATGTCAATATATCTCAGGACTTGATTTTTCCAAATTAACATATCTATAATATGACAACCCTAGTTACCGTACTAAACTCGGGAATTATTTCTATTTAAGCAAGAATTGTTGCACTTCATATAGGCACATGCACATTACTTGGCCAAAGGTCTCATTGAGTTTAAATATTATCTATCTCTTATGCACACTTATTCAAACTATCTGCACTAATAGACTCTACCTACCAAGAGAGATCAACAGGTCTTTAATAGGCTTAAAATGGGGTCTATAAGGGACACAGGTTTAAATGAAGGCCATTTTGATATTAGAGCTTGTGTGACACAAAGGACAAACCTTCACACTACATACTGCTTATTGGAACTTTAGAGAGTTGGGAGCATGAAATGATAGAGCTTTGAACATTCTTCTTTCTTTTTGGCGTTAACCTGAATCTTGATTGGGATAGTCTTTGCCTTTGCAAAAAGTTTGGTACCCAAATTTGCTTCTTTTCTTCTTCTCCCTTTTCTTTCTTTTTATTTTTCTTACTCTTCCCTTTCATTGAACATTTTATCATTTTGTTCTTCTTCCTTGTAGGACTGTCAAGTATAGAGCTTTCAAGAACTGGATGGTCTTTCTCCCTTTTCTTTGATTTTGATCGAATCTTTCGTTGGGTTGGACCAATTCAAGTCAAACTGTCTTTATAAACCAAATGGAAGCCTTTTACTGCTTTAAGTAAAAGAGAACTCAGTTGAATTTTTGAATCATTTTGAGTTTTCTTTTTTTCTTTTCTTTTTTTTATCTTCTTTTTTTTTTTGTCTTTTTTTTGTTTTCTTTTGTTTTCTTTTTCTTTCTTCTTCTCTTCTTTTCTTCTTTTTTTTTTCTACCTCTAAAAGAGTTGCCTTGTTTATACCAACTTGGGTTTCCAATAATGGATGAGTGGAGTGACATAAATCTTCTTTAACAGGGATAAATCATTTGTTACTCTGATGTTGTCTTGATATATTGGAGATATTAGGAAAACTTCAACTACCCTCATTGTCTTGATAACATCAACTATCCTTACAGTCTTGGCTATGCATTCCTTTCTTTGATCTTCTTCCCTCTTCACCTTAGTGATCATAAGACTTGTCAAGAGTATCACAACAGCTCAGGGTAGGTTGTTGAAGTTTGCAAGCCAATGAAAAGAAAGCTAAAATTTTATGAAGGCTCAAAGGGACAATTAGGTATTGATATCTAATTGGGTGGATACTAGTTCTTGGCTAACTAAACAATGGCTAGATCATTTCTTCCTTAAATAAGCAGAGTTCAATTTCACCTCAAAAGTTTGTTAAAGCATGTTCTAAGATTGACTAGGACCTAGACAAAGGTAATTATGCAGGAGCCCTCTCTAAGTAAGCATACACAACTCAATGCTATAGAGTAATTCCCTCACCTATTAAAGTCATTCAAGTCATGATGCATAAATATATTAATTCATGAATTATCAAGTAGATTCCTCATTGGTTGAGCACCAAAATGAGGAAAGACCAACAAAAATTTTAATGAAAGTAATTTATTCAAACAAATTTAAATTTGAAAAACACAATTGTTCCAATTAAAACACCAAATAAAAAAAAACAAAACAAGAAAACAAACAAGCCAAGGGAAGTTTGTTGAGTTAAGCTTCTTTTCCTTTCACATCTTCAATTTTCCCATCGTGAAAGGATGATAAAACAAAATCTTCTTTCAATCCTTTTCCTACCATGAAGGTTGCTGGTGGTGGCACCCTGTTGAACCTTGGAAATGGATTACCTTTGGTATTGGGCTTATCCGGCTCAGGCAACTTGCCATTATCAATTAAATTATGGATCTCATGCCTCAACTTCATACAATTGTCTGTTTTGTGTCCAGGCCTTTGATGGAACTGGCAAAATGGATTAGTATCAAAGTTAGGTGGAAGAGGATAAGGTAAAGGATGAGGAGTCAATGGTTGTAACAATTCCTTCTTTTGTAGCTTATTGAGAACCCAAGATAGCGGCTTCCTTAATTCTAAAAATTGCCTCATTCCTCATTGACCAGTGACATTAACATCAGCTTCCTTTTGTGTACTTTGATTGCTAGGCTTATAATTTCCTTTCTCATTCCTTCTTGCCGAAAAGTGATTCTTCTCTCTTTCCCATTCTTCAATTTGCAGACTAGCTTGGAGAAGATCTTTGAAATCACGGATGAGTGTATGAGACATTCTTTGACGAAGACTAGGCAACACCCCTCTCACAATCATCCTTATTTGTTTGGATTCATTGGGCTTTTTCTTGAGCAAAGCAGCCTTATTTCTCCATATTTTCACATAGTCCACAAAATTTTTGTTTGGTCGTTGCCTAATGGACTCAACTTCCATTAAGGTAACTTCCATTTCAACATTGTATCCATATTATTGGATGAAGGCCTTGTATAGCAAATCCCAACTCTTTTGTGTTCCTTCTTCTAAGGTATTGAACTAATTTTGGATAACAGGATCCAATGAGAGCATAAAGTACATTAGAGTTTGAGCCTTAGTAGCTCAGGCAGACTACATAGCAGTGATATACTACTTCACATGGAGGTGAGGATTTTCGGTTCCATCAAACTTTGCAAAAAATGGCATCTTGAATTTGTATGGCACTTCTTCATCTAGCTCAAATAATTTATCAACTTCGAACATTTCTTCAGTTTTTAGCTTCTTCTCAAATTTCTTTTCTAAATCTGCAATCATCTTTTCAACATCAGAAGTTTTGTAATATCCCAAAATATACCCCAAAAGTTTTGGAGTTATTGTTGTATTTGGATTTAAGGTATATGTTTTATGGAAATAGAAAGATAGATAAATTAATTAAAAGGAAATAGTATAAGGAATGGATGTATATGGAGGATAATATGTATACATATGGTATTTGGGAAATATAAATGCAATATATATATAAGACATATACATAATGTATAAAGTGGTGTAGGGAAGAGTAAGTTTATATAGTTAAATAATAATAATAATAATAATAATAATAAAAGAAAGAAGGAAAGAAAGTCAAAAGGAGTAAGAAGATATTTTGGAAATAATAATAAATATATTATTATTATTATTATTATTATTATTATTATATATATATATAAGAGATAAGAACAAAGAAAGAAAAGATTCTTTCTTTCTTCTTCTTCTTCTTCTTCGTGGATGAGAGAGAGAGAGAGAGAGATGTGATTTTTGATCTTCACATCAAATTGCTTAAGGATTTTAAGAAGATTGAAGATGAAGTTTGAAGATTTGGCAAGAAATTCAAGTAAGTCATCTTTTGATTTCTTGGTTTAATTGAAGTTGTGTTTGAGTTTGATAGATTGTTTAAGAGTGTGTTGTTTGATTTTGATATGTTTAAGAGTATGTGAGTAAATTGATTATGGATTTTAAGGATGGATTGAAGAAAAGAGTAAGTGTGTTGAAAGAGATGGTGTTGTAATTGTGTTTAAGGTTTGTAATGATGTTTGTGATTTGTGATTGATGTATGTGGGAGTTGTTTTGATGTTTTGTAAGTTTAAGATGGTTTTTGGGTATGTTTTGGTAAGTTTGTTTGAAGTGGATGTTGGTGATAAGGGGTGTTTTGTTGGGTGTCTTGTTGTTTTGGCCGGAATCTGGATTTTTGGCCTGACACGCCCATGAGCACGTTCAGGTTCTTAGGCGTGTCAATTATGTTGGTGGCAGTAGGTTCGACACGACCAGTAACACGCCTGTGTTGGTGAGCGTGTCATAGCTACTGTGAGATTTGAGAATTTACACGGCCATGAGCACGCTCATGTTGTTGGACGTGTCGATGTTTTGTGTGAGGCAGAATGTATTACACGCCCAGTGACACGCCCGTGGTATTGAGCGTGTCAAAGCTTCTGTATTGTTGGTTTAGGGCACGATCAAGGACACGCCCATGTTGGTGAGCGTGTCATGTGTGTGGAGTTTGCCCTAGTTGATTCTTACCTATATTATCTTATGTGTATCTCTAAGTAAGTATGTATGATCACTTTTGGGATTAGGTGTTGAAGAGATTGAGTTGCTTTAATCCAAGTACTGAAGGATTTATGAAAGAAAAGTAGATGGATGTGAGTTTCTCTTGAGGTAAGTACAAAACTTCATTTGATTTCATATATTTATATGATTTAGGACTTTAACACCTTCAACTATAAATGTGTTCATGTATTATAGTGTTGATGTATATATATATGGATAATGTATATGTTATGGAAGGTGAAAGATGTGATGATATAATTTGTATGATGTGAAAGTAATGTTATGATTGATGTATGCCTAGATAATGTTCAATGCCATTGAGTGATGATAGAAATGATATGATAGATTTGCCTAATTGATGTTTAATGTAATTGATGTTATACATGTATACTTGAATAATAAAGTGTATTATTGTGAATAAGAATGTGATGTGAAGCCATTGTGATTGGCTATGATGAATCAAATGTGATATGAAGCCATTGTGATTGGCTATGATGAATCAAATGTAATATGAAGCCATTGTGATTGGCCATGATGAATCAAATGAGATGTGAAGCCATTGTGATTGGCTATAATAATTGAGAATGATATTGATAAAGAAATAATAAATGAATTGTGTGACTAATGTGTTATTCCATTTTCAGAGTTTGTTGTTGGTGGCATGCCTATAGTAACAATCTCTTGAAGTTAGGTTGGGCTTGATCCTTGAAGCCAAGTTGGGTTGAAGTTTAACATGTTTTACTCCCCTTGAAGCTTGGTTGGGTCTAGTCCTTGAAGCCTAATTGAGATGTTACAACCCTTGAAGCTAGGTTGGATTGGTTCTTGAAGCCAAGTTGGGTTGATACTTAGCATGCTTTGTTCCCCTTGAAGCTTGGTTGAGCCTAATCCTTGAAGCCTAGTTGGGATAATGATAAATGTGATAATTAAACCAAAGCATTAACTCTGAAAATTGAATGGCATATTAGTGTGTTGTTTGGGCCCGAGTCTGTCTTTGTTGTCAATGTGATATTCAAATGTTGAAATAAATGAATAATGGGATTTATGGCTGACTTTGTTGAAAGTGTGATTCATGATTAATGAATTGTGAATAAAATGATGTTATGAAGTATGATTTTGTAATGTATGTAATAATATAATGAAAGTGAATATGGCTTTAGGAGCTTTGTTGAGATATGATTTTATGAAAATATAGTATGATGTGTAAAATGTATATGAATGTGGAATTTGTGAGTATTGTTTTCATGAAGGTTTGGATAGGTCATTGAATGGTGATTTATTGAAATGATGTATATGTTTATGTATATGAGATAGGAAGGGTAAGTATCGTGTTGTGAATGTTCCATGTAAATATGTATATAATTTTTGAGATTTGTGGGAATATATGAAGAATACATTGAGAAAGGAAAACGGGGTAAAAGAAAATAAAACATGATGCTAAAAATATGAGGTATGACTCTTTGGTAAAGCATATATTTTATATTTTATATTTATTTGTACTTCTAAGCTCTCGGGCTTAGCGCGGTTGTGTAATCCCGCAGGTGATTGTGCGATTGATCTGGAAGTTCAGCTGTTATGCCACGAGAAGGGTAAGGGTGTCTCGAGACCAACTAGAAGGTGATGCATACATATGTGATTTTAATTATGTTGTATTTTTATAAGAATCATGATATTTGTAAATGTTCTTTAAATTAATGTAATATTGCTTGAACTTGGATAAAGGTTTTAAAATAATTGAAACGAAAAGTAACATTCTTATACTTTATATACGTATTGTATGTATACCAGGTATATGTATAGTACTTATATAGAGTATGGGGGTGTTACAATTATTTTGGTATCAGAGCTTAGGTTCGAGATTCTCGGCCTAAGTGAAATTAAAAAGAAATTTTTTGAAGAGTTTAAATAGAATTAAAAAGAAGAGTTTTGAAATGCAATTGGTAATACATGCATATGCATTCACATCTAGGTTGGTCTCGAACGTGGCATTATGTGATTGGTGATGTATCTGAATTACAGGAGATAGATGATAGTGCGTAAATGAGGTTTTATATGAAAGCAAATTTTGAAATGTTGATAATTGAAAAGTGATTGTGATATGAAGAAATGATATGGAATTTAAAAACAAAAAATTTGATTATTGATATGTGTTTGACATATAAAGAAATAGCTAGAAGAATAAAGTTGGGAATGAGTTAAAAACAAAATTGAGATTAAAGTATGTAATCTTTCCTCTATTATTTGAACCTCTTTCTAATAAACTTTATGTTTGGATTTCTAGAAAGAGGAAATATTGTTGGATGGATAATATGGAAAGATATATTATTTAAATGAAAAGAGTACGGTGAATTATTGAATGAGTTGATTGGTATAGACTAAGTGTGATAATTTAAGGTGTGAATATGAAAAGTTAAGGTTTTGTTTAAAAAAAAAAGAAAAAGAAAAGATGATGTTGGTTAAGTACAAAGAGATATTGGTGTTGTTTATATTATTATTTTAATGCAAACATGATGATTTCAATGTTAGAAATGTGATATGTTTGAATATTGTAAAAGCTCATGTAAATGGTGGTAATATGTGACATTTAGATTTTTGGAATGAGCTTAGTAATTGTGAAACATATATGTTTTGATGTTGCTTTGTGGTATATACATATAAGATGTTTTAAAGTTGATATTAAGAGAATGAGATGAATAAATTGAAATTTAAGAAAATTAGTAAGTTGAAAATTTATAGTTTTAATGGAATGTGGATAAAGATCATTTAGATATTGATAGTTTAATGTATTTAATACATGAGATATATGAAATGAATAGTAGTGCACATGAAAGTATTAAGAATTGGGGGATGAGATTGATAGTAGGAAAATTTGGTTTGAAATAAAAGAAAAGGAATTGAGCAAATGAAAATGAGTTACTTTAGGTAATTTGATTGGAAAGGATGAAAATGAATATGGAAGATATGTTAAAGATATTTAAAAACAAATGTGAGAGAGATATCACATTGGAAATGTGATTAAGCTCCTTGTGAAATGATATTATAAGTCGAGTGTATATATTTATTGAAGTTAATGAATAACTTAAGTTAGGTTAAAAGAATGAGAATGATAATAGTCAAAGGAAAGTGATAAATATTCAATTTGTATAAACTATATGCAAAAGAGAAATTTAATAAATTGAATAATTATGTGTATATATAAAGAGGATATGTGAAATGAACTTTTCGACATGAATGAAATGATTATATGTAAGAAAGGTGGGAAGTGAGTCACATTATAAGCGTGACCTATGAATGTGTATATAATATGTTTATTATTTTATACCATTACATGTTTAATGGTATTAGAAATGAGAATGGACTTGGGTAATATTGAACAGTGAAATTGTTATGTCAATAACTAAATGAGGCTATCATAAGAAGTTTTGGAACTCAAAGTAGTTGTGCGTGGAAATGTTTTATGTATAAGTGTAGTAATAAAGGAAACTTGTGTAAGATTTGTATCTGATTGAAGGTTGGGTGTAGAAATGTTAAAGATAATATTATTGAACATGAGTTAGGTTAATAACGACCATATAATCAAAAGCAGACTGTTTTGAGATGGAATTTAAAATGTGTTAACTCATAGTGTAATAAAAGTTTGGAGAATATATATATAATTTTTGTGATACAATTTAGCATTATAATCGTAAAGGCTGGAAATCGAATAATAGAAGAACAATATTGATTTACAAACCCCAAGCGTGATTGTTAATATATTATGGTCATATGATTTGGTTAGTGTGATTAGTTGATTAGTTTTATTATCTTCAGATTTAGAACTGAGATGATATAACTGTAGTACAGTTTTGGTGAGATTGATAACTATGTTTCCAGAAACATGGTTAAAAGATATGATTGGTGAAGTTATATCTTATAATTTCTATGTTAAAAATTTAATTATAATTATGTGAAGTGAAGAAATAATAAAAGGGAAGAAATTGTAAATATGATTGAAACATGTTTAGATGATATGATTGAATAATGAGATGTTCAATATAGTTGATGATATATGTGTATACTATTTTGATGTGATGAGAAACCATGATTGTTGACAATGATGTTGGAAATAAATTATAATTGAGGTATAATGCCTAATTGATTATGAAAAATGAATTGTGAAAAGATAAATGAGCGGACTTATCTGCCTCTTGCGGAAACATGCGGACCCATTGTGTTGGGCAACCGAACTTGGACTACCGACCTGGTTGGGGAAAAGTTCATTTATGAAGCCATAATTGTTGGCTATATTTATAAACTTTGAATGAGTATGAGAGATGATGATATAATTATAATAATAATGAAATGTATATTTATAAGCATGATTCTTATTGATTGAATATATGAATTTGAAAAGACTAGAATTTGAATATAAGTTTGACCTAATGGAATTAGGTTCTATTATTATATATATATTGTGAAATCCAATGATAAATTTCGATAAGTTAATTGTTGGTTTGAATCAAATAAGGTTGAAATGTAAGTATTTTGTGATGGATAGATCGATTGATCTAGATTTCGCTAAAGTTGCGCGTCAATATTGAGATTTAATACGTGCAGTTGTATTGGAAGTGTAAAATTTAAATGGTAATGTGTATGATGTAATATTTTGGCTTATGAATGAACATAAATAAATTGAATTATATCAATTGTACATGGTGAGAAAAAGGGAAATGTTGTTCACCTGTTAAGTAAATTTAAAAGTATTGTATTAATATTTATATTAAGTGAGAAGCAAGCTTAAGAAAGTAAGGATATTGTTATCCATTGAGGCTTGGTAAATGTTATTTTGAAAGTGATTGTAAGAATGGAATAATCAATGTTAAGATATTAATTAATGACTTTTGAGGTTAAAGTTAAGAGAATATCGATAAAGAGTTAAAATGATAATCTAACTCTAATACAAAGATAAAATTCATTGGAGATGTAATGAGTTATATTGATTGCTTTGTTGAGAAAGTAATAAGATATAAAGATATATATATATATATGTATATATATATATACCCATAAAATGGTGAATTATGAATTTTAGAGAAGATGATTAACTCTAAAGGGGGGAGAGTAGAAGTTATGTGATTTGATGAAATCATAATATAAGAATACGATTAATATTATATGAAATTTAGATTGTGTTTTGTTAAGAATGAATTGATACTACACCGAATAATTTCGAGGACGAATTTATATAAGGGGGAGAGAATTGTAATATCCCAAAATATACCCCAAAAGTTTTGGAGTTATTGTTGTATTTGGATTTAAGGTATATGTTTTATGGAAATAGAAAGATAGATAAATTAATTAAAAGGAAATAGTATAAGGAATGGATGTATATGGAGGATAATATGTATACATATGGTATTTGGGAAATATAAATGCAATATATATATAAGACATATACATAATGTATAAAGTGGTGTAGGGAAGAGTAAGTTTATATAGTTAAATAATAATAATAATAATAATAATAATAATAAAAGAAAGAAGGAAAGAAAGTCAAAAGGAGTAAGAAGATATTTTGGAAATAATAATAAATATATTATTATTATTATTATTATTATTATTATTATATATATATATAAGAGATAAGAACAAAGAAAGAAAAGATTCTTTCTTTCTTCTTCTTCTTCTTCTTCGTGGATGAGAGAGAGAGAGAGAGATGTGATTTTTGATCTTCACATCAAATTGCTTAAGGATTTTAAGAAGATTGAAGATGAAGTTTGAAGATTTGGCAAGAAATTCAAGTAAGTCATCTTTTGATTTCTTGGTTTAATTGAAGTTGTGTTTGAGTTTGATAGATTGTTTAAGAGTGTGTTGTTTGATTTTGATATGTTTAAGAGTATGTGAGTAAATTGATTATGGATTTTAAGGATGGATTGAAGAAAAGAGTAAGTGTGTTGAAAGAGATGGTGTTGTAATTGTGTTTAAGGTTTGTAATGATGTTTGTGATTTGTGATTGATGTATGTGGGAGTTGTTTTGATGTTTTGTAAGTTTAAGATGGTTTTTGGGTATGTTTTGGTAAGTTTGTTTGAAGTGGATGTTGGTGATAAGGGGTGTTTTGTTGGGTGTCTTGTTGTTTTGGCCGGAATCTGGATTTTTGGCCTGACACGCCCATGAGCACGTTCAGGTTCTTAGGCGTGTCAATTATGTTGGTGGCAGTAGGTTCGACACGACCAGTAACACGCCTGTGTTGGTGAGCGTGTCATAGCTACTGTGAGATTTGAGAATTTACACGGCCATGAGCACGCTCATGTTGTTGGACGTGTCGATGTTTTGTGTGAGGCAGAATGTATTACACGCCCAGTGACACGCCCGTGGTATTGAGCGTGTCAAAGCTTCTGTATTGTTGGTTTAGGGCACGATCAAGGACACGCCCGTGTTGGTGAGCGTGTCATGTGTGTGGAGTTTGCCCTAGTTGATTCTTACCTATATTATCTTATGTGTATCTCTAAGTAAGTATGTATGATCACTTTTGGGATTAGGTGTTGAAGAGATTGAGTTGCTTTAATCCAAGTACTGAAGGATTTATGAAAGAAAAGTAGATGGATGTGAGTTTCTCTTGAGGTAAGTACAAAACTTCATTTGATTTCATATATTTATATGATTTAGGACTTTAACACCTTCAACTATAAATGTGTTCATGTATTATAGTGTTGATGTATATATATATGGATAATGTATATGTTATGGAAGGTGAAAGATGTGATGATATAATCTGTATGATGTGAAAGTAATGTTATGATTGATGTATGCCTAGATAATGTTCAATGCCATTGAGTGATGATAGAAATGATATGATAGATTTGCCTAATTGATGTTTAATGTAATTGATGTTATACATGTATACTTGAATAATAAAGTGTATTATTGTGAATAAGAATGTGATGTGAAGCCATTGTGATTGGCTATGATGAATCAAATGTGATATGAAGCCATTGTGATTGGCTATGATGAATCAAATGTAATATGAAGCCATTGTGATTGGCCATGATGAATCAAATGAGATGTGAAGCCATTGTGATTGGCTATAATAATAATTGAGAATGATATTGATAAAGAAATAATAAATGAATTGTGTGACTAATGTGTTATTCCATTTTCAGAGTTTGTTGTTGGTGGCATGCCTATAGTAACAATCTCTTGAAGTTAGGTTGGGCTTGATCCTTGAAGCCAAGTTGGGTTGAAGTTTAACATGTTTTACTCCCCTTGAAGCTTGGTTGGGTCTAGTCCTTGAAGCCTAATTGAGATGTTACAACCCTTGAAGCTAGGTTGGATTGGTTCTTGAAGCCAAGTTGGGTTGATAATTAGCATGCTTTGTTCCCCTTGAAGCTTGGTTGAGCCTAATCCTTGAAGCCTAGTTGGGATAATGATAAATGTGATAATTAAACCAAAGCATTAACTCTGAAAATTGAATGGCATATTAGTGTGTTGTTTGGGCCCGAGTCTGTCTTTGTTGTCAATGTGATACTCAAATGTTGAAATAAATGAATAATGGGATTTATGGCTGACTTTGTTGAAAGTGTGATTCATGATTAATGAATTGTGAATAAAATGATGTTATGAAGTATGATTTTGTAATGTATTTAATAATATAATGAAAGTGAATATGGCTTTAGGAGCTTTGTTGAGATATGATTTTATGAAAATATAGTATGATGTGTAAAATGTATATGAATGTGGAATTTGTGAGTATTGTTTTCATGAAGGTTTGTATAGGTCATTGAATGGTGATTTATTGAAATGATGTATATGTTTATGTATATGAGATAGGAAGGTTAAGTATCGTGTTGTGAATGTTCCATGTAAATATGTATATAATTTTTGAGATTTGTGGGAATATATGAAGAATACATTGAGAAAGGAAAACGGGGTAAAAGAAAATAAAACATGATGCTAAAAATATGAGGTATGACTCTTTGGTAAAGCATATATTTTATATTTTATATTTATTTGTACTTCTAAGCTCTCGGGCTTAGCGCGGTTGTGTAATCGCGCAGGTGATTGTGCGATTGATCTGGAAGTTCAGCTGTTATGCCACGAGAAGGGTAAGAGTGTCTCGAAACCAACTAGAAGGTGATGCATACATATGTGATTTTAATTATGTTGTATTTTTATAAGAATCATGATATTTGTAAATGTTCTTTAAATTAATGTAATATTTCTTGAACTTGGATAAAGGTTTTAAAATAATTGAAACGAAAAGTAACATTCTTATACTTTATATACGTATTGTATGTATACCAGGTATATGTATAGTACTTATATAGAGTATGGTGGTGTTACAAGTTTCAATTTTCTCCATAGCTGATCTTTCAACAATCTTTGGTTCTTTCTTCTTGTCTTGAGGATCTTGAAAGTATTGAGCCCAGTCATCATCATCATCAATGATCACCTTATCATCATCAAAAACCACTTCACCAACTTTAGCCTTCCCCTTGTCCTTCGGCTTCTTAGTGCTAGCAGATGCTTCGGCATGATTTCCTAAAATTGTAGCCAATTGGTTTTTCATGGTCTCAGCTAGGGCCTCTTTTATTTCTTCCATCTTGGCATTGAGGGCCTCATTCACCATTATTTGAATTTGTTCTGGCTGCATTGCTTTTGGAGATCAAGTGATTGAGTTGCTACTAGATTCTTCATCTCCGGCGTAGGTTGGATTGTCGTAAGCTTTTGAACTATCGTAATCCAGGGCTGTGAGCCAGAGAGGATTAATGAAATGAGATGCAAATGTATGTACGTTTGCATGTATGCACAAAAAATCAACAAAGAAAGATAATTAGGACGCTCCTTCCCACCTTATAACATCCATACATGAATGGAGAGTCTCTTTTCCTAGGTAATATGGTTAACAAAGTACCAACATGGGGTATCTTGTTTTTCGAATAATTCCCTCGGACGTTTCAACCAATAGTTATATTTTCAAAAATGAAAATTAGTTCACGATAATTCCCATTAATTAGGTTTTAATCCATTTAACCAACTAAAGTAGCTTTTATGCTATATTGGATTAAAACTAAATTAAGAGGTTTATTATAAATAGATTTCTCACTGGAAAAGTAACTAATGAATCATGCCAAAAACAAGCCCATGATTAATTATTCTTAGTATAAACTAGGCTCACAATTGATTTTTGGTATTTCGTAATTGACCTAAATAATTTGCAAGCTTTTTGTAAGAAAAAGTTGGATGAAAATAATTTTGTTTCTACGCCCATTGTAAAAAGATTAAAAAAAAATTTGGATTTTGGGCTTAATATTTGGGTCATGAGCAAAAGAAATTTTAATTTGTTTTTAGAAAAGTTTTATGTTCAAAAACAATCTTGAAAAGATTTGAAAATAGCTTTGTTCTTTTGGATTTTAAAAAAAAATTTAGTTGAGCTCACAATGTAATTAGGTCACATGGGAAAAACAACAAGCCAAATAAGCCATGATTTAAACCAAGATAAATTAATCATAGTCAAACAACAAGCATTTGGGGTAAATCTTACATGAGCTTTAGTCTTTGGGTTAAAAAGCTTAGGTTCCTATAGCAACTATATACCAAATGGTACAAGGTTATGAGTGGTTATACCATGCTCAATCTCCATACCTTGAGTGAAAGTATGGTATCCCTTATATAACACAACACGGGTAACACAGGCATCCTAACTCACGCATACTATGCAATCTTATATGATGCAATGGATAATATCATGATAAGAAAGAATAGAATAATAAAAAGACCAACGGAATCAATTTCTCTTATCCCCAGTGGAGTCGCCACTGTGAGCGGGGATTTTTGCCCCCACTCCTGATGGAATGGTTCTTGGGACTTCAGCACTGTTTAGGCTCGGGGCCTTAGAGAACATGGACCTAAGCCCGGAGAAAACGAAGTCGCCACCTGGACAGACCGGGAAAAAAAAAAGGGGTAGATGACTCAATTCCTAAGGAATCCCCAATCCCCTAATGGGTTTGAAAAATTGGGTACGTGTGTGGAAGGTGAGAAATGGCCCAGCACCCCCACAACGTCCGGTTCATTGGAACCGGCCTCCTTTACAGGTCTTAATATTATAAAATTCTTAAATATAACAATATTATCCATATTACATGAAACAATTAAAATAAAGCATCATTATATTAAAATCAAAGCAAGGTCCAAACAAAGAAAATAAATGGACACCCATCTGAGGATGGAAACATGTCCTTAGATCGTTCATGTCTAAACTAGATAGGAGACCCACCGAAAGATGGAAACATGTCCTTTACATTGGTCCAAAATATAAAAGCAATTTAAATTACATAATACTTAACTAATAAGGTACGCACAAAGTGGAAACATACCTCTTATAATTTGTGAGTGAGGATTTTTGCCCCCACTCCCGGTGGAATGGTTCTTGCGACTTCAACACTATTTAGGCTCGGGGCCTTAGAGAACAAGGACCTAAGTCCGAAGAAAATGGAGTCGCCACCTGGACGGGCTGGGAAAAAGAAAGGGGTGGATGACTCGATTCCTAAGGAATCCCCAACCCCCTAATGGGTTCGGAAAGTTGGGTACGTGTAGGGAAGGTGAGAAATGGCCCAGCACCCCCACAACGCCCGATTTATTGGAACCGGCCTCCTTTACAGGTCTTAATATTATAAAATTCTTAAATATAACAACATTATCCATATTACACACAATAATTAAAAGAAAGCATCATTATATTAAAATCAAAGCAATGTCCAAACAAAGCAAATAAATGGACACCCATCCGAAGATGGAAACATGTCCTTACATCACATGCCTAAATAGGATACCCACCGAAAGGTAGAAACATGTCCTTTACATTGGTTCTAAAATAGAAAAGCAATTTAAATTACATGATATTTACCTAATGAGGTACCCACCAAGTGGAAACATACCTTTTACAACATTTGGAAATCTAAATAAATGGATAAAAGTAAATAACCATTCATCATAAATAAATCATTCATCTAAGGTATTAAATATCAATAAAAAGTAAACATCCATCCATGATAAATTAAATTAATCAAGCATAATCTTAAATAAATTAAAGCATATAAAATAAATCAAAGCATAATCAAATATATAATTGAATAAAGCAAATAAAAGTCTAAATTATGGCTATTGTTTCCATTTAGGATCCTTTATTTTATGTGTTTAGGATTTTGGATTTTCATGAGTTTAAGCTACTGTGACTTTTTAAAGAATTAAAATAAAATAAGAATTTTATGTTTTATAAGGTTGGTAAGACACTTTGATTAAACAAATTAAGGTTTGAATGGTGAAATCATGAAACTAGGGTTTTGGACACTTTAAAATACTTTTGATTTATGGTTTTAAATGATGATTTCAAGCTTACTGTGTAAATTTAAAAATATTTGTGTTTATATGATTTTTAAGGTTTTAAAGGATTAAGGTTTAGAAAAAGTTAAGGTTTAAGGTTTTAAGGGGTTAGGGTTTATTATTTTGAGTTTAGGAATTGAATTAGGGTTTTAGAAGTTTTGAATTAGGGTTTTGGGTGATCTTAGAATTTTAGAATTTGGAAAAAGCAATTGAATATTTTTAGGGAGTTTTATGAAAATACACCAATGATTTAAAGTTTATAAAGCAAAAAAGGTAGTTTTTAAGGCTTTTGGAAAGAAACAGCATATAATTTAAGGGTTTTAATGATTTGGAAAGTAATTAGGATTTTGGGATTTTGAAGAAACTAAATTAATAACTTTAAATTCTTTGGAAAATAAAGCAACGAATTAGTGTTTTTAACTTTTGAAAAGCTAAATTAAAGTTTTGGGATTTTGATTTTGAAAGCCACAATTAGATAGTTTATGTTACTGTGAAAAATATAACAAAACAAAAATTTAATCCATACCTCCTTTTGATGGTTCCTCCCAAAAATAATTCTTCTTGGATGAATTAAAACAAAGACAATTGCTGCCTTTGATAGTTTCTTTCTCCCCTTCGCCTCTCAAAATAAAAGTTAGATTTAATTTTACTCTTTTCCTTCACAGATTCGGTTCCTCTTTCCTCTATTTTGTGTTGTTATTTATAGAGGTTTTTTTATTGGTTTTTCCTAGTTACTCATGGCATACTATATTTAATAAGAAAAGGAAACCGAAACCTAATTGCATTAGGTTTCGGAAAATTTGTGTTGGTAAATTTTGCTGGCGAAAAAATCTGCAGCAATTGGCTACGGCAGTGGGCGAGGAACAGGCCTGAGGGCCATTTCCACGACCAAGCCCGCTGGAATTTTCGGCGAAAATTTTTTCGTCGTAGATTTTTATTTTTAGTTTTATTTTTTTATTTTTATTTTTATTTTTATTTTTATTTTTTTATTAATAAAAATTAGATAATAAAGCAAAAATTATTTAATTAAGATAACAAAAATTATTTTGGACCAATTAAAATATATTAGACAACACAAAAATTATTTTGGACTAAACCGGACTGGGTCAAAAATTAAGGGTCTACAATTTGCCCCCTGCTTGAATGATCTGAAACTTTAGTGAAAGAGAGTGAAAAGCAACAAGACTTAATTTTTTAGATGGTGGAAGTTTTGGGTTCTGGACCTGGTTTGAGTTCTGGACTTAAGGATAATTCTAAGTTCTGGACCTAAGGAAAATTTGGGTTCTGGACCCAAGCTAAGTTCTGGACTTAGAAATAATTCTAGGTTCTTGACCTAATGGAAAATTTAGGTTCTAGACCTTATGGAAAATTTGGGTTCTGGACCTGAGCTAAGTTCTGGACTTAGGAACAAATTCTAGGTTCTGGACCTAAGGAAAATTTGGGTTCTGGACTCGAGCTAAGTTCTGGACTTAGAAACAATTCTAGGTTCTAGACCTAATGCAAAATTTGGGTTCTGGACTCGAGCTAAGTTCTGGACTTAGAAACAAATTCTAGGTTCTGGACCTAAGAAAAATTTGGGTTCTGGACCCGGTTAGAGTTCTGGACTCAAGGAAAATTCTAGGTTCTGGACCTAAAAAAAATTTGGGTTCTGGACCCGAGCTAAGTTCTGGACTTAGAAACAAATTCTAGGTTCTGGACCCTAAGGAAAATTTGGATTCTAGACCCGATTCAAATTTTGGACTCAAAGATAATTCTAGGTTCTGGACCTAAGGAAAATTTAGGTTTTGGACCCAAGCTAAGTTCTGGACTTAGAAATAATTCTAGGTTCTGAACCTAAGGAAAAATTTGGGTTCTGGACCCTGTTCAAGTTCTGGACTTAAGGATAATTCCAGGTTCTGGACCTAAGGAAGATTTGGGTTCTGGACCCGATTCGAGTTCTGGACTCAAGGATAATTCTAGGTTCTGGACCTAAAGAAAATTTGGGTTCTGGACCCTAGCTAAGTTTTGGAATTAGAAATAAATTCTAGGTTCTAGACCTAAGGAAAATTTGGGTTCTAGACTCGGTTCGAGTTCTGGACTCAAGAGTAATTCTAGGTTTTGGACCTGAGGAAAATTTGGGTTTTGGACCCGAGCTAAGTTCTGCACTTAGGAATAAATTCTAGGTTCTGGACCTAAGAAAAATTTTGATTATGGACCCGAGCTAAGTTCTGGAATTAGAAACAGTTATAGGTTCTTGACCTAAGGAAAATTTGGGTTATAGACCCGAGCTAATAAATATTTTTATTTCAAAAAGTTTGGCTAATTTTATGGATGTCTTTTATTGCCCCTGGGTGTAAAAAATATTTATATACCCGTAATTATTTAAATAATTTTTATTTACTATGCAGTCACTGTTTATGCACTATTTACTATTCATGAAGAGTAAATTATTCTATTCATAAATAGTATCAAATAGTATTTGATACTATTTACTATTTATGAATAGTATAATTTACTATTCATAAACAGTTTTGAATTTTGTTTCTTGCCTATCGTTTCTCTATAAAAAGGAGCTAACTCTTCATTTCATTTCATAGCAAAAATTTTCACATTCTAATTCTCTCAAATTTCTTTCAATTTTAGCACATATTTTTCAAAAACTATGCATGCTTCGAGGTCAGGGACTCATTCTAATGTCGAGTTATTGGAGTTCATTCGGCATCATGAAGACAGAAATCTAGATATACAGGCCGGGATGCTGCTTCACCGCAGTTCCAACGAAAAGAGCGCGATAATTATTTTTCTTTCTTTTTCTCTTGATTTTTTTAAATATTTTTTGTATTTTTTTGTTATTATTTTTTATTGTGAAAAATAAATTAATTTAAGTAGATAGAATAATATGTACTTACCTGGTATTAACTTACCTAGGTCTATGTTAGCATGATCGTTGCATTGTTCGGGCTGGAGGGTGTATTTACAAAGCCCGCCAATGGTACGATGTAGTGCCTTCTCGGGTAAAGCGAATTATCCGAGATTGCGGCTTTGAGCAGTTCATCTTACAATTACTGTCTGAGGAATATCAGATAGACCAGAGCATAGTCCAGGTGCTTGCAGAGCGATGGTTGGATACAACCCACACTTTTCACTTGCCCATTGGAGAGATGACAATTGGTCCGGTCGATTTTACTGTCATTACCGGCCTTCGATATGATGGTGCTCCAGTTCCCCTGACCAACGATATTTTAACATTTGAAGAAATTTAGGAATTAATTGGTATGGAACCATCATATAAAGGGCCTTTTAAGATAAAAATCGAGCCAATTCATAGTTACTGGATGATCTACGAAGGTCGGGTTGGCAGAGACATGGCCGAACAGTATGCCAGAGGATTTTTATTATTTCTGCTCGGATCGACCATCTTAGGCAGCACTGAATCCTCCATTCACTTGTCAGTATTGAGTGCCCTTTCTTATCTTCGAATGGTACCATCTTCTAGTTGGGGTTAAGCTGGTCTCTCATGTCTTTATCATGGTCTTGATAAGCTTTGCCGAAACAAGAAGTCTTTTGTCGGCTTGATGGTGGTTGTCGAGGTATTCTTTCTTCCACCAATGTCATTTTCACTTTTTTTCTTGCATGAATGTGATCTTTATTGTTATTGTAGGTATGGGCATATGAACATAACCTCGTGAGGGTACCCGGTATTTCCCGAGAGAGAGTCGGGTATCTGAGATTAAATTTCTAGTTGTTCGATCGTGTGGACGTTCCTAGCTCTCATCATGTGCATATTCACCGCTATGTGTTGAGCCCTTAACCTGGGACCAGGTAAAATAACATTAGTATGCTTTAAATTTATGTGAAAGTTTTACTTACCTTATGTTATTTTGCAGGTGAATTTGGCCTGGTGGAGCCCAGAAGAGCAGCAAACTGGTCTCTTTTGATGAGGGCTGCACTGTCTTTCCAACATTCTCGCCGAATTATTGCTGGCCCAGTGTCTAGTGGCTGGTTTCTCGGGGAGAGAGTTTATGAATGGTTTCTCAGTCCAGAGCAGCGGAGGTTTCTGATGCAAATCCCGGAATATACTTTAAATATTATGTCAATGCCGGAGGATGCATGGTGGTTGGCCCAGTATGGTTTTGATGCCGAGTCGTTTCTCCATTTACCAGGTCCATTCTATGCCTATTTCATTCAAAGAAGACTCTTAAACGTTGATGTATCACTTGTTGGTGTGTGGGAGATTTCTGACGAAAATGAAGGTAGAGATGAAGAAGAACATCCCGGCGCTGCAGGAGAGTCTGTTCCACATCTCAGGGCCAGTACTTCT
Source organism: Garcia nutans (assembly GCA_947685225.1). Lineage (NCBI taxonomy): Eukaryota > Viridiplantae > Streptophyta > Magnoliopsida > Malpighiales > Euphorbiaceae > Garcia > Garcia nutans. Next base: position 12,248,555 of record CANTUV010000003.1, read on the forward strand.
CAGGTAAATGGTCATGTCACCTGAGTGTGTTGGCTTCTGTTTCTCCTCTGGTCTTTTTATTCTTTGAAGATGAGAGTGACACGGCTAGTGGCTTGGCCGTGTCTCCTAGGTGTGTCAGCTTCTATGTTTTTTCTTTGGTTCTTCCTTGTTCTTTGAAGATGAGAGTGACACGGCCAAGCTCCTGGCCGTGTCATGTGACACGGCCAGTGGCTTGGTCATGTCTCCTTGGTGTGTCAGCTTCTATGTTTTTTCTTTGATTCTTCATTATTCTTGGCTTAGGATAGGACATGGCCAAGCTTGTGGCCATGTCATGTGACACAGCCAGTGACTTGGCCGTGTTGCCTACTAGTCTTACCTACTGTTTCTTTTCTTTCTTTGCTTGGTCCTTCTTGGCTTTGCCCTTTAGGTGAGACACGGCCAGTAGCTTGGCCGTGTCTCTTGGCCGTGTCGTGTTCTGCCAAGATTTCATTTGAGGTGACACAGCCAAGCTTGATTTGGCTTGGCCATGTCTTGCTTGATTCATGCTCTTCTTTCCTTGTTTTGATCTTCCAAAGGAATTTTTGCATTTTAACCACATTTCCCTTGCAACTTTTCTTTTTGTGATTTTTTCAATGATTATTGCAGGCTGTTGGCTCATTTGATCATGAGGCTAGACCTTCCTTTATTGCCCCTTCATCTGCTCTCTCTAGCCCGCCAGATATGCCATCTCATCCGCAGGGTATTGATTTGAATTACCTGGTACGTTCCTTATTTCATGGCAACTTATGCTATATGTATGCATGATTATGTATGCTCTTACCTTTTCCTTCTTGGCTCACAGCGGATGCTCAAAGAATAAAATAGGAAGCTTCAAAAAGAGTTATCTGCAAGTCGTCAGCAGGCTTCTCATTTTGAAAGTTTATATCACTAATCCAAACAACATTTTCGAGACTTCCAATTTCAAGGGATGAGGGATCCCGGTACTTCTTCATCAAAAGGACCCCAGACCGACAACCATGAGATCCTTTTGTCTACTTCTGATGAGGACCATGACGGATCAAAAATTCAAGGTAATAGGGATTTTGGTGCTCCCGCTTTGAGCGAACTCGGGACGAGTGATTTGCCCCCTCCTCCAACAGGTGATGATTTTTTCAAGTCTCTATTTGGTGACCTACCGCCACCCTCTTAGTGATATGAAAATATTGTAGCAATTGTAAAATAATGAAAAATATACAATTTTCCTCTTTACTGTAAACCTTCTTCTTCTTCTTTTTTTGTTACAGTACACCATTAATTTAATCCACTGCTTTTGTTAAACCAAATCCAATGTGGTAAAGGAGCCACTTCCTTTCCTTATGCCATATGGACTTATTCTTTCCCATCATATTTTCCTTTTCACTTTTGGAAAAGGTTTGTTCTTCTATATAAATCACCCTTCATGCCATATTTTAATACATAAACCAAAATTCTTTCTCTTTCAACGTGAAGACTCCCTTTAATAATTTTAACTTTTTATTCATTCATTCATCATGACCGAGCATCATTTAAAGAGAATAAAAAATTTATTTAAGAATATGGATGCCATTCATTGGAAGCAAATTTCATGGTCAAAACTTGATGTTTTAAAATGTTTTCAAAATGTCAAATTGGACCACTCCTTCTTACATGCCGTGGCTTCCTTTTGGGATACGGATTCTAGGGTATTTAAAATTAATGGCTTTGAAATATGTCCCTTGATTGAAGAATTTGAGGCCATCCTTGGATATCCAAATAATCAAAAAATGGTGTTACCCCTATTAATTTCCAAGACTCAACAGAAGATGCAGATACTATTTCAAATTCCAAAACCCGAAGTTCTTCGGTTGATGAGAGGTAAAAAAATTCTACTTGCCCCTTTGATTGACTTTTGTTTATCTCATTTGGCCCCTACTAAGGCATGGGGACACATGCTTTGTCTTTGCTTGCTAGGCCAATTCTGGCTTGTCTCTTTTTACGGCGATAGTGATCCACGGGTATTGGATATTATGGACCAAATGGAAGGAGGGTTGTCGCCGATACCTGTGATCTTAACCGAGACCTTAGTTGGATTAGACCAATTTAAATCAGGATTGTCAAAGAGACTGACTGGGAGTTCGTTGCTGCTTCAGGTAATTACCTAAACTGCCCTTTTGGGTTTTCAATTTAGGTTTTCTTTTTTCTTTTTATTGCTCTAACTTTTGACTAGTCCGCCCATGCGGGTTTTCGGAACTAGCTAGCTGTCCTAATTTTTGCCTAAGCTACCCTTGCGGGTTTTCAACTTAGCGGACCCTTTTTTTATAACTTAATTCTTTCTTCATAGATTTGGCTTCAGGAGCATCTTTGTTTGCTTGATACTCCATCCATGGACTTTGCTAGATACTTGCCATGTCATCATTCTGCTAGGAAGCTACTCATCCTGCTTCTTCATATGCTGACTGGGTTGACTGAATCCACAACACGAGTAACACGGGCGTCCTAACTCACGCACATGATGCAAGCTAATATGATGCAATGGATAATATCATTATTAGAAAGAATAGTATAATATAAAGACCAATGGAATCAACTTCTCTTATCCCCAGTGGAGTCGCCACTGTGAGCAGGGATTTTTGCCCCCACTCCCGGTGGAATGGTTCTTGTGAGTTCAGCACTGTTTAGGCTCGGGGCCTTAGAGAACACAAGCCTAAGTCCGAAGATAATGGAGTAGCCACTCAGACTGGCTGGTAAAAAGAAAGGGGTGGATGACTCGATTCCTAAGGAATCCCCAACCCTCTAAAGGGTTCGGAATGTTGGGTACGTGTGGGGAAGGTGAGAAATGGACCAGCACCCCCACAATGCCCGGTTCATTGGAACTGGCCTCCTTTACAGGTCTTAATATTATAAAATTTTTAAATACAACAACATTATCCATATTACACACAATAATTAAAAGAAAGCATCATTATATTAAAATCAAAGCAATGTCCAAACAAAGCAAATAAATTGACACCCATCCGAAGATGGAAACATGTCCTTACATCAAATGCCTAAATAGGACACCCTCCGAAAGGTAGAAACATGTCCTTTACATTGGTTCTAAAATAGAAAAGCAATTTAAATTACATGATATTTAACTAATGAGGTACCCACCAAGTGGAAACATACCTTTTACAACATTTGGAAATCTAAATAAATGGATAAAAGTAAATAACCATTCATCATAAATAAATCATTGATTTAAGGTATTAAATATCAATAAAAAGTAAACATCCATATATGATAAATTAAATTAATCAAGCATTGAAATTAAATAAATTAAAGCATATAAAATAAATCAAAGTATAATCAAATATAGAATTGAATAAAGCAAATAAAAGTCTAAATTATGGCTATTGTTTCCATTTAGGATCCTTTATTTTATGTGTTTAGGATTTTGGATTTTCATGAGTTTAAGCTACTGTGACTTTTTAAAGAATTAAAATAAAATAAGGATTTTATGTTTTAAAAGGTTGGTAAGACACTTTGATTAAACAAATTAAGGTTTGAACGGTGAAATCATGAAACTAGGGTTTTGGACACTTTAAAGTACTTTTGATTTATGGTTTTAAATGATGATTTCAAGCTTACTATGTAAATTTAAAAATATTTGTGTTTATATGATTTTTAAGGTTTTAAAGGATTAAGGTTTAGAAAAAGTTAAGTTTTAAGGTTTTAAGGGGTTAGGGTTTACTATTTTGAGTTTAGGAATTGAATTAGGGTTTTAGAAGTTTTGAATTAGGGTTTCGGGTGATCTTAGAATTTTAGAATTTGGAAAAAGCAATTGAATATTTTTAGGGAGTTTTATGAAAATACACCAACGATTTAAAGTTTATAAAGCAAAAAAGGTAGTTTTTAAGGCTTTTGGAAAGAAACAGCATATAATTTAAGGGTTTAATGATTTGGAAAGTAAATTAGGATTTTGGGGTTTTGAAGAAACTAAATTAATAACTTTAAATTCTTTGGAAAATAAAGCAATGAATTAGTGTTTTTAACTTTTGAAAAGCTAAATTAAAGTTCTGGGATTTTAATTTTGAAAGCCACAATATGATTCTTCTCTCTTTTCCATTTTTCTTTTTGCAATCCAACTTGGAGAAGATCTTTGAAATCCTTAATAAGGGTGTGTGACATTCTCTCTCAAAGATTAGGTATCACCCCTCTCACAATCATCCTAATCTAGTCTGATTCTTCGGGCCTCTTCTTGAGCAATGCAGCCTTGTTCCTCCACCTCTTCACATAGTCGACAAAATTTTCATTCGACTTTTGCCTAATTGAATCAACCTCCATCAAAGTAACCTCTAACTCAACACTGTACTCGTATTGTTCGATGAAGGCCTTGTATAAAAAATCCTAACTCTTTTGAGTGCTATCCTCTATGGTGTTGAACTAATTCTGCACAACCAAATCCAATGAAAGCATGAAGAACCTTAGAGTTTGAGCCTTAGTAGCTCAGGCAGACTGTAAAGCTGTGATATACTGCTTCATATGAAGATGAGGGTTGCTAGTTCCATCAAACATGGCAAAGGAAGGTATCTTGAATTTATAAGGGACCCCATCATCTTGTTTAAACAACTTGTCTACTTTTGACATCTCTTCAATTTTCAACTTCTTCTCAAACTTCTTCTCCAGATTAGCAATTATCTTCTCAATATTCAAATTTTCAGACAATTGGTTTTTCCACAACCATTGGCTCCTTCTTCTTGGCTTGAGGATCTTGAAAGTACTAAGCCCGGTATTCATCATCATCCATAACCATCTTGTCATCATCGAAGGGTACTTCACCAACCTTAGCCTTCCCTTTGTCATTCTGCTTCTTGGTAGCAGCAGATGCTTCAGTAGTAAACATTATACCCATTTGGCTTTTCATGGTCTCTACCAGGACCCCATTTAGTTCTTTCATTTTGGCATTGAGGGCATCCTCCACCATCTTTTGAATTTGTTCTAGCTCCATTACTTTTTGTGAGAAAGTGGCTAAGTCATGACTGGATTCTACATCGATGACGTAAGTCAGATTGTCGTAAGCTCTTAAACTGCTGTAATCTAAGGTTGTGAGCCAGAAAGAGTCAATGGTATGAGATGCAATGCATGTATGCATGGATGCACAAGTAACAAAAAAATAAAATTAACTCAATATAGTAGGAATGAACCTTCCAACCTTATAACTTCCACACACGAATGGTAAGTCCCTTTTCTTAGGTATGTGGTCAACAAAATATCAATCTGGGATATCTTGTTTTTGAATAATTCACTCGTACGTTTAACCAATAGTTATTTTTTTCAAATTTAGAACTCAGTCCATGATAACTCACATTAATTAAGTCTTAATCCATTAGATCAACAAAAGATAGCTTCTATGCTATATTAGATTAAAACTAAATTAAAAGATTTATCATAAATAGATTTCTCATTTTGGAAAAAATAACTAATGATTCATACTTCAAACAAGCCCATGATTAATAAGTCTTAGTGTAAACAAGGCCCACAATTATTTTTAAGAATTCCATAATTGTCCTAAATAGTTATAAGCCTAATGAAAAGGTTAGTTTAAAATGATTTTGTTTCAAAGCCCATTGTAAATGAATTTTGGGCTTTGAGCTTCGGCAATGAGGTAAAAAATATTTTTATTTCAAAGCCCATTGTGAAAAGATTTGTTTGAAAATAGATTTGGGCTTTGAAACTTAGGCCATGAGGTAAAAAGAATTTTTGACCGATCTTGAAAAATATTTTATGTCGAAAGACCATCTTTAGAAAGTGTTGAAAATAATTTTGAAAATACTTTTGTTCTTTTAGGCTTAAAAATTATTTTTGGCTTATAATATAATTAATTCATATTAGGAATGGAACAAACCAAATAATCCATGATTCAAACTAAGATATATCAAATACAGTCAAAGAGCAAGCATTTGGGTATAAACCTAAGGAAAGTAACTAGGCCAACTACATGGGCTTTAGTCTTTTGGTCGAAAAGCTTAGGTTTCTATTGCAAGTATAGACCAAATGGTACGAGGCTATGAGTGATTATACCATGCTCGATCTACCTTGAGTGAAAGTATGGTATCCCTTACATAATACAACATGGGTAACACGAACATCCTAACTAGCACACACAATGCAATATAAAATGATGTAATGGATAATATCATAATAAGAAAGAATAAAATAATATAAAGACCAAAGGAATTAACTTCTCTTATCCCCAGCGGAGTCACCACTATAGGCAAAGATTTTTAGCCCCACTCCCGATGGAATGGTTCTTATAATTTCGACACTGTTAGGCTCAGGCCCTTAGAGAGCATGGGCCTAAACCCGAAGAAAATTGAGTCGCCACCCGGACAGACTGGGAAAGAAGAATGAGATGGATTACTTGATTCCTAATGAATTTGTTTACTCAATAATGGGTTTAGAAAGTTGGGTACGCATGGGGAAAGTGAGAAATGGCCCAACACCCCCATAACGCCCCATTCATAGGAACTGGCCTCCTTTTCAGGTCTAAATATTATTAAATTCTTAAGTATTATAATATTATCCATACTACATGAAAATTAAAATAAATAAATATTCATTGAATTGAAATCAAATAAACAAATAAATAGACACCCATCGATAGATGGAAACATGCCCTTACAATTGTCCAAATATCCACAAAAAGAAAATAAAGTAAATAAAATGTGACACCCACCATAGGTGGAAACATACCCCTTACATCAATCCAAAGTCTTTTAAATAAACTAGATTGCATAAACTAAATAAACAAGGCACCCATGTTTGATGGAAACATGCATTTTACAATTCCCTTTAAAAATGTATATAAATCTAAGGAAAAGAATAAAGCAAGGAAAAGTAATACATCACATATGAAAATAATTGAATAATTAGAAAGAAAATAAACAAATACATATAAATATTATCCTATTAAGGAAATACAGTGTGCTATGACAAGGGTCGGGCCTTCGGTAGTCCTAGTAGCCAATTAGTGGGTAGGGGTCAAAGGGGTAGCGCCCCCGAAAGATAGATGGTTTATATGATATGGTTTTGTTAGGGAATTATGATTTCTATGTAAACTTGATTTTTATATTTATAGAAATTAAGGTTTTTTACGTTTTTAAAAAATAACCAAGGTTTTAGGGTTTTATTAAAATATGATTAAGGTTTTGGTTTTAGAAAATAGATTTGAGATTTTACTTTTAGAAAACATAATTAGGGTTTTTGGATTTAGAAAAATATGATTAAGGTTTAGAAAGTTTGGAAAAGGAGATTGGGGTTTGGAAATCAGAAACTATTTAGGGTTTTGAAAAATCTTAGTTACTGTAAACTTTCAAACTATTTGAACAATTGTGTTTTGATAAACATCAATATGGAGTATGGCTTATTGGACACATATAAACTAATGGTAGTGCATTGATGAACATAAATTGAATGTATCTAAGTTACTAGAAGTATTAGATTACTAGAATAAATATGATCAATATAAAGAAACATCATCAGAACTCATGCTGAGTTTTAATTAAAATTAGTTTAAAGGACGTACCTTCATTTTTTGGTTATACTAATAATTAAACGTTGATCTAAACTCTTTGCTTGCACAAATCTAAAATTCTTGGTTGAATAAAATCAAGACTGTGAACTACTGCCTTGTTTGATATTGCTCTTTATGTGTTTGATGGTTCATTCCTTCTTGTTTGATAATTTTGCTTTGTTGCTTATTTTAATTGCTAATGGTTGCTCATTGTTGCTTTCTTTTGCTCAATCCTTGATGATCTTTTGATTATTCTTGCTGCCTGTTATTAACTTTAAAACTTATTACTTATAGGAAAACTATCCCAAAAACCCTAAACCTAATATACGTGATCTAGCTTTAAAATGAAATCTAGCCTAATCGAAAACCTAATAGCCGGCCAAAACTTAAAATACGTTAGGACCATGTCGATCTGGTGTACCAGATCGACATACACCTTTGGATAATGTCGACCTGAAGGGCCCAGGTCAACATGAGCCGAGCCTAGGTTAATATGAGCCTTGGCTGATGTCGACCTAGGCCCTCCAGGTCAACATGAGTGATGTCTCAAGTCACCTGGGGCTACCCCGACTTAAAATAGTTTTGTATTTTTTGTTAATGGACTGGACAATTTCAATTTGGGCTAAACAAATTTCATTTTAGTGCTTCAATAAATTGAATTTATGCCTTTTGAAAATGAACCATCTTATTTAAAAGTTGTAAACTAGGATTAAATCTTTAAAAGTCAAATCGAATTTATTTTGGCATTCTTTAATTAGGACTGTACCAACTCAGGGCCAAAATTAAGGGTCTACGGGCACTTACATGCATTATTTTTCAGGGATTTGGATGGGAATAAGGTATACTACATCATCATATTTAAAATAAAAGAAAAGTAGGGTAAATGCTAGATAGTGCTCACACTGAACTAGTAAAATAAAATAAAATATGAATACAATAAGTGTTCGAAATGTTTCAAGGAGATAAAAGGGGAAGAGGCAATCTGAGAGTCAGAGCCGCTGCTCTCCTGAGAGTCTATCTCCTCATCCAAACTCTCAGCAACTGGATCAGGAAGTTTGCCAAGATCGAAAGAAGAAGCGCCTCTAGCACTGTCAAGATGTTGCTGTAAAGCTTGCAGCTCTACCTTCAGTGAGGTGATGTTATCCTCTAACTGATCATTCCTTTCATTCACACTGTCAAGATCATCCTGAAGGTGCTTACTAGTCGCTCGCTCCACCTCTAACTTCATCTTAAAAAAAATTGATCAAGAAATCATAATGGTAGAAAAGCGGGAAGAGAAGAAGAAAAGGCAAGAATGTAGGTTTACTGTAAGTATGGCAATCTGCACAACCTTAGCAGCAATTTGACTCTGAAGATTTAAGAAACACATAGGTTAGTATGGAGAAAAATCATGTTACAGTCTATACTGGCAAACTTACAGCTGGCATATTGGAAAGGGTGGTGAGTCGAGCAGTAGCAGCAACATACAGGGAGTAAAGCTCCTCATATTCACTCCAAGAAACCTATATATATATATAAAGAAGAGAGTTAATAATAATAGTAATAAGATGATTGTTCATTGTCCCTATGAGGGTAATCGCAAAGAGTAAACTCATATGGGTCATCTTAGGAGGATTCCATAGTATAGCCCCTATCATGGGAACTAGACTCTCTGAAGTAGCCTCTCAAGCTCTATAAAGAAAGAATATAAGCTGAGGGGATGACTATGGATGCCCACCACCAAAGAAGTAGGAACTGATCATGCATGATGCTCAAAAGGAATAGGGGAGTCTCGGCCCTGGGTATCCCAATAAATTGGAGGCTCATCAACTGTAGATCTAGAAAGAGGCATGGAAAGGCCGATAGGAGCCGAAAATGAGGGCTCAAATCTGGGTGAAAGTAACTTCTGCCTCATGAACTGCACTTAATCGGAAGGAGATCTGAACTCAAGAATTAATTGGCAATAGTCCTCGCCCTCCCTCCATCCAACCCATTCTCACTCCCTAATTGACCTGGAGGTAAGGACTATCTAAAGAATGTCAGAAGGAATGCATCACCTCTCTGGTCCTAAGTACCACTCAGGGACTCACTCCCCTAGATGCCATTTAGAGGAGCCAGGGCCAGCTAAGATCATCTGTCGCTTAACCCACCACTCTATTGAAAACATGGCCGGAAACCAAGGGTGCTCCAACCAATCTGATGGATCCCACCATACTGCTGACACCAAAAAGGGAAAGAATGAACATGAATGGAAATAATTATATAGTCCATTTCTTTCAAAGGTAATATCAAGAAAAAAGCTAATTATTAACCTTTGACCAAGGAAGCTACTAGGGGATGAATCTCTGAGCTGTGATGTCGTGAGACATAGCCGGGGCTTTCCTGTCCCCCTTCTAAGCTTCCAGGCGAGGGTAACCATGATGGAAGCCCGACTATAAATCAGGGGAAGGGAGGAGATTGAGCTCATAGGCCCAAATCTACATAATATAAAGTTTCTTTAAAAAAATATAGACCATACCTCGACAACTACAAATAAATTGACATGAGTGTTGGTACATCTACAAGCTTGGTCCAAGCCATAGTATAACAGGATAGACAACCTTCACCCCAATTATACTCAGTGATGATAGACAAGCCAGCTAAAGCTTTTAACATGCTAGTGTGAAACTTAGAATCAGTAAAAATGGGGATGCCGAGGAGGTACAATAGAAAACTTTGAAAGCACTAAGATCTATGCTCATCCATGTGAATAACATCCATTCTTTCCTCCGTCTAGTAATCAATGATGTTAGTGTATTGGATCTTTCAACCATTAAACATGGGAAGAAAGCCAAAAAGACCTCTCATCTCATTATTTGGGATAACTTTGGCATTAAAGGGGACCGTCTCTCCTTCAAAACCAATCCCGATAATTGCTGCGAAGTCCAAGGGGATAATGGTCATCTCACTAAAGCCCAGGTGGAAGGTATGTGTAGTATCTACCCACCACTCAGCTAGAACCTCCACTACTCATCGATCCATCTTTGCCCTAATCTTGGGCAATGTTCGAATAAAAGAATCAAAGTTGGAGGCCTTGACAATAGCCTGCTGTAGACCCTTAATTTTTTACTAAGTCCAGTCTAATATTTTAAAACAAGTCCAAAATAATTTTTGTGGTATTTATTATTTATTTTTAAATTTATTTTAATAATATAACATTTATTTTATTTATTTATTTTTAATAATATAATTAAATATATAATATTTATTTTTAAAATATATAAATATATATAAATAAAAAATAAAAAAATCGGGCGGACCAATCGATGAGCGGCATGCAGCAAGCCTTTCGGCCTGCGGCGAATTATGCAGTGCCTTGCAAATCCTCGCAGCACTCGCATGCCCAATCCCAGTAGCCCCAGCACCCCAGTACGTAGGTCCAATGCCCAACAGCCAGAGCCCTCAAGCAATTTCTGCCAAAACCTTCTTTTAGTCAGTTTTGAATTTTTTTCCTTAACATCCTATTATTTCCTTAAGCGAGCAGGATAAGGTTTTTAATTTTCTTATAAATAACACTTTAAATAATAGACTTAAGGACTTTTCAATTTTCTTTAGAGTCAGCACTTTGGCTTTTCGGCCGAGACTTTTGATTTTTTGAGAGAATTAAACAGGGAAGACTTTTGGACTTTTAAGAATTTACTCAAAAACTTTGGACTTTGATTTTTTCTGGACTTTTGCTTTTGGAACCTTTGGACTTTCTTTTAAAATGGTAAAAGCAATAGAGAAAGAGAACTTTTGATTTTTGGGGGGATTTCAACTTGAACGGCAGAGACTTTTGATTAAGAAATAGGAAGCAGCAAGCAACGAACCAGCAAGCATCAAACAAGGCAATAGCAAGCAACGAAACTGAAGCATCAAACAAGGCAGTGGCTTAGCTTATTGTCTTGTTTTCAATTCAACCAGCAAATACAAGGCTGATACAAACATTTCATTTGGATCAATGTTTTTTTTTTGTGGAATCAACAAACGAAGGTACATCACTAAAATTGAATCTATTTAAATATAGCATATTAAGCTTCGGTAATTGTTCATATCTTTCATGCAAAGCTAATACTATAGTTAATAATGTGTGAGCGGGGATTTTAACCCCCCACTCCTTTGTGGAATGGTTCTTGCAACCTTGGCACTATTAGGCTCAGGACCTTAGAGAACACTGGCTTAAACCCAAAGAAAATGAAAGGGGTGGTTGACTCGATTCCTAAGGAATCCCCAACCCCCTAGTGGGTTCAAAAAGTTAGGTACGTGTGGGGAAGGTGAGAATGACCCAGCACCCCCACAATGCCTAGTTCATTGGAACCGACCTTCTTTTTAGGTCTTGATATTATAAAATTCTTAATTATTATGATATAATCCATACTACAAGCGATAATAAGAATAAACAAATATTTCATTGAAAATCACAGCAATGTTTAAACAAAATAAATAAATGGGCACCCATCCAAGGATGGAAACGTGTCCTTACATCATCTAACATCTAAAACTAAATAAGACACCCACCGAAAGGTAAAAATGATATGGGGAGCCTCCATATCTAATTGAGAGGGTCCTAATTCGATATGGGGCTTCTCCATGTCGAATTGGGTGTCCTAATTCGAAATGGAACACCCCTATTACCTAAAGGCTACCCAAATCAAGTGAAAAACCAACCAAACCTTCAAATTGGACCTGTTTAGGGTTTAGTGCACCTATATCAAATAAAAACCAACCAAATCTTTTAAATCAGACCCAATTAGGATTTTAAAAGTTTAATTAGCTTATTTTAGACCTCATTAAAATATATTAATCCGATCAAAGGTTTGGAATTAACACCGGACTAGCTGGGCCCAAAATCAAAGGTGTAACACCCCTTCCCGACCTACGTGTGTAAGCTGAGTAGAGGCGCCACACTAACCTAATGTTGCTACCAATTTTACTTAGTCAAATTTTAGTTCCAATTTTTATAGAAATTTTGCCATAGTTTCACTTAAAAATTGAGTCCCAAGTGTCGACAAAACTGGTTTTTTTTTTCTAATTTTTGAAAATATTTTTACACAAACCAATGCAACCAAAATCATTCTCAGTACACTTCCAATAAATCCCCCTTATAACCTCAACTACAACCTGCAAAAAGGATTTACACTTCTTGTAACACCCCCATATCCAATGCCCACACACTACAACCACAACAATGTAGCATAGGTGCATCAAACATAGGGATGCTACGGTTTTCTTAATATTCAAAACACTTTAAACTTGATACAATACCCTTATCATTATACATTATAGAAAAGTAGATTATTTACTTATAAAACAAAACATATTAGTTATATATATATACATTTAACTATTACCCAGCGGAAGTTATAAAATATGTACATATTTACAAACACTTGATTACATATTTAAATATATCCATACTTTTACATTATAAACATTACTTTACAAAATATAAAGAAGTATACATGATTGGCAATTCTCTTCTGATCTTTAAGTTCCCAAAATCAACTCTTCAAGGTCTACTCTCACTTGGTCTTGATGAACTCTCGGGTTCGACTCTATCAGCTCTATTACCTGCGCGATTAAACACTATCGCGCTAAGCCAAGGGCTTAGTAAGATAATTCATGCTAAAATGCAATGTCACAAATTAATTACATATATCAATCAAAAGCATATTATTTATTCAATATGTTGCTTTGTTCAATGTCACATCAATATTCATATAATAGCACCATTCATTATACTCATTTAAATTTATCATTATAGCCAACAACTATGACTTTATATACGTACCCTTTCCCAACCAGGTCGGTTGCCTTCCAATCCCAAGGGTCCGCAGGAGGCAAATAGGCACGTATAACATTATCAGTAACATACCTTTCCCCATCCAGGTCGGTTGTCCAAGTTTGGTTGCCCATTCCAATGGGTCCGCATGGTTCCGCAGGAGGCAAATAGGTACGTATAATACTGACTATATCGAACCTTCCTCCTACCAGATCGGTAGTCCAAGATCGGTTGCCCAACCCACTGGGTCCGCATGGTTCCGCAGGAGACGGATATGTCCGTTCATTAAACTTATCAATACCTTTTCAATTCATTTCTTTTTCACAAGCAAGTTAAGCAATCATTATATACAATATTCATTACATTATCTAAACACTCACATTATTATTCAATCCTATCATCAATGCATGCTTCAATCATATTTCATTTGAATCACTATAACATCTTTGGTATAACATTTCAATGTGCATTACTCATGAAACACATTACCATTCACAATGCATAACATAACATTATTCAATCTCAACAATGCAATTAGGGCAATTCAACCTCTTCACAACCTAATCCAAAAGGAATATTAGCAAAATGACCATATGAATAGTACATTCTGGTTTTAGACTCCATTTTATCCTTATTTTGAAAAATTGTATAAAATAATCTACTTGACTAAAAATTCTAAAATTTTTACAGAATTTATTTTTGTATCTTAAAATCATTCCTTTAAAATTTCAGATCAAACTGAACACAAAATCTTGGTCAAATAGTTCACCTAACTAGACTGCCCCAATTGCCCTGCATCCTGGCAGCAGTTCTGAACTTTGTGAATTCCAGAAATCAAATTCAATCAACGTGGTTCCAAATTATTTTTCTCAAATACTAGACTCACTAAGAAACAACATATCCAAAATTCAATTGGATATGATTTTTCTACATTTTATTAAAAATCCCGAAATACAGCTGTCTCAGTTAAGGTACCTGCTGGAACAGGTCTAATAAAAATAATCTTTCTAAACTCATAACCATTCCAAAATCGAATCAACATATTTTTCAGTCATTCTAGACTCATAGAGACACAACATATCAAAAATGCACTTCAAAAACATTTTTCTATAATTAATTAAAAATCATACAAATCACAGCCTTTACTAATTGTAAAACAGAAACAATTTCACTAAACACAACTCTTACTCTTCCATCACCAACACCAACCCAACTTCTCATCTATCAAGCAAAATCAATACTTAAAATCACACCATAAGGAACTTAATCATACCATCATCAAATCACAACTCAACTCAAGCATAACTTCAAAAATAACAAGGGTAAACAAGAGCAAACTTACCAAATAATGAAATTCCTTGAAACTCCAACTTGTAACTTTGAAAACTTCCTTCACTTTGAACTTGAAATCATCAAAACCATCACTTGTTCTCTTGCTCTCTTCTCTCTTTGATGAGCCGGCCACACAACAACAAGAAGAAGAAGAAATGATGAAGAAACACAAAGTCAATAGGCATTAAATACCCATCCAAAAGAAAATTACTATAATACCCTCATCCATTTAACTAAGCTTTTGTCATATCTATACCCATTTAAGTAATTCACAACCAACACAAAAATATCCTCTTTCCTTGACTTTCCATTTTGACCACTTTATATGTTATATATATCACCATATAAGCAACATATACAATTATCTCTAAACCCTCTTTTCTTTCCCAACCACCATACAAAAACATTCTTTTCCCATTTCTCAATTCAAACCAACAACAACAACAACAAAACTTCTAGGGCATGCATAGGGATATTACAATTCTCCCCCTCTAAAAAGAAAATTTCGTTCTCGAAATTACCTGATATCAAAGCTGAAACAACTGCGGATATTGCTCTCGCATGGATTGTTCACTCTCCCAAGTCGCTTCTTCTTTTGCATGATTCTTCCAAAGAATCTTCACCAATGGCACTTGCTTGTTTCTCAATTCTTTCACATCATGTGCCAAGATAGCAACTGGTTCCTCTCCAAATGTCAAATCTGGGCTCACTTCGATAGACTCAAATGGCAACACATGAGATGGATCCGACCTATATCTCCTCAACATAGAAACATGGAATACACTATGAATACGATCCAACTCAGGTGGCAAAGCAAGTCGATACGCCACTGGCCCAACTCTTTCTAACACTTCATACGGCCCAATGAAACGAGGACTCAATTTTCCTTTCCGACCGAACCTCAAAATCTTCTTCCAAGGAGACACTTTCAGAAATACCTTATCTCCAACATTAAACTCTATATCTCTCCTTTTCAGATCTGCATAAGATTTCTGTCGGTCTGAAGCTGCTTTTAACCTGCCTCGAATCAACTTTACTTTTTCTTCAGTTTCTTGAATCAAATCAGGACCAACCAACTTATTATCTCCAAGCTCATTCCAATAAAGAGGTGTCCTACACCGTCTGCCATACAATGCTTCAAACGGTGCCATACCAATGCTGGATTGGTGACTGTTGTTGTAAGCAAACTCCACAAGAGATAAAAACCTATCCCAACTTCCAGAGAAATCGATGACACAGCTTCTCAACATGTCCTCAATAATCTGTATCACCCTCTCTGACTGTCCATCCGTCTGTGGATGAAAAGCAGTGCTGAAGTGCAGTCGAGAACCCAAAGCACTATGCAAACTCTTCCAAAATCTGGAAGTAAACCTGGGATCTCGATCAGACACTAAAGAAGTTGGAACACCATGCAGTTTCACAATCTCATGGATATACAGCTCAGCCAATCTCTCCAAAGAGTAAACCATTCGAACCGGAAGGAAATGAGCTGTCTTAGTCAATCTATCCACAATCACCCATATAGCATCATGCTTCTTTTGTGTCAATGGCAAACCAGACACAAAATCCATTGTCACTCTTTCCCACTTCCATTCTGGCACTGACAATGGTTGAAGCAACCCGGTTGGAACTTGATGCTCTGCTTTAACCTTCAATGTCTCTCTTCAACCCAATCCACCAATAATGTTGTCTCAAATCATGATACATCTTCGTATTACCCGGATGCATAGCAAACACTGACTGATGTGCTTCTTCTAAAATGACTCTTTTCAATTCAGCATCATCGGGTACACACAATCGGTTTTTAAACCAGAGACTCCCATTGTCTTTCACAACAAAATCTCTTGTCTTCCCATTCTTACAATCTGAAATAATCTTCTGAATCTTCTTATCGGCCAACTGAGCTTTTTTGATCTGATCTAACAAAATCGGCTTCAATTGCAACTGTGCCAATAATGCACCATCAACACAAGGTACAAAACTGGCATGCAATGCTCTCAACTCAACAAGCAACGAGAGCGAGTAAACTGTTAAACCAGCTAAAGACTTCCGACTCAAGGCATCAGCAACAACATTTGCTTTACCTGGATGATAGTCAATCAAGCAGTCGTAGTCTTTAATCAATTCTAACCATCTCCTCTGACGAAGATTGAGTTCTTTCTGGACACCCAAATACTTCAAGCTCTTGTGATCAGTGTAGATGAAACATTTCTCCCCAAACAGATAGTGGCGCCAAATCTTTAATGCAAACACAATGGCAGCCAATTCCAAATCATGTGTCGGATAGTTAAGCTCATGCGGTTTCAACTGTCGAGATGCATAAGCTATAACTTTCCCTTCCTGCATCAATACACACCCCAAACCTCTATGTGAAGCATCACTGTAGATCACATATGGTTTGCCTTCAACAGGTAAAGTAAGAACAGGCGCTTGAGTCAACAACTCTCTCAACTGCTCAAAACTAGCCTGACACTGATCTGTCCACACAAATCTCACTCCCTTTCGAAGTAATCTGGTAAGTGGAGTAGCTATCAAAGAAAACCCTTTCACAAACCGTCGGTAATAGCCTGCCAAACCCAGAAAACTTCTAATCTCTGTCACAGACTTGGGTGGACTCAAATTCAGAATAGCTTCAACTTTACTTGGATCAACTCTAATGCCTTCCACTGAAACAATATGTCCGAGAAAAGCAACTTGATCCAACCAGAACTCACACTTCGACAATTTGGCAAATAACTGCTTCTCTCTCAAAATCTGCAACACAATCCGCAAATGCATATCATGTTCCTCTTCATTCCGTGAATACACCAGTATATCATCAATGAAGACCACTACAAACTGATCCAAATAGGGCCTAAACACCCTATTCATCAAATCCATAAAAGCTGCAGGTGCATTTGTTAGACCAAAAGGCATAACTAGAAATTCATAATGCCCATACCTGGTCCAAAAGGCAGTCTTCGGAACATCCTCAGCTCTGACTCTCAGCTGATGGTACCCAGATCTCAAATCAATTTTAGAAAACACAGCTGCACCTTTCAATTGATCAAAGAGATCATCGATTCTAGGCAAAGGATATTTATTTTTAATAGTCACCTTGTTCAATTGCCTATAATCGATACACAACCTCATAGTACCATTTTCTTCTTCACAAATAGCAAAGGAGCTCCCCAAGGAGAAACACTGGGGCGAATAAATCCTTTGTCCAACAACTCCTGTAATTGCACTTTCAACTCCCTCAATTCTGCTGGTGCCATTCTGTAAGGAGTAATAGAGATAGGAGTGGTACCAGGCAACAATTCAATACCAAACTCCACCTCTCTCTCAGGAGGCAATCCTGGCAACTCCTCTGGAAAAACATCAGGGAACTCTGCAACTGTGGCAATACTATCAATGGAAGAACCCTTCACTCTAGTATCTACCACATGAGCAAGATAGGCTTCACACCCCTTTCTAATCAACCTCCTGGCTGCAACAGCTGAAACAAATAAGGAGGCTAGCTGTTCCTGCTCATTAGATACTATCACCTCTCTACCATCACCCGTTCTCAAAGAAACAATTTTCTTATTACAATCCACCACAGCTCCATGTCGAGATAGCCAATCCATACCTAAGATCACGTCATATTCCTTAAATGGCATCTCAATCAAATCCCCAAGGAACTCCTCACCCTGCACCACTACTGCACTATCTCTATGCACCTTACTCACAACCACACTATGCCCTAACGGATTTGTCACCAACACATCAAATCCTAGGGACTCAGCATGCACATCAAATATAGGCAAAACAGATGCACTAATATATGAATGCGTGGAACCCGGATCAATCAAAGCAAGTACTGGAGTATTAAATAAAGAAAAAGTACCAGCTATGACTGCCGATGTATCTGGCTGCCTCTGCATAACATACATCCTCTGGGAAGATCCAACCTCCTCTGGTCTACCCTCCCTGGATGTAGCACCTCCTATAGAACTGAATCCTGGTCTACCTCCCCGGCTGGCACCTCTGCCTCCTCTGCCTCCCCTCACACTAGCTCGAGAAGCAGCAGAATCAACTGGCATCTGCTCCTGCCTCTCAGGACAGTCTCTCACAAAGTGGTCAGGTGATCCACACCTGAAGCATACATGTAATATCCTCATTTATGCCCTAGAAGTTTTGCATATTGTTGTTGCTGTTATTGTTATATATTGGATTGAATATATGTGTTAAATTGTTAGAGAAAAGAAATTGAGAAGAGAAAGTATATGTATATGTATTTTGGGAAGAAATAGGGTTTAGAGACAAATTTATATGTTGTGTATATGTTAATATATATGACATATAAAGTGGTCAAAAGGCTTGGTCAATGCAAGAGAAGATATTTATTTGAGATTGGTAAATTACTTAATTGGGCACATATAAGACAATAAGATAATTATGTGAATAAGGGCACTTTGGTAATTGCTTGGATAAAATAATATGGTGGATATTTAAAGAAGGTTTGACTTGTGTTTTCTTCATCATTTCTTCTTCTTCTTCTTGTTGATGGCCGGCCCTCCATAGCCAAAGAGAAAGAAAGAGACAAGTGATGGTTTTGATGATTTCAAGCTTAAATTGAAGAAAGATTAAGTGTTCAAGTGTTGATTTAAGAAGTTTTTAACTAAGGTAAGATCTTTTCTCTAATTTCTTCAATTCTTTTGAAGTGGTATGATTAAGTTGCTTATGGTATGATTGTAAGTATTGATTTTGCTTGATAGATGAGAAGTTGGGTTGGTGTTGGTGATGGAAGAGTAAGATTGGTGTTTAGTGAAATTGTTTCTGTTTTAGGATTAGTAAAGGCTGTGACTTGTATGATTTTTAATTAATTTTAGAAAAATGTTCTTGAAGTGAATTTTTGATATGTTGTGCCTCTATGAGTCTAGAATGACTGAAAAATATGTTGATTCGATTTTGGAATGGTTATGAGTTTAGAACAATTATTTTTAGTAGAACTGTTCCAGCAGGTACCTTAACTGAGACAGCTATATTTCGGGATTTTTAATAAAATGTAGAAAAATCATATCCAATTGAATTTTGGATATGTTGTTTCTTAGTGAGTCTAGTATTTGAGAAAAATAATTTAGAACCACTTTGATTGAATTTGATTTATGGAATTCACAAAGTTCAGAACTGCTGCCAGGATGCAGGGCATTTGGGGCAGTCTGGTTAGGTGAACTGTTTGACCAAGATTTTGTGTTCAGTTTGATCTGAAATTTTAAAGGGATGATTTTAAGATACAAAACTAAATTCTGTAAAAATTTTAGAATTTTTAGTCAAGTAGATTATTTTATACAATTTTTCAAAATAAGGATAAAATGGAGTTTAAAACCAGAATGTACTATTTATGGTTAGGGTTGTAATTCTTTGTTCTTCTTGCATTGCTTTGGTTTTCCAAAGGTAGGTTGGTCCTTAAACCTAACCCTAAATACTTTAAACACACTTGAATCAATGAATGTTATAATCAATTGTTCTTTGCCCTAATTGCATTGTTGAGATTGAACAATGTTATGTTGTGCATTGTGAATGGTAATGTGTTTCATGAGTAATGTGGAATGAAATGTTGATATTTATGAATGATGCTATGTGAGATATAATGTGATCATGGATGAGATATATATATATACTTGAATAATGAGATGTTATATTGTGAAATGAAATGTGAAGCCATTGTTATTGGCTAAGATGATGTAAATGAAAGAAAGAAGGCATGTTTGCCTAAATGTGATGAGAATTGAGAATGGAAATGAATTGTTTGTTTAATATGTTATTCAGTTTCAGAGTTCTGGATTTGGGTGGCATGCCTAAGAAATGATGAAAGGTAACAGTCTTGCCGGGTTGAGGACCTCCTCATAGGTGTTGAGTTGATGGTCCAAGAGACTGGGTCTGTTACACTATGAGATATATGATTTGTAACAGTCTTGCCGGGTTGAGGATCTCCTCATATGTGTTGAGTTGATGATCCAAGAGACTGGGTCTGTTACACTATCCATGGATAGAGATACATGTATATACATTGCCTACGGGCGTGATTATTGTGACTATGAACCAAAGCAGTAACTCTGAACTCTGAATATCGTATTAAATACTTGTTGGGCCCATAGGTGTCAAGGTTATATGAATGTCCTAAATAATGTTATGAGTTTAATGAAATGAGATGTTGGTTATGGAGTATGATTGATTAATGTTGAAATGTGGTATGCTCATATGACTATGATTTGTGAAATGCATAATTGTATGGTTAACTTTATATTTATGATGTTGATCTTATCAATAACATATGTGGCATTGCATTTCATTAAAGCATACCGTTAGCATGTTTTATCTTACTAAGCCGTTGGCTTAGCGCGATAGTGTTTAATCGCGCAGGTAGTAGAGTGGATAGAGTTGAACCCGAGAGTTCATCAAGACCTAGTGAGAGTAGACCTTGAAGAATCCATTTTTGGAGCTTAAAGATCAGAGCAGACTTGCCAATCATGTATAAATTTTATGTGTTGTAAAACTTGAGTTTTGATGTATATGAATTTGTAAATATGTAAATATTTTATAACTTCCGCTGTGTAATATTTAAATATGGGGTTGTCACAAAACCTTTATTTTATGTTGTACTAGAAGTGTAAATCCTTTTTGCAGGTTGTAGTTGAGGTTACAAGGGGGATTTATTGGGAGTGTACTGAGAATGATTTTGTTTGCATTGGTTTGTGTAAAATGTTTTTAAAAATAAGAAAAAAACCGGTTTTGTCGACACTTGGGACTCAATTTTTAGGCGAAACTATGGCAAAAATTTTGTAAAAATCGGAACTAAAATTTGACTAAGTAAAATTGGTAGCAACATTAGGTTAGTGTGGCGCCTCTTCTCAGCTTACATATGTAGGTTGGGAAGGTGTGTTACAATTGTTTTGGTATCAGAGCCTAGGTTTGAGATTCTCAACCTAGGTAAAATGTAAGAAAAAGACTATTTTTACTTAAAAAGTGAGTTTTTGAACAAAAATACATGTTTGGGATTGGCAGTCTCTGATCTTTAATAAGAGGTATTCTGTTGTGTTTGCAGACTTAGGTTGTGATGGATTCTCACTCTCGTCAGTCGATTGAGGGTAGTGCCGAGAGTATTGCTCCTGCTGAGGGAGCTAGAGTTGATAGTGTTGAGGAGGCACCTGCTTCGGTGTCGGGTAGACCAGCTGGGGAGGAGGTTCCGCCAGCCTGGTTTAGGCCTATGATGGAAGCTATGAGACAAGCACCTGTGCAACCACAGCCACCGCCACCACCCCCTCAGCCTTCAGTACCAGTAAGGCACTATGATAAGCTAAGGAAATATGGAGCAGAGGATTTCTTTGGTACAGTTGATCCGGCTGTAGCAGAACAGTGGCTTGATAGAGTTCAGAGGGTATTTGTGCAGTTGCAAGCCACTTCAGAGGAGAAGTTTGACTATGCAAGATCTTTGCTACAGAAGGATGCCTACGACTGGTGGAAGACAGTGCCCCATTCTATGGATGATCCTCCAACACTGTCTTACACTGATTTTCTGAGGGAATTTGAGTTGAAGTATACTCCTAGGGAGTATAAAGATGGGAAGAAAAGAGAGTTTCTAGATTTGAAGCAAGATCATCGGACCATAACTGAATATGAAGTTGAGTTTATTCGACTGAGTCAGTATGCTGGGGGTATCATTGCTGATGAGATTGATAGATGTCGGCGATTTGAGGAGGGATTGAGACCCTCGATCATGTGCTTAGTGGCTGGATCCAGATATCAGGATTTCTCACAGCTTGTGGCAGCAGCTCGAAGTGTAGAGCGAGCTCAAGTTATTGCAGCTGCTTCAGAGGAAGAGGTTAGGGTTAGGAGGCCCCAGTTTGAGGCAGGGTCTTCTTCTGCAAAGAGGGGTAGAGGAAGTTTTATTCCTCGGAGTAGTAGGAGCCAGAGACCAGCGGGTAGGTCAGTGCAGTTCCAGAGGCAGAGATTTAGACCTGCAGCTTCAGTAGCGAGTGCTCCTACTCCTGGAGTTCAGAGATCCACCTTACCTGTGTGTAGCCAGTGTGGTGGAAGACATGGGGGCGTTTGTTGGAGGTATAGTAGATCAGGGGTATGCTTCAGGTGTGGATCACCTGATCACTTTGTGAGAGACTGTCCTGAGAGACAGGAACAGATGTCAGTTGATACAGCAGCTTCTCGACCTAGTGCGAGGGGAGGCCGAGGAGGCAGAGGTGCCAGCCGAGGAGGTAGACCAGGGTTCAGTTCTAGAGGAGGTGCTACATCCAGGGAGGGTAGACCAGAGGAGGTTGGATCTTCCCAGAGGATATATGTTATGCAGAGGCAGCCAGATGCATCGGCAGTCATAGCTGGTACTTTTTCTTTATTTGATATTTCAGTACTTGCTTTGATTGATCCGGGTTCCACACATTCATATATTAGTGCATCTGTTTTGCCTGTGTTTGATGTACATGCTGAGTCCCTAGGATTTGATGTGTTGGTGACAAATCCGTTAGGGCATAGTGTGATGGTTAGTAAAGTGCACCGGGATTGTGCAGTGAGGGTGCAGGGTGAGGAGTTCCTTGGAGATTTGATTGAGATGCCATTTAAGGAATATGATGTGATCCTAGGCATGGATTGGTTAGCTAGACATGGAGCTGTAGTTGATTGTAAAAAGAAAATTGTTTCTTTGAGAACTGTTGATGGTAGAGATGTGATAGTATCTAACGAGCAGGAACAGCTAGCCTCCTTATTTGTTTCAGCTGTTGCAGCTAGAAGATTGATTAGGAAGGGGTGTGAAGCCTATCTTGCTCATGTGGTGGATACTAGAGTGAAGGGTTCTCCTATTGATAGTATTGCCACAGTTGCAGAGTTCCCTGATGTTTTTCCAGAGGAGTTGCCAGGATTGCCTCCTGAGAGAGAGGTGGAGTTCGGTATCGAATTGTTGCCTGGTACCACTCCTATCTCGATTACTCCTTACAGAATGGCACCAGCAGAATTAAGGGAGTTGAAAGTGCAATTACAGGAGTTATTGGACAAAGGATTTATTCGCCCCAGTGTTTCTCCTTGGGGAGCTCCTGTGCTATTTGTGAAAAAGAAAGATGGTACTATGAGGTTGTGTATCGATTATAGGCAATTGAACAAGGTGACTATTAAAAATAAATATCCTTTGCCTAGAATTGATGACCTTTTTGATCAATTGAAGGGTGCAGCTGTATTTTCTAAAATTGATTTGAGATCTGGGTACCATCAGCTGAGAGTCAGAGCTGAGGATGTTCCGAAGACCGCCTTTCGGACCAGGTGTGGGCATTATGAATTTCTAGTTATGCCTTTTGGTCTAACGAATGCACCTGCAGCTTTTATGGATTTGGTGAATAGGGTGTTTAGGCCCTATTTGGATCAGTTTGTAGTGGTCTTCACTGATGATATATTGGTGTATTCGCGGAATGAAGAGGAACATGATATGCATCTGCGGATTGTGTTGCAGATTTTGAGAGAAAAACAGTTATTTGCCAAATTGTCGAAATGTGAGTTCTGGTTGGATCAAGTAGCTTTTCTCGGACATATAGTTTCAGCAGAGGGTATTAGAGTTGATCCGAGCAAAGTTGAAGCTATATTGAATTGGAGTCCACCCAAGTCTGTGACTGAGATTAGAAGTTTTCTGGGTTTGGCAGGCTATTACAGGCGGTTTGTGAAAGGGTTTTCTTTGATAGCTACTCCACTCACCAGATTGCTTCGTAAGGGAGTGAGATTTGTGTGGATGGATCAGTGTCAGGTGAGTTTTGAGCAGTTGAGAGAATTGTTAACTCAAGCGCCTGTTCTTACTTTACCTGTTGAAGGTAAACCTTATGTGATCTACAGTGATGCTTCACATAGAGGTTTGGGGTGTGTATTGATGCAAGAAGGTAAAGTTATAGCTTATGCATCTCGACAGTTGAAACCGCATGAGCTTAACTATCCAACCCATGATTTGGAATTGGCTGCCATTGTGTTTGCATTAAAGATTTGGCGCCACTATCTGTTTGGGGAGAAATGTTTCAGCTACACTGATCACAAGAGCTTGAAGTATTTGGGTGTCCAGAAAGAACTCAATCTTCGTCAGAGGAGATGGTTAGAATTGATTAAAGACTACGACTGTTTGATTGACTATCATCCAGGTAAAGCAAATGTTGTTGCTGATGCCTTAAGTCGGAAGTCTTTAGCTGGTTTAACAGTTTACTCGCTCTCGTTGCTTGTTGAGTTGAGAGCATTGCATGCCAGTTTTGTACCTTGTGTTGATGGTGCATTATTGGCACAGTTGCAATTAAAGCCGATTTTGTTAGATCAGATCAAAGAAGCTCAGTTGGCTGATAAGAAGAAACAGAAGATTGTTTCAGATTGTCAGAGTGAAAAGGGTAGAGATTTTATTGTGAAGAGCGATGGGAGTCTCTGGTTTAAGAACCGATTGTGTGTACCCGATGATGCTGATTTGAAAAGGGTCATTTTGGAAGAAGCTCATCAGTCTATGTTTGCTATGCATCCGGGTAATACGAAGATGTATCATGATTTGAGACAGCATTATTGGTGGATTGGTTTGAAGAGAGACATTGCAGATTTTGTGTCGAAATGTCTCACTTGTCAGAAGGTTAAAGCAGAGCATCAAGTTCCAACCGGGTTGCTTCAATCGTTGTCAGTGCCAGAATGGAAGTGGGAAAGAGTGACAATGGACTTTGTGTCTGGGTTGCCATTGACACAAAGGAAACATGATGCCATATGGGTGATTGTGGATAGATTGACTAAGACAGCTCATTTCCTTCCGGTGCGGATGGATTACTCTTTGGAGAGATTGGTTGAGCTGTATATCCATGAGATTGTGAAACTCCATGGTGTTCCAACTTCTTTAGTGTCTGATCGAGATCCCAGGTTTACTTCCAGATTTTGGAAGAGTTTGCATAGTGCTTTGGGTTCTCGACTGCACTTCAGCACTGCTTTTCATCCACAGACGGATGGACAGTCAGAGAGGGTGATACAGATTATTGAGGACATGTTGAGAAGCTGTGTCATTGATTTCACTGGAAGTTGGGATAGATTTTTACCTCTGGTGGAGTTTGCATACAACAACAGTCACCAATCCAGCATTGGTATGGCACCGTTTGAAGCATTGTATGGCAGACGGTGTAGGACACCTCTTTGTTGGAATGAGCTTGGAGATAATAAGTTGGTTGGACCTGATTTGATTCAAGAAACTGAGAAAAAAGTGAAGTTGATCCGAGGTAGGTTAAAAGCAGCTTCAGACCGACAGAAGTCTTATGCAGATCTGAAGAGGAGAGACATTCAGTTTGATGTTTGAGATAAGGTGTTTTTGAAAGTATCTCCTTGGAAGAAGATTTTGAGGTTCGGTCGGAAAGGAAAATTGAGTCCTCGCTTCATTGGGCCGTATGAAGTGTTAGAAAGAGTTGGGCCAGTTGCATATCGACTTGCTTTGCCACCTGAGTTGGATCGTATTCATAATGTATTCCATGTTTCTATGTTGAGGAGGTACAGGTCAGATCCATCTCATGTGTTGCCATTTGAGTCTATCGAAGTGAGCCCAGATTTGACATTTGAAGAAGAACCAGTTGCTATCTTGGCACGTGATGTGAAAGAATTGAGGAACAAGAAAGTGCCATTGGTGAAGATTCTTTGGAAGAATCATGCAAAAGAAGAAGCAACTTGGGAAAGTGAGCAAACTATGCGAGAGCAATATCCTCAACTATTTCAGAGTTGATATCAGGTAATTTCGAGGACGAAATTTCTTTTTAGAGGGGGAGAAATGTAATATCCTCATTTATGCCCTAGAAGTTTTGCATATTGTTGTTGCTGTTATTGTTATATATTGGATTGAATATATGTGTTAAATTGTTAGAGAAAAGAAATTGAGAAGAGAAAGTATATGTATATGTATTTTGGGAAGAAATAGGGTTTAGAGACAAATTTATATGTTGTGTATATGTTAATATATATGACATATAAAGTGGTCAAAAGGCTTGGTCAATGCAAGAGAAGATATTTATTTGAGATTGGTAAATTACTTAATTGGGCACATATAAGACAATAAGATAATTATGTGAATAAGGGCACTTTGGTAATTGCTTGGATAAAATAATATGGTGGATATTTAAAGAAGGTTTGACTTGTGTTTTCTTCATCATTTCTTCTTCTTCTTCTTGTTGATGGCCGGCCCTCCATAGCCAAAGAGAAAGAAAGAGACAAGTGATGGTTTTGATGATTTCAAGCTTAAATTGAAGAAAGATTAAGTGTTCAAGTGTTGATTTAAGAAGTTTTTAACTAAGGTAAGATCTTTTCTCTAATTTCTTCAATTCTTTTGAAGTGGTATGATTAAGTTGCTTATGGTATGATTGTAAGTATTGATTTTGCTTGATAGATGAGAAGTTGGGTTGGTGTTGGTGATGGAAGAGTAAGATTGGTGTTTAGTGAAATTGTTTCTGTTTTAGGATTAGTAAAGGCTGTGACTTGTATGATTTTTAATTAATTTTAGAAAAATGTTCTTGAAGTGAATTTTTGATATGTTGTGCCTCTATGAGTCTAGAATGACTGAAAAATATGTTGATTCGATTTTGGAATGGTTATGAGTTTAGAAAAATTATTTTTAGTAGAACTGTTCCAGCAGGTACCTTAACTGAGACAGCTATATTTCGGGATTTTAAATAAAATGTAGAAAAATCATATCCAATTGAATTTTGGATATGTTGTTGCTTAGTGAGTCTAGTATTTGAGAAAAATAATTTAGAACCACGTTGATTGAATTTGATTTATGGAATTCACAAAGTTCATAACTGCTGCCAGGATGCAGGGCATTTGGGGCAGTCTGGTTAGGTGAACTATTTGACCAAGATTTTGTGTTCAGTTTGATCTGAAATTTTAAAGGGATGATTTTAAGATACAAAACTAAATTCTGTAAAAATTTTAGAATTTTTAGTCAAGTAGATTATTTTATACAAATTTTCAAAATAAGGATAAAATGGAGTTTAAAACCAGAATGTACTATTTATGGTTAGGGTTTTAATTCTTTGTTCTTCTTGCATTGCTTTGGTTTTCCAAAGGTAGGTTGGTCCTTAAACCTAACCCTAAATACTTTAAAAACACTTGAATCAATGAATGTTATAATCAATTGTTCTTTGCCCTAATTGCATTGTTGAGATTGAACAATGTTATGTTGTGCATTGTGAATGGTAATGTGTTTCATGAGTAATGTGAAATGAAATGTTGATATTTATGAATGATGCTATGTGAGATATAATGTGATCATGGATGAGATATATATATATACTTGAATAATGAGATGTTATATTGTGAAATGAAATGTGAAGCCATTGTTATTGGCTAAGATGATGTAAATGAAAGAAAGAAGGCATGTTTGCCTAAATGTGATGAGAATTGAGAATGGAAATGAATTGTTTGTTTAATATGTTATTCAGTTTCAGAGTTCTGGATTTGGGTGGCATGCCTAAGAAATGATGAAAGGTAACAGTCTTGCCGGGTTGAGGACCTCCTCATAGGTGTTGAGTTGATGGTCCAAGAGACTGGGTCTGTTACACTATGAGATATATGATTTGTAACAGTCTTGCTGGGTTGAGGATCTCCTCATATGTGTTGAGTTGATGATCCAAGAGACTGGATCTGTTACACTATCCATGGATAGAGATACATGTATATACATTGCCTACGGGCGTGATTATTGTGACTATGAACCAAAGCAGTAACTCTGAACTCTGAATATCGTATTAAATACTTGTTGGGCCCATAGGTGTCAAGGTTATATGAATGTCCTAAATAATGTTATGAGTTTAATGAAATGAGATGTTGGTTATGGAGTATGATTGATTAATGTTGAAATGTGGTATGCTCATATGACTATGATTTGTGAAATGCATAATTGTATGGTTAACTTTATATTTATGATGTTGATCTTATCAATAACATATGTGGCATTGCATTTCATTAAAGCATACCGTTAGCATGTTTTATCTTACTAAGCCGTTGGCTTAGCGCGATAGTGTTTAATCGCGCAGGTAGTAGAGTGGATAGAGTTGAACCCGAGAGTTCATCAAGACCTAGTGAGAGTAGACCTTGAAGAATCCATTTTGGGAGCTTAAAGATCAGAGCAGACTTGCCAATCATGTATAAATTTTATGTGTTGTAAAACTTGAGTTTTGATGTATATGAATTTGTAAATATGTAAATATTTTATAACTTCCGCTGTGTAATATTTAAATATGGGGGTTGTCACAAAACCTTTATTTTATGTTGTACTAGAAGTGTAAATCCTTTTTGTAGGTTGTAGTTGAGGTTACAAGGGGGATTTATTGGGAGTGTACTGAGAATGATTTTGTTTGCATTGGTTTGTGTAAAATGTTTTTAAAAATAAGAAAAAACCGGTTTTGTCGACACTTGGGACTCAATTTTTAGGCGAAACTATGGCAAAAATTTTGTAAAAGTCGGAACTAAAATTTGACTAAGTAAAATTGGTAGCAACATTAGGTTAGTGTGGCGCCTCTTCTCAGCTTACATATGTAGGTTGGGAAGGTGTGTTACAATACAGCTGGTCCACCACTCTTCCAACAAACACCTCTATGATAACCCCCACACTGAGAACATGTAGGTGGAGCGGATCTCTGAGTCATAGGGATCGGAGCACTTGCCACTGAAGCTGCAGGTCTAAATCTCTGTCTCTGGAACTGCACAGACCTACCAGCTGGTCTCTGGCTCCTACTACTCCGAGGAACAAAACTTCCTCTACCCCTCTTCGCAGAGGAAGACCCTGCCTCGAACTGGGGCCTTCTAACCCTAACCTCTTCTTCTGAAGCAGTTGCAATAACTTGAGCTCGCTCTACACTTTGAGCTGCTGTCACAAGCTGTGAGAAATCCTGATATCTGGATCCAGCCACTAAGCACATGATCGAGGGCCTCAATCCCTCCTCAAACCTCCTGCATCTATCAATCTCATCAGCAATGATACCCCCAGCATACTGACTCAGTCGAATAAACTCAACTTCATACTCAGTTACGGTCCGATGATCTTGCTTCAAATCTAGAAACTCTCTTTTCTTCCCATCTTTATACTCCCTAGGAGTATACTTCAACTCAAATTCCCTCAGAAAATCAGTGTAAGACAGTGTTGGAGGATCATCCATAGAATGGGGCATCGTCTTCCACCAATCGTAGGCATCTTTCTGCAGCAAAGATCTTGCATAGTCAAATTTTTCCTCAGGGGTAGCTTGTAACTGAATAAAGATCCTCTGTACTTTGTCAAGCCACTGTTCTGCTACAGCTGGATCAGTAGTACCAAGGAAATCCTCCGCTCCATACTTCCTTAGTTTATCATAGTGCCTCACAGATACCAAAGGCTGAGGGGGTGGTGGCACTGGTTGCACTGGTGCTTGTCTCATAACTTCCATCATATGTCTAAACCAGGCTGGCGGAACCTCCTCTCCAGCTGGTCTACCCGACACCGAAGCAGGTGCCTCCTCAACACTATCAACTCTAGCTCCCTCAGCAGGAGCGATACTCTCGGCACTACCCTCAATCGACTGACGTGAGTGAGACTCCATCACAACCTAAGTCTGCAAACACAACATACTACATCTTATTAAAGATCAGAGGTTGCCAATCCCAAACATGTATATTATTTCAAAACCAACTTTTTAAGTAAAATATTCTTTTTATTACATTTTACCTAGGCTGAGAATCTCAAACCTAGGCTCTGATACCAAAAATTGTAACACCCCTTCCCGACCTACGTGTGTAAGCTGAGTAGAGGCGCCACACTAACCTAATGTTGCTACCAATTTTACTTAGTCAAATTTTAGTTCCAATTTTTATAGAAATTTAGTTTTGTATCTTAAAATCATTCCTTTAAAATTTCAGATCAAACTGAACACAAAATCTTGGTCAAATAGTTCACCTAACCAGACTGCCCCAATTGCCCTGCATCCTGGCAGCAGTTCTGAACTTTGTGAATTCCATAAATCAAATTCAATCAACGTGGTTCCAAATTATTTTTCTCAAATACTAGACTCACTAAGAAACAACATATCCAAAATTCAATTGGATATGATTTTTCTACATTTTATTAAAAATCCCGAAATACAGCTGTCTCAGTTAAGGTACCTGCTGGAACAGGTCTAATAAAAATAATCTTTCTAAACTCATAACCATTCCAAAATCGAATCAGCATATTTTTCAGTCATTCTAGACTCATAGAGACACAACATATCAAAAATTCACTTCAAAAACATTTTTCTATAATTAATTAAAAATCATACAAATCACAGCCTTTACTAATTGTAAAACAGAAACAATTTCACTAAACACAACTCTTACTCTTCCATCACCAACACCAACCCAACTTCTCATCTATCAAGCAAAATCAATACTTAAAATCACACCATAAGGAACTTAATCATACCATCATCAAATCACAACTCAACTCAAGCATAACTTCAAAAATAACAAGGGTAAACAAGAGCAAACTTACCAAATAATGAAATTCCTTGAAACTCCAACTTGTAACTTTGAAAACTTCCTTCACTTTGAACTTGAAATCATCAAAACCATCACTTGTTCTCTTGCTCTCTTCTCTCTTTGATGAGCCGGCCACACAACAACAAGAAGAAGAAGAAATGATGAAGAAACACAAAGTCAATAGGCATTAAATACCCATCCAAAAGAAAATTACTATAATACCCTCATCCATTTAACTAAGCTTTTGTCATATCTATACCCATTTAAGTAATTCACAACCAACACAAAAATATCCTCTTTCCTTGACTTTCCATTTTGACCACTTTATATGTTATATATATCACCATATAAGCAACATATACAATTATCTCTAAACCCTCTTTTCTTTCCCAACCACCATACAAAAACATTCTCTTCCCATTTCTCAATTCAAACCAACAACAACAACAACAAAACTTCTAGGGCATGCATAGGGATATTACAAAAGGTCTACATAATGTTATTTTCATAAAAATCCCAAAACCTTATTTTCTAAATCTTAAACCCTTAAATGTGAATATTCAATACCAAAACATACAACCCTAGCGGGACCACCATATGGGCTTGTTGAAGGGGTCAATATTTATTTGTGCATTATAATTCTTTATGTTTAACTCCCTTTATTTAAAAACCCTAATTTTGTTATTAAAATTCTAAAACTATAAATTTATGCATTTATTGATTTATTTAGTTTTGGATTTGATTATGTAGTTTATTATATGTTTTGATGATTGATTTATTTAATTTCATTGTTTGATTTGTTTATCATGGATGAATATTTTTCTTGACTATTATTTGTTTATTAAAACTGTAAGAGTTATGTTTCCATAATTGGGTACCTCATTAATTAATCTTTATGTAATTTTATTATTTTCATATTTCAAGATTAATGTAAAGGACACATTTCCACCTTTTGGTGGGTTTCCTATTTAGTTTTAGACATTGGACGATGTAAGGACAAATTTTCAATCTCGGATGGGTGTCCATTTATTTATTTTATACATTGTTACAATTTTTAATAAAGTATTTGTTTATTCTTATGATTGAATGTAGTATGGATAATATCATTATATTTAAGAATTTATAATATTAAGACCTGAAAAAAGGCCAGTTCTAATGAACCGGGCGCTGTGGGGGTGTTGGGCCATTTCTCACCTTCCCTACGCATACCCAACTTTTCGAACCTAATAGGGGGTTGGGGATTCCTTAGGAATCGAGTCATCCATCCCTTTCTTTTTTTTTAGCCTATCCGGGTGGTGACTCCATTTTCTCTGGGTTTAGGCCCGTGTTCTCTAAGTTCTCGAGCCTAACAGTGCTGAAGTCTCAAGTATCATTCCACCAGGAGTGGGAGCAAAAATCCCGCTCATAGTGGCGACTCCACTAGAGATAAGAGAAGTTGATTCCATTGGTCTTTATATTATTTTATTTTTTCTTATTATGATATTATCCATTGCATTATTTAGATTGGATCATATGCGTGAGTTAGGATGCCCGTGTTACCCGTGTTGTGTTATGTAAGGCATACCATACTTTCACTCAAGATATAGAGATCAAGCATGGCATAACCACTCATAGCCATGTACCTCTTGGTATATACTTGCTATGGGAGTCTAAAACCTTTCAACCCAAAGGCTTAAGCTCATGTAATTGGCCTAGTTACTTTCCTTATGTTTTTACCCCAAATGTTTGTTGTTTGACTATGGTTAATTTATCTTGGTTTAAATCATGGCTTATTTGGTTTGTTCTTTTTCTAATATGACCTAATTACATTGTGAGCTCAAACAATTTTTTTACTCTAAATCTAAAAGAGCAAAACTATTTTTAAAATTTTCAAAATGTTCTTTGGACGTAAAACTTTACCAAAATAAGACAAAAATTCTTTTCTCATGACCCAAATACAAAGCCCAAAATCCATTTTTTCTAAAATATTTTTACAATGGGCTTAGAAACAAAATTATTTTCACACCCTTTTGAAAGAGCTTACGAATATTTAGGTCAATTATCAAAATACCAAAAATCAATTGCGAACCTAGTTTATACTAAGAATTATTAATCATGGGCTTATTTTCGGCATGAATAATTTGTTACTTTTTTAAGTGAGAAATCTATTTATAATAAACCTCTTAATTTAGTTTTAATCCAATATAGCATAAAAGCTACTTTAGTTTATTGGATGGTTTAAAGCCTAATTAACGAAAATTATTATGAACTAATTTTGTAACACCCTTATACCCAATATACGTACACTACATATACCCAACATATGTAATATACGAATATAGAATACAAAAATGTCACAACCCATTTCAATAAAACAACTCTTCACTTATAAAATCTGTATAAACTTAAAACATTCAACTAATATCTTATAAATAATATATCAAATATTACTTACTAAAACACATATGTATACTTCATTACCAAAGGTTTATCCAAAACATTTTCAATAGTTTGAGGAATATACATATTTATTTACATCAAAATCAATATGTACAAAAATATAAAATATATACATGCTGGCAGTTTGTCTCTGATCTTGATGTCCAACAATCAACTCTGCACTCAAGGTCTAGAGCCTAGACTCGACTCGGTCTAGACGAACTCTCCGGTTCAACCTAATCTACCCTGTCACCTGCACGTTGAATCACAATTGTGCTAAGCCAAAAGCTTAGTGGTACAAACTTTGATAACAATATAGTTCAAATGCAATGCTAATGCACAACACATAAGGATATTATATCTCATAACATTATATCATTATATCTTGATAAATTGCTCCATTGTTCCACAATTGATAATTCATATAAAAACAAACACAAACATGGGCCTAGAAGGATCTAATATTTGCATTCAAATTCTAGAGTTACTGCTTTGGTCCAATATGATACCATGTGCCTAGCCCGAAGGCAAATCATAATCACAATGAGAATGACCTCATATGTAACATCCCAACTAGGCTTCAAGAACTAGGCCCAACCCAGCTTCAAGGGTCTGTTACATCATGTAACACCAACTATGTAACACCTCTATACCCCATATACTCACACTACACACTACTACATCTGTAATATACATATACCGAATATAGGAGTGCCACGGTTTATATTAAACAAACCAATCTTTCAATTTAACAATGTAATAAGAAAACTTAAAACAATGAAATTATATTACAAAGTACAATAGATAAAACATTCATTTGATACGCAGTGGAAAATATAGCGGTATTTTCAAATACATATTTATATCAAAATTAATGTTTACAAAATATAAAGTTAATACATGTTTGGTAGTTTGTCTTTGATCTTTAAGCCCCCTATCAACGCTTCAGAATCTTCACAATAGATTAACCTGTCACCTGCGCGACGAACCATAATCGTGCTAAGCCAAAGGCTTAGTGGTACAAACCACAATAACAATATGTTTCAATGCAATGCCAATGACACACATTTCAACCATAAAGACAATATTCGTAAATGATATATTAATATTTTTCCATAACACTACATTTCATCATCTTATTCCATTCTTTCACCATTCATGAATCACATTGAAACAAAGACAAGCATGGGCCCAAAAGACACTAATATGCCATTCAACTTTCAGAGTTAATGTTTTGGTTCAATTATCACATTTATCATTATCATTATCCCAACTAGGCTTCAAGGATTAGGCTCAACCAAGTTTCAAGGGGAACAAAGCATGCTAAGTATCAACCCAACTTGGCTTCAAGAACCAAACCCAACCTAGCTTCAAGGGTTGTAACATCTCAACTAGGCTTCAAGGACTAGACCCAACCAAGCTTCAAGGGGAGTTAAGCATGCTAAACTTCAACCCAACTTGGCTTCAAGGATCAAGCCCAACCTAGCTTCAAGAGATTGTTACTATTAGGCATGCCACCAACAACAAAACTCTGAAAATGGAATAACATATTAGACACACAATTCATTCATTATTTCATTATCATTTCCATTCTCATTTTATCATAATCATCTAGGCAAACATGTCTCAATTATTTCATTTGCAATATTATAGCCAACAACAATGGCTTCACATTTCTTCATGATCATCTAGGCAACCATGCCTCAATTATTTCATTTGAATCATTATAACCAACCATAATGGCTTCACATCTCATCATATCCCAATTCATATTAAAGCAATTCATCATTAAAGTATCCACAACCAATTGCATTGCACAAACATTTTGAATGAGCATTATGCAAATCATAACATTAATCAAATGTATCAACAATGTAATAGATTACTTAACACATTTACAACTAAATGTGATAAGTCCCAATGTCATGTAAATGTATGCAATAATGTAGGGTTTGTACTTACCTCAAGAACAACTCACACCAATCTATACACTTCCTCTTCCAAGAATCCTCAACACTTAGATTAGGGCAACTCAACCTCTTCACAACCTAATTCAAAAGGAATAATACACACTTACTTATAGATACACATGAATTCCAATGCAATTATTCACCTATTAATCTCATACTAGGCCCTTAGATCACAAATTAAAAGCCAACACAACTATCTAGGACCCCACCGTCTCACAAACCCCCACGGTCGTGGGTTAGCAAATGAATCTGTCCAATTTGCTTAACACCCCCACGGTTGTGGCATCCAAAATGCTTCTGTTTCGGACCAAACTCATGTATTCTAGGCTTCCAACTTCAATAAACACAAACACATAGAAAATCTAAGATAATAATTTGATCAAACTCACAACATAAATCAATTATCAATTCACAACTATTACTCTTCCAACACCAACCTAATTTCTTCTCTTCAATTTAACCCCCAAAATCAAAATCAATTAAACCCAACACTCTCAAACACACCACAATCAAACATATTCATGCTCTTAATAATCCAACACCAAACTCAAACACAACTTAAAATAAAACAAGAGAATCAAGAGAAAACTTACTAAAGTTAATGAAATTTCTTAAATTTCCCACTTGATTACTTGAAATCTTCTTCAATTTTAAGCTTGGAAAAATCAAAAACTCACTTCTCTCTTGCTTCTTTGATGGCCGGCCAACCCAAAGAGAAAAGAAAAGAAGAAGAAGAAAAATAGCCAAGTCAAACACTCAATCTCTTTAAATCTCCACCAAGCACTTGTAATATTAAAATAATATAAAATATCCTCTTCCACTCACTTAATTTCCATTTAACTAATTTCATTAATTATAAATAATTAATTATCTTCTTTTGACTTCCATTAGTTTGACTTGTATATGTTGTATATATCACTATATATACAACATATACACTCTCTCTTTACTTTTTTTCTCTTTCCATTTAAACATATACATTAAATCCTCGTACAACAATAATTCCAAAACTTTTAGGGTATACTTTGGGATATTACAATTCTCCCCCTCTAAAAAGAAATTTTGTCCTCGAAATTACCTGATATCAAGTCTGGAATAATTGAGGATACTAATCTCGCATCGTTTGCTCACTCTCCCAAGTTGCCTCTTCCTTTGCATGATTCTTCCAAAGAACTTTCACAAGTGGCACTTTCTTATTTCTCAACTCTTTCACTTCATATGCCAAAATACAATTGGTTCTTCTTCAATAATTAGATTCGGACTCACCTCAATAGATTCAACTGGTATAACATGAGACGGGTCTGATTTGTACCTCCACAACATAGAAACATGGAAGACATTATGAATTCTATTCAACTCAGGTGGCAAATCAAGTCGATAAGCAACTGGTCCAACTCTTTCTAATACTTCGTAAGGTCCAATAAAACGAGGACTTAGCTTCCCTTTTCTACCAAATCTCAAAATCTTTTTCCAAGGATACACTTTCAAAAATACTTTATCTCCAACATCAAACTCTATATCTCTCCTCTTTAAATCTGAATAAGATTTCTGCCGATCTGAAGCTGCTTTCAACCGATCCTGAATTATCTTCACTCTCTCTTCCGTTTCTTTAATCAAATCAGGACCAACCAATTTGCCTTCTCCAACTTCATTCCAACATAGAGGCGTTCTACATCTTCTTCCATATAAGGCCTCAAATGGTGCCATTCCAATGCTAGATTGATGACTACTGTTGTAAGCAAATTCCACAAGTGGTAAAAATCTGTCCCAACTTCCAGAAAAATCAATGACACAACTTCTCAACATATCCTCTATAATTTGTATCACTCTCTCTGACTGCCCATCTGTCTGCGGATGAAAAGCAGTGCTAAAGTGCAATCAAGAACCCAAAGCACCATGTAAACTTTTCCAAAACCTCAAAGTAAACCGGGGATCTCGATCAGACACCAAAGAAATTGGAACTCCATGCAACTTAACTATCTCACTGACATACAGCTCAGCTAACTTCTCAAGAGAATAGTCCATTCGAACTGGAAGAAAATGAGCTGTCTTCGTCAACCGATCAACGATCACCCAGATAGCATCATGCTTCTTCTGAGTCAATGACAAACTAGATACAAAATCCATTGTCACACGTTCCCATTTCCATTCAGGCACTGATAAAGGTTGAAGCAATCCTGTTGGAACTTGGTGCTCAGCTTTCACCTTCTGACAAGTGAGACACTTGGATACATATTCCGCAATGTCCCTCTTCATACCTGACCACTAATAATGCTGCTTCAAATCCTGATACATTTTTGTACTCCCAGTGTTTATAGCAAAAACCGACTGGTGTGCTTCCTTTAAAATACTCTATCTCAATCTTACATCATCAGGAACACACAATCTATCTTTAAACCAAAGGCTACCATCGCTTCTCACATAAAAATCTCGGCTCTTCCCATTTTGGTAATCTGACACAATCTTCTGAATTTTCTCATCAGCCAATTGAGCCTACAATGCACCATCATCACATGATTCAAAACTAGCATGCAACGCTCTCAACTCAACAAGCAATGAGAGCGAATAAACAGTCAAACCTGCCAAAGATTTCTCACTCAAGGCATCAGCAACAACATTTGCCTTACCAGGATGATAATCAATCAAACAATCATAGTCTTTAATCAACTCCAACCACCGTCTTTGTGAAGGTTAAGTTCTTTCTGAACACCCAAATATTTCAGACTCTTCTGATCCGTATAAATAAAACACCTCTCCCCATACAAGTAGTGTCGCCAAATCTTCAAAGCAAACACTATAGCTGCCAACTCTAAATCATGCGTCGGATAATTAAGCTCATGCGGCTTCAACTGCCGAGAAGCATAAGCTATGACTTTACCCTCTTGCATCAAAACACAACCTAAACCATTATGTGAAGCACCACTGTAAATCACATATGGTTTATCTTCCACAGGTAAAGTAAGAACAGGAGCTTGAGTCAACATTTCTTTCAACTGCTCAAAGTTAGCTTGACACTGATCTGTCCATACAAATCTAACTCCCTTTCAAAGTAATCTGGTGAGTGGAGTAGCTATAAAAAAAAAACCTTTCACAAACCGTCGATAATAGCCTGCCAAACCCAGAAAACTTCTAACTTCAGTCACTGGCTTTGGTGGATTTCAATTCAAAATGGCCGTAACTTTACTCAGATCAACACTTGACTTGGGGTAACTCAAGTCTCTTCAAAGCCTAAATCAAATGTAATTATAAATTATCATTAAGTTATACACTTATAGGTATAAACAAAACCTCTCAACACAAGGATAAGATACATAATGAAAAATAAGGAAAAGAACTATCTAGGGCAAACTCTACAAATGACATGCTCAACAACACGGGCGTGTCAATGATCATGCCCTAAACCTGCCACAAAGAAGCTTTGACATGTATGAGCGGGGATTTTCACCCCCACTCCAAGTGGAATGGTTCTTGCGACTTCAGCACTGTTTAAGCTCGGGGCCTTGAGAACACGGACCTAAGTCCGGAGAAAATGGAGTCGCCACCTGGACGGACTGGGGGAAAGAAAGGGGTGGATGACTCGATTCCTAAGGAATCCCCAACCCCTTAATGGGTTTGGAAAGTTGGGTACATGTGGGGAAGGTGAGAAATGGCACAGCACCCCCACAACGCCCGGTTCATTGGAACCGGCCTCCTTTATAGGTCTTAATATTATAAAATTCTTAAATATAATAACATTATCCATATTACACACAATAATTAAAAGAAAGCATCAATATATTAAAATCAAAGCAATGTCCAAACAAAGCAAATAAATGGACACCCATCCAAGGATAAGAACATGTCCTTACACCACATTCCTAAATAGGACACCCACCAAAAGGTAGAAACGTGCCCTTTACATAGGTTCTAAAATAGAAAAGCAAATTAAATTACATGATGTTTGACTAATGAGGTACCCACCAAGTGGAAACATACCTCTTACAACTTTTGGAAATCTAAATTAATTGATAAAAGTAAATAATCATTCATCATAAATAAATCATTCATCAAAGCTATTAATTAAAACATAAAATAAACATCCATCCATGATAAATTAAATAAATCAAGTATTGAAATTAAATTAAAGCATAAAAGATAAATCAAAGTATAATCAAGTATAGAATTGAATAAAGCAAATAAAAGTTCAATTATAGCTACTGTGACTTTTTGTGGAATTATAATAAATTAGGGTTTTAAGTTTTAAAAGGTTGGTAAGACTCTTTGATTAACTAAATTAATATTTGAATGGTGAAATCATGAAACTAGGGTTTTAGACACTTTAAAATACTTTAATTTGTGATTTTTGGTTCTTGGGTTCCTAAGCTACTGTGTAAGATTTGGGTTTTTATGTTTTCATGTTTTTTTAATGTTTTAAAAGGATTAGGGTTCATAAAAATTAAGGTTTAAGGTTTTAAAAGTGTTAGTATTCATTATTTTAAATTTTGGAAGTTGAATTTGGATTTGATATTTTGGAAGTAGGGTCACGGGTGGTGAATAATTTTTAGGAATTTGGAAATCAATTTGATATTTTATGGAATTTTATGAATTTAAACAAATAAATTAAAGTTTTTATAAGTAGAAAAGATGTTTTTTTAAGGCTTTTTGAATGAAATATAACCTACTTTAAAATTTTAAAAGAAGCAGAATTTACATCTTAGTTTTGTTGAAAAATATGTTCAATTAGAGTTTTAAGGTTTTTAAGAAGAAAAAATAACAATTTTAAGCCTTTTGGAAGACAAACTAATAAAATAGGGTTTTTTTGGCTTTAGAAAAACTAAATTAAAGTTCAAAGGATTTTAATTTTGATTTCATAAATTTGCTACTGTGTAAAAAAAATAAAGAAAATTAATTCACATACCTTCTTTTGATGATTTCTCCAAAAATAATTCTTCTTGGATGAACTAGCTCCAAAGACAAGCCTTTTTTTTGCCTTTGAATCCTCTAAATCATGCTGCTGCTATTCCAGAAAAGAGTTGAATTGAATTTCTGCTTTTCCTTGATTTGGTTTCAAATTTTCCAAGCTACTCTTGAATTTTTTCCTCCCCTAAATTAATTGCCTTTGGTCCTTATTCATAGTGGTTTGAGGTTGTTTATTCCTAATTAGTTAAGGTGAGTAATATTAATAAAAAAAAGAAACCAAAACCTAATTGGATTAGGTTTCAAAAAATTTACGTCGGAAAATTTGCGCTGCCGAAAAAAAACTGCTGCGGAAAAACTGCGCTAACAAAAAAATCTGCTGCAGCTGGCTGCGGCAGCGCGCACGGAGCGGGCCCGTAAGCTATTTCTCAGGCAGAAAAAATTCTGCTGGGCTATTTCGCAGGCAGAAAATTTCAGCGTGCGAAATAGCACAGTGATTTAGCCCACAGGAATTTCCTGCAGCCAAAATGCCCACGGGCCCGCGCGACTGTTTTTTTGCTGCCGATTTTTTTGACTCCGATTTTTATTTTTATTTTTTGATTTTGATTTGTTTATTTTTATTTTTTTATTAATAAAAATTAGATTCTAAAGCAAAAATTATCTAACAAAAATTATTTTGGACCAATTAGACAATAAAAATCATTTTAGACTAAATAAAACATACTGGACCGGATTAGGTAAAAAATTAAGGGTCTACAGTTTGCCCACTGCTTGAATGATCTGAAACCTTAGTGCAAGAGAGTGAAAAGCAATAAGACTTCATTTTTTATGAAACTGTTGAGGTTTTGGGTTCTGGACCCGGTTCGAGTTCTGGACTCAAGGATAATTCTAGGTTCTGTACCTAAAGAAAATTTGGGTTCTGGACCCGGTTCAAGTTCTGGACTCAAGGATAATTTTAGGTTTTGGACCTAAAGAAAATTTGGGTTCTGGACCCGGTTCGAGTTCTGGACTCAAGGATAATTCTAGGTTCTGGACCTAAGGAAAATTTTTGTTCTGGACCCAGTTTGAGTTCTAGACTCAAGGGAGATTCTAGGTTCTGGACCTAAGAAAAATTTGGGTTCTGGACCCAGTTCGAGTTATGGACTCGAGGATAATTCTAGATTCTGGACCTAAGGAAAATTTGGGTTTTGGACTCGGTATTGGGTACTTGGACCCGAGATTGATTTGATTTGGGTACTTGGACCCGACATTGATTTAATTTGGGTACTTAGACTCGAGATTGATTTAATTTGGGTACTTGGACCCGGGATTGGATACTTGGACCCGAGATTGATTTGATTTGGGTACTTGGACCCGAGAATGGGTGCTTGGACACGAGATTCAATTTGACTGACCTTTTATCATTTGAGAAGTCTGACTGCTCCGGCTGTTTTATGCATTGAGATTCTTCACCATCAAAATGGATCTTCACCCTTTGAGATGGGGTCTTCACCCTTAAAAATGGATCTTCATCCTTTGAGATCGGGTCTTCACCCTTGAAAATGGATCTTCATCCTTTGAGATCGAGTCTTTACCCTTGAAAATGGATCTTCATCCTTTGAGATTGGGTCTTCACCATTGAAAATGGATCTTCATCCTTTGAGATTGGGTCTTCATTGAGTGGCTTGGCCATGTCCCCTGGGTGTGTCAGCTTCTGTGTTTTTTCTTTGGTTCTTCTTTATTCTTGGGTTAGGATGGGACACGGCCAAGCTTGTGGCCATGTCATGTGACACAGCCAGTGGCTTGGCCATGTCGCCTGCCAGTGTCACTTACTGCTTCCCTTCTCTCTTTGCTTGGTCATTTCCTTTGAGGTGACACGGCCAAGCTTGATTTGGCTTGGCCATGTCTTGTTTGATCCATGTTCTTCTTTCCTTGTTTTGATCTTCCAAGGGAGTTTTTGCACTTTAACCACTTTTCCCTTGCAACTGCTTTTCCTTTTTCTCCAATTTTGATTGGATCTTATATCCTCTGCTTGCCCCCCAAGGATTTTTTCTTTCATGCAAGCTTTGATTGATGTTTTTTTTGTCTAGTTCTTTGCATAAGCACGCATTTCTTCTCTTTGCAAAGTGACTGGGGCTTCCACAAGCGAATAGGCTTTCCATGCCCCCTTAATTCAATATCTTCTTTTGATTCTTTATTTTGTAGGGTGTTTGCTATTTATTAAGATAAGAAAGTGCGATGTAATATGCTCATGTATGCATGATATCCATGAATAATACTTATAGTCATTACATAAACTCACAGACCGAGGTGATTAGCAGAAGTGTTCTCATTGGTTCCTTTTTGACGCTCGTTCAAGTCTCGCATTGAAATGATCTAAAGCTTTGCATTTGGCTTTTATCTTCAAGATGTTGAAAACATGAGTGGTGGAGACCCTAAGCAGCAGAGTCAGGGATGTATCCATTTCAAACTATGTTTCAGCTTGTCAGTTGGTAGTTTCTTCATGACCTTGCCAATAATAAATTCAACATACTTCCCTTAACTTGAAGGCTTTGTATGACAAAACACTCTTTTTTTTATGAATTTTGATTTTGAAATCAAATGTTGGTTTTGCCAAATCGATGTCAATGTACCTCGAGACTTGATTTTTCCAAATTAATATATCTATAACATGACAACCCTAGTTACCGTACTAAACTCGGGAATCATTTCTATTTAAGCAAGAACTGTTGCACTTCAGATAGGCACATACACATTGCTTGGCCAAAGGTCTCATTTGAGTTTAAATATTGTCTATCTCATATGCATGCTTATCCAAACTATCTCCACTAATAGACTCTACCTACCAAGAGAGATCAACAGGTCTTTGATAGGCTTGAAACGGGGTCTATAAGGGACATGGGTTAAAGTGGAGGCCATTTTGAGATTGGAGCTGGTGTGACACAATGGACAAACCCTCACACTACAAATTTCTTGTTGGAACTTTAGACAGTTGGGAGCAATCTTTCTAGACTCCAAATTCCTTCTATCTTCTTGGCATTAATCTGGATCTTGATTAGGATAGTTTTTACCCTTGCAAAAAGTTTAAGACCCAAATCTGTTTCTTTTCTTCTTTTCCCTTTTTTCCTCTTTATTTTTCTTACTCTTCCCTTTTCTTTCTCTTTCCTTATTCTTCCCTTTCTTTTATCATTTTGTCCTTCTTTCTTGTAGGACTATCAAGTACAGAACTTTCAAGAACTGGATGGTCTTCCTCCTTTTTCTTTGATTTTTATTGAATATTTGGTTGTGTTGGGACCAATTCAAGTCAATCCATAAA
The DNA here is from genome assembly GCA_947685225.1 of Garcia nutans. NCBI lineage: Eukaryota > Viridiplantae > Streptophyta > Magnoliopsida > Malpighiales > Euphorbiaceae > Garcia > Garcia nutans. Next base: position 12,292,261 of record CANTUV010000003.1, read on the forward strand.
ATGGAAGCCTTTTGTTGTCTTAGGTAAAAGAGAACTCAGTTGGCTTTTTGAACCACCTTTTTAGATTTTATCTTTCTTCCTTTTCTTTTTTTTTCTTTTGTTTTTCTTTTGTTTTCTTCTTTTTTCTCTTTTTTTGTTTTTTTTAGCTCTAAAAAGAGTTGTCTTGGTTTGTACTAACTCGGGCTTCCAATAATGGATAAGTGGAGTAACATAAATCTTCTTTAATAGGGATAAATCATTTGTTACTCTGATGTTAATGTTGATATATTAGAGAGATTAGGAAAACTTCAACTACCCTTATGGTTTTGAGAACATCAACTATCCTTATGATCTTGAGAACTTCAACTATCTTCATGGTCTTGATAACTTCAACTATCTTCATGGTCTTGAAACTTTAACTATCCTCATGATCTTGACTAATCATTGCTTTCTTTTATCTTCTTGCCTATTCATCTTAGTAATCATAAGAATTGTCAAAAGTATCACAACAGCTCAGGGTAGGTTATTGGGGTTTGTAAGCCAATAAAAAGAAAGCTAAAATTTTATGAAGGCTCAAAGGGACAACTAGGGATTGATATTTAATTGGGTGGATACTAGTTGTTGGCTAACCAAACAATGCCTAGATCATTTCTCTTATAAATAAGTAGAGTTCAATTTTGCCTCAAAAGTTTGTCAAAGCATGTTCTAAGACTGACTAGGACCTAGACAAAGGTAATTATGCAGGAGCACTCTCTAAGTAAGCATACACAACTCAATGCTATAGAGCCACTCCCTCACCTAGTAAAGTCATTCAAGTCATGATGCATAAATATATTAATTCATGAATTATCAAGCTAGATTCCTCATTGGTCATGCACCAAAATGAATAAAGACCAACAAAAATTTTGATGAAAGTAATTTATTCAAACAACATTAAATTTGAAAAACACAATAGTTCCAAAATATTAACTAAAGTAAGATTGAAAAGCAACATTCAAGCTAAGGAAAGTTCATTGAGTTAGGCTTCTTTTCCTTTCACATCTTAACATTCCCATCTTGAAAAGAGGATAAAACAAAATCTTCTTCCAATCCTTTTCCCACAATAAAGGTTGTTGGTGGTGGCACTCTTCCAAATTTAGGCAAAGGGTTGTCCTTAGTATTAGGCTTATCCGGCTCGGGTAGCTTGCCACTATCAATCAAATCTTGGATCTCATGCCTTAATCGGGTACACCTATTAGTCTCATGTCCTTGAGTCTGATGAAATTGACAAAAAGCATTAGTATCAAATTTTGGGGGTAATGGACTAGGTAAAGGTCGAGGAGCCAATGGTTGTAACAACCCTTTCTTTTGTAGCTTATCGAAGACCCGAGACAAAGGCTTCCCCAGATCTGAAAACTGCCTTCTATTTGCTTGACCGGTTACATTAACATCAACTTCTTTTTATATGCTTTGATTGTTAGGCTGGTTGTTCCCTTTCTCATTCCTTCTTATTGAAAAGCGATTCTTCTCCCTTTCCCACTCTTCAATTTGTTGACCAACTTGTAGAAGATCTTTGAAATCATGGATGAGTGTATGAGACATCCTCTCACGAAGATTAGGTACCACCCCTCGCACAATCATCCTTATTTGATCGGATTCATCGGGCCTCTTCTTGAGTAAAGCGGCCTTGTTTCTCCATCGCTTCACATAGTCCACAAAATTCTCTTTTGGCCTTTGCCTTATGGACTCCACCTTCATTAAAGTAACTTCTAACTCAACATTATATCCATATTGTTGGATGAAGGCTTTGTAAAGTAGATCCCAACTCTTTTGTGTTCCATCATCTAAGGTATTGAACCAATTTTGGACAACAGGGTCCAATGAGAGCATGAAGTACCTTAGGGTTTGAGCCTTAGTAGCTCGAGCAGACTACATGGCAATGATATACTGCTTCACATGGAGATGAGGATTTCCGATGCCATTGTACTTAGCAAAGGAAGGCATCTTGAATTTATAAGGGACCTCTTCATCTTGTTCAAATAGTTTGTCGATCTCAGACATCTCTTCGGTTTTCAACTTCTTCTCAAATTTCTTTTCTAAATCAGCAATCATCTTTTCAACATCGGATGTCTCGGTCTTTTCAATAGTTGCCTTCTCAACAGCCTTCGGTTCTTTCTTCTTTTCTTGAACCTCTTGGTAGTATTAAGCCTAATCATCATCATCATCAATGATCACCTTTTCATCATTAAAAGCTACTTCATCCATTTTAGCCTTCCCCTTGACTTTCTTGGTGCTAGCAGATGCTCCGGCATTGTTTCCTAAAATTGCAGCTAGTTGATTCTTTATGGTCTCAACCATGGCCTCTTTTATTTCTTCCATCTTGGCGTTGAGGGACTCATCCACCATTCTTTGGATTTGTTCGAGTTCCATTATTTTTGGTGAGCAAGTGATTGAGTCGTTGCTAGACACTTCGTCTCCGGCGTAAGTCGGATTGTCGTAAGCTTTTGAACTTTCGTCATCCAGGGCTGTGAGCTAGAGAGGATCAATGATATGAGATGCAAATGTATGCATGTATGCATGTATGCACAAACAATCAATAGATAAAAATAGGACATTCCTTCCAACCTTATAAAATCCATACACGAATGGCGAGTCTCTTTTCCTAGGTATATGGTTAACAAAATACCAACATGGGGTATCTTGCTTTCGAATAATTCCCTCGGACGTTTCAACCAATAGTTGTATTTTCGAAAATGGAAATCAATCCATGATAATTCCCAATAATTAGGTTTTAATCCATTTATCCAACTAAAGTAGCTTTTATGCTATGTTGGATTAAAACAAAATTAAGAGGTTTATTATAAATAGATTTCTCACTTAGAAAAAGGTAACTAATGATTCATGCCAAAAACAAGCCCATGGTTAATTTATTCTTAGTGTAAACTAGGCCCACAATTGATTTTTGGTATTTCATAATTGACCTAAAAATTTTTGCAAGTTCTTTGTAAAAAGTGGTTGGGTGAAAATAGTTTTGTTTCTAAGCCCATTGTAAAAGATTTTAGAAAAATGGATTTTGGGCTTAGTATTTGGGCCATGGGCCAAAGAATTTATTTATTTATTTTTTAGAAAAGTATTATGTCCAAAGACAAGCCTTTTTTTTGCCTTTGAATCCTCTAAATTGTGCTGCTGCTGTTCCAGAAAAAAGTTGAATTGAATTTCTTCTTTTCCTTCCTTGATTTGGTTTCAAATTTTCCAAACTACTCTTGGATTTTTTCCTCCCCTAAATTAATTGCCTTTGGTCCTTATTTATAGTGGTTTGAGGTTGTTTATTCCTAATTAGTTAAGATAAGTAATATTAATAAAAAAAGAAACCAAAACCTAATTGGATTAGGTTTCAAAAAATTTGCATCGGAAAATTTGCGCTGCGGAAAAAAAACTGCTGCGGAAAAACTGCACTGGCGAAAAAATCTGCTGCACCTGGCTGCGGCAGCGAGTGCGGAGCGGGCCCGTAAGCTATTTCACAGGCAGAAAATTTCTGTGTGTGAAATAGCACAGTGATTTCGCTTGCAAGAATTTCCTGCGGGCGAAATGCCCACGGGCCCTTGCGATTGTTTTTTTGCTACCGATTTTTCAAACTCCGATTTTTATTTTTATTTTTATTTTTTGATTTTTATTTTTTATTAATAAAAAATAGATACTAAAGCAAAAATTATCTAACAAAAATTATTTTGGACCAATTAGATAACAAAAATCATTTTAGACTAAATAAAACATATTGGACCGGATTGGGTCAAAAATTAAGGGTCTACAACATGCTTAGTGATATGGGTGTGTCAATGACCGTGCCAAAACTCTAACAACATAGTAGCTATGACACACTCAGTGACATGGGCGTGTCACTGCATGTGTCAATACTACAACAACACATTAGCTATGACACACTCAGTGACATAGGCGTGTCACTACTTATGTCAAAACTACAACAACACAATAGATATGACACGCTTAGTGACATGGGCATGTCATTGGACGTGTCAATACTACAACATAACAGAAGTTGTGACATGCTTAGTGACATGTGCGTGTCACTGCACGTGTCACCAATACTGAAAATAAAACCATCGACACGCCCAAAAACATGGCTGTCACCGGGCGTGTCAGGCCAAAAATCCTGATATCCACTCATAATTGTCACAACCAACTATTATCTTTCATTAACCTTTTCAACTCCATACAAACTCAACAAAATCCTTCATTATACCACATAATACTTGTGTAAACATCAAAACAACTCAATTAAAAGCAAAATACACAATTACATCTAAGACTTCAAAACTCAAAAGTTACACAATCCAAAACTCTTATTCTCTTCACCAAACTTAACCTTTTCTCAATCCAACCCCAAATTTCATAGTTAACTGCCCAAAAGAACTTTAAACATACCAATATCAACCTTTAACACATACTACACAAAACATCCAATTCACACAAATACAACTTCTAAAGAAAATCAAAGAAACAAGTTGGAAACTTACTAAATATGAAGAAAATCCTTAAAACTCCAACTTGAACACTTGAAATCCATCAATTACTTGAGTTAGCAAGAAGCAAATCTCTCTCTTCCTTTGATGAAGGTGGCCGGCTTCATTGGAGAAAAAATAAGAAGAAGATCAAGGTCCACTCAACACAATCCAACTAATCTTCCTTTTTTACCACACCATTTCCCACTTTCACTCTCCACCAAGTAAATATATATTACTTAATTAATATCTAATATGTCATCTTCCACTAACCATTTAATTACTATAAAATATCATTTGACCAAGTTACAATGTTGACTTATACATATATTATGTATATCTATATATATATCATATACACATTTTTTTTTCTTTTTCACTTAATTATATATATATACTTTTAAATCATTTAATTAATTTTCAAAAATTAATATTTTCAAAATTTTGGGATATTAAAATTCTCCCCCTCTACAAATAAATTTCATCATTCAAATTACCTGCTCTCAAGTCTGGAAAAACTGGGGATACTGATTCTGCATCATCTATTCACTCTCCCAAGTTGCCTCTTCAATAGCATGATTCTTCCAAAGAACTTTCATAAGTGGCACTTTCTTATTTCTCAACTCCTTCACTTTACCTGCCAAAATATCCACTGGTTCTTCCTCATAAGTCAGATATGGACTCACTTCAATTGACTCTACTGACAAAATGTGAGATGGGACTAACCTGTACCTCCGAAGCATAGAGGCATAGAAGACATTGTGAATTCGATCGAATTTAGGCGGTAAAGCTAATCTATAGGCCACTAGTCCAACTTTCTCTAGTACCTCATAAGGTCCTATAAAATGAGGACTCAACTTCCCTTTGCGGTCAAATCTCAAAGTTTTCTTTCAAGGAGACACTTTCAAAAATACTTTATCTCCAACACTGAACTCTGTGTCTCTTCTTTTTATATCTAAATATGATTTTTGTCGGTCTGAGGCTGCTTTCAGACAATTCCTATTCACCTTTACTTTCTCTTCTATTTCCTTAATCAAATCAAGACCAATCAACTTACCTTCTCCAACCTCATCCCAACATAGAGGTGTCCTGCATTGCCTACCATACAATGCCTCATAAGGTGCCATTCTAATACTGGACTGATGACTATTGTTATAAGCAAACTCAATCAGTGGTAAGAATATGTCCCAACTCCTAGAGAAATCGATGATACAGCTCCTTAACATATCCTCTAAAATCTATATCATTCTCTCTAACTGCCCATTTGTTAAAGGATGAAAAGTAGTGCTAAAATGTAACCGAGAGCCTAAAGCATCCTGTAAACTTCTCCACAATCTCGATGTAAATTGGGGATCTCGATTAGATACCAAAGAAATTGGGACTCCATGCAATCTCACTATCTCACTGATATACAGCTCAGCCAACATCTCAAGAGATTAATCCATCTAAACTAGAAGAAAATGAGCTGTCTTCTTCATCCGATCAACAATCAGCCAGATTGCATCATGCTTCTTCTGGGTCAAAGGCAATCCAATCACAAAATCTATCGTCACTCGTTCCCATTTCCACTCTAGCACTGATAATAGCTGAAGTAATCTCGAAGGAACTTGGTGTTCAGCCTTCACTCTCTGACAAGTGAGACATCTGGCAAACTCTGCTATATCCCTCTTTATACCTGACAGCCAATAATATTGTTTCAAATCTTGATACATTTTGGTACTCCCAGGGTGCATAACATAAGCTGACTGATGCGCTTCCTCTAAAATTACCTTTTTTAGTCTTGCATCATCAGGAACACACAAATTATCTATGTACCAAAAATTGCCATCATTTCTCAGATCAAAGTCTCAACTCTCCCCCTTTTGGCAATCCAATACAACTTTCTAGATTTTCCAATCTGCCAACTGAGTCTCCCTAATCTGATCCAACAACACTGGCCTCAATCGTAATTAAGCCATCAATGCACCACCATCACAAGACTCAAATCTGGCATGCAACGCTCTCAACTCAATAAGCAACAAAAGCGAATAAGCAGTCAAACATGCCAAAGACTAACGACTCAAGGCATCAACAACAACATTTGCCTTACCAGGATGATAATCAATTAAAGAGTTATAGTCTTTAATCAATTCTAACCATCATCTCTGCCGAAGATTCAACTCTTTCTGAACACCCAGATATTTCAAACTCTTGTGATCCGTGTAAATGAAACACTTTTCCCCATACAAGTAATGTCGCCAAATCTTCAAAGCAAAAACTATAGCTGCTAACTCCAAATCATGCGTCGGGTAATTTAGCTCATGCAGCTTCAACTATCGAGAGGCATAAGCAATGACTCAACCTTCCTGCATCAAAACACAACCTAAACCACTATGTGAAGCATCACTATAAATCACATAAGGTTTACCTTCCATTGGCAGAGTAAGGATAGGAGCCTCAGTCAACATCTCCCTCAGCTGCTCAAAACTCACCTCACACTGATCTGTCCACACGAATCTAACTCCCTTCTGAAGTAATCTACTGAGTGGAGTAGCTATCATAGAAAAACCTTTCACAAACCGTCGATAATAGCCTAGCAAACCCATAAAACTTCTAACCTCTGCCAGAGTCTTCGATGGACTCCAATTCAAAATAGCCTCAACTTTACTCGGATCAACTCTAATACCTTGTGCTGAAACCACATGACCAAGAAAAGTCACTTGATCAAGCCAAAACTCACATTTAGACATCTTAGCATATAACTGCTTCTCTCTCAGAGTCTACAATACAATCTGCAAATGCTTATCGTGATCCTCCTCATTACGTGAATACACCAAAATATCATCAATAAAAACCACCACAAATTGATCTAGATAGGGTCTGAATACCCTGTTCATCAAATCATAAATGATGATGGTGCATTTGTTAACCCAAAAGGCATCACCAAGAACTCATAATGCCCATACCTTGTATGGAAAGTTGTCTTAGGTACATCTTCATCTCTAACTCTTAACTGAAGATACCCTGATCTCAAATCAATCTTAGAGAATATTGCTGCTCCTTTCAACTGATCAAAGAGATCATCTATCCTAGGCAATGGATACTTGTTCTTGATGGTCACTTTATTTAACTGTTGATAATCAATGCACAATCTTAAGGTACCATCCTTCTTCTTCACAAACAAAATGGGCGCCCCCACGGAGACACACTAGGGTGAACAAACCCTTTATCCAACAACTCTTGCAACTGCACCTTCAACTCTCTCAACTCAGCAGGTGCCATACGATAAGGAGTAATAGAGATGGGAGTCATACCAGGCAACAAATCAATACCAAACTCAACCTCTCTCTCAGGAGGTATCCCTAGTAACTCAGGAAAAATATTTGGAAACTCAGCAATTGTGGATATACTGTCAAGCTGAGAACGCACTACTCTAGTATCTATAACATGAGCAAGATAAGTCTCACATCCCTTCCAAATCATCCTCCTAGCTGAAATAGCTGAAACAAACATGGATGAAAGATGTCTCTGCTCACTAGATACCATCACATTCCTACCATCACAGGTTCTCAAAGTAACACATTTCTTCTGACAGTCTACCACAACCCCATGCTTAGATAACCAATCCATGCCTAAAATTAAATCATACTCCCTAAAAGGCATCTCAATCAAGTCAGCAAGGAACTCCTCATCCTGAACCACAACCAGACTATTTCGGTGCACCTTGCTAACTATAACACTATGTCCTAAAGGATTTGTCACCAAAACATCAAATCCTAGGGACTCTGAATGAAAATCAGTTACAAACAAGATGGATGCACTAATGTATGAATGAGTCGATCCAGGGTCTATCAAAGCAAGAACTGAAGTACCAAATAAAGAAAAAGTACCAGCAATAATAGCTGAAGCATCTGGTTGCCTCTGCATCACATATACCCACTGAAATGGTCCTTCCTCATCTGGTCTACTACCTGCGGTAGAACTTCCTCTTTGACCAGACCATGTCCGACCCCCTCTGCTAAAATCTCTGCCACAACGACCCCCTCTAACACTAGGTCGATAAACTGCAATATCAGTTTTTCTATCCTCTAGTGCCTCTGGGCAATTTCTGACGAAATGATTTGGTGACCCACATCTATAACACACTATTGGTCCACTTGTCTTCCAGCAAGCACCCCCATATGCCCTACCACAATGGACACAGGTATATGAAACTGGCCTTCGAAAACTAAAGTTGGATCACTAGCCACAGAAAGTGGAGGTCTCGATCTTTGTCCTTGTTGCTTTTCTGACCTACTAGACTGCCTCTGGCTCCTACTGAACCTTAAAAAATATCCTCCTCAGCCTTTCTTCACAGATGAAGACACTGCCTCACTCTGGGGTCTCCTAGCTCTGGTCTCCTCATCTCTAACAGCTGTTGTAATACCCTGTGCTCTCTCAACACTCCTAGCAGTTGCAACCAACTAGGAAAAATCTTGATACCGGGAGCCTGTGATAATGCACATGATATAGGGTCTCAACCCCTCCTCAAATCTCCGACACTGATCAATCTCATCAGAAATAATCCCGCCAGCATACTGACTCAATAGAGTAAACTCTATCTCATACTTCGACACAGTCCTGGTATCCTGCTTCAAACATAAGAACTCTATCTTATTTGCATCTTTATACTCCCTCGGAGTATACTTCTGCTCAAACTCTTGCAGAAAATCATTGTAGGTCAAGGTTGGTGGATCATCCAGGGCATGTGGAACCATCTTCCACCAATCATATGCATCCCTCTGCAAAAGAGATCTAGCATAATCAAACTTTCTTCTAGAGTAGCCTGCAGCTGAATGAACGCTCTCTGGACTCTATATAGCCACTGCTCTGCTACAGTAGGGTCTGTAGTACCAATAAAGTCCTCAGCTCCAAACTTCCTCAACTTATCATATTTCCTCATTGATAATTGCGGTTGCAGCTGCGGTGCCGGTGGCTACTGAACTTGTAACACCCCCATATCCAATGCCCACACACTACAACCACAACAATGTAGCATAAGTGCATCAAACATAGGGATGCTACGGTTTTCTTAACATTCAAAACACTTTAAACTTGATACAATACCCTTATCATTATACATTATAGAAAAGTAGATCATTTACTTATAAAACAAAACATATTAGTTATATATATATATACATTTAAATATTACACAGCGGAAGTTATAAAATATGTACATATTTACATATTAAACATTTCTTTACAAAATATAAAGAAATATACATGATTGGCAAGTCTGCTATGATTTTTAAGCTCCCAAAATGGATTCTTCAAGGTCTACTCTCACTTGGTCTTGATGAACTCTCGGGTTCAACTCTATCCACTCTATTACCTGCGCGATTAAACACTATCGCGCTAAGCCAACGGCTTAGTAAGATAAAACATGCTAATGGTATGCTTTAATGTAATGCAATGTCACATATGTTATTGATAAGATCAACATCATAAATATAAAGTTAACCACATAATTATGCATTTCACAAATCATAGTCATATGAGCATACCACATTTCAACATCTTTCCACATTCAACATTAATCAATCATACTCAATAAACAACATCTCATTTCATTAACTCATAACATTATTTAAGACATTCATATAACCTTGACACCTATGGGCCCAACAAGTATTTAATACGATATTCAGAGTTCAGAGTTACTGCTTTGGTTCATAGTCACAATAATCACGCCCGTAGGCAATGTATATACATGTATCTCTATCCATGGATAGTGTAACAGACCCAGTCTCTTGGACCATCAACTCAACACATATGAGGAGATCCTCAACCCGGCAAGACTGTTACAAATCATATATCTCATATTCACAATTCTCATAGTGTAACAGACCCAGTCTCTTGGACCATCAACTCAACACATATGAGGAGATCCTCAACCCGGCAAGACTGTTACCTTTCATCATTTCTTAGGCATGCCACCCAAATCCAGAACTCTGAAACTGAATAACATATTAAACAAACAATTCATTTATTATATAGTTACCATTTCCATTCTCAAATTCTCATCACATTTAGGCAAACATGCCTTCTTTCTTTCAATATCATCATCATAGCCAATCACAATGGCATTGTCTCATATCATGTCTTATTTAAATTATCATTGCATCTTTGATATACATTTCAATTTCAATGTATATTACTCATGAAACACATTACCATTCACAATACATAACATAACATTGTTCAATCTCAACAATGCAATTAGGGCAAAGAACAATTGATATGATTCATAGTTTTAGGACCTTACACATGCATTTGATTATATCATTCATTGATTCAAGTGTGTTTAAAGTGTTTAGGGTTAGGTTTAAGGACCAACCTACCTTTGGAGAACCAAAGCAATGCAAGAAGAACAAAGAATTAAAACCCTAACCCACACAATTGAGGGACACGGGCAGCCACTTGAGGGACACGGTTAGGGCAATTCAACCTCTTCACAATCTAATCCAAAAGGAATATTAGCAAAATGACCATATGAATAGTACATTCCGGTTTTAGACTCCATTTTATCCTTATTTTGAAAAATTGTATAAAATAATCTACTTGACTAAAAATTCTAAAATTTTTACAGAATTTAGTTTTCTATCTTAAAATCATTCCTTTAAAATTTCAGATCAAACTGAACACAAAATCTTGGTCAAATAGTTCACCTAACCAGACTGCCCCAATTGCCCTGCATCCTGGCAGCAGTTCTGAACTTTGTGAATTCCATAAATCAAATTCAATCAACGTGGTTCCAAATTATTTTTCTCAAATACTAGACTCACTAAGAAACAACATATCCAAAATTCAATTGGATATGATTTTTCTACATTTTATTAAAAATCCCGAAATATAGCTGTCTCAGTTAAGGTACCTGCTGGAACAGGTCTAATAAAAATAATCTTTCTAAACTCATAACCATTCCAAAATCGAATCAACATATTTTTCAGTCATTCTAGACTCATAGAGGCACAACATATCAAAAATTCACTTCAAGAAAATTTTTCTATAATTAATTAAAAATCATACAAGTCACAGCCTTTACTAATTGTAAAACAGAAAAAAATTCACTAAACACAAGTCTTACTCTTCCATCACCAACACCAACCTAGCTTCTTATCTTTAATTCCATTTCAACACTTTTACACACACCATACACAAACACACTCCATCAAACTCAAACAAAATTCCAAATAGAATAAGAGAAATCAAGAGAAAACTTACCTTAAATGAAGAATTTCCACAAATCTCTAACCAACACCCTTGATTCCTTCTTCAATTTGCTTCAAATCTCAAGATCACCTCTCTTTCTCTCTTTGTCTATGGAGAATCCGGCCACACATGAAGAGAAGAAGAAAATATGAAGAGCAAAGTCAAATTTGGCTTCTTATATCCATCAAGTGTTTTTAACCTTGCAATTACTAAAACACCCTTCACCATTTAACTAACATTTTGTCTCATCTAAGCCCTTATATGTAATTGCACATTCCACAAAAATATCTTCTTGCATTGACTCTATATTTGACCAATCTATATGTTATATATATCATCATATACACAACATATACTTTTGTCTCTAAACCCTAAATTTCTTCTCCAAAACACATATACATATACATTCTCTTCCCATTTCTTTTCTCTTACAATTTAACACATATATTCAATCCAATATATAACAACAACAACACTAACAACAACATCAACAATAACAACAACATAACCAAGACTTCTAGGGCATACATGAGGATATTACAGAACTAGAGCCTGCCTCAACAACTGCACCATACGCAGTACCCAGCCCGGTGGAATCTCATCAACTGCTAGTCTCTCTGGCACAGGAGTAGGTGCCCTCTAGCTATCTGAACTCTAGCTTCATCTCTACCCTCAACAGAAGCTACACTCTCTGCACTACCATCTGCAGACTAACGTGTCTGAGAAGCCATAACTACCTATATCTGCAAACACAGTAGAAATTGCCATATCAAAGGTTAGAAACTGCCAGTGCCAATGCATGTATCATACTTAAAAACCATATTTAAAAATCTCAATTTTCTTTCTCTTACAACCCACCTAGGTTGAGAACCTCAACCCTAGGCTTTGATACCAAAACAAATTGTAACACCCTTATACCCAATATACGTACACTACATACACCCAACATATGTAATATACGAATATAGGATACAAGAATGTCACAACCCATTTTAACAAAACAACTCTTCACTTATAAAATTTGTATAAACTTAAAACATTCAACTGATAACTTATAAATAATAGATGAAATATTACTTGATAAAACACATATGTATACTTCATTACCATAGGTTTATCTCAAACATTTTTTATAGTTTGCGGAATATACATATTTATTTACATCAAAATCAATATGTACAAAAATATAAAATATATACATGCTGGCAGTTTGTCTTTGATCTTGATGTCTAACAATCAACTCTGCACTCAAGGTCTCGAGTCTAGACTTGACTCAGTCTAGACGAACTCTCCGGTTCAACCGGATCTACCCTGTCACCTGCCAGATGAATCACAATCACGCTAAACCAAAAGCTTAGTGGTATAAACTTTGATAACAATATAGTTCAAATGCAATGCTAATGCAAGACACATAAGGATATTATATCTCATAACATTATATCATTATATCTTGATAAATTGCTCCATTGTTCTACAATTCATAATTCACAAAAAAACAAACACAAGCATGGGCCCAAAAGGATCTAATATGCCATTCAAATTCCAGAGTTACAACTTTGGTCCAATATGACACCGTGTGTCTAGCCCAAACGCAAATCATAATCACAATGAGGATGACGTCATATTTAACATCCCAACTAGGCTTCAAAGACTAGGCCCAACCCAGCTTCAAGGGTATGCTATATCATGTAACACCCAACTAGGCTTCAAGGACTAAGCCCAACCCAACTTCAAGGGACTGTTACATTTTAGGCATGCCACCAAACACAAAACTTTGAAAATTGAATAACATACTAGGCACATAATTCTTTCATAATTCCATTATCAAATCCTTTCTCATGATCAAACTAGGCACAATGCTTCAAATATCTCATTTATATCAATATAGCCATCACCAATGGCTTTACATACCATCTTTAATTTATACATAATAAATTGCAATACCTATACGTTTTGGGCCATTATCATATTTTGCACAAAGTTTATATTACATATAATGCATTTGTAACATTATACAAATCATAACATATTTCTCATTCTCCAATAATGTAGTAGGTAACTTAACACATTTTCCAACAAATGTGTTAAGTCCCAATGTCATGTAAATATAAACTATTATTCAAGGTTTGTACTTACCTCTAAAAGCAACAAACACCACTTTCAACCTTTTCTTCCAAGATATCCCTCAACACTTGAATTGGGGTAACTCAAGTCCCTTCAAAGCCTAAACCAAATGTGATTATAATTAATCACTAAGTGATGCACTTATAGGTATAAACAAAACCTCTCAATACAAGGATAAGATACATAAAGGAAAATAAGGAAAAGAACTATCTAGGGAAAACTCTACACATGACACGCTCAACAACACAGGCGTGTCAATGACCATGCCCTAAACCCACCACACAGAAGCTTTGACACACTCAGTGACATGGGCGTGTCAATGACCATACCAAAATTCTAACAACACAGTAGCTATGACATGCTCAATGACATGGGCGTGTTACTGCACATGTCAATACTACAACAACATAGTAGCTATGACATGCCCAGTGACATGGGCGTGTCACTGCTCGTGTCAAAACTACAACAACATAGTAGATATGACACGCTCAATGATATGGGTGTGTCACTGGACTTGTCAATACTACAACATCACAGAAGTTGTGACATGCTTAATGACATGTCCGTGTCACTGCATGTGTCACCAATACTGAAAATAAAACCATCAAAGAATCCTGATATCCATACATAATTGTCACGACAAACTATTATCTTTCATTAACCTTTTTAGCTCCATACAAACTTAACCAAATCCATCATTGTACCATATAATACTTGTGTAAACATCAAAACAACTCAATTAAAAGCAAAATACACAATTACATCCAAGAATTCACAACTCAAAAGTTACACAATCCAAAACTCTTATTCTCTTCACCAAACTTAACCTTTTCTCAATCCAACCCTAAATTTCATAGTTAACTACCCAAAAGAACTTCAAACATACAAATATCAATTTTTAACACATACTACACCAAACATCCAATTCACACAAATACAACTTCCAAACAAAATCAAAGAAACAAGTTGGAAACTTACTAAATATGAAGAAAATCCTTAAAACTCCAACTTGAACACTTGAAATCCTTCAATTACTTGAGTTAGCAAGAAGCAAATCTCTCTCTTCCTTTGATAAAGGTGGCTGGCTTCAATGGAGAAAGAAGAAGAAGAAGAAGATCAAGGGCCACTCAACACAATCCAACTAATCTTCCTTTTTGACCACACCATTTTCCACTTTCACTCTCCACCAAATAAATATATATTACTTAATTAATATCTAATATGTCATCTTCCACTAACCATTTAATTACTATAAAATATTATTTGACCAAGTTAAAATGTTGACTTATATATGTATTAAGTATATCTACATATATATATCATATACATATTTTTTTTCTTTTTCTCTTAATTATATATATACTTTTAAATCATTTAATTAATTTTTAAAAATTAATATTTTCAAAATTTTGGGATATTACAAATTTCCATGTTTGAAAATTTAACTATAGGTTAAAATCGTCTGGGGGAATTTTTCGAGAACAAAATATCTCATGTTGGTATTTTGTTAACCATATACATAGGAAAAGAGACTCGCCATTCGTGTGGGGAAGTTATAAGGTTGGAAGAAACATCCTAATTATGTTTGTTTATTTGTTGTTTGTGCATACATGCATGCATGCATACATACGTTTGCATCTCATTAATGCTTTCTAGCTCACAGCCCTGGATTACAATAGTTCAAAAGCCTGCGACAATTCAACCCACACCGATGATGAAGAATCTAGTAACAACTCAATTAGCTTCTCACCAAAAGTAATGGAACCTGAGCAGATTCAAAAGATGTTGGATGATGCCCTTGAAGTCAAGATGGAAGAACTAATGGAGGCCCTAGCTGAGATCATGAATTGTTAAATGGCTATAATGTTTGGGAACACTGATGAAGCATCCGCAAGCACCAAGAAAGACAAGGGAAAGGCTAAAGTTGGTGAAGTAGTCTTTAATGATGATAAGATGGTTATGGATGGTGATGAATACTGGGCCCAATACTTTCAAGATCCTCAAGATAAAAAGGAGCTGAAGGTTGTTGAGAAGACAATTGTTGAAACGACCGAGACTTCTGATGTTGAGAAGATGATTACTGATCTGGAGAGGAGGTTTGAGAAGAAGCTCAAAACTGAAGAGATGTCTGAGATCGACAAACTGTTTGAATAAGATGATGACATCCCTTATAGGTTCAAGATGCCATCATTTGCTGAATTCGGTGGAACTGGTAATCCTCATTTACATGTTAAGCAATACATTACTGCAATGTAGTCTGCCTGAGCTACTAAGGCTCAAACTCTAAGGTATTTCATGCTCTCATTGGATCATGTTGTGCAGAATTGGTTCAATACCTTAGAGGAAAGTACGCAAAAAGATTTGGATATGCTGTACAAAGCTTTCATTCAGCAGTATTGGTACAATGTCGAGCTGGAAGTTACCTTGATGGAGGTAGAGACTATTAGGCAAAGAGCAAATGAGAACTTTGTTGATTATGTAAAAAGGTGAAGAAACAAAGCTACATTACTTAAGAGGAGACCTGATGAGTCGGACCAAATCAGGATGATTGTGAGAGGTGCCCCACCCAACCTTTGTGAGAGGTTGTCTCACACTCTTATAAGGGATTTCAAGGATCTTCTCCAAGATGGATTATAAATAGAAGAGTGGGAAAGAGAGAAGAACCAATTCTCTACAGGAAGAAATGAAAAAGGGAATTGCCAGTCGGGTAATCAAAGCACCCAGATGGAAGTTAATGTTAATGCAACCGGTTAAGGAAATAGAAGATAGTTCTCAGAGCTAGGGAAACCTCTGTCTTGGGTTTTCAACAAGCTACAAAAGAAAGGGTTGTTACAATCATTGGCTCCTCAGCCGCTACGTAATCCTCTGTCATCAAACTTTGATGTCGAGGCCTTCTATCAATTTCATCAAATGCAAGGGCATGAGAAGGATAAATGCGCTCTTTTAAGGAATGAGATTCAAGATTTAATTGACAGCGGAAAGCTACCTGAGCCGGACAAGCCCAATTCTAAAAGCAATCCTTTGCCTAAATTTGGAAGAGTACCTCCACCGGCAACCTTCATGGTAGGAAAAAGATTGGAGGAAGATTTTATTTTATCCTCTTTTCAATATGAGAGTATTGAAGATGTGGAATGAGTATTTTGTTCAACAAACTTCCCTTAGCTTGGATTGTTGCTCTATTTATTTTGCTTTCTTTAATATTTAATTGGAACAATTATTTTTTTCAAATTATGTTTGTTTGAATAAATTACTTTCATTAAATTTATTTTTATTGGTCTTTATTCATTTTGGTGCTCATCCAATGACGAACCTACCTTGATCTTTATAAACTAGCATTTCTATGCATCATGATTTGAATGACTTTACTAGGAGAGGGAATTGTTCCATAGAATTGAGTTGTGTATGCTTACTTAGAGAGGGCTTCTGCATAATTACCTCTGTCTAGGTCCTAGTCAGTCTTAGAACATGCTTTGACAAATTTTTGAGGTGAAATTGAACTATGCTTACTTAAGGGAGAGATGATCAAGGCATTGTTTGGTAAGCCAACAACTAGAATCCACCCTATTAAATATCAATCCCTAGTTGTCCCTTTGAGCCTTCATGAGATTTTAGCTTTCTCTTTATTGGCTTATAAGCCCGATAACCTACCATGAGCTATTGTTACAGTTTTGGCAAGTCTTATGATCACTAAGGAACACAAGGAACACAAGGAGAAGATATGAGGGAAATTATTTGCAAAAGGAAGAACAAAAAGAATGGAACAGCCGATTTAGCTAGAATTCTCAACTAATAAAAGGTTAGTCAAATCCAGTTTCTGGTCGAGCACCCAAATCCAGTTTAGGATAGAGCATCCAAATCCAGTTTAGGATAGAGCACCCAAATCTAGTTTTGGGTCGAACACCCAAATCCAGTTTTGGGTCGAGCACCCAAATCAAGTTTAGGATTAAGAATCCGGTTTTGGGTCGAGAATCCAAATCCAATTTCAAGTTGAGAACCCAAATTCAGTTTAGGATTGAGAATCCAGTTTTAGGTTGAGAACTGTGAGCAAAAACTTTTGTCCCCACTCTCGATGGAATGGTTCTTGCGACTTTGGCACTATTTAGGCTCGGGGCCTTAGAGAACATGAGCCTAAGATCGGAGAAAATGGAGTCACCACCCGGACGGGCCGAGAAAAAGAAAGGGGTGGATGACTCGATTCCTAAGGAATCCCCAACCCCCTAATGGGTTCGGAAAGTTGGGTACACGTGGGGAAGGTGAGAAATGGCCCAGCACCCCCACAACGTCCGGTTCATTAGAACCGGCCTCCTTTGCAGGTCTTAATATTATAAAATTCTTAAGTATAAAAATATTATCCATAGTACATAAAACAATTAAAATAAAGCATCATTATATTAAAATCAAATCAATGTCCAATCAAAGCAAATAAATGGACACCCATCCGAGGATGGAAACATGTCCTTACATCATCCATGTCAAAACTATATAGGACACCCACCGAAAGGTGGAAACATGTCCTTTACATTGGTCCAAAATATAAAAGAAATTTAAATTATATGAAATTAATTAATGAGGTACCCAATAATGGAAACATACCTCTTACAATTTTAGTACCAAAATAAACAAATAATAATAATAATAATAATAATAATAATAATAATAATAATAATAAAGAGAATATCCATCCATGATAAATTAAATAAATCAAGCATTAAAATTAAATAAATCAAAACGTATAACAAGCTAGTGATCAAATCTAAAATTAAATAAAGCAAATAGAGATACAAATTTAGGTTTATGTCTCAATTTAGGGTTCTTTAATTAACATTTAGGGTTTTGGGATTTTAGAATTATTATTAATATTATTTAAGCTACTGTGAGGGTTTTTGGAAAAAATGGAATGGATTAGGGTTTTATAAATTTAAGAAAATAGTAAGGTTTTTAGTTAATCAAATTAGGGTTTAGGGCTAACATCATGAAATTAGGGTTTTGGAACCATAAGATATTAGGGTTTATAATTTTAAAAGATTGGATTTTAGGTTCACTGGATTATGGTTACTGAGTTAAGAATTGGGATTTAGATTTACTAGATTGGGTTTTAGATTCATCGGATTAGGTCCTTAGGGTGTTGATGAACTTGTCATAAATTTTTGATGTTTTAAGAATTAAGGTTTAAGTAAACTAGGGTTTAGTGGATTGGGTTTTAAGAAAATTAAGGTTTTAGGAAAATTAAGGATTTAAAACACTGGGGCTAGGGTTTTGAGAATTAGTAAGATAGTTTAGGGTTTTATATATTTTGGAAAACATATTCGATCTTAGGATTTAAGAAAATAGTTTAGAGTTTTTATAGAAACAATTAAGATTAAAGTTTTAAAAACTGTAAAGAAAATTAGGGTTTAGAGAATTAAGAAGATAGTTCGGGGCTTTTGGAATTCTCTAGATTTTTGAGCTATTGGATGAAATAATAATCAACAGAATATATAATTAGGGTTTATAAATTTAGACTATTGAATCAAAGTGATAACAAAAATAAACAAACGAAAACCAGTAAGAATAAAAATGACATAACAATTGAATGTTTAAGCTAATTCAAGATTAAGACAGAAAACCTGTGTTGAAGGTTCCACCGAATTGTTTATTGACTCCAAGCTGCTACCTCCATCAATGTTTATTTCTGGCCGAGCAAAGATCAAAGATGGTGATCACTGCCTTTGTTGGTTGATGAATGTTCGTTGTTTTCTCCTCGATTGTTGATGATTTCTTTTTGCTGTTTTCTGCCTTGCTATTTTTACTCTTCTAAATCTAATTGCTGACCCTCTTTAATGTTAATTGCCCCCTTTCTAAATTCTGAGACATTATTATTTATAGGCAAACCTTACTCAGAATCCCTAACCCTAATATTAATCCGTCCTTAAAACAAAT
Source organism: Garcia nutans (assembly GCA_947685225.1). Taxonomy (NCBI): domain Eukaryota; kingdom Viridiplantae; phylum Streptophyta; class Magnoliopsida; order Malpighiales; family Euphorbiaceae; genus Garcia; species Garcia nutans. The sequence continues at coordinate 12,312,015 of CANTUV010000003.1, forward strand.
TTTAATTCAATTCGAAAACTAATTTCAAAAAATAATTGAAACCATGTCAACCTATGGCAACCGGATCGACATGGACCAAAGCCATGTCTACCTGGGACATCTAGGTCGACATGATCTTTGGCTCATATCGACCTGGGGCCTCCAGGTTGACATGAGCCAAGGTTTCATGTCACTTGGGCCCTTTGAACTTGAACTAATTTTGCATTTCTTAATTTTTTTTTGGATCAGACCTTCTAAAAAAGACTTGGTTTAGGGTTTTGTAGTTGACTTTGTGACTTTAGAATCATACCAACTTATTAGAAGTTATAAATCGAATCGAATTTATTTTGGCATCATTTAATCAGGACCGTATCAACTTAGGGGCAAAATTAATTACTACTACAAGTGTCACTCGCAAGTATACGAGGTAGCTGTAGCAAAGGTGATCGCCCCAAGGTCGTTTCCCCAAGAAGATGTGGTTCGTAATAGCTTGGTTGACAAGTTATTTAAATGCAAGAGTTTGTTTTGTCGGGATGGTGCGAGAATAATTTAAACCTAAAATTAATGTGCGTAGGGTTGATGTTTGAAGGTTGTACAAGATCAAATCGATTATTGGGAAGGTGCCTAGGGATATAGGTCTATTCAATCAAAGCTCAATTCTCAATTATCCATTAAAATAACCTTGTAAATTAATTTGTTCCTTAAGGTTAATTAGTCAATTACCAATCCATTAGTTCTCACATTCATGAATTAGCAATAACCAATTATTTCACATTATCAAATTAGTGAAACCCTAGAACTTATATTTCTAATTCATTCATAGGGATGTTGATTGTATAGTTCTAATATTGGATTTCACCTCTCGGTTCGTCATCCAATATTCAAAGATTAATAGGTAGCTAATCTATCATCCTAGCATTTAATACAATACAATCAACCAACAACAAGGTACATCAATGTAAATGTCAAATCAAAGCATTCAATCAAATATACTACAAACCCTAGGCATGGGTATTTAACTCAACATCATCAATTTAAAATAACCATTCAACTCAATATAAAACAAATACAAATTGTCCATTGCAATATCAATTTCTTAATACAACAACAACAATAGAAATGAATTAAAAGAGAGAATAGAAAAACCCATTGTGAAGAGGCCAAGAGTAGGATTACTAGTCTTCCTCCTAGCTCCACTTGATGTATGATGAAGAACTCAAGCCCTCTTCAATGGTTCATTCCCCTTTGCAATATGGAATGGAGCTTTCTCAAGTCACCAAACCTTTGGATGGAGCTTTCTCAAGTCACCAACCCTTCAATTGATTATGCCTTTGGAAGATGGAATGGAGCTTTCTCAAGTCACCAAACCTTTCATTGAAGCTTCTTCAACCTTTAAGAGCTTGTTTAACCCAATTTATCCCAAAGAATCTCAAAGAACTTGTCAATGGAAGATGGAGAAGGTGGAGAGGATGGAAATGGAGGTTGGAGGTGAAGGGCTAAGGGAGAGTGTCACTCTCTCCCTCTCTCAAACGTGTATGCAGAAATTGTTCAAGAACTCCCCTAAATTTCCCTCTTCTTCTCTTTTTAATTCATTAAAAAACACAACCCATGCCTTCCAACTCACACCACTTCACCTTATTCCTCACTTTTTCTTTGCTTAATATTTCTTTTGGCAAACACAAGGCTTTTGTTTTCCACTTTGTCCCCCACTTCGTGTAGAAGAATTCAAATTTTTTTAGGTGTGACACGGCCAAGCCAAGAGTAGCTTGGTCGTGTCTCTTGTTTTCCTTTAGGACACGGCCAAGCTTGCTGGTCGTGTCCTTCACTACCCTTTATCTTTCTTTTCTTTTGGTCTCAAGGGGTGACAAGGCCAAGCTAGTGGCTGAGAAGGAAAGAAAAGAAATAGAAGTGGACACACCCACATGACACGGCCAAGCTTGTGGATGTGTCATGTGACACGACCACAAGCTTGGCCATGTAATGTGGGTGTGTCCACTTCTGTTTCTTTTCTTTCCTTCTTTGCTTGCTCCAAGTGTTCCTTGGCATGAAATGGAACACGACCAAGCTTGCTGGCCGTGTCATGTGACACGACCAGTGGCTTGGCCGTGTCATTGAGTGTGTCCTTTCCTGCTTCATTTTTGCTCTTTCTTTGCTTTGGTCTTTGTTTTGCTCCTTGAATGAGACACGGCCAGTGGCTTGGCCGTGTCTCCTGGCCGTGTCATGCTCTACCATCATCATTCTTTGAGGGACACGGCCAAGCTTGATTTGGCTTGGCCATGTCTTGCTTGGTTCATGCTTTTCCTGCACTGTTTTGATCTTGCAAGGGAGTTTTTGCACTAAACCTAAAACAAACACTTTAAACAAACTTAAAACAAAAATCAATCAAAACATTAACTAAACACACACAAAAATCACACTAAAAACTAGTACAAAAATGATCTAAACAAGAACCCAAATTCAATTTAGGATTGAGAATCCAGTTTTGGGTGGAGAACCCAAATTTAGTTTTCGGTCGAGCACCCAAATGCAGTTTAGGATCAAGAATCTAGTTTTAGATCGAGCACCCAAATCCAGTTTAGAATCGAGAATCCAGTCTCGGGTCTAAGTACCCAAATCAAATTCAGTCTCGAAGCCAAGTACCCAGTCTCGAGTCTGAATACCCAAATCAAATTCAATCGCACGTCTAAGCACCTAGTCTCGGGTCCAAGTACCAAAATCAAATCCATTTTTGGGTCCAAGTACCCAAATCAAATTCACCTCGAGTCTAGAACCCAAATTATTTTTAAGTCTAGAATTCACCCCAGGTCCAGAACCCAAATCATTTTTGAGTCTCAAACTCACCCTCGAGTCCAAAACTCAAAATATTTTTTGAGTCCATAACTCACCCCGGGTCCAGAACCCATATCATTTTTGTGTCCAGAACTCACCCTCGGATCCAGAACCCAAATCATTTTTTGAGTCCATAACTCACCTTAGGTCTAGAATCCAAATCATTTTTTAGTCCAGAACCCACCCCAGGTCAAGAACCCAAATCATTTTTTAGTCCAAAACTCACCTGGAGTCTAGAACCCATATCATTTTTTAGTCCATAACTCACCCCTAGTCCAAAACCTAAATCATTTTTGAGTCCAGAACTCACCCTCAGGTTCAGAACCCAAATCATTATTTTTGTCCAAAACTAACCTCGGGTCAAGAACTCAAATTATTTTTTAGTCCATAACTCACCCCGGGTCCAAAATCCAAATTATTTTTGAGTTTAGAACTCAACCCGGGTCAAGAACCCAAATCACTTTTGAGTCTAGAACTCACCCCTAGTCTAGAATTCAAATCATTTTCAAGTCTAAAACTCACATCGAGTCCAGAACTCAAATCATTTTTTAGTCTAGAACTCACCTCGGGTCCAGAACCCAAATCATTTTTTAGTCTAGAACTCACCCGAGTCTAGAACCTAATTTTTTTTAATCTAGAACACAATCCGACTTCGGATATGGGGTCAGTCTGGCTCTAAATCCAGTCAAAAATCATGTTTCTTTTCACTCTCTTTTGTTATAGTCTCAGATTGTTCAAGCAGGGGGCAAACTGTAGATCCTTAGTTTTTGACCAAGTCCAGTCCAATATTTTAAAACAAGTCCGAAATAATTTTTTTGGTATTTATTATTTATTTTAATATTTATTATTTATTTTAATATTTATTTTAATAATATAATATTTATTTTATTTATATTATTTATTTATTATTTATTATTTATTTTTAAAATTAGAATTAAATATATAATATTTATTTTTAAAATATATAAATATATATAAATAAAAAAATTTGATGGACCAATCGATGATTGGGACGCGACAAGCCTTTCGGCCTGCAATGAATTGTGCAACGCCTCGTAAATCCTCGCAGCACTTGCTTGCCCCAATCCCAGCAGCCCCAGTGCCCTAGCACGTAGGCCCATCGCCCAGCAGCCAGCGCCCTCGAGCAAATTCTACCCAAATCTTGTTTTAGTCAGTTTTGAATTTTTTCCTTAACAGCCTATTATTTCCTTAAGCGAGCAGGATTAGGTTTTTAATTTTATTATAAACAACACTTTAAATCACAAACTTAAGGACTTTTTGATTTTCTTCAGAGGTAGGACTTTGGCTTTTCGGTTGAGACTTTTGATTTTTTGAGAGAATAAAACAGGGAGGACTTTTGGACTTTTAGGAATTTACTCAGAAACTTTGGACTTTGATTTTTTCTGGACTTTTGCTTTTGAAACTTTTGGACTTTCTTTTAAAATGGTAAAAGCAACAGAGAAAGAAATTTTGATTTTTGGGGAGATTTCAACTTGAATGGCAGAGACTTTTGATTAAGAAATAGGTAGTAGCAAGCAACGAACTAGCAAGCATCAAACAAGGCAATAGCAAGAAATGAAACTGAAGCATCAAACAAGGCAGTTACTTAGCTTATTGCCTTGTTTTTTATTCAACTAATAAATATAAGGTTGATACAAATATTTCATTTGGATCAAAGTTTGATTATTGGTGGAATCATCAAACGAAGGTACGTCTCTAAAATTTAATCTGTTTAAATATAGCATATTAGGCTTCAATAATTGTTCATATCTTTCATGAAAAGCTAATACTATAGTTAATAATGTTATTTTTATAAAAATCCCAAAACCCTATTTTCTAAATCTTAAACCCTAAAATCTTAATTTTCAATACCAAAACATACATCCCTAAAAACCAGTTTGGGCTCGTCAAAGGGGTCAATATTTATTTGTATATTATATGTAATATCCCAAAGTGTGCCCTAGAAGTTTTGATATAATTGTTGTTTTATTTGGATTAAATGTATATGTGTGATTGGAAAGAAAAAGAAGTGAAGAGAGAGTTTATATGTTGTATATATGGAAATATATACAACATATATACAAGTCAAAATGGATGGTCAACTAAAGAAGATATTTATCTATTTTTGAATTAATGAATTAATTATAAGAAATAAAATGAGTGGAAGAGATTAAATGGAATATTTTAATATTAAATATTGCTTGGTGGAGATTTAAGTGAAGAAGAATATTTGACTTTTGCTTCATTTGTCTTCTTTATTTGTCTTCTTTTCCTTTCTTGGTCGGGTACTCCAAAGACAAGAGAGCAAGGAAGAGTTTTTATTTTCTAAGATCAAATTCAAGGGAGTTTTCAAGTGATTAAGTTGGAAATCCAAGATGTTTCATTATTTTGGTAAGTTTCTCTTGATTCTCTTGTCTTATTTTAAGTTGTTTATGAGTTTGATTGTTGATATTTGAAAGTAAGGTTGTGTTGATGGTATTATGTTGGTGTGTGTTTGATTAGGTTTTGAATTGAAAATAAGAAGTTAGGTTGATGTTGGTATTGGAATAGTAAGAGTGATGTTGGTTTTAGGGTTTTGAAGTGGTAATGATGTTTAACTTGAGTTTGATCAATTATTTTCATAGATTTTCATGTTGTTTGTGTTTGTTGGAGTTGTAAGCATAGAATATGTGAATTTGGTCCGAAACAGAAGCATCTTGGATGCCACGCCCGTGGCCCTTGGATGCCACGTCCGTGGGGGTGTTGGACAATTGGACAGATTCGTTTTCTAACCCACGCCCGTGGGGGTTTGTGAGGCCACGACCGTGGGGTTGGGAGGCCATGGCCGTGGGCCCTAGTTAGTGGTGTTGAGTTGTAATTTGTGATTTAAGGGTCTCGTAAGAGGTTATTAAGTGAATATTTGCATTGGAATTGATGTAATTTTATCATTTTTGGATTAGGTTTTGAAGAAGATAATTTGCCCTAATTCTAGTAGTGAAGAAGTGTTGGAAAAGGAAGTGTATAGATTTGTGTAAGTGGTGCTTAAGGTAAGTACAAACTACATTATTGCATACATTCATATGATGTTGAGACTTAACATATATTTGTTTGTAAATGTGTTAAGTAATCTAATACATGGTTGATACATATTAATAATGTTATGTTTGGTATAATGTGAATGTTGTGATGAGCATGTAAATGTATGTTAATACAATTGATTGTGTACACTTGAATAATGTGAATTGAGATATAATGAGATGTGAAGCCAATGCGGTTTGTTATAATGATGTAAATGATATAATTGAGGCATGTTTGCCTAGACAATGTTCAATGCAATTGATGATATATATATATATACTCTCTTGATGAGATATGGAGCCATGGTTGTTGGCTAAAATGATAATGATGTCAATGAGATGATTGAGGCATGATTGCCTAAGGGATGATGAATAAATGAGAATGAAATTGAAAATGAAATAATTAATGAATTGTGTGACTAATGTGTTATTCCATTTTTAGAGTTTTGTTGTTGGTGGCATGCCTATAGTAACAATCTCTTGAAGTTAGGTTGGGCTTGATCCTTGAAGCCAAGTTGGGTTGAAGTTTAGCATGCTTAACTCCCCTTGAAGCTTGGTTGGGTCTAGTCCTTGAAGCCTAATTGAGATGTTACAACCCTTGAAGCTAGGTTGGGTTTGGTTCTTGAAGCCAAGTTGGGTTGATACTTAGCATGCTTTGTTCCCCTTGAAGCTTGGTTGAACCTAAATCCTTGAAGCCTAGTTGGGATAATGATAATGATAAATGTGATAATTAAACCAAAACACTAACTCTGAAAGTTGAATGGCATATTAGTGTCTTTTGGGCCCATGCTTGTCTTTGTTTTCAATGTGATTCTTGAATGGTGAAACGTACTTGTGAGATATAATGTTATGAGATGATTACACTACATAAGTATCTTATTGATAATGAAGGTAGCTTGGAAAGCTATATTGGGTGATGAAACTATGAAGATGCATTATGAATGTTTTGATATGATATGATAGTGAACAGTGTAAGGTGTTGAAATATAATATTCTCTTGAATGGTACATGAAATTGATTGTGTGACATTGACATTTCATTGAAACATAGTATTATTGTAGTTTGTACCACTAAGCCGTTGGCTTAGCGCGATTATGGTTTATCGCGCAGGTGACAGGGAAGAACCGGAGAGTTCCTCTAGGCCGAGTAGAGTCTAGATCTTGAAGTGTTGATAGTGGAGCTTAAAGATCAAATACATATTACCAAACATGTATATATATTTTTTAGTTTTTGTAAAACTTGAGTTTTGATGTATATGTATTTGTAAATATTTGTTTTATTTTTCGCTGCGTTTTTAATAAACATACTATCTATTGTGTTTTTTAAATTCCTTAAAATGTTTTAAATTTATTCTTATTATTAAAAAGGGATTATTTGTATGTTTTATAAATAGTGGCATACCTATATTCAGTATACATATAGTACGATCGTATTAGCATGCTGTGTATGTATACGGGGTATAGGGGTGTTACAATTGTTTTGGTATCAGAGCCTAGGTTTGAGATTCTCAACCTAGGTGAATTGTAAGAAAAAGAAAATTTTGATTTTTTTTAAAGTGGGTTTTTGAGTAAAATACATGTTTTGGTATGGCAGTCTTTGATCTTTAATGAGGAATATTTTGCTGTGTTTGCAGATATAGGTAGTAATGGAGTCCCATTCATGTCAGACTGTAGAAGGAAGTGCTGAGAGTGTAGCTCCAGGAGAGAGTAGAGATGGAGCTAGAGTTGATAGAGTTAGTGAGGCACCTGTTTCTGTGCCAGAGAGATCAGCTGCAGAGGAGGTTCCATCGGGTTGGTTAAGGCATATGATAGAATTATTTAGACAAGCTCCAGTGCAGCCACCACCACCACCACAGCCTCAGGTGCCAGTAAGACATTATGATAAGTTGAGAAAATATGGGGCTGAAGATTTCTTGGGCACTACTGATCCTGCAGTGGCTGAGCAATGGTTGGATAAAGTGCAGAGGATATTCATTTAGTTACAAGCCACTTCGAATGAGAAATTTGACTATGCTAGATCCCTCCTTCAGAAAGATGCCTATGACTAGTGGAAGACAGTTCCTCATGCCATGGATGATCCACCTACATTATCCTATGGTGATTTTCTGAAGGAATTCGAGCAGAAATATACTCCTAGGGAGTATAAAGATATTAAGAAGATGGAATTCTTGAATTTGAGGCAAGACAACCAGACGGTAACAGAGTATGAGATTGAGTACATCCGGTTGAGTCGTTATGCCGGGGGAATTATCTTTGATGAAATAGACCGGTGCAGAAGGTTTGAAGAGGGATTGAGGCCCTCTATCATGTGCATTGTGGCTGGTTCTCGGTACCAGGATTTCTCTCAGCTTGTTGCAGCAGCTAGAAGTGTTGAGAGAGCACAGAGCATTGCAACAGCTGCTTCTAAGGAGGATACTAGAGTAAGGAGACCCGAGTTTGAGGCAGGGTCTTCATTTGTGAAGAGGGGTAGAGGAAGTTTTGTTCCGAGGATTAGTAGGAGTCAGAGGCAGTCGGGCAGATCAGTGCAGTATTAGAGGCAGAGGCCGAGATCGACAGTCTCTGTAGCGAGTGCCCCGACTCCCGTGATGCAAAGGTCTACTCCACCTGTATGTGTTCACTGTGGCAGGCCACATGGGGGTGTTTGTTGGAAGACTGGTGTATCCGGAGTATGCTTTAGATGTGGGTCACCATATCATTTTATTAAAGATTGCCCCAATATGCAAGATGATAGGCAAACAGATACTGCAGTTTCTCGACCTAGTGTCAGTAGAGGTAGTCGAGGGGGGCAGAGGTTTCAGTAGAGGTGGTAGACCCGGGTTTAGTCAGAGAGGAGGATCTTCATCCAGAGGCAGATGAGGCCGGATCTTCTCAGAGGGTATATGTGATGCAGAGGTAGCCAGATGCTTCAGCATTTATAGCGGGTACATTTTCTTTATTTGGCATTTCAGTACTTGCTTTGATTTATCCAGGATCTACTCATTCATACATAAGTGCATCTATCTTGCCTGTGTCTAAATCGCATTCAGAGTCCTTAGGATTTGATGTTTTAGTGACAAATCCTTTAGGACATAGTGTTGTGGTGAGTAAGGTGCATTGTAATAGTGCAGTTGTGGTGCAAGGTGAAGAGTTTCTGGGTGATCTAATTGAAATGCCTTTTAAGGAGTATGATTTAATATTAGGCATGGATTGGTTGTCTAGGCATGGAGCTATGGTAGATTGTCAAAAGAAGTGTGTGACATTGAGAACCAGTGATGGTAAGAGTGTGATGGTATCTAGTGAGCAGAGACAACTTGCATCCTTGTTTGTATCAGCTGTAACAGCTAGAAAGTTGATTACAAAAGGGTGTGATGCTTATCTTGCTCATGTTGTTTATGAGTTTGATTGTTGATATTTGAAAGTAAGGTTGTGTTGATGGTATTATGTTGGTGTGTGTTTAATTTAATTGATTGTGGTGTTGGTTTTGAATTGAAAATAAGAAGTTAGGTTGATGTTGGTATTGGAATAGTAAGAGTGATGTTGGTTTTAGGGTTTTGAAGTGGTAAGTGATGTTTAACTTGAGTTTGATCAATTATTTTCATACATTTTCATGTTGTTTGTGTTTGTTGGAGTTGTAAGCATAGAATATGTGAATTTGGTCCGAAACAGAAGCATCTTGGATGCCACGCCCGTGGCCCTTGGATGCCACTCCCGTGGGGGTGTTGGACAATTGGACAGATTCGTTTTCTAACCCACGCTCGTGGGGGTTTCTGAGGCCACGACCATGGGGTTGGGAGGCCATGGTCGTGGGCCCTAGTTAGTGGTGTTGAGTTGTAATTTGTGATTTAAGGGTCTAGTAAGAGGTTATTAAGTGAATATTTGCATTGGAATTGATGTAATTTTATCATTTTTGGATTAGGTTTTGAAGAAGATAATTTGCCCTAATTCTAGTAGTGAAGATGTGTTGGAAAAGGAAGTGTATAGATTTGTGTAAGTGGTGCTTAAGGTAAGTACAAACTACATTATTGCATACATTCATATGATGTTGAGACTTAACATATATTTGTTTGTAAATGTGTTAAGTAATCTAATACATGGTTGATACATATTAATAATGTTATGTTTGGTATAATGTGAATGTTGTGATAAGCATGTAAATGTATGTTAATACAATTGATTGTGTACACTTGAATAATGTGAATTGAGATATAATGAGATGTGAAGCCAATGCGGTTTGTTATAATGATGTAAATGATATAATTGAGGCATGTTTGCCTAGACAATGTTCAATGCAATTGATGATATATATATATATATACTCTCTTGATGAGATATGGAGCCATGGTTGTTGGCTAAAATGATAATGATGTCAATGAGATGATTGAGGCATGATTGCCTAAGGGATGATGAATAAATGAGAATGAAATTGAAAATGAAATAATTAATGAATTGTGTGACTAATGTGTTATTCCATTTTTAGAGTTTTGTTGTTGGTGGCATGCCTATAGTAACAATCTCTTGAAGTTAGGTTGGGCTTGATCCTTGAAGCCAAGTTGGGTTGAAGTTTAGCATGCTTAACTCCCCTTGAAGCTTGGTTGGGTCTAGTCCTTGAAGCCTAATTGAGATGTTAGAACCCTTGAAGTTAGGTTGGGTTTGGTTCTTGAAGCCAAGTTGGGTTGATACTTAGCATGCTTTGTTCCCCTTGAAGCTTGGTTGAACCTAAATCCTTGAAGCCTAGTTGGGATAATGATAATGATAAATGTGATAATTAAACCAAAACACTAACTCTGAAAGTTGAATGGCATATTAGTGTCTTTTGGGCCCATGCTTGTCTTTGTTTTCAATGTGATTCTTGAATGGTGAAACATACTTGTGAGATATAATGTTATGAGATGATTACACTACATAAGTATCTTATTGATAATGAAGGTAGCTTGGAAAGCTATATTGGGTGATGAAACTATGAAGATGCATTATGAATGTTTTGATATGATATGATAGTGAACAGTGTAAGGTGTTGAAATATAATATTCTCTTGAATGGTATATGACATTGATTGTGTGACATTGACATTTCATTGAAACATAGTATTATTATAGTTTGTACCACTAAGCCGTTGGCTTAGCGCGATTATGGTTTATCACGCAGGTGACAGGGAAGAACCGGAGAGTTCCTCTAGGCCAAGTAGAGTCTAGATCTTGAAGTGTTGATAGTGGAGCTTAAAGATCAAAGACATATTGCCAAACATGTATATATATATTTTATGTTTTGTAAAACTTGAGTTTTGATGTATATGTATTTGTAAATATTTGTTTTTTTTTCCGTTGCGTTTTTAATAAACATACTATCTATTGTGTTTTATAAATTCCTTAAAATGTTTTAAATTTATTCTTATTATTAAAAAGTGATTATTTGTATGTTTTATAAATAGTGGCATACCTATATTCAGTATACGTATAGTACGATCGTATTAGCATGCTGTGTACGTATACGGGGTATAGGGGTGTTACATTATAAGTGTTTAACTCCCTTTATTTAAAAACCCTACTTTGGTTATTAAAATTCTAAAATCATAAATTTATACATTTATTATTTTTTTAGTTTTAGATTTGATTATGCAGTTTATTATATATTTTGATGACTGATTTATTTAATTTTAATGTTTGAATTGTTTATCGTGGATGAATATTTTTCTTAACTATTATTTGTTTATTAAAGCTGTAAGAGGTATGTTTTCATATTTATGTAATTTTATTATTTTCATATTTCAGGATTAATGTAAAGGACACATTTCCACCTTTTGGTGGGTGTCCTGTTTAGTTATAGACATTGGATGATGTAAGGACATATTTCCATACTCGGATGGGTGTCCATTTATTTATTTTGTTTAAACATTGTTATGATTTTTAATAAAGTATTTGTTTATTCTTATGATTGCTTGTAGTATGGATAATATCATTGTATATAAGAATTTTATAATATTAAGATAGGAAAAGGAGGCTTGTTCCAATAAACCAGGCGTTGTGGGGGTGCTGGGCCATTTCTCACCTTCCCCACATGTACTTAACTTTTCGAATCCAATAGGGGGTTGGGAATTCCTTAGGAATTGAGTAATCCACCCCTTTCTTTTTTCCCGGCCCGTCTAGGTGGCGACTTCATTTTTTTCAAGTTTCGGCCCGTGTTCTCTAAGGCCCCGAGCCTAATGTGCCAAAGTCGCAAGAATCATTCCACCGAAAGTGAAAAATTCCCGCTCACACCTGCATCGCCTTAGGGAAAGCCTTGTACCACTCCCTAGCTACGTGAACAGAACCCTTAGCTCAAATCAGACTAGCATCAAACTGCATCAAGAAAAAGGAAGAGAAGAAGATATAAGCATAAGAGAAAGAGAGAGAAAATGAAACTGGAAGGCAGGGCATAAAGTATAGAATTTAAAAGTTTTATTATCGCATTCGATAACATTATTGTCGAATTTGATATTCATCTCAAGCAAAATTTTAAAGAAATGAAAGGATAATAAATAAATATCAAACTCAATACTTATATTTTCAAACTCGATATCCACCTAAGCAAAAGTCTCGAGCAAACAAGGAAAGATTATTGATTTTGACACATAGTTTATCATGCTAAGAAGGCTAAAAACATACATTTTGACATTCCTAGGGCCTGAAGAGATTGAATGCCAAAGCATCACCATCTTGTCCTAATCATCTCATCAATTCCTAAATGAAACCTTGGTAAAATCCCTAAACTACCCAAGCAACTCATGAAAACTAATATGGAAATTCACTTTTTAGGTTAAAATAAAAAACAAATATGCAAAATCAAAAAGCAAGAAATGCAGAAGACTCATACACTGCTGAACTCAATAGTATTACTATCAAAATTGACAAATCATACATCAAACAAGGCATCAAAGGTAGAAAAAACAATTCAAACATCATTCAAAATCCAATCAAAAGAGTAAATATCAGAAAAACCTACTTTGGAAGTATTTTGTTTGCTAAGATGGCCCTCAATTAGAAGGAGAGGAGGAATTAGAAGGAGAGGAGGAATTGACATTGGCGTAAGACCTATAAAAGCCAAGTTGGAGTGAAACTTTGATAGCCTACAAGAATGGGTGAATCCTAGAGATCGATCAATGTTTTTGGTCCTTATCTTCATCTAAATGGCTGCAAAAGTGAATGAAAAATCAAAGGAAGTTGTGGAAATCTTCTAATTACTCAACTGCTATAGAGAAAAGAATATAAATCTACATTAAAGGATAAGAGGGAGAGCGAAAGGTGCCTTTTTATATATTTTTAAAGTTCTATAGAAACATTAAGGAATAAAAGAAGATATTGTCAACTTTGATAATTTGGAAAGCATAGCTCGATATTCTATCACAGGGAGACTCTCTCAGTTTTCTACTTTAACGAATTCGACAATACTCCATTATCAAATTTGATAATTTTTCTCATCTCTAGCACAAAGAAAGATTCACTAATTTCAAATTTTATTCCAGGAAAATCCTATTAGATTAATGAGGTAGAAGGAGAAAAGTAGGAAAAGCTAGCTAAGCACAAATGACTAAAAAGGAAGGAGAAAACTGGGGGAAGCTAAAAATGATTAGAAAGGGAAGACTTCTACAAAACTCTTTTCTAGAAGTCAAAAATTAAAGACTTTGTACTCTCACCTTTCTTTCTCTTTTCAGGAAGAAGAAAAGCCGAGAAAGGTTGGAATGGCAGAGTACCACCAATATCCGAGAAGCAGTTTGCAAAAGGAAAACACTAGCCAAACTATCGAATTAGCGCACATAGGGGAGTTTTTCTCAAAGTTTTTCAACAATAATTTACCCTTGCATTTACTAAAATATATTAGCCGCTCATTCAAAGCTATATGCACACTTGGAAAATGATGAATCCTAACAAGACTAGAATAAGCAATCTTATGTTATTCTCCGATGGATCCTTCAAGGAAAATAATTAACATGTGGAAAAAATCCCTTATCATTTAAAATTATGAATGCTTACTTAGAGAGGGCTCCGACAAAGGTCATGTGATTCAAAGAATCTCACTCTTTATAAAATAAATTTGCAAGGGACATTAAAGTGAAATTTTAATCTCGATCAATTGTAAAGTGAATGACCCAGGCATTCTTTGACAAGTCAAATCCTAACATCCACCATGTTGGTTCATCGCCCTTAGTTTCACCATTTGCAGCCAAAAATAATCTTAACTTGCTTTTTTTTCATTAATATGAAGCCCTATCATCCCCCTATTATGGAGAAGCAAGTAGTATTAAGTTGCACTGAAAGAGTGAAAGACATTCATCTCTAAGAAATGAAAAGTAGCAAATCTGACCAAAAGTCCTAAAATACAAGAATGACCTAAGAGGTAAAGAAGGAAGATAAATAAGGACAAATATGCTGAAGGCAAAATTTTCAAGAGTCAAGAAAATGAAAAAGCAATAGGAGGGCAAGAAAAATCCTTGAAATCAAGAAGAAAAATAAAAGAAAGAAACTAAAGAAAAGAAGGGTCATCAACAGCAAAAGAACAAAAAGGATAAGAACAAACAGAATTTGGAGATAAAAGAAGCAATCTTGGAACAAAAAGCAATAGCAAAGTGAAACTTTCTGGCAACTGATAACAACAATAGACTTTTTTAGGAAAACTAAATACTTCTTGTTATCCAAGGCATTTTTTTCATAAAGCCATCAAGATATAAACCATATAACCTAATTACCCCCATTACAAGCATAATAAAATCCTGGTGAACTTTTCAAAGGGCTGATAATATTAGTGGGGATAACACCAAGAAGGTGTGCATATAAAAGGAGACATCTTATTACATATTGAGAAGTCTTGGATCGCACACCCAGTATGTGCCTATCTAAAGTGCAACAATTTCACAACAACTTGGGGATAATGATAAAGTCAATGACATCTCTAAGTGAAATGATTCTTGAATAACAAATCATTGCTTGCCAAAACCAGTTAGCAAGTGATTTTGATTCATAAGTGCATTTCAGAAAAGCAAAAACACATTCTCAAACATATGCAACAAAGACATTTCAACAATAACTTTCAATACCTTTTTATACAGGGGGAAAAAGGATGCACATCAACTAAAAATGCCAGGAGCACAAAAATACCTGAATTTTTTTCAAATATGTCAAATGAAACAACTAGCAGGAGGAAAAGCATGTCTGGAGGAGGGGCGAGCATACCCTATCATCATCAAATAGCCAAAGGACGAGCATGTCCAAAGGAGGGGCGAGCATGCCCTATCAAAAACCAATTAGAAGGAGGAAGAGCATGTCCAAAGGAGGGGCGAGTATGCCCTATAAACAATTAAATAACTAGAGGATGAACATGTCTGAAGGAGGGGTGAGCCTACCCTGTCAACAACTAAGCAACCGGAGGACGAGCATGTATGAAAGAGGGGCGAGAATACCCTATCAACAATCAAGTAGTCAAAGGATGAGCATGTTCGAAGGAGGGGTGAGCATGCCCTTTCAACATCAAACAGCCGGAGGATGAGCATCTCCAAAGGAGGGGCTAGTATACCCTATCAACAACCAATCAGCTGGAGGATGAGCATGTCCGAAGGAGGGGCGAGCAAGCCCTGTCGACAATCAAGTAGCCGATAGATGAGCATGTTTGAAGGAGGTGTAAGCATGCCCTATCAACATCAATCAACTGGAGGATGAGCATGTCCAAAGGAGAGGAGAGCATGCCATGTAAACATTGATCAACTGAAGGAAAAGCATATACGAAGGAGGGGTGAGCATACCCTATCAACAATTAATCAGCCAGAGGATAAGCATGTCCAAAGGAGGGGGAAGCATGCCCTGTCAACATCAAGAAACCGGAGGATGAGCATATTTGAAGGAGGGGCGAGCATGCCCTCTCAACATCAATTAGCCGAAGGATGAGCATGTTCGAAGGAGGGGTAACCATTCCCTGCCAATAGCAATCAATCGAAGGATGAGCATGTATGAAGGAGGGGCGAGCATGCCTATTAAATCTTCAGCTTGGAAAGACACCTACCTAGAAAGACACCAACCAACCGGAGGAAGAGCATGTTCGAAGGAGGGATGAGCATGTCCTATCAAATCATCAGCTTTGAAAGACATCTACTTGGAAAGATATGAATCAAATCGAAGGATGGGTATGTTTGAAGGAGGGGAGAGCATGACCTATCAAACCATCAGCTTGGAAAGACACCTATATTAAAAGACACCAATCAACTGGAGGACGAGCATGTCTAAAGGAGGGTAGAGCATGCATTAATAACATCAATCAAATGGAGAACTTTCTTGCTTTCTACATCTATAAAAGCCTGAAAGACTTGCATGGCTCAAGCAGGGGACAAACTGTAGACACTAAAATTTGCCGCCCTTAGAGTTATTGTCGAATACAATAGTAATATTATCGAGCTCAAAAATTATGAAGGAATATCAAGTAGATTCTTATAATTATCAAGTTTGGCAATTATAATCCCGAACTCGATAATTTTATTGTACAGATCTCACCTCCCTCCTATAAAGAGGGAGCTTTCACCTCTCTTGTAGGGGAATTTTGGAGGGAGACTTTTCCATCTTTTTCTCTTACTTTTTTAGGCTGGCATATGTAAGGTCTTCCATTATAGTAAACATTATCATTTTCCCACCTTTTTATCTTGTACTCTATCTGTAAAAAGAGATTATTCCAGCAAAGATCAATCATTCAATGCTAGAACCAAGAATACTCTACAACTCTAGGTAGCTGGCTATGATTTTCAGCCACTGCCAATAAGTTTCTTAAGCTTCTAGTGTCTATTCTTAAATCTACACTACTTAATGTCATGATTTACATTTGTATTGCATCATTTCATCTAACTTATATGGTTCATTCATAAGTAGAATCATGGAACTCTAAATGATCAAATTCCTCACTTAAGAACTAAAATCTATTAACTCCAACTTTAATCTATAACTCAATAATTTATGACCAACAAAGCATCCCCCTAATAGACTACATCTAATCTTTCTCGGACCAAGGACTGAAACTTCAAAACTATGAAATGACTTGTAAAACATGTTATATGAAAAATGTGCAGATGCAGGTTGTTTATGGAAAAATGTCAAAGGATTATAGAATTCGATATTTTA
This sequence comes from Garcia nutans, assembly GCA_947685225.1. NCBI lineage: Eukaryota > Viridiplantae > Streptophyta > Magnoliopsida > Malpighiales > Euphorbiaceae > Garcia > Garcia nutans. Next base: position 12,328,986 of record CANTUV010000003.1, read on the forward strand.
ATAAATATTGAATTTGATATTTGATTACAATCTGAGTGCATGTGCCATGTTGTCCTCCACTAACCTTTTGATTCCAACTTTAGTACATGTGCCATATTGCCTCCCACAAACCCTTTTTTTGCAGGTTATTATTTTATAATTATTTAATTCAATTGTAGCATTCCCATACCTATGTGTTTTCCCTTTTTGATTTATTATATGCATAAATAAAGGTTATAGGTGAAATCTGTAGATGCAGGTCACTTCTGCTAAATGTGATTAATTATCGAACCTGATATTATTATAAATATCAAACTCAATACTCTGATCCATCCTCAGTGTATATATTGTGTTGTTCAGCTAATCTTTTCTATGGGGTGTTATCAAACTCATTAATCCACTAATTATCGAACTCGATGATACTGCTCTTATACACATATATATTATGTTGCCTCTTATTTCCCTAATATTTTGTCTTATAGTTATTGTACACTTGAAACTCCTTGAATATCAAATATGGCATTCTCATTTAATCATGTATATACCCATCTTAACAGATCTTGTAGGATGTTCCTATACGAGATCAACTTTGATAATCTATTGAATATAGAACTTGATAGCTTCACTTAAATACTATATTCTAAATTTATTCCACTGTCTAACCCTACAGGTTATTCTCAAATTTGATAATTCCATGTTTATTGAGTTTGATACTACCAGAACTTATTTGCTTTCTTTCTTTCTTTATTATGATTATGTTTGTCTTTTATTGCTTTATTATTATTATTATTGAATCTATAACATCAAGCATTCATCTAGCACACACTTTGACTTTCTTTTTTTTAGATTTGTTGTATATAGGAAACTATGTAATTTTCTGCTTAGAGTAATGTATAAGATTTGTAAATACTATGTAATATGATTATTTTTCTTTGTAGATTAATTGATGTAAGGAGCATGTTTCCTCCTCGGTGGGTGCTCATAGGAATTTTCTGTAGAAATCACACATCACGTGCATCATGATCTGCGTATGTTTATTTTATTTAGCTTTATACTTTATATATGTGATGATTCTCGTCTGGTAGCCCGAATAATTCTTACTAATACATGAATCATAGAGGAGGCTGGTTCTATGAATTGGACATATGTGAATAACAAGGATTCTCATCTAAGTTATTCTCATGTGTACCTAACTTCCCAAACTCAAGTTTAATGGTGGTTAGAGATTCTTGAAAAATGGAACCAAGAGAATGTTATCCCTTATCATTTCCTGGTTCTGCTAGGTGGTGACTCCATTTCACACAAGACTTACCTGTTTGATCCCTGAGATCAATAACCTGGCAGTGTCGAAACTTTAAAACATTTTGAGCATGGACGGGTCAGAACTAAAATGGTAATCTGATTACAACTCTAACAACATAAGCAATATCCAACCTTGTGCAAACTGTAACATACATTAATCTACCAATTGCAAAAACATAAGGCACTTTCATCATCTTTTTTGTCATTCTCACTTAAAGGACATTGTTTGGAACTCAAATTGAAATGACCTGCAAGTGGAGAGCAAACTAGTTTTGCCTTGCTTATGTTGAACCTGTGAAGAACTTTCTTAATATATTTCTCTTAAGATAGCCATAGTTTTCTTCTCTTCCTATCCCGAGTAATCTTTATCCTAAGAATTTGCTTGGTAGTTCCCAAATCCTTTATTACAAATGACTTACTAAGCTCTTTCTTCAAAGAAATTATCCTCTCAACATCACAACCAACTACCAACATATCATTCACATAAAATAATAGGATGATAAATTCACCATCTTGAAATTTTTTTATAAATGCACAATGATTAGCAGTTGCATACGTATAATATGCCATAAAGGACTCAAATTTCTTGTACCCTATTGCAGACCCTTCATTTTTTACCCAGTCCAGTCTGATATTTTTAGACAGTCTAAAATAATTTTTTATGGTATTTTAATATTTATTATTTATTTTAATAAAATAATATTTATTTTAATAATATTTTTACTTATAAAATTTATTTTATTTTATTTTTATAATTTTATTTATTATTTATTTTTAAAAATATATTATATAATATTTATTTTTAATAATAATGAAAATAAAAAATAAAAAAAATGAAAAACTAAAAAATCGGCGACGGCAGAATCAGCGACGAAAGTCAAGCAATGCGGTGAATCAGTGCCCTAGCCTCTGGGCTCGCAGTTGGCCCTCGCAGATCCTCTTTGCACCTAGGCCAATCCTAGTAACACGCAGGCCCAGCGCCCCAGCGTGCTAGTGCATTGTCCGATTTTTTGCCAAAACCTAATTTCACTCGGTTTTAATTTTATTTCCTAGACAGTTTTATTTCCTTAACCAATTAGTATTAGGTTTTTATTTTTTCTTATAAATACCACATTAAAATCCCACAAAGAAAAGGTAGAATTTTACTTGGCCAGGGGAGAATAATTTTTTTGGACTTTTGCAATTTGGACACAGAGAGGACTTTTGGCTTTTGGTTGGCTGCTAGAACTCTGGAAAATTCAATATCTATAAAAATAAAAAAAACCCCTAAGCAAGCTTCATTAACTTGAAACAGCAAGCAACAAAGCAGTAAAAATGAGAGAGAAGCATCAAACCATTTGAACAATTTTACAAAGGCAGTGATACACTGTCTTGGTTTATGCCCAGCCAGAGTTTAAGTTATTAAATTGTGGTGGAGTCTTCAAACGCAGGTACAACCTTCTAAACTCTCTAAAATCATAACGAGTTCTGTTCACTAATATTATGAAGTTCATATCTATTGTTTAGTTTAAAACACGTCCAATAAAGTTCTATTTGATAACATTATCAATTTATATCCATAGTGTCTTCATTGAAATATATTCAATAGTCATGTCTCGTACCAGTATCAATATTAAAAGTTATTAGGGTTTACACAGTGATCATATTTTTATCAAAACCCTAAACCCTAGCACTGTCTTCATAAAAGTTCCAAGTTTTTATAAAACCCTAACCCTAATTTCTAAACTAATAACCCTAGCCTTGTTTTCCAAAACCCTAATCATATTTTTCTCAAACCCGGAAACTAGTTTTCAGAATTTTCAACACCAAAACCTACAACCTTAAAGACCAGTTTTCAAAATTTTCTGGGGCGCTGCCCCCGATCCTACAAGGGACGCTGCCCCTTGACCCCGCCCACTAACCAGCTAGCGGGATTGTCGTATGAGCTCGTCGAAGAGATCAATATTTATTTGTGTATTATAAGCCTTTGTGTTTAACTCCCTTTATTTAAAAATCCTAGTTTGGCAATTAGAATTCTAAAACCTTAGGCTTATACATTTATTGCTTTATTTAGTTTTAGATTTGATTATGTATTTTAATATATATTGATTTATTTAATTTCTATATTTGATTTGTTTATCATGGATGGATGGTTTCTTTATTATTATTATTATTTGTTTATTTTGGTATTAAAATTGTAAGAGTTATGTTTCCATGATTGGGTACCTCATTAATTAATTTTTATGTAACTTAAATTGTTTTTATATTTTGAGATTAATGTAAAGGACACGTTTCCACTTTTTGGTGGGTGTCCTATTTAGTTTTAGACATTAGACGATGTAAGGACACGTGTTCATTCTCGAATAGGTGTCCATTTATTTATTTTGTTTGAACATAACTTTGATTTTAATATAATGATTATTTTAATTATTGCATGTAGTATGGATAATATCATTATATTTAAGAAATTTATAATATTAAGACCTGAAAAGGAGGCTGGTTCTAATGAACCGGGCGTTGTGGGGGTGCTGGGCCATTTCTCACCTTTCCCATATGTACCCAACTTTCTGAACTCATTAGGGGGTTGGGGATTCCTTAGGAATCGAGTCATCCATGCCTTTCTTTTTCCTAGACCTTCCGGGTGGAGACTCCATTTTCTTTGGGCTTAGGCCCGTGTTCTCTAAGGCCCTGAGCCTAAACAGTGCCAAAGTCGCAAGAACCATTCCACCAGGAGTGGGGGCAAAAATCCCCGCTCACAGTGGCGACTCCACTGGGGATACGAGAAGTTGATTCCATTGGTCTTTATATTATTCTATTATTTCTTATCATGATATTATCCATTGCATCATTTAGATTGCATCGTATGCGTGAGTTAGGATGCTTGTGTTACCCGTGTTATGTTATATAAGGGATACCATATTTTCACTCAAGGTATGGAGATCGAGAATGGCATAACTACTCATAGCCTTGTACCTTTTGGTATATACTTGCTATGGGAACCTAAGCCTTTTAACCCAAAGACTAAAGCTCATGTAATTGGCCTAGTTACTTTCGTTAGGTTTTACCCCAAATGCTTGTTGTTTGACTATGATTAATTTATCTTGGTTTAAACTATGGCCTATTTGGTTTGTTCTTTTTCTAATATGACCTGCCTATATTGTAAGCTAAAAAATAATTCTTTTCCTTTAAGATCCAAAAGACTAAAACTATTTTCAAAATTTTCAAGAAGGGCTTTGGACATTAAAAAGCTTTCAAGTATGGGCAAAAAATCTTTTTACACCTCATGGCCTAAAATTATTTTTCTCGATTACAAAAGAGCTTACAAATATTTAGGTCAATTATGGAATACCAAAAATCAATTGATAGCCTAGCTTATACCAAGAATTATTAACCATGGGCTTATTTTTTGCATGAATCAACTAGTTACATTTTCAAATAGAGAAATAGTTTTAATCTAACATAGTATAAAAACTATTTTAGTTAAGATTCAATGGATTAAAGCTTAATTAATGGGAATTATCATGGACTGACTTCTATATTAAAAATATAAATATTGGTTGAACCGTTCAAGGGAATTATTCGAAAACAACATACCTGTAGACCCTTAATTTTTGACCTAATCTGGTCTAATATTTTTTTATAGTCCAAAATAGTTTTTGTGGTATTTTAATTAAATAATATTTATTTTAGTATTTATTATTTATAATTTTTAATAAAAATAAAAATGGTAAAGTTAATAAAATAAAAAATAAAAAAATATATAATAATAATAATAATAAATAATAATAATAATAAAAAAAATCGGTGACGGAAAAAATTCAACTCCGAAAATTGGCTTGGCCCTGCAACCAATTGGCCAGCCGCTCGCAGTCACCTGCAGTTTTTGCCAACAAATTTTTTTTGTCAATGCAATTTTCCAATGTAGTTTTTTTTGAAACCAAATTCTATTTGGTTTCGGTTTATTTTCCTAATTGGTTTTAATTTCTTTAAACAACTAGAAGTGGGTTTATGATTTTTCTTATAAATAATACATTAAAACTCAAAATTAAAGGATTTTTGGGATTGGAATTGGATCGAAAAAATTATTTTACAAAGAGACAGAAAAACCCTAGCACAAGAGATTAGCAACAAAGAAAGCAATCAACAATCCATTCAAAGGCAGCAACATTGCCTTTGTCTTTGTTCATCTATAAGCAAATTGTGAAGGAACAATGAATAGAGTTTTGATTATAAATTTTTTATTTAATGTTATTTACAATGTTTCCATCATTTGTTTTTTAAGTAACCAAAATTATTAAACTTAATAATATATTTTACATTAAATCATACATTCATCCAGTAGCCATTCATCAGTGATCAACACTTCAAAACCCTAAAATTGTTTCTCTCCTGTTTCAAAAAATCTTAAAACTTAAATTATCTTTTCTGCTTTTAAAAAACTCTTAAAAACCCTAAAAGTATTTCTTCTATTTCCAAAATCTTAAAAACCATAAAGTTACTCTTCTATTTCAAAAACCTTAAAACCATAAACTATTTTTCTTTTTCCAGAAACCCTAAAGACCTTAAAACTATTCTTCTGTTTCCAAAAAGCTTTAAAACCCTAAAATCATTTCTCAACTATTTTCATCTAAACCTTTTGTCCAAGATCTCCAAATATTTTCTTAAATCTCCAAACCCTAGTTCTCTTTACGTTTTCTAAAACTCATAATTATTTTTATAAAACTCTAAATTGTTTTCTTAAACCCAAAAACCAAACATGTTTTCTAAAATACCAAAAACCCTAACTTTCTCGAAAACTAAAACAATAAACCCTAAGTTTTCCTAAACCCTAATTCAGTGAACTTAAAACCCAATTTAATGAATCTAAACCCTAAAACCATAATCCAGCAAACTTAAAATCACAATCCAGTAAACATGAATTATAAACCTAATGTCTTAAGATTCCAAAACCCAAATTTCATTATGTTAGCCCCTAAATCCTAATTCGATTAATTAAAACCCATATCACTTTCTTAAATTTATAAAACCCTAATCTATTTCATTTTTCCAAAATCTTCACAGGAGCCTAAATAATAACAACAATAATTCCAAAATCCCCAAAACCCTAATTATTAATTAAAGAACTCTAAATTAAGACATAAACCTAAATTTGTATCTTTGTTTACTTTATTTAATTTTAGATGTGATTATGTGATTTATTATATGTTTTGATGGTTGATTTATTTTCATTGCTTGATTTATTTAATTTATCATGGATGGATTATTTTTTTATTATCATTTTTTGTTTGTTTTAGTATTAAAATTGTAAAAGGTATGTTTCCACCTTGTGGGTACCTCATTAGTTAAGTATTATGTAATTTAAATCACTTTTATATTTTGGATCAATGTAAAGGACATGTTTCCACCTTTCGATGGGTGTCCTACTTAGTGCTGACATGAACGATGTAAGGACATGTTTCCATCTTCAGATGGGTGTCCATTTATTTGCTTTGTTTGGACATTTCTTTGATTTTAATATAATGAAGCTTTATTTTAATTGTTGCATGTAATATGGATAATATTATTATATTTAAGAATTTTATAATATTAAGACTTGCAAAGGAGGCCGGTTCTAATGAACTGGGCGTTATGGGGGTGCTTGTCCATTTCTCACCTTCCCCACATGTACCCAACTTTTCAAATCCATTAGGGAGTTGGGGATTCCTTAGGAATTGAGTCATCCACCCCTTTCTGTTTCTCCGCCCGTCCGGGTGGTGACTCCATTTTCTCCGAGCTTAGGTCCATGTTTTCTAAGGCCCCAAGCCTAAACAGTGCCGAAGTCGCAATAACCATTGTACCAGAAGTGGGGGCAAAATCCCTCTCACAGTGGCGACTCCACTAGGGATAAGAGAAGTTGATTCCATTGGTCTATATATTATTCTATGCTTTCTTATAATGATATTATCCATTTCATTATATTAGATTGCATCGTGTGCGTGAGTTAGGATGCCTGTGTTACCCGTGTTATGTTATGTAAGGGATACCATACTTTCACTCAAGGTATGGAGATCGAGCATGGCATAACCACTCATACCCTCGTACCATTTGCCAAGGTTCAACAGAGTGCCACCACCAGCAACCTTCATTGTAGGAAAAGGATTGGAAGAAGATTTTATTTTATCATCTTTTCAAGATGAGAGTATTGAAGATGTGGAATGAGGAGAAATTTTGTTCAACAAACTTCCCTTAGCTTGGAGTGTTGCTCTATTCTTTCTTTAATATTTAATTCGAGCAATTATGTTTTTAAAATTTAAAGTCATTTGAATAAATTACTTTCATCAAATTTTTGTTATTCTATGTTCATTTTGTTGCTGAACCAATGACGAATATAGTTTGATATTTAAAAATTAGCGTATCTATGCATCATGATTTGAGTGACTTTACTAGGTAAAGGAATTGATCTATATCAGTGAGTTGTGTATGCTTACTTAGAGAGGGCTCCTGCATAATTATGAGTGTCTAGGTCCTAGTCAATCTTAGAACATACTTTGACAAACTTTTGAGGCGAAATTGTACTTTGCTTATTTAGGGGAGAGATGATCTAGGCATTGTTTGGTTAGCCAACGACTGGTATCCACCTAATTAAATATCAACCCCTAATTGTCCCTTTGAGCCTTCATAAGATTTCAACTTTCTCTTTATTGACTTATAAGCCTGATGACCCACCCTGAGCTATTGTTACACTTTTGGCAAGTTGTAACACCCCTTCCCGACCTACGTGTGTAAGCTGAGTAGAGGCGCCACACTAACCTAATGTTGCTACCAATTTTACTTAGTCAAATTTTAGTTCCAATTTTTATAGAAATTTTGCCATAGTTTCACTTAAAAATTGAGTCCCAAGTGTCGACAAAACTGGTTTTTTTTTTTTTCTGATTTTTGAAAATATTTTTACACAAACCAATGCAACCAAAATCATTCTCAGTACACTTCCAATAAATCCCCCTTATAACCTCAACTACAACCTGCAAAAAGGATTTACACTTCTTGTAACACCCCCATATCCAATGCCCACACACTACAACCACAACAATGTAGCATAAGTGCATCAACCATAGGGATGCTACGGTTTTCTTAATATTCAAAACACTTTAAACTTGATACAATACCCTTATCATTATACATTATAGAAAAGTAGATCATTTACTTATAAAACAAAACATATTAGTTATATATATATATACATTTAAATATTACCCAGCGGAAGTTATAAAATATGTACATATTTACAAACACTTGATTACATATTTAAATATATCCACACTTTTACATTATAAACATTACTTTACAAAATATAAAGAAGTATACATGATTGGCAATTCTCTTCTGATCTTTAAGTTCCCAAAATCAACTCTTCAAGGTCTACTCTCACTTGGTCTTGATGAACTCTCGGGTTCGACTCTATCAGCTCTATTACCTGCGCGATTAAACACTATCGTGCTAAGCCAAGGGCTTAGTAAGATAATTCATGCTAAAATGCAATGTCACAAATTAATTACATATATCAATCAAAAGCATATTATTTATTCAATATGTTGCTTTGTTCAATGTCACATCAATATTCATATAATAGCACCATTCATTATACTCATTTAAATTTATCATTATAGCCAACAACTATGACTTTATATACGTACCCTTTCCCAACCAGGTCGGTTGCCCTCCAATCCCAAGGGTCCGCAGGAAGCAAAAAGGCACGTATAACATTATCAGTAACATACCTTTCCCCATCCAGGTCGGTTGTCCAAGTTCGGTTGCCCATTTCAATGGGTCCGCATGGTTCCGCAGGAGGCAAATAGGTACGTATAATACTGACTATATTGAACCTTCCTCCCACCAGATCGGTAGTCCAAGATCGGTTGCCCAACCCACTGGGTCCGCATGGTTCCGCAGGAGACGGATAGGTCCGTTCATTTAACTTATCAATACCTTTTCAATTCATTTCTTTTTCACAAGCAAGTTAAGCAATCATTATATACAATATTCATTACATTATCTAAACACTCACATTATTATTCAATCCTATCATCAATGCATGCTTCAATCATATTTCATTTGAATCACTATAACATCTTTGGTATAACATTTCAATGTGCATTACTCATGAAACACATTACCATTCACAATGCATAACATAACATTATTCAATCTCAACAATGCAATTAGGGCAATTCAACCTCTTCACAACCTAATCCAAAAGGAATATTAGCAAAATGACCATATGAATAGTACATTCTGGTTTTAGACTCCATTTTATCCTTATTTTGAAAAATTGTATAAAATAATCTACTTGACTAAAAATTCTAAAATTTTTACAGAATTTAGTTTAGTATCTTAAAATCATTCCTTTAAAATTTCAGATCAAACTGAACACAAAATCTTGGTCAAATAGTTCACCTAACCAGACTGCCCCAATTGCCCTGCATCCTGGCAGCAATTCTGAACTTTGTGAATTCCATAAATCAAATTCAATCAACGTGGTTCCAAATTATTTTTCTCAAATCCTAGACTCACTAAGCAACAACATATCCAAAATTCAATTGGATATGATTTTTCTACATTTTATTAAAAATCCCGAAATACAGCTGTCTCAGTTAAGGTACCTGCTGGAACAGGTCTAATAAAAATAATCTTTCTAAACTCATAACCATTCCAAAATCGAATCAACATATTTTTCAGTCATTCTAGACTCATAGAGACACAACATATCAAAAATTCACTTCAAAAATATTTCTCTATAATTAATTAAAAATCATACAAATCACAGCCTTTACTAATTGTAAAACAGAAACAATTTCACTAAACACAACTCTTACTCTTCCATCACCAACACCAACCCAACTTCTCATCTATCAAGCAAAATCAATACTTAAAATCACACCATAAGCAACTTAATCATACCATCATCAAATCACAACTCAACTCAAGCATAACTTCAAAAATAACAAGGGTAAACAAGAGCAAACTTACTAAATAATGAAATTCCTTGAAACTCCAACTTGTAACTTTGAAAACTTCCTTCACTTTGAACTTGAAATCATCAAAACCATCACTTGTTCTCTTGCTCTCTTCTCTCTTTAATGAGCCGGCCACCCAACAACAAGAAGAAGAAGAAATGATCAAGAAACACAAAGTCAATAGGCATTAAATACCCATCCAAAAGAAAATTACTATAATACCCTCATCCATTTAACTAAGCTTTTGTCATATCTATACCCATTTAAGTAATTCACAACCAACACAAAAATATCCTCTTTCCTTGAATTTCCATTTTGACCACTTTATATGTTATATATATCACCATATAAGCAACATATACAATTATCTCTAAACCTTCTTTTCTTTCCCAACCACCATACAAAAACATTCTCTTCCCATTTCTCAATTCAAACCAACAACAACAACAACAAAACTTCTAGGGCTTGCATAGGGATATTACACAAGTCTTATGATTACTAAGGTGAAGAGGCAAGAAGATCAAAGAATGGAATCCATAGCCAAAACCATAAGGATAATTGATGTTCTCAAGACCATAAGGGTAGTTGAAGTTCACCTAATATCTCCAATCTATCAAGATAACATCAGAGTAACAAATGATTTATCCATGTTAAAGAAGATTTATACCACTCCACTCATCCATTATCAAAAACACAAGTTGGTACAAACAAGACAACTCTTTTAGAGCTATAACCAAAAAAAGAATAAGAAAAAGAAAGAAAAGAAAAAAAAAAGAAAAAAAAGACAAAAAAAGAAAAGAAAATAAAACCTAAAACGGTTCAAAAAGCCAACCAAGTTCTCTTTTACCTAGAGCAGAAAAAGGCTTCCATTTGGTTTATAAGGACATTTTGACTTGAATTGGTCCAACCCAACCAAAGATTCAATCAAAATTCGAGAAAAAGGAGAAAGACCATCTAGTTTTTGAAAGTCCTATACTTGACAATCCAACAGAGAAAAAAAGACAAAAATGATGAAATGTGGGTACCAAATTTTTTGCCCCAATCAAGATCTTGATTAATGCCAAGAAGATGGGAGAACACTCAAAGCTCTATCTTTTCATGTTCCCAACTGTCTAAAGTTCCAACAAGCAGTTTGTAGTGTGAAGGTTTGTCCATTGTGTCACATCAGCTCCAATCTCAAAATGGCTTTCATTTAACCCATGTCCCTTATAGACCCCATTTCAAGCCTATCAAAGACTTGTTGATCTGTCTTGGTAGGTAGAGTCTATTAGTTGAGATAGTTTGAATAAGCATGCATATGAGATAGACAATATTCAAACTCAATGAAACCTTTGGCCAAGTAATGTGTATATGCCTATCTGAAGTGTAACAGTTCTTACATAAATGGAAATGATTACCGAGTTTAGTACGGTAACTAGGGTTATCATGTTATAGATATGTTAATTTGGAAAATCAAGTCCTGAGGTATAATGATACTGATTTGACAAAGCCAAAATATGATTTTAAGATTTTAAAAAATGTTTTCATCATACAAAGCCTTCCAAGTTAAGGGAAGTTTGTTGAACCATCGAACCTCGAAGGACACATTGGGCAAAATAAAGATGATTTGCAAGGTTGTGAAGATGTTACCAACTGGCGTGCTGAATCTTAATGGATGTATCCTTGACTATGTTGCTTGGTCCTCACCATTCAAGTTTTCAACATCTTTAAGATAAAAAGTCATAAAAGCGAAGCCTTCTTCCATTCCAATGCAAGACCTGAATGAGCATCTGGAAGAAATCCTTGAGAACATTTCAGCTGATAACCTCAGTCTATGAGTTAATGGAATCACTGTAAGTATTATCCATGCATATCATGCATACATGAGCATATCACACTCCATTTTTCTTTGTCAAATGTAAATAGTAATATTCTATGAAGCAACCATAAAGTGAATATGGAATCAGGGGACATGGAAAGCCCATTGCGTGAGGAAGCTCCAGTAATTTTGCAAAAGAAAGAAGAAATGCATACTTGTTTGAAGAACTAGATAATCTACAAATATCAACCAAAGCCGCATAGAAAAAATTATGGGTTTGAGCCTATACAGGGGGCAAAGTTTCTCCATTTAATTTTTTGAGTTTATGCATGTACAAAACATTTTGAGACTCACTTTCAATATTTTGCCATGCAGGGGGCAAGGAGAAGATATGATGGCCAGCTAAAAAAAATGATTGAATTTTTTGTAAAAGTGCAAAGAAAGAACAAAGAGAATGGAAAAAGAAGAAAATTAGAACTCTCAAAAGAATGAAGATGCAAAAGACAAAAGATCAGTCCAGCTAAAAGAGTTGAAGCTAGGGTAAAGACCCAATCTCCAATGGATAAAGATCCATGTTTCAAGGGTAAAGACCCGATCTCCAATGGATGAAGATCTATGTTTCAAGGGTAAAGACCCAATTTCCAAAGGATAAAGATCTATGTTTCAAGGGTAAAGACCCGATCTCCAATGGATAAAGATCCATGTTTCAAGGATAAAGATCTGATCTCCAATGGATAAAGATCTATGTTTCAAGGGTAAAGACCCATTCTCCAATGGATAAAGATCCATGTTTCAAGGGTGAAGACCCGATCTCCAATGGATAAAGATCCATGTTTCAAGGGTGAAGACCCGATCTCCAATGGATAAAGATCCATATTTTAAGGGTGAAGACCCAATCTCCAATGATAAAGATCCATGTTTCAAAGGTAAAGACTCGATCTCCCATAGATAAAGATCCATTTTTGGTGGATAAAGATCCACAATCCATTAAAGAATAGAACAACCAGTTAAGCCAGAATTCTCAACTGATAAAAGGTCAGTCAAATTCAGTCTTGGGTCCAAGTACCCAATTTCGAGTCCAAGTACCCAAATATTTTTTGGGTCCAAGTACCCAATCCAATATCGGGTCTAAGTATCCAATTCAATCTCAAGTCCAAGTATCCAATTTAGTCTCGGGTCTAAGTACCCAATGTCGAGTTTAGGTACCCAATTCTGTCTCAGGTCCAAGTACCCAATATAAGGTCCAAGTATCCAATCTCGAATCCATGTACCCAAATCTTTTTCGGGTCCAAGTACCCAGTCTCAAATCCATAACTCTTTTCGGGTCAAGAACCCATCCTAATCATGTTCTTTTCACTCTCTTCTACTAAAAGTCTTAGATCGTTCAAGCAGGGGGCAAACTGTAAACCCTTAATTTTTGACCCAGTTTAGTCCGATATTTTTAAACAGTCCAAAATAATTTTTTATGGTATTTTAATATTTATTATTTATTTTAATAAAATAATAGTTATTTTAATAATATTTATAACTTATAAATTTTATTTTATTTTATTTTTAATAATTTATTATATAACATTTATTTTTAATAATAATGAAAATAAAAAATTGGCGACGGTAGAATCGAGGAAGAAAGTCGTGACGAATTGGCTTAGGTGCTTCCTTTAGCCAATACAAGATTGCCTTTGGTAATTTTATTGTTCTTTGTGCCAAAGGAGTTTATGCAAGCCTCATTAGTAAGAGTGCCAGAGGAAATAAGATTGAGCTGCATCTTAGGAACATGCCTGACATTATTCAGCCATAAGTTGCACCCAGTATTGTTACTCATGCATACCTTACCCATGTCAATAACCTTGGTTGAAGCTTAATTCCCCATTTTGACACAGCCAAAAACTCCAGTTGTCTATGATGTCAAAAATTCATATTTAGTAGACACGTGATATGAAACTCAAGAATTAACAACCCAAGCGATTTCATGGCCATCAAGATGTAAATAGTTGTCTCTAGTAGAAATGAGAACATCACCATCAAGTGCACTTGAAGCTATATCTTTGTTTTCTTTCTTATCTTCCTACTCCTTTTTCAATTGTCTGCAAAATCTTTTCACATGTCCTAGCTTGCCACAATGACAGCAAATGATATCTTTTCTTTACTTGGATCTACCCTTAACTTGTCATGATTGTTCAATTGCTTGCCTACATTTTGACACTGTCTAGTTTTGCTTCTACCATGCCTTTTAATAACTAGTGTTTTATGAGTGGGTAGAAGACCCTTGATTCTTCCTTATGGTTTCTTCATTTGATAAACTTTCACAAACTACATCCTGTAAGTTAGATTTTTGCCCCCACTCCTAGTGGAATGATTCTTGCTACTTTGGCACTGTTAGGCTCTGGGCCTTAGAGAACACGGGCCTAAACCCAGAAAATAGGTGTCATCACCCAGACAAGCCAGGAAGATAGAAGGGGCGGATGACTCGATTCTTAAGGAATCCTGAACCCCTATTGGGTTTGAAAAGTTGGGTATGCATGGGTGGTGAGAAATGGCCTAGCACCCATATAATGCCTGGTTCAATGGAACCAACCTCCTTTTTTGTTCTAAATATTATTAAATTCTTAAGTTATTATGATATTACTCATACTACAAACATTATTAAAGTTAATCAACATCATATTATAAGTTAAACAAATAAAAAAAAATGGGCACCCATACAAGATGAAACATGCACTTACAATGTCCAAATGTCCATAAAAGTAAATAAAATAGGACACCCACCAAAAGGTGAAAATATGTCCCTTACAATTATTCCAAAGTCTTTAAAATTAAAATGAATAATTAAACAAACAAAGCACCCATACCTTTTACAAGTACTTTAAAATCCCAAATAATGAATGAATAGAATTTAACCATTCATGATAAATAATTAACTTAAACGTACGATTAATCACCAAAGAATCTTAGAATTAGGATTTTGATTAATAAAATAAGGGTTTAGTTATGAGATTATGGTTGAGCTATGAGATTAGGGTTGAAACACATAAAATCAAGGTTTTGTTAAATAATTAGGATTTTGTTATGGAATTAGGGTTTTATAATTCAATGTAGGGCATGATCATACAAATTAGTGTTTTATTGTACAATTAGGGTTTTATCTTAAAACTAAGGTCCAATATGTAAGATTAGGGTTTTAGTTTATAAAATTAACATGAAATTAGTGTTTCAATTAGACTTAATCCTAAAGCTATGGTTTACTGAATGGGATTTCAAAATCTAACTCATAATTTAAAAGGGTCAGCAAACTAAACAATGGAGATGATCAATAGAATTTAAATAAAATTAGTTAATAAAATCATACCTATGTTGTTGGCTCCACTAAGATGATTTTGTTAAACCAAGCTCACTGTTGGAATTGCACAATTGCTTTGGAAAGTTTGGATTGATTAAGGTTCTTGGCTGATGTTTGAACAATTTCAGAGGTTGTTTGGAAATTCTCAAAAATTGGCTACTATAAGTTTATTGCTCTCTATCTCTCTTTCTTTTATTTTTTGGTTTATTACTTAATGGCCAATTCTTGCTTTTTGCTAAAACATGGATACTACTTCCTCTATATTGTTGCAATTAATTATCTTTTATAGCCAATATTAGGGCATCATCCGACCTCTTTTAATTAAACAATCCTAATTAAATTAGGAAAGCCACTTTGTTTATCCCTGTTAATTGAGTTTGTTAGAGGAGTCAAAATTACTAAAGTACGGTCAACCTTAAGGCTCATGGCAAATTGGCCATAAGCCATGACCAACTATTTGCTCATGGCAAATTGGCCATGGCTAATTCGCCATGAGGTCATGTAACACCCGCATTTTTGCTAAAATGAAATTAATTAAATTAAATAAATAATTTGTGGGATAAGTGAAGCGTTAGAAGTGAGAAATATGAAATGTATATATGAGATATATGTAGAATACATATATCATATAAAGTCAAAGGATAAAATTATAAAAATGGAAAAGTGAAAAGGTTAAAAAATTCAAATAAAAATTATTTTTGAATAAAAGATAAAAATTATAATTTTAAAATAAATAAATAATTAATTAAAATAATTAAATATATATGTGGTTAGTAAAATATGAAAGGAAAATTAGAAAAAATATTTACATCTTCTTCTTCCTTCATGTTCGGCCTCCATGGATGAGAAAGGGGGAGAGCTTCCATCATCACCAAAACTAAATTTTTAAAGAATTTCAAAGGATTGAAGTGGGTTTTGGTGATTTCTTCATAAGTTAGTAAGTTTTTGCTAAAATTTTGATGTTTCATCTAAATATATGAATATATATGATTTGGGTTTCTAAATTAGTGTGCTTTAATTGTTCAAATAGGTTTGTAAGATATTATTTTAGCGGGGAGACAAGGATTATATACTCATTTGGTTGATTTGCTCAAGTTTGATAGAAGTTTGGATGAATTAGTATTGTAATTAGGGTTTTGGAAGAATGTTGTTAAAGAATAGATATGAATTAGATTTAATGGTTTAAATTATTTTATTAAATGATTTTAATAATAAAAATGAACATAAATTGACAATTATAATTGGTTAGGATGAAGTTCCAAAGATAAAGTGAGTAAGGGCACATTTTAGCAATTTGAAGGGGATATTAGTAAATTGTGTTTTATTGCTTAAAATTTGTTGGAATGTGATGTTAGAGATATATTTGAGCGCTAAACTCAATTTGGAATTAGTTGAAATGGTTTTCCAAGGTTAAAGTGCATTAGGGCAGGGTAAGGGGAATTTAAAGGAGTTTTGCTAAATTTAATTTAATTAGTTGAAATACCTAGAAATGTGACATTAATTGATTATGTTCACTCACATTTTGATTAGAAAGTGAGTGAAGTTAAATTCTCATAACCAAGGCAGGAAGGGTAATGAGAGAATTTGGTGTGGAGTGGAGGTTTAGCTCACAATTTTGCTTAAGAGAGGTTATTACATACTTTGGCTTATAATGTGATTGATTACATTAATTTTAAGCATAACACATTGCATATATTGTGGGTGTTATGTTACTTGAACATATGTTTATGTATATGTGAAGCATTGTTTGAAATAACAATGCTTGATTTGTATTGTTTATGACATGTTGAGCCATTAAAAAATGGCTAATTTGAATGTTATGTGTAATATGTGAAAAGTACAAATATTGCACTAAAATGTGGACGTAAGCTACATTGTCATTTTATGTGGTGATGATGTAGATTATGAGTTGAAAATTTGAGAAAGAATATGAAATGTGGAAAAAATAGATGAAAAATGGATTTTAAGAACCATGTTTACATATAAACCTTATATAAAGTCTAGTTCCGATATATTATTGTTAGATATTATTACATCCTTGGGTGAGACACAGTGGTGTCACATATAGTAATAAGCCCTAAGTGAGGCACACTAGTGTCACAGACATTATTATGCATTCGAGTGAGACACGATGGTATCACAGATTTAGTACAGATTTGGATGAGACACACTGGTGCCATAGATGATTGAGTTAGCACAAGTTAATATTTTTGGAACTAGACCAATATATAAGGACTTTCGGGCCCAATGTGTATGGTTGATTGACTTATTGATGAAAGAATGTATATATTGCTTCACATTTGTAGTATAAGGCATTTATGGCATTGCATATAAAATATCATATATTTTTGTACCAAAGTATGTACCACTAGGCTTTTAGCTTAGTACAATTAAAATTCATCATGCAGGTGATAGGGTAGATCAGGAGGTTCTGGAGAGTTAGACTAGATCATCCTAGGTCTAAATTGTGATTAGTTGAGTTGGAGTTTGGATTGCCTGCCACAGACCAAAGCTAGAGCCAGTTGCACTTCGTGTAAATATTTTTATTTTATGAAAATTGATATACATAGGTACATTACATGTATATTAAAATGATGTAAAGTTTTAAAGTATTTGGCTTAATTTTTAGGGTTATAAATATTTTTTATATATTGATATATATTTATGTTTGAGAACTTTGAGAAATGCAGAGTTGTAGACCCTTGTTTTTGGCCCTAAGCTAATCTGATCTCAATTAAAGAAGGCTAAGATAAATTTGGTTTGATTTTAAAAGCTTAAACATAGTTTACAGCTTTGAAATAGGTCGGTCCAATTTTGAAAGGCCTAAATTAAAATGGTTTAATTTTTAAAGTCTTAAACCTAGCCTGATTTATTATTTAAAGACCAAAACATGTTCGATTCAATTTTAAAATGCAAAACTAAGCCAGACCGAGCTAAAAAAAAATTCATGATGAATTGGCTAGCCAATTCGCCATGAGGGGTGACCCATGGCCAATTGGCCATGCTAATTTGCCATGGATGACTTACCATGGCGAATTGGCTAATGCCAATTCGCTATGGTACCTTAATCTAGCCTTAATTGGGTTTGTTAAGTTTCCTAATCAATATCGGACTTTATTTGACCGTTGAATTAGTGTATTAGGGTTTTGTTTAAACCTTCTTTGCCTATAAAAAGTAACAATTATCAAGAACAAAATAAAAAATTATCATTGTTAAGTAAAAAGCAACACAGAAGTAAGAAGCAAGGCAGTCTTTGGACAAAGAATTAAGATTGGTGCAGGAAAACTAAAAGCTTGAATCAATATACACAACTTTGGTGGAACAAACAAACGGAGGTTTGATTTCATTATTTACTTTTATCATTGTTCTGTAATTGTTTAAATATCCAATAACAATCATTATTTTATTATGTGATTTTTGTTTTCATGCAGTAGCAAATAACTTTTCAAAAGTTTATAATTATTTAATAAACCCTGGACAGTAATTCATTAAACTAATAGATAGTGATTATTAATTTGTAAATTTGATTACAGTAGCCATTTCAATACCTAAAGCCTTAATGTCTAGAAACCTTAATTTAATTATCCTAAACCTTAATCTGTTTTCCATAAAATCCTAAACCCTAATATTTTTTTCTAAAATATCAAAACTCTAATTTGATTAACATAAAACCCTAAACCCCAATAATGTTTTTTCTAAAACTAAACCATAAATATTGTTTTTCTAAAATTAAAAGCCTAAAACCCTAATTTAGGAAAAGCCTTAATTTGTATAAATATAAAACCCTAGTTTAGAAAAAAAAAAAAAACCTAATTTTTCAACAAAACCATATCATGTTAACCATCTAACTTTTGGGGCACTGCCCTCAATCCCCTATAAGGGACACTGCCCCTTGACCTCCGCCCACTAACCGGCTTGCGGGACTTCCATACTCAATCCTTCATCTATCGGGGTCAATATTTGTTTATAGATTGCAATTTATGATTAACCTTTTATTTAACTTTAATTTATTATTATTATTGGATTATTTGTTTTACTATTAATGGTTGAGTGTTATTAATTTTATTATTTGGATTTTAAGGATGTAAAAGGTATATTTCCATTCGTGGGTGCCTTATTTGTCTAAGTTATTTATTTTCTATAATTTAATTTTTTTAAATGCTTTAGGAAAATTGTAAGGGACATGTTTCCACCTTTTGGCGGGTATCCTATTTTATTTTTTTCTTTGTCGATAGTTGCACATTTGTAAGGGCCTGTTTCCATCTTGTATGGGTGCCCATCTTTGATTGATTTGTTTAATTAATAATATGACATTTTATTTTATTCATTGCATGTAGTATGGATAATATTATAATGCTTAAGAATTTAATAATATTTAGACATAAAAAGGAGGCAAGTTCCAATGAACTGGGCGTTATGGGGGTGATGGGCCACTTCTCACCTTCCCCATGCATACCCAACTTTTTGAACCCAATAGGAGGTTAGGGATTCCTTAGGAATTGAGTCATCCACCCCTTTCTATTTTTCAGACCCATTTGGGTGGTGACTATTTTCTCCAGGTTTAGGCCCGTGTTCTCTAAGGCCCTGAGCCTAATAGTGCCGAAGTCGTAAGAACTATTCAACATGGAAGTGAGGGCAAAAATTCCCCCCTCACAGGGGTGTTGTGAAGCACATCAATCATCCTATGCTATGCACCCTGGAAAGTACCAAGATGTACTAAGACTTGAAGTAGCATTACTGGTTGTTAGGTATAAAGAGGGACATAGCAGAATTTATATCTAGATGTCTCACTTGCCAGAGAATGAAGGCTGAGCACCAAGTTTCTTCGGGGTTACTACAACCCTTGTCAGTGCTAGAGTGGAAATGGGAGTGAGTGACTATGGATTTTGTAGCTGGACTACTTTTGACCTAGAGGTAGCATAATGCAATTTGGGTGATTGTTGATAGGATGATGAAATTAGCATATTTTCTTCCGGTTAAGATGGACTACTCACTTGATAGGTTGGTTGAGCTATACATCAGTGACATTGTGAGATTACATGGAGTCCCAGTTTCTTTGGTATCAAACCGACATCCCAAATTCATATATAGATTTTGGAGGAGTTTACACGATGCTTTAAGTACTCGGTTGTATTTTAGTACTGCTTTCCATTAATATATGGATGGGCAGTCAGAGAGAGTGATACATTTATTGCAGAATATGTTGAGAAGTTGTATCATTGACTTCACAGGCAGCTGGGATAGATATTTTCCACTAATAGAGTTTGCCTATAACAATAACAATCAATCCAGCATTGGAATGGCACCTTATGAGGCCTGGGATGGTAGGAAGTGCAGGACACCATTTTGTTATGATGAAGTTGGAGAAGATAAATTGGTAGGTCCCGATTTGATAAAAAGACAGAGGAGAAAGTGAAAGTAATTTGGGATCATTTCAAAGCAGTTTCAGAAAAATAGAAATCATATTAATATTTGAATAGGAGGGATATAGAGTTTAGTATGGGACATAAGGTCTTCCTGAAAGTGTCCTATGGAAGAAGATTCTGAGATTTGGTCAGAAAGGGAAGTTTAGCCCTCGCTTCATAGGACCATATGAGGTACTAGAGAGAGAGTAGGACCAGTGGCTTATAGATTGGCTCTGGTTGGAGGTACTATACTAATATATAAGGACTTTTGAGCCTAATATGTGTGGTTGATGATTTCCTAGTGAGACATACTGGTGTCATAGATGATTGAGTTAGCCCAACGCAATATTTCTAGAACTAGACTAATATATAATGACTTTTGGGCCCAATTTATTGGGCTGATTGACTTGTTGATGAAAGAATGTACATATTGCTTGACATTTGTAGTATAATGCATTTATTGTATTGCATATAAAATATCACATATTTTTGTACCAAAGTATATACCACTAGGCTTTTAGCTTAGTGCGATTAAAATTCATCGCACAGGTGACAGGGTAGATCCGAAGGTTCCAGAGAGTTTGACCAGACCTTCCCAGGTCTAGATTGTGATTAGTTGAGTTGGAGTTTGGATTGTCTACCATAGACCAGAGCCAGAGCCAGCTGCACTTTATGTAAATATTTTTATTTTGTGACACTTGATATCCATAGGTACATTACATGTATATTAAAATGATGTAAATTTTTAAAGTATTTGGCTTAATTTTTAGGGTTACAAATATTTTATATATATTGATAAATATTTATGTTTGAGCATTTTGAGAAATGTGGAGTGTGGTGAAGATAAGGTTGAATGTGTATATTTAAGACTATGAAAATTTAATTGCAGATTATGTAATTTGATTTTTGGAAAACGTCCAAAAAATGAAACAAACTCTGGTGAATTTTTCTCATAGATTTTCCTTAAATTTAATATTTTTAATAATTAAATACTTAATAATATATTTATTTTCTTGTTAAATTATGTTTAAAGAATAAATTATTTTATTGAAATTTTTATGAAAATTTTTGGAAAGGCCTGAAAATGTGACATTTTTGTAGTCTATATGTGTATTTTACATATACAAGGTGTATGTATTGTACGTATCTAGAGTATAAGGGTGTTACAGGTTAGCCAATTCATCATAAGCTTTGGATAGATTTAGTGGTTTTAACTTTTTAAATCAAATCAAACTTAGTTTGGGTTTTTTTAATTGGGGTTGGATTTTGATTTTGGCTTTTTTAATTGGATCCAATTTTGATTGGGGCCTTATAATTTGAACCAGATTTGACTTGAGTCTTTTAATTAAAACTGAATTCATTTTTCTTGCCCCATGCTTAAACGATCTTTATTTTATTCAGAGAGTGAAAAGTAATCTACCTTGTTAGATTAATACTGATATTGGATACTTTAATAAACTAGACTAGTTTGAGTGCTTAAAATAAATCTAGAATAGTCCGGATGCTTTAAATAAATCCAAAATCTTGTAATGGACATTTCAATAAATTTGGGCTTATTTGGGTGCTTCAAATAAACTCGAGCTATTCTAAACGCTATTAATCTAGAATCTTCTAACAGATACTTCAATAAATCTGAGCTAGTTTGGGTACTTCAAAAAAACTTGAGACTTTCAATGGATGCCTTAACAAATTCAATATAAGCTGGAGATTTGGTTGCTTTACCAAGTCTGCAATACTACACCATCAAGATACTTCAACAAATCCAATATAGGCTGGATGTTTGGATGTTTTACCAAATCTGCAAAAATTTGCCATCAAGATACTTCAACAAATCCAATATAGGCTGGATGCTTGGATATTTCAACAAATCCAGCAAAACTACATTGTCGGGATACTCCAACAAATCTAATATTACACAAATGCTTGGATACTTCAAATCCGCAAACTGCGCCTTCATGATACTTCAAAAACTCTAATATAAGCTAGAGGTTTGGATGCTTTACCAAATCCGCAAAACTGCGTCATCATGATACTTAAACAAATCCAATATACGTTGGATGTTTGGTTGTTTCAACAAATTACACAACTACACCGTCAGGATACTTTAACAAATCCAATATAGGCTGGGTGTTTGGATACTTTAACAAATCCACAAAACTGTCATCAGGATACTTTAACAAATCAAAAGATTTCATCATATTTTATTAATATGAGTAGACTCGATAATATATGCTTTAACAAATCCACTGGAGTTTGATTTTGAATACTTTGATAATTCCTAAAATAATTTTGCTTTTATAGAAATGGATATTCATCTTGATTCTTGTGTATGTTCATCTGTCCTACATTGACTTTAGCTCTTCTAGCTAGGCTAACCTTCTATTATTTGTATCTTCATTTATTTGAGAGTTATGGCTTTCTTCTAGCCACTTGTTTCATTATTTAATGGATTCTACTTGGGGATGGACCTTTGTCCTACATCGACTTCAACTCTTCTAGCTTGATTGACCTTCTTTCATTTGTATCTTTATTCATTTGAGAGTTTTGGCACTCTTTTAGCTACTTATTCCATTCTTTAATGGATTATGCTTGCGGTGGACCTTTGTCTTGCATCAACTTCAGCTCTTCTAGCTTGACTGATCTTCTGTCATTTGTATCTTCATTCATTTGAGAGTTCTGGCTTTCTTCTAGCCACTTATTCCATTCTTTAATGAATTATACTTGGGGATGGACCTTTGTCTTGCATTGACTTTAGCTCTTCTAGCTTGAATAACCTTTTGTCATTTGTATTATATTCATTTAAGAGTTATTACTTTCTTCTAACATCTTATTTTATTCTTTCAATTCTTCACTTTGCAAAAAATTCATCTATTTTTTAGCTATCATATCCTCTTTTTGCCCCCTACATGGAAAAAAATTAAAAGAGAGTTTGAAAATGTTTTGTATATGCATACACTCAAAAATTGAAAAATAGAAGTTTTACCCCTTGTGTAAGCTAAAACCAATGATTTTGTTCCCATGTAGGCTCTAACTGATGTTTATTTTTTGTCTCTTTCTTTGCAAAAGCATGCATCTCTACTATCTTTTGCAATGGCCCTTTCATCCACCTTGATTTCATATATGCTTGTGATTGTTTACTTTACAGGGTGGTTGTTATTCACTTTGATAATCAATAGGCAACACAAGATAAAAATGTAATGTGATATGCTCATCTATGGATGTATGCATGATATGCATGGATGGTACTTGCAGTGGTTCTATTGACTCACAGATTGAGGTGATAAGCCAAAGCACTCCCATTGGTTCCTTCTAGATGCTCGTTCAGGTCATGCATTGAAATAGCAGAAGACTTCACATCTATGGCTTTATCTCTAAGATGAAAACATGAGTAGTAGGGGGCCCAAGCAAGGTAGTTAGAGACATATGAGACACTGATTTCAGCCTGTGGTTCAAAACATTGGTTGGTAACTTCTCCATGACCTTTCAAATGATCCTTTCATTAGCCCAACTTTGCATAATGCATCCTTTAACATTCGATAGTGAAACACCCTTACATAAGCTCGAAGGCTCATACAATAAGAAACACTTTTCTTCTTTTAATTTTAAAATCATATATTGGCTTTACCAAATCAGTGATAATATACCTCAAGGCTCGATTTTTCCAAATTAGTATATCTATAACATGACAATCCTAGTTACCATACTAAACTTGGGAATCATTTCCATTTGAGCAAGAACTATTGCACTTCAAATAAGCACATACACATTACTTGGCTAAAGGTCTCATTAAGTTTAAATATTGTCTATCTCATATACTTTCTTTTTCAAACAATTGCCACTAATAAACTCTACCTACCAAAAGAGATCAATAAGTCTTTAATAGGCTTGAAATGGGGTCTATAAGTGATATGGGTTAAGTGAAGGCCATTTTAAGTTAAAGCTGATGTGACACTGCTAACAAATCTTCACACTAAAAACTTTCTATCATAACCCTATAATGTTGGAAATATTCTTAAAATCTAGACATCATTTCCATCTTCTAGGTTTCTTGCTTTATGAAAAGATAGAGCTCATTTTCTTGGTAGAAATCTGGATTTGATTATGATGATCTTTGCTTTGCAAAAAAAGTTTGAAACCCTTATTATTCTTCCTTTTTCTTCTTTGTTTTTCTTTTTTCTTTTTTCTTTTTCTCTTTTTCTTTTTCTTTCCTTTTTGTTCTTTCTTTTTTTTTTTTGTTTTATTTTGACTTTTCTTTTTTGTTTTTGGCAGAGCTTTAAGAGTCTTTTTATTCATTATGTCCTATGCTTCTGACTATGGATGAGTAGAGTAGCACAAGTTTGCTTCAATGAAGATTAATCCTTTGTTGTTTTAATGCCATATCTAGATGAAATAGATTTGAGATATTAGTTCTAATTGAGGTAAACTTCATCTATCCTCATGGTCTTGACAATGCATCCTTTTTTATTTATCTTCCTGCCCCTTAGTACTCAGAGAACATCAAACTTCCCATAAGTATCACAATAGTATATGGTAGGTTATTTGATTTATAAGATAATAAAAAGCAACCTAAAATCTTATGAAGGTTCAAATATACAAACTAAGGATTGATGTTAACAGGGTGGATTCTAGTTGTTGGCTCACCAAACAATGACTAAATCATCTCTCTCTTAAATAAGCAAAGTTCAATTTCACCTTGAAAGTTAGTCAAAGTATGTTCTAAGATCGACTAGGACCTAAACACTCATAATTATGCAAGAACTCTCTCTAAGTAAGTAACACAACTCAATGCTATAGAACAACTCCCTCACATAGTAAAGTCATTCAAATCATGATGTATAGGTACACTAATTTATGAATAAAAAGCTAGATTCATCATTAGTTGAGCACCAAAATGAACAAAGACCAACAAAAATATAAATGTAACAAAAATAATGTATTCACAAAATGTTAATTGAATGTTCTAAAAAACCAAATAAATAAAATAAAATAAAAACTACATAAGCCAAGAAAAGTTTATTGAGTTGGAATCGAAAAAGGTTCATCTACTTAAACATGTAAGGGGCAAGGATCCTACCACCATCAATGAGGTTTTATATTTCATTGCTTAATTGCAAACATTGATTCGTTCCAGGGCCAAGCATCTGATGGAATTGACAAAAAGACCTACGTATCAAAATTGGATGGTAAAGGATCTGGCAAAGATCGAGGGGTCAAGGATTGTAACAACTCATTTTTCTATAACTTGTTGAAAATAAAAAATAGAGTCTCCCAGATCTGGAAACTATCTCCTATTTGCTTGATATATAGACCCTTAATTTTGGTCTTAAACAAGTATACTCCAATTTTAAAAGCTTAAACCTAGTTTGATCCAATTTTTAAAGCCCAAATCAAGTCTGGTCCAATCATAAAATCCCAAACCAAGCCAGTCCGAGCCCAAAATATAAAATCATGATGAATTGGCCTAGCCAATTTTCCATGGGGCTAGTCCATGGGAAAATTGCCATGAGGCCATCCATGGCAAATTGGCCTTTAAGTTGGCCCATGGCGAATTGGCCAAGGCCAATTCCCCATGGGTCTTAAACTCGGGCTTTAGATTCATTTCCAAGTGAAATTAGGCATCAGGGATTAGGTTTAAATTTTAAAAACATAATGTTTTTTAAAAGGGGATTAGGATTTATGAGCTAAATGTCACCTTAATCAATGCTTATAAATACATGAATTAAAGAGGCAGTAGTCAGCGATAATGATTTAAAAAAGAGGGTGAGCAATTAAATAGAGAGTAAGGGACATAAGCAAAGAAACAAAAGAGAGACAGTAGCCAAAGATTGACCCACGGATCATCGAACCTCCAACTAAAAGCCAATTGATTCAGACAGTAAGACAAAAAGCTTGATTCAACGTACTAAATTGGTGGAGCTGACAAACGCATGTTTGATTTCTTTTAACTAACTCAATTCAATTGTTTACTCTTACGAATTAATTTATTGCATTATTCAATTAATAAGTGGTATTGCAAATCCCTTGCTGTAAGCCATAGGTTTGAATTAAAATAGACAGTAGCATCAGGACACGTTTTACCATTATTTTCATTAGTCAAAAAACCTAATCTTGTAATTTTGTATCTTAGTTTTAGTATTAAATCTTACTATTGATGACCGAATCCTAATTCTAGATTCAAATCTAATTAGCCATCTAAACCCTAATTTGATATCTAAACCCTAGTTTTGCAAATAAAACCCTAATATTATAATTAAAATCCTAATTTTGCATGTTAATCCTAGTTTTGAATTAAATACTATTTAGACCAGAAGAGGAGGTCGGTTCTAATGAATCGGGAATTATGAGGGTGCTGGGCCACTTCTCACCTTCCCTATGCATACCCAACTTTTTAAACCAATTAATGGGTTGGGGATTCCTTAGGAATCGAGTCATCCACCCCTTTCTTCTTTTATGGCCCCTCCGGGTGGCAACTCCATTTTTTTCGGGTTTAGGCCCATGTTCTCTAAGGCCCTGAGCCTAACAGTGCCGAAGTCGCAACAACCATTCCACATGGGATTGAGGGCAAAAAACCTAGCTTATAGTGGTGACTCCACTAGGGATAAGAGAAGTTGATTTCG
This sequence comes from Garcia nutans, assembly GCA_947685225.1. Lineage (NCBI taxonomy): Eukaryota > Viridiplantae > Streptophyta > Magnoliopsida > Malpighiales > Euphorbiaceae > Garcia > Garcia nutans. The sequence continues at coordinate 12,356,399 of CANTUV010000003.1, forward strand.
CTGGTCTTTAGAATATTTTATTCTTTCTTATTATGATATTATCTGTAGACCTTTATTTTTTTACCAAGTCCAGTCCAATATTTTAAAACACTACGAAATAATTTTTATAATATTTATTATTCATTTATAATATTTATTATTTAATATATTGAAAGAAAAAAGAAAATTATAGATATTTATTTTAAATATAATATTTATTTTTAATAATAAAAATAAAAAATATATATATAAAATAAAAAATAAAAATTGAACGAATCGACGAGCGGCGCGGCAGCCTGTGGTGAATTGGCTTAGGCCAATTCGCCGTAGCCGTGGTGTAGACCCTTAATTTTTGACATAGTCTGGTCCGATATTTTTTTTATATAGTCCAAAATAATTTTTGTATTATTTTAAATAAAAAATATCTATTTTAGCATTTATTATTTATTATTTTTAATAAAAATAAAAAAGTAATATTAGTAAAGTTAAAAAAAATAAATAATAAAAAATATTAATAAAATAAAATAAATAAATAAAAATTGGCGACGAAAAAATCGACGACAAAAAATTTCTTCGCCGAAAGTCAATCAGCTTTGGCCAATTCACCGCAGGAAATTCCTGCGGAAAATTGGCACCCGCCCAAGCCAGTGCTTGCAATTTCGCCCATGGTAGTTTTTTTTTTTTTGCCGGCGCAGTTTTTTCCGAAACCAAATTCTATTTGGTTTTGGTTACTTTTCCTATTTGGTTTTAATTTCCTTAAACAATTAGAAGTAAGTTAATGATTTTTCCTATAAATACCACTTTAAAACACAGAATTAGGGGGGACGAAACTTTGGACTTCTGGGGAAAAAATTATTTTATTGGATCGGAGACTCAAAAATTCTAGCGGCCAAAAGAGAACCCAAGCAAGCAAGAGACAACAACCAAAGGAAGCAATCATCTCCAGATTGCTTTGCTCAACCAAAATCAAGTCTGAGGCAGGCAACAGCTTGGTTCAATCTCTTCAAATTTGGTGGATCTTTCAAACGTAGGTAAATTGTTCTAACTTTAGTTTATTCAATTAAATCATCATCACACTACCGAAGTTATTTAATTTCTCCTTCAATTTAATTTAGGCAATAGCATGAATTAATTTATACAATACTTAAGATATTATTTAAAGTAAATAATATAATTATTCAACACAAATCTAATTTTAAAAACCCTAAATCATCCTTTTGTTTCTAAAACTTTAAAAATCCTAAATCATCCTTCTGTTTACAAAATTTTAAAAACCCTAAATTGTTTTTCCCCGAACTATTTTCTTAATCATCTAAATTCTAACTTTTTGTCCAAAATTTCCAAATATATTCTTAAATCTCCAAACCCTAATCTTCTTTATAGTTCCTAAAAACTTTAATCATAATTGTTTCTATAAAACTCTAAATTGTTTTCTTAAGTCCTAAGATCAAACATGTTTTCCAAAATATCAAAAACCCTAAGCTATCTTATTACTTCTTAAAACCCCATCCAGTAAACTCTAGTTTTCCTAAACCCTAATTTTTAAAATATCAAAACTTTATGACAAATTCATCAACACCTAAAACCATAATCCAGTGAACCTAAAACCCAATCTTTTAAAATTATAAACCCTAATGTCTTAAAAAGCCATAATTTCATGATGTTTGCTTAAAACCCTAACTAAACCTAATTTTTAAAATCACAGAAACATTATTTTAATAAAAACATCCAAAACCTTAAATCTTTTTAACATCCAGTAGCTATGTTATTACTTTAAAATATGTTCTCAACAAATTAAACTAGTATATGCAAAACCCTAGCTATTGAACATAAAACCCTAGAAACCCTAATTAATGCATGAATACCTAAAGTTAATATATTTACTATTTTATTTAAATTGGATGAATGATTATTATATATTTTGATTGATGTTTGATATCTTTGATGAATGATTTATTTATTATAAATGCTTATTTACTTTTATTGATTTACGTTAATTTCCAAAAATTGGAAGAGGTATGTTTCCACTTTGTGGGTACCTCATTAGTTAAGTATTATGTAATTTAAATTTCTCTTATATTTTGAACTAATGTAAAGGACATGTTTCCACATTTCAATGGGTGTCCTATTTAGTTTAGACATGAACGATGTAAGGACCTATTTTCATCCTTGGATGGGTGTCCATTTATTTGCTTTGTTTGGACCTTGCTTTGATTTTATTATAATGATGCTTTATTTTAATTGTTGCATGTAATATGGATAATATTATTATATTTAAGAATTTTATAATATTAAGACCTGAAAAGGAGGCCGGTTCCAATGAACTGGTCATTGTGGGGTGTTGGACCATTTCTCACCATCCCCACACGCACCCAACTTTCCGAACCCATTAGGGGGTTGGGGATTTCTTAGGAAATGAGTCATCCACCCTTTTCTTTTTCCTGGCCAGTCCGGGTCGTGACTCTATTTTCTCCGGGCTTAGGCCCGTGTTCTCTTAGACCCCAAGCCTAAACAGTGCAGAAGTCGCAATAACCATTCCACCGGAAGTGGGGGCAAAAATCCCCGCTCACAATGGCGACTCCATTGGGGATAAGAGAAGTTGATTCTGTTGGTCTTTATATTATTCTATTCTTTCTTATCATGATAATATCCATTGCATCATTTTAGATTGCATCGTGTGTGTGAGTTAGGATGCAAGTGTTACCCATATTGTGTTATGTGAGGGATACTGTAAGTGGGGATTTTCGCCCCCACTATCGATGGAATGGTTCTTGCGACCTCAGCACTGTTTAGGCTCGGGGCCTTAGAGAACACAAACCTAAGTCTGGAGAAAATGGAGTCACCACCCAGACAGCCCGGGAAAAAGAAAGGGGTGGATGACTCGATTCCTAAGGAATCCCTAACCCCCTAATGGGTTTGGAAAGTTGGTTACGTGTGGGGAAGGTGAGAAATGGCCCAGCACCCCCACAACGCCCGGTTCATTGGAACCGGCCTCCTTTACAGGTCCTAATATTATAAAATTGTTAAATAACAATGTTATCCACATTACATGCAACAATTAAAATAAAGCATCATTATATTAAAATTAAAGTAATATCCAAACAAAGCAAATAAATGGACACCCATCCGAGGATGGAAACATGTCCTTACATTGCTCATGTCTAAACTAAATAGGGCACCCACCGAAAGGTAGAAACATGTCCTTTACATTGGTCCAAAATATAAAAGCAATTTAAATTACATAGAACTTAATTAATGAGGTACCCACAAAGTGGAAACATACCTCTTACAACATTTGGAAATCAAAATAAATTGATAAAAGCAAATAACCACTCATCATAAATAAATCATTCATCAAAGATATTAAATTAGAAAGTAAAAATCCATCAATGATAAATTAAATAAATTAAGCATTGAAATTAAATAAATCAAAGCATATAATAAACTACATAATCAAATCTAAAATTAAATAAAGCAATAAACATATAATTTAGGGTTCGCATCTTAAAATAGGATTTTAGAATTTTAATTACTAAATTAGGGCTTTGGAAAAAGGAAAGTTAAATATGTGGACTCATAATACACAAATTAAGATTTTAGGGTTTAGAATTTAGAAAATAGGATTTTGAAATTGGAAGAAACTAATGTCATTTTTAAAAGAATAATGCTTACTGTGTGATTTTGGAAAGAAGGATTAATTAGGGTTAAAGCTTTTGATCCTTAAAAAATAAGGCTATTGACTTTTGGAATAGAGTTTAGGGTTTCGGGAATTAATAAAATGATTTAGGGTTTTTGGTGTCTTAGAAAATATATTTGGTTTTAAGATTTGTGAAAATAGTTTAGAGTTTTATATTGTTTTTTGGAAATAAGCAAAACGGTTTAAGATTTTTTTGGAAACAGAAAAGTAACGAATTAAGGCCTTTTGGACATAGAAGAAATAAATTTAGGGCTCTTAGGGTTTAAAAGAAACATAAAAGTATTTTTAGGGTTCTTAAGGTTCTTGGAGACAAAAAATATTTTTTTTAGTGTTTTTGGAAATAGAAAAGACGATTTAGGGTTTTTAAGGTATTTGGAAATAGAAAAGTATTTTTAGGTTGTTGAAATGAAGATCAATGTTACTACATGTTTATAAATCAAGGTTTTGTGTGTATAATCTTATGAATAAAAAAACAAAGCTACCATAAGAAAATAAAAAGAAATTATATATTCAAACCTTCGTCTGTTGGTTCCACCAAAATTGCTTCTTGGATGAACAAGGACAAAGGCAAAGTTGCTGCCTTTGATGAATTATGAATTGCTTGCTTATTGCTCCTTTCCAATCTCAAGTCCTAAATTCCAAGTTTTTATTCTCCCAATCTCAAGATCTTTTTAAAATCCAGTCCGATCGTTCCCCCTCTGTGTTGTTTTTTAGTCTTATTTATAGAAAATTCTAATGATTAATTTAACTTGTCTATGGAAACTAACATTAATTAAGAAAAGGAAACCGAAACCAAATAGAATTTGGTTTCAAAAAAAGTTGCGTCGGAAAAATTTTGATGGAAAAAAAAAACTGCTGTGGAAAAATTTTACTGGCGAAAAAATTATTGCGGGAGCTACGGGCGAAAACTGGTGAGCTGGGAGGCCAGAGGCCATTTCGCCCGCAGGAGTTTCCTGCTAGCAAAATGGCCCAAGGCCATTTTGTCCAACCCAACCTTTTCGGCGATGAATTTTTCGTCTCCGATTTTTATTTTTATTTATTTGTTTATTATTATTTTTTTTATTAATTATAAAACTAAATACTAAAATAAATATTATTCGATTAAGATAACACAAAAATTATTTTGGACTAAATAAAATATATTGGACCGGACTTGGTCAAAAATTAAGGGTCTACAGATAACATACTTTCACTCAAGGTATGGAGATTGAGCATGGCATAACCACTCATAGCCTTGTACTATTTGGTATATAGTTGCTATGGGAACCTAAGCCTTTTAACCCAAAGACAAAAGCTCATGTAATTGGCCTAGTTACTTTCCTTAGGTTTTTACCCCAAATGCTTTTTGTTTGACTATGGTTAATTTATCTTGGCTTAAATCACGGCTTATTTGGTTTGTTCTTTTTCTAATATGACCCAAGTACATTTGTAAGCTCAAATAAATTTTTCTCTAAACCCAAAAAACCAAAGCTATTTTCAAAACTTTTTAAAATTGTCTTTGGACATAAAACTTTTCTAAAAACAAATCAAAAATTCTTTTGCTCATAACCCAAATACTAGGCTCAAAATCCATACTTGACAGTCCTACAAGGAAGAAGGATAAAATGATAAAATGCTCAAAGAAAGGGAAGAGTATGAAAAAATAAAAAGAATGAAAAGGGAAAAGAAGAAAAGAGACAAATTTGGGTACCAAACTTTTTGCAAGGGCAAAGACTGTCCAAATCAAGATCCAGATTAATGCCAAGAAGATGGGAGGATACTCAAAGCTCTATCTTTTCATGCTCCCAGTTGCCCAAAGTTCAAACAAGAAACTTGTAGTGTGAGGGTTTATCCATTGTGTCACAACGGCTCCAACTTGCAAATGGCCTTCATTTAACCCGTGTCCCTTATAGACCCCATTTCAAGCCTATAGTGGAGATAGTTTGAATAAGCATGCATATGTGATAGACAATATTTAAACTCAATGAGACCTTTGGCCAAGTAATGTGTATGCGCCTATCTGAAGTGCAACAATTATTGCTTAAATAGAAATAATTCCTGACTTTAGTATGGTAACTAGGGTTGTCATGTTATAAATATGTTAATTTGAAAAAATTATGTCCTGAGGTAAATTGGCATTGATTTGGCAAAGCCAACATTTGATTTCAAATAAAAATGTTTTTGTCACACGAAGCCTTCAAGTTAAGGGAAGTATGTTGAATCATCGAACCTCAAAGGACACATTAGGCAAAGTAAATAGTTATTGACAGGGATGTAAATAGTTACCAACTGGTGTGCTGAATCCTAGTATGAAATGGATGTATCTCTACTGCTTAGGGCCTCCATTATTTATGTTCTCAACATCTTGAAGATAAAAGCCATAAATGTGAAGCATTCTGTCATTCCAAAGCAAGAACTGAACAAGCATCTGGAAGGAGTCAATGAAAACACTTCAGCTGATCATCTCAGTATGTGAGTTAAAGGAACCATTGTAAGTATTACTCATGCATATCATACATACATGATCATATCACACTGCATTTTTCTTTGTCAAAGTGAACAACAGACACTCTATGAAGCAATCATAAAGAAGATATTGAATCAAGGGGGCATGGAGGAATCATTGCTTGAGGAAACTCTAGTCATTTTGCAAAAAGAAAGAAGAGATGCATGCTTATACAAAGAACAAGACAAAATACAAACATCAATCAAAGCCTGCATGGGAAAAATTATTGGTTTGAGCCTATACAGGGGGCAAAGTTTCTCCATTTTAATTTTTGAGTTTATGCGTATAAAAAATATTTTCAAACTCACTTTCAAATATTTTGGTCCAGAATTCAAATCTAGTTTAGGATCGAGTATCCAAATCCAGTTTAGGATCGAGTATCCAAATCTAGTTTAGTATATGTGAATACTCGAATTTTGAGGCTCGAAAAGCTGATTTTTCTCATATTGCAGATGACTGAGCCGGACCGGAGGTCCACGGTAAAGTTCACCGAAAGTATGTCTTCATGGTACTTGAAATGTCTAGAGCGACGCAAGGATCATGGATATTGTAACACCCCTATACTCCGTATACGTACATAGCATGCTAATATGATCGTAATATACGTATACTGAATATAGAAATGCCACGGTTTACAAGACACACAAATCATTCCTTTTAATATAATACGAACAAATTTGAAACATTTAAAAGAAATTATAAAACATAAAAGATAAAGTGTTTGTTTAAAACGCAACGGAAAATATAACAAATATTTACAAATACATATACATCAAAACTCAAGTTTTATAAAATATATACATGGTTGGCAGTATGTCTTTGATCTTTAAGCTCCACTATCGACACCTCAAAATCTAGACTCTACTCAGCCTAGAGGAACTCTCCGATTCTTCCCTGTCACCTGCGCGAAGAATCACACTCCCGCTAAGCCAACGGCTTAGTGGTACAAACTACAATACTATGATGTTGCAATGCCATGCTAATGTCATACAATCCAGTTTCAATAACAATTTAAAAGAATACTATATTTCAAACCTTACATTCTTCAATAACTTATCACACTATTTATGAAGTAATATTCACAATTAAACAAACACAAGCATGGTCCCAAAAAGAATCTAATATGTTATTCAAGGTTCAGAGTTACTGCTTTGGTCCATATCACAATCATCAAGCCCGTAGGCGATATATATATATATATATCTCTATCCATGGATAGTGTAACAGACCCAGTCTCTTGGACCATCAACCCGGCGAAACCCGAGGAGATCCTCAACCCGACAAGACTGTTACTATTTTTGAGGCTTACGACCCGGTCTTTTCACCCCCAAAAACATCATATTTCACATATTTCACATTTCTCAACTGGAATCGGCTTACGACCCGGTCTTTTCACCTATCCAGTGTTTCATAGGCATGCCGCCAAACCCAGAACTCTGAAATTTGAATAACATATTAGGCACACAATCATTTCATTTATCTCTTTATCAATTTCTGTCTCAATTCATTTCTCATTTCATATATCACAATCAACTAGGTAACCATGCCTTAATTACCTCACTTGTATCATCATAGCCAACAACCATGGCCTCATATCTCATATTATCTCAAATCACATTTAGACAATTCATTATATCATCATATCTTTCACATTTCACATTTCATATTCCATATATGCAAACATGCTTCAATCATTTCATTATGTCTCAATTCATCATTGATGTATACATAGCAATTTACATTATTAATAGATTTAGAATCTTCAACATACATTCCACATAATTCCCATTGTGCACAACATAGCATTATTAATATGCATCAACAATGTAATAGATTACTTAATACATTTATATCCAAATGTGTTAAGGTCCAAGACATATAAATATATGCAATCAAATATGGTTTGTACTTACCTCAAAGACAATTCACACCAATCTATACTCTTCCTCTTCCAAGAATTCTTAACACTTAGGTTAGGGCAACTCAAACTCTTCACAACCTAATCCAAAAGGAAGAACATACATAAGATAATAAGACTAAGAACCAACTAGGGCAAACTCTACACATGACACGCTCAACAACACAGGCGTGTCCCTGACCGTGCCCTAGACTCACATCACAGAAGCATTGACACGCTCAGAACCACAGGCGTGTCACTGGACGTGTAATACATTCTGTCTCCCAGAAACATTGACACGTCCAACAACACGAGCGTGCTCATGGCCATGTCAATTCTCCAACATCACAGTAGTTATGACATGCTCAGTGACATGGGCGTGTCACTGCTCGTGTAAATGCTACTACACACAGAAGCTGTGACACGCTCAGTGACATGGGCGTGTCACTGCTCATGTCACCCATCCAAAAACACAGAACCATCAACACGCCTAAAAACCTGGCCGTGTTCATGGGCGTGTCAGGCCAAAAATGCAGATTCCGGCCACAACAACACTACATCCAACAATTCACTTCCTTCCACCCTTTTCCACTTCAAACCAACTCAATTAAACACCCCCAAAAACCATAACAAACTTACAAAAATACCAAAACAACTCAACACATATATCAAACACAAATCATAATCATCACCACAAACCCCAAAACACAACCACAATACTATCACTTCTAACAAACTTACTCTTTCCTTCAATCCAACCCCAAAAATCCAAAATCACTTGAACCAAACACTCTTAAAACACCACAATCAAACAAATCATATCAACCACAATCTCAGCTCACAAACTCAAAGAAATCAAAGAATCAAGTGGAAAACTTACCAAGGATGAAGAAACTCTTAGATTTCCAACTTGATTACTTGAAAGCTTCCTTCAATCATGAGTATGGAAGATCAAACCTCTCTCTCTTGCTCTCTTGCTATGGAGGATCGGCCAAAACAAAGAAAAGAAAAGAAAAGGAAAGTGACCCACGAAGAAGAAAGAAAGAAAGAAAACCAAGTCAACCTTCAACCACTCACTTCCACAAAACCTTCTCCTCCAAGCATTAAACAATAAAATATTCAAAATATCTTCTTCCACTCATACCACTAACTCAATTTCCAATTAATTAATTTCCTTATAATTAATTAATTAATGACAATTAGTTCTTTCTTTGACTTTCATTTATTTGACTTGTATATGTTGTATATATATCCCAATATATACAACATATACACTCTACTCAAAAACCTCTTCTCTTTCCAATTAAACACATATACACTTAATTCAATTACAACAATTATTATACCAAACTTCTTGGGCATACTTTGGGATATTACAGATATGGTCCCGGAATAATTTTTGGAGGTCCATAGCTCCCGAAAAATAAGTTTGAACGAAAATCATGAGTGCTTTTTTGGGGGCTCGACCACCGAGGGCAGCGGTCCGCCCGCCACCGACCGCCGACCGTGGCTTTCCGACCGCCGACCATTTTGCTTTTTCTGTTTTCCCGGGCTGTCACTTCCCCGGCAGTTCGACCGTCGTCCAGGTCTGATTTTGTCTATAAAAAGCCTCCGAATTTTTAGAAAAAGGGTTCGATTTTTTCGGGTGGGCTTCGGGCGGACGAACTCTCTATTTTCACATGCTTAAGAACTTCTCTTGGATTTTTCTTTGCATAAATCTAATCTTGTGCTGCAAGAATCGATTGAAATTAAAATTAAAAAAAAAACAGTAAACAAGAATCATAATCCAAGGCCCGAGAAAACAAGATCTGGAACTACGAAGTGGGAGAACCCTAAACAAGGTAATATCCTAATTTATCCTTGGTCAATTTAAGCATATCATGAGCACTACACCTCCTTCTTAATTTCTTTTTGGGTCAAAGACCTAATCTCTTTCGGTATGAAATCTATCCAAATTAAAATAAATCTTTGGCATGAAGCCGATCTCAACTAAAATCAACCTTTTTGCATGAAGCCTAAATTGCATTTTCTTTTGGTACCAAGTACCCAAATTTCATCAAATTTAGCACTAAGTGCTCAAAATCTCACAATTTTGGCAAAAAGCCCGACAATGCACGAAGCATACGCACACACATGCATAAATGCATAATTGCCTTTAAATAGGCTTTTCCGAACTACATGAGCTTTGATCTCTCATAAAAAACGAGAGTATGTAGGCACATTTAGGATTCACCCCAAATAGCAAGTCCACAATTTACTAACAATCTGTTTGTCTTCTTTTCTTCGTCCCTTTTAGGTTTGTTTCTTTTTGGCAAATTAATCAAATACATGACATAGTCCCCGAATCCTCCTTGGGTTCGTAGATTAGAAACCTTTACATTGGATGCATTATTGGAGTCAAACAAGGGCTTTCTTAGTTTTTCCCTTTGAACAGAAAAAACTGAGTGGCGACTCCTAACAACAAGTGAATGTTCCTCCTTATCCTTTTTGGGTGGAAACCGAGGTTCACAATTTGGCGACTCCACTGGGGACCATAAAAATGATTTATGGGATCCTAGTAGACTACTATTGTTTATTTGACTAATTTGCCCTTCTTCAGGGTACTTTTATTTATTTTGCTGGGTACCTTAGCAATATATATCCTTTCCTTAAGGATATTGGAATAAAATTGACAAAAGGAATCTTTTTCCTTTGATGGACCCCTTGTTTGATTAATTGTGCAGTTGTTTTGTCATTTAGAGAATCTTTTTCTCTTGCATTATATGGGGGAATCATTTTCCTCCATTGCATAAAAAATTGTTTTCAAATGAATTTCTTCTCCCTCTGTTCAAAATTCTGAGTCTGGATAGCAAGTAGCGCTGACCGGCAGGTCTCCTTAATTATGCCGGCGGACAGCCAAAGCGTCCTCCCTGTTGTCGCAAACCATTCCAATCCTTTTGGAGTGGCCCATGAGTAAACGTACTGTTGGACCCATGCGAAACTCTTTGTTTCACATGTGGTTAGGTATATCTTACTCAATACTCAAGGGTCCCTATTATAAGCCTATTCTCTATTCTTCATGTAACAATAGAACCCTCCCTTAGGTTGTATGTACCCAATAATAGTGCCACATTCCATTAAAATGAATTATGAGGTGATGAGGTGCATTCATGCAACATAACAACATTGTTTTGGGGAAAACCTTTTGATATATGCAAGTGGACCAAGAGTCTTCCTACCCTACACACTACCCTGATCCTTTACCCTTAACCTTTGCAGGTACCCACTATCCGTGTGCCTTCACCTACACAAGCTACACCAACTCTAACTATGCAATCACCCACAAGTCCTACTACCCCAACTTCACCAACTACTCCAATTACTGAAATGGCTACTATTGAACAGATTAAGGCCTTGCTAGATGGACAAGTTAAGGAGATTGAAGCTAGGATGCAAGAAAGAATTGATGAAGCCTTGACTGCCCAAAGGGTAGCCATCTTGGCCGAATTGGGAGGGGCACCAAAGACAGCCACTACTCTTGGAAATCTAGGGAAGGAACCTATTATGGGACAAGCTAGTACTGTAACACCCCCATACTCTATATAAGTACTATACATATACCAAGTATACATACAATACGTATATAAAGTATAAGAATGTCACTTTTCGTTTCCAATTAAAAACCTTTATCCAAGTTTAAGCAATATTGCATTAATTTAAAGAGCATTTACAAAAATCATTATTCTTATCAAAAATACAACATAATTAAAGTCACACATGTATGCATCACCTTCTAGTTGGTCTCGAGACACTCTTACCCTTCTCGTGGCATAACAGCTGGACTTCCAGATCAACCACATAACCACCTGCGCGATTACACCACCGCGCTAAGCCCGAGAGCTTAGTAATACAAATAAATATAAAATATATATACTTTACATAAAGATCATACCTTATACTTTTAGCATCATGTTTTATTGTTTTCTTACCCTGTTTTCCTTTCTCAAAGCATTCTTCATATATTCCCACTGATCTCATAAATCATACACATATTTACATAGAACATTCGCAAAACTATACTTACCATTTCTATCTCATATACAGATACATATACATCATTTTAACAAATCACTATTCAATGATCTATCCAAACCTTCATGAGAACAATTCTCGCAAATTCCACATTCATAAACATTTTACACATCATACTATATTCTCATAAACTCATATCTCAACAAAACTCCTCAAGCCATATTCATTTTCAATATATCATTACACACATTACCAAATCATACTTCATAACATTATTTTATTCACAAATTTATCAATCATGAAACACACTTCCAACAAAAGCAACCATAGATCTCATTACTCATTTAGTTCAACATTTGGATATCACATTAACAACAAAGACAGACTCGGGCCCAAACAAAACACTAACATGCCATTCCATTATCAGAGTTAATGCTTTGGTTTAATCATCACATTTATCATTATCCCAACTAGGCTTCAAGGATTTAGGTTCAACCAAGCTTCAAGGGGAACAAAGCATGCTAAGTATCAACCCAACTTGGCTTCAAGAACCAATCCAACCTAGCTTCAAGGGTTGTAACATCTCAATTAGGCTTCAAGGATTTGACCCAACCAAGCTTCAAGGGGAGTAAAACATGTTAAACTTCAACCCAACTTGGCTTCAAGGATCAAGTCCAACCTAACTTCAAGAGATTGTTACTCATATTAGGCATGCTACCAATAACAAACTCTGAAAATGGAATAACACATTAGCTATACAATTCATTTATCAATTTCATTCTCAATTGAATTATCATAACTAATAACAATGGCTTCACATGTCATTTGAATCATCATAGCCAATAACAATGGCTTCACATGTCATTTGAATTATCATTGCCAATCACAATGGCCTCATATCTCAATTTATGTTATAACCATTCATTATTCGAGTATACATAATCAATTACCCCATCATATCACTCACATTATACATATCGCATCATTAGTATCACATTTCAAATACATTATTCATATAACACATCACCATTCACAAGACTTACAATGCATAGTACATAACCTTGTTCATATAATATCATATGCATTATCAAATGTAAGTTCAATTCCAATCATTTAAGAAGAACAAAAACCAAACACAGTAACCAACACACCCAAGGGACACGGCCAAGCTTGTGGCCGTGTCTCTCAATCCAACACTTCAGTAGCAAACACGGGCACAGGACACGGCCAAGCTTGTGGCCGTGTCTCTCAAAACAAATTGGCAGTGACCAACACTGGCATAGAACACGGCCGTGTCTCCTCAAAATCCACCCAACACGGCCAAAATTCCTTTGACTTGGCCGTGTCTCTCATGAATTGGCCGTGTCTCTCCTTGCTTTTGGCCGTGTCACTCTTGGATTGAAACCCTAACATACACAAGTCTCCTCTAATTGCACTCAAACTCATCATACACAAAATAGCATGGTTCAAATGAATGGAATCAATGTTCTAAACACAAATTCTACATGTTTATCACAATATTCACCTTATTAAAACACATCCACAAAACATTTAAACACATACTATCTCAAAACCCTAAAACCAACATCCTTCTCCATCTTCCAAAATCAACATCCACCACTTTCAACAACACCACCTATTTAAACTCTTAACTTAAAACCAAATTTAAAACTTGAAAACACATTACAAACACATCTCATCATCAAATCAACAAACCCTCATTAACTTCAAATACCACTTCAAAAGAATAAAAGAAATCAAAGAAAAGAACTTACCTTAGTTATAAACTTCTTGAATCATCACTTGATCACTTAATCTTCCTTCAATTTGAGCTTAACTCTTCAAGATCTTCTCTTTGTCTCTTGCTTTCCTTTGTCTATGGAGGAGCCAGCCAACAATGGAGAAGAAGAAATCATGAAGAAAACAAAGTCAATTCTTCTTTAAATCTCCACCAAGAGTTTTTAACCAATCAATTACCTATATACCCTTATCCATTTAACTAACCTCTTGTCTCTTATATGCCCATATAAGTAATTTCACCTATCACAAATGAAAAAATCTTCTTGCATTGACTCTCCCTTGACCAACTTATATGTTATATATATTATCATATAAACAACATATACATTTCTCTCTAAACCCTCTTTTCTCCCAAAACACATATACATAAGCATTCACTTTCCAATTTCTTTTTTTCTTTCAAATCAACATATACATTCAATCCCATTTAAAACAACAACAACAACATCATCAACAACAACAACAACATTCAAAACTTCTAGGGCATATATGGGGATATTACAATTCTCTCCCCCTTAAATAATTTCGTCCTCGAAATTATCCAGCACCACAACAACCCATTTAAAACAAATCACCATTTTAATTTTCATATGAAAACAATCGTATTCTTACACTATAATTTCATCAAATCTCATAACTTCTACTCTCCCCCTTAGAGATACTCATCTTCTCTGAAATTCATAATTCATCATTGTATAGGTATATATATATATCTTTGCATCTTATTACTTTCTCAACAAAGCAATCAAGATAACTCATAACATCTCTAATGACCTTTATCTTTGTACTAGAGTCAGATTATCACTTTATCTCTTTAGAGATATTTCCTTAACTTTAACCTCAAAAATCATTAATTAATATCTTAGCATTGTTTATTCCATTCTTACAATCACTTTCAAAATAAACATTTACCAAACCTCAATGGATAACAATATCCTTACTTTCTTTAGCTTGCTTCTCACGTAATATAATTATTAGTACAATACCTTTAAACTTACTTAACAGATAAACAACATTTCCCTTTTTCTCATCATGAACAAATGATATAATTCAATTTATTTATGTTTATTCATAGGCCAGAATATTACATCATACATATTACTATTTAAATTTTACACTCCCAGTACAACTGTACGTATCAAATCTCAATATTGACTCGCAACTTTAGCGAAATCCAGATCAATCGATCTATCTATCACAATATACTAACATTTAAACCTTATTCGATTCAATCTAACAGTTAACTTATCGAAATTTATCATTGGATTTCACACAATATATATATATATAACCTAATTTCATTAGGTCAAATTTATATTCACATTCTAATCTTTTAATATTCATAAATTCAATTAATAAGAATCATGCTTATAAATATACATTTCATTATTTCAATAATTATATTATCATTTCTCATACTCATTCAAAGTTTATCAGTATAGCCAACCACTATGGCTTCATAAACGAACTTTTCCCCAACCAGATCGGTAGTCCAAGTTCGGCTGCCCAACACAATGGGTCCGCATGGTTCTGCAGGAGGCAGACAAGTCCGTTCATTTATCTTTTCACAATTCATTTCTCATAATCAATTAAGCATTCTACCTCAATTATAATTCATTTCCAACATCATTGCCAACAATCATGGTTTCTCATCACATCAAGATAGTATACACATATATCATCAATTATATTGAACATCTCATTATTCAATCATATCATCTAGACATGTTTCAATCATATCATTTCCTTTTATTATTTCTTCACTTCACATATTATTACTATATTTATATAATTATTTTTCTATCACATAATTCATAGTTGAAAACCTTATCACAATTCTCTTCCCTTGCGTTTCCTCTCATAATTATAATTAATTTTTTTTTAAACATAGAAATTATAAGATATAACTTCACCAATCATATCTTTTAACCATGTTTCTGGAAATATAGTTATCAATCTCACCAAAACTGTACTACAGTTATATCATCTCAGTTCTAAATCTGAAGATAATAAAACTAATCAACTAGTCACACTAACCAAATCATATTACCATAATATATTAACAATCACGCCTGGGGTTTGTAAATCAATATTGTTCTTCTATTATTTGATTTCCAGCCTTTACGATTATAAGGCTAGATTGTATCACAAAAATTATATATATATATATTCTCCAAACTTTTATTACACCAAGAGTTAACACATTTTAAATTTCATCTCAAAACAGTTTGCTTTTGATTATTTGATCATCATTAACCTAACTCATGTTCAATAATATTATCTTTAACATTTTCTACGCCAACTTTCAATCATATACAAATCTTACACAAGTTTTATTCATTACTCCATTTCCAATCCATCTTTTCTAAAAATTTTTCAATACATTAGCCTTTTCTTACAATTTCTTATTATACACTTATACATAAAATTTTTCTACACACAAATACTTTGAGTTCCAAAACATCTTATGATCGCCTCATTTAGTTATTGCCATAACAATTCCACTGTTCAATATCACCCAAATCCATTCTCATTTTCTATTTCATCACATAATCTATTCTACGAAAATTTAATCTCTATTAGATCCACTACTATATGCAATCTCATTTCTAATACCATTAAACATACAATGGTATAAAATAATAAACATATTATATACACATATTCATAATGTGACTCTCTTCCCACCTTTCTTACATATATTCATTACATTCATGTCGAAAATTCCTTTTACATATCCTTTATTTATATACACATAATTATGCAATTTATTAAATTTCTCTTTTGCATATAGTTTATACAAATTTAATATTTATCACTTTGCTTTGACTATTATCATTCTCATTCTTTTAACATAACTTAAGTTATTCATTAACTTCAATAAATATATACACTCTACTTATAATATTATTTCACAAAGATCTTAATCACATTTCCAATGTGATATCTCTCTCACATTTATCTTTAAATACCTTTAACATATCTTTCATATTCATTTTCATCCTTTCCAATCAAATTACTTAAAGTAACTCATTTTCATTTGCTCAATTCCTTTTCTTTTCTTTTATTTCAAACCAAATTTTCCTACTATCAATCTCATCCCCCAATTCTTAATACTTTCATGTGCACTACTATTCATTTCGTATATCTCATGTATTAAATACATTAAACTATCAATATCTAAATGATCTTTATCCACATTCCATTAAAACTATAGATTTTCAACTTACTAGTTTCCTTAAACTTCAATTTATTCATCTCATTCTCTTAATATCAACTTTAAAACATATTATATGTATATACCACAAAGCAACATCAAAACATATATGTTTCACCATTACTAAGCTCATTCCAAAACTCTAAATATCACATATTACCATCATTTACATGAGCTTTTACAATATTCAAACATATCACATTGCTAACATTGAAATCACCATGATTCTTATTTATCATTATCCCAACTAGGCTTCAAGGATTTAGGTTCAACCAAGCTTCAAGGGGAACAAAGCATGCTAAGTATCAACCCAACTTGGCTTCAAGAACCAATCCAACCTAGCTTCAAGGGTTGTAACATCTCAATTAGGCTTCAAGGATTTGACCCAACCAAGCTTCAAGGGGAGTAAAACATGTTAAACTTCAACCCAACTTGGCTTCAAGGATCAAGTCCAACCTAACTTCAAGAGATTGTTACTCATATTAGGCATGCTACCAATAACAAACTTTGAAAATGGAATAACACATTAGCTATACAATTCATTTATCAATTTCATTCTCAATTGAATTATCATAACTAATAACAATGGCTTCACATGTCATTTGAATCATCATAGCCAATAACAATGGCTTCACATGTCATTTGAATTATCATTGCCAATCACAATGGCCTCATATCTCAATTTATGTTATAACCATTCATTATTCAAGTATACATAATCAATTACCCCATCATATCACTCACATTATACATATCGCATCATTAGTATCACATTTCAAATACATTATTCATATAACACATCACCATTCACAAGACTTACAATGCATAGTACATAACCTTGTTCATATAATATCATATGCATTATCAAATGTAAGTTCAATTCCAATCATTTAAGAAGAACAAAAACCAAACACAGTAACCAACACACCCAAGGGACACGGCCAAGCTTGTGGCCGTGTCTCTCAATCCAACACTTCAGTAGCAAACACGGGCACAGGACACGGCCAAGCTTGTGGCCGTGTCTCTCAAAACAAATTGGCAGTGACCAACACTGGCATAGAACACGGCCGTGTCTCCTCAAAATCCACCCAACACGGCCAAAATTCCTTTGACTTGGCCGTGTCTCTCATGAATTGGCCGTGTCTCTCCTTGCTTTTGGCCGTGTCACTCTTGGATTGAAACCCTAACATACACAAGTCTCCTCTAATTGCACTCAAACTCATCATACACAAAATAGCATGGTTCAAATGAATGGAATCAATGTTCTAAACACAAATTCTACATGTTTATCACAATATTCACCTTATTAAAACACATCCACAAAACATTTAAACACATACTATCTCAAAACCCTAAAACCAACATCCTTCTCCATCTTCCAAAATCAACATCCACCACTTTCAACAACACCACCTATTTAAACTCTTAACTTAAAACCAAATTTAAAACTTGAAAACACATTACAAACACATCTCATCATCAAATCAACAAACCCTCATTAACTTCAAATACCACTTCAAAAGAATAAAAGAAATCAAAGAAAAGAACTTACCTTAGTTATAAACTTCTTGAATCATCACTTGATCACTTAATCTTCCTTCAATTTGAGCTTAACTCTTCAAGATCTTCTCTTTGTCTCTTGCTTTCCTTTGTCTATGGAGGAGCCAGCCAACAATGGAGAAGAAGAAATCATGAAGAAAACAAAGTCAATTCTTCTTTAAATCTCCACCAAGAGTTTTTAACCAATCAATTACCTATATACCCTTATCCATTTAACTAACCTCTTGTCTCTTATATGCCCATATAAGTAATTTCACCTATCACAAATGAAAAAATCTTCTTGCATTGACTCTCCCTTGACCAACTTATATGTTATATATATTATCATATAAACAACATATACATTTCTCTCTAAACCCTCTTTTCTCCCAAAACATATATACATAAGCATTCACTTTCCAATTTCTTTTTTTCTTTCAAATCAACATATACATTCAATCCCATTTAAAACAACAACAACAACAACATCAACAACAACAACAACATTCAAAACTTCTAGGGCATATATGGGGATATTACAAGTACCCCCATGACTGCTCAGAATAATACTCCTGTCATCAATTTGGAGGATCCACCCTCTAAGAATGCTACTGAAACTGATGAACTAAAAAAGAAACTTGAATTGCTTGAAAGGTCAATCACTGCCATGAAAACTCATAAAGAGGTGGTAGACATGGATTCCTTATCCTTGTTTCCCCAAGCTAGGTTACCTCAAAAATTCAAGATGCCTGGGATGGACAGATTTGATGGGACTACTTGCCCTAAAACCCACCTGAAGATGTATGTGGGGGCCTTAAGCCCTTGGGGTTTAAATGACGAGCTCTTTGCTCAACTCTTCCAACAATCCTTGACTGGTGCTACCCTTAAATGGTTTGTAAGCCTGGATCGTGCCAAGATTAAGACCTGGGAAGACATCTGCAATGCATTTAACACTCAATACTACTACAATATTAAGGTAGATGTCACTAGAAGGGAGCTTGAGACTACCAAACAAAACAATAATGAACCCTTCTCCTCGTTCCTTATGAGGTGGAGGGCGAAGGCTGTCCAAATGATTAATTGCCCTTCAGAACAGGAGCAGATTGATATTATAATCAAGAATCTAAGGCCTACATATCAAGCTCAACTGCAAACCCAATACCTACCTACTTTCAAATCACTCATTGCGACTGCAACTAAGGTAGAAGATTTGATACAATTGGGAAAGATAGTAGATGAGGGAGCTACTTCAAAGTATAAGAAATAGGGCCAAGCTGCTTCCTCAAGCAAGGTTAATGAAGTGGCCAATATTGCCCCTATGAATCCTTTACGTGTGGGCAATCTTGGGTAGAGAAATCAGCCAAGAAGGCAATATACCGACCTTGGGATGCCCCTTCATCTGGTGTTTAAAAAGGCCGTGGAAAGAAAGTACTTGAAGCCTTTGGACCCAAGGCCTCCTCCAAACCCATTACCCTCCAACTATAGGGCCAATGAGTACTGTGAATACCACCAAGGAAATGGGCATAGAACAAATGCTTGCTGGACTCTGAAAAACCGCATCCAAGATCTGGTGGATAGTAGTGACATCATTCCTCTTAGAAGTCAACCAAACATTAATACTAACCCTTTGCCCAATCATTCCATCCATGCCATCACTGTGGAAGAAGAGTTGTTTGATCCTTTCAAAATTCTCTTGGAAATGAATGAAGTATGTGTGCTGGATCTGAATGACCTCGCTGAAGAGGTCGATGCTTTGACAAGAAGTGGAAGGCAATATCAGCCACTTGACTTGGGGAAAGCCCTTAAAACCCCAAATCACCCCTATAAGAAGATGCCGGAACCAAAAGAAGACCCTGTCCTCTCTCAGCTTAAACAAACTCAAGCTAAGGTGTCAATTTGGGAGCTCCTTGCTTCCTCATTCCCACACCGTCAGGCTCTTAGTAAAGCTTTGAGTCAACTTGATACATCAGTAGACACAAGCCCAGAAGCTTTGGTGGCCACTTTGACCCAATCAACCAAGGCATTGAGTATCCGGTTTTCTAATGTAGACCTACCAGAAGATGGCATGAAACACAATAATGCTCTATACATCACCTTACAAACTGGGGGAAAGACTGTGCCCATGGTTCTCGTTGATAATGGGTCAGCCTTAAATGTATGTCCTTTGAAAGTAGCAACCTGTCTGGGATTGGAGGCTATAGATCTTACACCTTCTGATCAAATTGTTAAAGCATATGATAACACTCGAAGTGAAATTTTGGATGTTGCTACTCTGGAAGTTGCTATTGGACCGGTAAAAATGGGAGTGCCATTCCAGGTCATTGATGTACCCGCGAGCTTTAATCTCCTCCTTGGAAGGTCGTGGATTCATCAGAATAATGCTGTACCTTCTTCATTACATCAAAAACTTAAGTTCCCTTTTGAAGGAAAAATCATCACTATCAAAGGAGACACATGTGAAATCAACAAGAAAACCACGGATTAGTCTCTCTTTGAGGTTGTTCCTGGTGAAACTGCTATGGCCTTGACTGGGTTCCATTATGACACCGTTCAATGCATTGAAGGAGAAAGGCCCAAAGGGCCATTTATCCTATATGACTTTGGGGATGTCCAAGTCAATTGCTTGGTGGGAATGATGCTAAGGGTAGGTCTGCTACCCGGGATGGAAATGATAAGGTCTGGGAGAAAATCATCCATAGTGCGGCCATGGGAAGAGCCTGAGAATAAGGGAACTTTTGGCTTGGGGTACAAACCCACAGACGAGGAGATAGAAGAGTTTGAGCATGGGAAGAATAAAAAGAAGACTTGGGGGGCAAAAAGCCTCAAAATGCGCCCTTACTTTAGAACTCTGAATGGTCACTTTTGCAAACCTGGAAAAGCAGTTCCTTACTGTGGTTTTCAGGAGCCATTCTATTCTCCTATGACTGGAAAGAAGCTACCGGGTTTTGAGATGTTCGTTGATGTTTTAGTCATAAAGGAAGAAGAGCCAGAACCTATAACAGACCCACAAGTGGAAGATTTCATGCGGCCTAGTCTCTTTGATGAGGTTGCTATGATAACCAATTTTGAAGACAAAAGGGACTTCACGAAGCTGATCAAGACAACAGATGGACCACTGATGAACTGGTATGCCGAGGAGGGACAAGTGGCTATAGTCAAACCTAGTCCTGTGTCACACCCCGAACCTGAGTCTTGTACTGAGTCAAATCTTGAGTCAAACACCGAGTTAGAGTTTAGTTCTGAGTCTTCCTTAGCTTAAGGAATAGAAAACCCTGATGTCGAATGTAATGTAACTCTGGAGGATGACTCTGCCATTATTAATGAAACTGTTCAAGTTCTTGGTTACCCTGTGTCTTTTGCTTTCCAAGTATTATCTAGCAAAAATGAAATAAATGAAATAAAAGAAATGAATGAAAAGATAATAATTGGCAAAGAAAATGAATATACATACATTGTATATGATTGTGTGAATAAGGATCAGGTTGTTGAGTGCATCAGAAGATATGTCGACTGTTTCATGTGGAAGACAAGTGATGTCACGGGAATCGACCCAGCAATAGCAGTTCATAAGATTCCGCTATACCCCGATGCAAAGCCGGTTAAGCAGAAGTTGAGAAGAATGAAGCCATAATGGTCTTTGAAAATTAAAGATGAGATTGCCAAGCAACTGGATAATAAGTTCATAGAGCCAATTATCTACCCTTCCTAGTTAGCAAACATTGTGCCAGTCCCGAAGAAAGACGGAAAGGTCAAGATGTGTGTTGACTATAGAGATTTGAATAAGGCTAGTCCCAAGGACGATTTTCCGCTACCACACATCAATTTGCTAATAGACAGGATGGCTGGGCATATGATGGTTTCCATGACTGACCTTGCGGTTGGATACAATCAGATCATGGTGCATCCACCGGACAAAGAAAAGACAACTTTCATTACAGAATGGGGCACTTTCTGCTACAGGGTTATGCCTTTTGGATTGATAAATGCAGGAGCTACCTACCAAAGGATGGTGACAACAGTCTTTCATGACATGATTCACAAAGAAGTAGAAGTGTATGTTGACGATATGATTGTCAAGTCAAAATCTCTAGAAGAGCACGTTGAAGCACTTGAGAAGTTCTTCCTTAGACTTTGCAAGTACAATTTGAAGCTTAATTCTGCAAAGTGCCTGTTTGGAGCAACATCAGGCTTATTTTTAGGATATTTGGTCGACAAGAAAGGAATAGAAGTTGATCCAGCAAAGTCAAAGGCTATTCTGAAAATGCCTCCACCAAGAACAGAAAAGAAGATTCGAGGCCTGCTAGGTAGATTACAGTATATCAGTCGATTCATATCGCAGTTGGCAAAGACTTGTGGTCCTATCTTTAAGCTACTAAGGAAAGGTGCTTCACAAGAATGGAATGAAGACTGCCAGAAGGCCTTCGACAAGATCAAAGAATACTTGTTAAGTCCGCCAATTCTGCAACCTCCCAGAATGGGAAAACCTCTGCTCTTGTATTTGTTTGTAACAGATGAAGCCATGGGTGCAATGCTAGCTCAAGAGGCCGAAGGTACAAAGGTAGAAAATGCAATTTACTACCTCAGTAAAAGGATGCTGGACTATGAGTTAAAGTATAACAAGATTGAAAAGTTGTGTTTAGCGTTGTATTGGACCTTCACGAAGTTACAACACTACTTGTCTTCTTACACTACTTGTGTAATCACAGAACAGAGTCCCTTGAAATTCCTTATGGAGAGGCCTGTTTTGGATAGCAAAATGGCAAAGTGGGTGTCAACATTGGCAACTTTTGACTTAAAATTCATTTAGAGGAAAGCTGTGAAAGGTGGGGCAATAGCTGACCAGTTAGCAGAATTACCCGTAAAAGACGAGATGCGAGAAATGAATTTCCCTGACGAAGACCTCTTGAATGTGGAAAGAAGTGTTTGGGAGATGTATTTTGATGGGGCATCCAATTATCATGGAAATGGAATTGGGGTTGTGTTCAAAACTCCTTGTGGAGAATACATTCCATTTGCAGTTAAACTTGACTTTAGCTGCACAAACAATGAAGCGAAATATGAAGCTTGCATCAATGGGCTTGAAGCAGCTCTGGAATTGGGGATTAAGAATCTAAAGGTCTATGGTGATTCTATTTTAATAGTATCACAAGCTTTAAGGAAATGGAAAATGAGAGAAGAGCGTTTGGTTCCTTACCTACAACACCTTGATCATTTGGCACAACAATTCGATAATCTGTCCTTCGAATATCTCCCAAGAGCAAAGAATCAGTTTGCTGATGCCCTAGCTACTTTAGCTTCCATGGTCGATATCAAGGGGGGAAAGCCATTCGTCCATTGAAAATTTAGCTTCAGAAACAGCCCGCCCATATAATGCACTTGGCTGATGGTAAGCCATGGTTCTAGGATATCAAGAGTTATCTCAAGGATGGAAGTTATCCGGAGGGATCATCAAGGGTTGATCAGAGAGCAATAAGGCAGCTAGCCACAGGTTACATTCTTAATGGAGATATCCTCTACAAAAGAAGTTGGAATGGAATGCACCTAAGGTGTGTGAATGAAGCAGAGGCTAAGCGGATAATGGAAATGGAAATTCAATTGTAAAACCCTAAAATCAAGTTGAATCGGCCCAAATTAAAACTTTTTGGTCCATAAGTTAAAAAAAGGCAAGAATAATTCGAGTTAGGCCGGCCGAGAGCATGCCTCATGTCGATCTGAGCTGCTCATGTCGACCTAGGGCAACCAGGTCGACATGGCCTTAACTCATGTCAATTTGGTTGCCCCAGGTTGACATGGTTTCAATTATTTTTTGAAATTAGTTTCCGAATTGAATTAAAATTTATTTTAAGGACGGATTAAAATTAGGGTTAGGGATTCTGAGTGAGGTGTTTGCCCATAAACAATAACATTTTAGACTTTAAGGAGGTCGGCAATTAACATTAATAGAGATTAAACAACAAACAGAGAAGGACAGCAATAGTTTTTTAAGAACGAACGAAACTACAAGCAGAAATATCAAGACAACCAAAGAAGAAGGCAGAGTACATACTGTCTTCACATTGTTCATCTAGAAATCAATTTTTTTGGTGGAACTGACTGCACAGGTTTGATCTTTAATCATAAATTATTCATGCGCACTGTAGATTCGTTTTCTTTTATTAATAAAGAACATGCATTAACTTGATCTTTGAACATGCTGTAAATTGATCTTTGTTTTATTAACTTTAATTGTTTTCTTTAATTAATATATTGATTGGTTGGTGTCCGTAACTCCACTTGCCTATTTTATAAAAAACTTAAAACTATCTAGCAACTGTTGAGGATTTAAATTATTTATCAGAATCTATTGTTTTACTAACACTTCAAAGAACCGTAAATTATTTTATTAAAACTCAAAACCTTAAACTATTTTTATCCAAAAGCTTAAACCATTTCATTATTAAACTCCAAAATATTGATTATTTTTCCAAAACCTTAGTTTATCTCTCCAAATCCAAAATTATTTTTTAAGGCAGTAAGTAAAACCCTAATTCCAAACCTTGAATTCCAAAACCCTAGTTTCAAAAACCTTAATTTCAAAACCCTGAATTACTTATATATTTTTTGCTTTATTTAATTTTAGATTTGATTATGTAGTTTATTATATGTTTTGATAGTTGATTTATTTAATTTTAATGCTTGATTTATTTAATTTATCATGGATGGATATTTTCTTTATTATTATGATTATTATTTGTTTGTTTTGGTATTAATATTGTAAGAGGAATGTTTCCACTTTGTGGGTACATCATTAATTAGTTTTCATGTAATTTAATTGCTTTTATATTTTGGACCAATGTAAAGGACATGTTTCCACCTTTTGGTGGGTTTCCTATTTAGTTTTAGACACAGACGATGTAAGGACATGTTTCCATCCTCGGATGGGTGTCCATTTATTTGTTTTGTTTGGAGATTACTCTGATTTTAATATGATGATGCTTTATTTTAATTGCTGCATGTAGTATAGATAATATTGTTATACTTAAGAATTTTATAATATTAAGAACTGCAAAGGAGGCCGGTCCCAATGAACCGAGCATTGAGGGAGTGTTGGGTCTTTTCTCACCTTCCCCACACGTACCCAACTTTTTGAACCCATTAGGGGGTTGGGGATTCCTTAGGAATCGAGTCATCCACCCCTTTCTTTTTCCTGGCCCGTTCGAGTGGCGACTCCATTTTCATTAAGCTTAGGCCCGTGTTCTCTAAGGCCCCGAGCCTAAACAGTATCGAAGTCGCAAGAACCATTCCACCAGGAGTGGGGGCGAAAATCCCCGCTCACAACAAGCCTAAACCAGGAGAAAATGGAGTCACCACCCGGACGGGCCTGAAAAATAGAAAGGGATGGATGACTCGATTCCTAAGGAATCCCCAACCCCCTAATGGGTTCGAAAAGTTGGGTACATGTGGGGAAGGTGAGAAATGGCCCAGCACCCCCACAACACCCGGTTCATTAGCATTTCTTGAATAAAATTAGGGTTTTATAGGATTTTATGTTTAATAATTGGGGTTTTTTAATTACTGGATTAGTTAACTAAGAAATATTTAATATAAAAGAAATAACATGGCTACTGGATGTACAAATAGGTTGAATTAAAGATTAGGTTTTGAAATAAATTAGGGTTTGAATCTAAAGAATGGATATTTTGGATTTAGGGTTTCAGAAGTTGTATAAAAAATATTAAGGTTTAGGGTTTAAGTAAATAAAATTGGAGATCATGAAATTAGGATTAAAAGTTAGGTATTTGAAAAGAATAGACTACTGTGATTTTTAGAAAAATAAAATTGATTATGGTTTTGAGAAAACAGATTATGGTTTTATGGTATTAGAAAAGTGTAATTAGGGTTTTAGTTTTCAAAAATTAATTGAATGGATATTAAGATATTAGGGTTTTGAAAAATAATTTTTAGGATTTTAGATAGAAACTAGATGATAAATGAAACAATTGATCAATGTGATTAAATAAAAACCCATCTATTGTATGCTCAAATAATTTATCAAATTGAATAATGAGGCTACTGTAAAGATAAAAAATTTAATAGAAACTCAAACCTCCATTGTTGGTTGCACTACAATTTTAATTGGAGTTGAACAATAACAAAGACAGTGTGGGCTGCCTTTTATGGATTGTTTGTTTGTTGCTTGCTATTGCTCTTTCACAAATCAAAAGTTCTAAGTAAATTACTAAGAAAAGAGTTCGAATAATCCTTGAGTCAAATTCTTAATCCAAAATCCAAATCCCCTTCTCTATGTCTTTTAATGTGGTATTTATAAGAAAAAATAAAAACCTAATACTAATTGGTTAAGAAAATAAAAACTGTTTATGAAAATATTAAAAACCAAGTAAAACAAGATTTTGGAGAAAACTGCGCGCGAGCCCGGGCGAGACTGGCACTGGGCACTATTGTACGAGGATCAGGCTGGCGAGGATTGGCCTAGGCACTATGAGGATTTGTGAGGGCCAACTACGAGGGGCGCTGACAGCTGCGGCAAATTGGCCTAAGCCAATTCGTTGCCGATTTTGCCTGTCGTCGATTTTTTATTTTTTTATCTTTTTTTATTTTCATTATTAAAAGTAAATATTATAAGTAATAAATATTAATAAAATAGATAATAAATATTAAAATACCACAAAAATTATTTTGGACTATTTAAAAATATCGGTCTGGACTGGGTCAAAAATTAATGGTCTACACCACTTTAAAACTTTGATCCTATTTTCATAAATTTCAAACCCTAATTGAAATAAATAATTTTTCAAAGGACCTTTAATTATTACAGTAGCTTAATTCAAAGAATTGTACAAATAATTCACTCAAACCCTAAATTCCTAATTAAATTCTATTTCTTTCTAATTACACAATAGCCATAATCTTTTTAAAAGAATAATACTAATGTTGGTTTTTTAAAATCAAAACCCTATTTCTAAGTTTAAATCTCAAAACCCTAATTGTTAAACATAAACCCTTTAAACCCTAATTTCATTTGAAGAAATCCTAATTTAAGATGTAAACCCTAAACTTATACATTTATTTCTTTATTTAGTTTTAGATGGGATTATGTAATTTATTATATGTTTTGATGATAGATTTATTTGATTTCAATGTTTGATTTGTTTAATTTATCATGAATGATTATTTTCTTAATTATTATTTGTTTATTAAAATTGTTAAAGGTATGTTTCCATGATTGGGTACCTCATTAACTAATTTTCATGTAATTTAAATTATTTTTATATTTTGGGATTAATGTAAAGGACACATTTCCACCTTTTGGTGGGTGTCCTATTTAGTTTTAGACATCAGACAAAGTAAGGACATGTTTTCATTCTTGTATTGGTGTCTGTTTATTTGTTTTGTTTGAAAGTTGCTATTATTTTTAATAAAGTATTTGTTTATTGCTTATCATTGCATGTTATTATGGATAATATCATTATATTCAAGAATTTTATAATATTAAGACCTGAAAAAGAGGTCGATTCTAATAAACCGGGCACTGTGGGGATTAGGAACCCAATATTTCTCACCTTCCCCATGTGTACCCAAGTTTTCGAACCCAATAGGGGGTTAGGAATTTCTTAGGAATTGAGTCATCTACCCCTTTCTTGTTTCCTAGCCCGTCCGATTGGCAACTTCATTTTCTCTCGTTTTAGGCACGTGTTCTCTAAGACCCTGAGCCTAACAGTGCCTAAGTCGCAAGAACCATTCCATGTGAGAGTGGGGATGAAAATCTCCGCTCACAGTGGAGACTCCACTGGGGATAAGAGAAGTTGATTCCGTTGGTCTTTACATAATTTTATTCTTTCTTATTATGATTTTTACCCTAAATGCTTGTTGTTTGACTATGGTTAATTTATCTTGGTTTGAATCATGGCTTATTTGGTTTTTTCTTTTTTCTAATATGACCTACCTACATTGTAAGCTCAAAATAATTTTTCTTTTAAAGTCCAAAAGACCAAAGCTATTATTAAAATTTTCAAGATGGTGTTTGGACATAAAAACTTCTAAAAATTGATCAAAAAAAATTCTTTTTCACCATATTGCCCAAGCACAAAGCCCAAAATTCATTTTTTCTAAAATCTTTTTATGGGCTTTGAAATAAAACTATTTTTTACTTCATTACAACTTTTCCCAAAAGAGCTTACAAAATATTTAGGTCAATTATGAAATACCAAAAATCAATTGTGAGCCTAACTTATGCTAAGAACTATTAATCATGGGCTTGTTTTTGGCATGAATCATAAGTTACTTTTTCAAGTGAGAAATCTATTTATAATAAACCTTGTAATTTAGTTTTAATCCAATATAGCATAAAAGATACTTGAGTTGATTGGATGGATTAAAGCCTAATTAATGAAATTATCATGAACTGATTTCCATATTTGAAAATATAACTATTGGTTAAAATTGCCCGAGGGAATTTTTCAAGAATAAAATATCCCATATTGGTATTTTGTTAACCATATGCCTAGGAAAAGAGACTCGCCATTCGTGTATGGAAGTTATTAGGTTGGAAGGGATGCCCTAATTATCTTTGTTTGTTTATTGTTTGTACATACATGCATACATGCATTGCATAGCATATCATTGATCCTTTCTAATTCACAGACCTGGAATACAATAGTTCAAAAGCCTACGATAATCCGACTTGTGCCGGTGATGAAGAATCGAGCAACAACTCAGTTAGCTTCTCACCAAAAGTAATGGAACCTGAGCAGATTCAAAAGATGTTGGATGATGCCCTTGAAGTAAAGATGGAAGAATTAAAGGGCGCCCTAGCTGAGATCGTGAAAAGTCAAATGGCTACAATATTTGGGAACACTATTGAAACATCTGTAAACACTAAGAAAGACAAGAGAAAGGCTAAATTTGGTGAAGTAGTCTTCGATGATGACAAGACTGTTATGGATGGTGATGAATACTGGGCCCAATACTTCCAAGATCCTCAAGAAAATAAGAAGTATTCAAAGGTTGTTGAAAGATCAGCCATGGAAAAGACTGAAACTTTAGATGTTGAGAAACTGATTGCTAATTTGGAGAAGAAATTTGAGAAGAAGCTGCAAACTGAAGAGATGTCCGAGGTCAACAAACTTTTTGAACAAGATGATGAGGTCCCTTATAAGTTCAAGATGCCATTATTTGCTAAATTTGATGGAACTAGCAACCCTTATCTTCATGTGAAATAGTATATCATGGCTATTCAGTCTGCCCGAGCTACTAATGCTCAACCTCTAAGGTACTTCATGCTTTCGTTGGATCCGGTTGTGCAGAATTGGTTCAACACTTTAGAGGATAGCACTCAAAAGAGATGGGATTTGTTGTATAAGGCCTTCATCCAACAATATGGGTATAATGTTGAATTAGAGGTCTCCTTGATGGAAGTCAAATTGATTAGGCAAAGATCGAATGAAAACTTTGTCGACTATGTGAACAGATGGAGGAACAAGGCGGCTTTGCTCAAGAAGTGACCCGATGAATCGGATCAATTTAGGATGATTGTAAGAGGAGTGTTGCCTAGTCTGTGTGAGAGGATGTCCCACACTCTTATTAGAGATTTCAAAGATCCTCTTCAAGCTGGTTTGCAAATTGAAGAATGGGAGAGGAAGAAGAACTGGTTTTCTGCAAGAAGAAATGAAAAAAGGAACTATAAATCTAAAAATCAAGGCACACAAAAGGCAGTTGATATCAATGCAACTGGCTAAGGGGTAAAAGGTAGTTTTTAGAATTAGGAAAGCCCTTATCATGGGTTTAAGCTACAAAAGAAGCGACTATTACTATCATTAACTCCTCGTCCATTGCCAAGTCCTTTGACACCTAATTTTGATGCAAAGGCATTTTGCTAGTTTCACCAGATGCAAGGGCAAGAGACGGATAAGTGCGTAAGGTTAAGACATGAAATTCAGAATTTGATCAATAGTGGGAAGTTACCCGAACCTAACAAGCCAAACACAAAGGATAATCCATTGCCAAGTTTCAACAGGCTGTCACCACTGGCGACTTTTTTGATTGGGAGTGGTTTAAGTGAGGAGTTTGTCATGTCTTCTTTCCAAAATGTAGATGGAGAGATGGTCAAAGAGGAAGTGATGTTTAGCAAAGTAAAGCTAGCTGTGGTTGAAAAGGATGTAGTTGTTTGTATGGTGGGTGAGTTTTGGGACTCAACTGACAGTGAGGATGATTCTGAGCCCAAGAAGGAAGAATGGACCTGGTCTGAGCCTGAGGATTATGAAGTAATGAACACTCGCTCTGGTAAGCCTTATGCAAGGCCACCACCGAAGGAAGTAGAAGCTGATAAGGGAAGGAAGTTGAAACTAAAAACAAAGAAGATGAAGATGACACTTTTCTTAAGTAATTGAAGAGGACCCAAGCAAGTATTAGTATTTGGGATCTATTGGCCACATCCAAGAAGCACCGAGAAACTATGACCAAGGCTTTGGCTAGCATGCCAATTTCAAATTCCATAACACAAGATAGCTGGTTAATTTTGTGAAAGTTGAAAGGGTGATGAAGTACAAAGATATTCAAAAGAAGAGCAAAGTTGAAGTGGGAATGGTATCATTTTCTGATGCAGATTTGCCAAAAGAGGGAAGAGACCATATCCTCCCTCTCTTTATCAAGGTGGAAGTCAAAGGGAAAAGGACTCCATGTGTGATGGTTGATGATGGGTCCACCATAAATGTTTATCCACTTAAAATCTTGTCGAAGCTTGCTATGTCAACAAGGGATTTGAGCCTGACCAAAGTGACCATTAGGGCTTATGACAATACTAAGAGGCATGCCGAAGGGACTTTTAAAGCTATTGTCAAGGCTGGTCCAAATGGATCTATGGTGGAGTTCATGGTTTTAGACATTCCTATTATTTTTGCACTACTATTGGGGCGACTCTGGTTTCATCCTCTTGGTGAAGTTCCCTCTATGCTCCATCAAAATATCAAGTTTCCAAACAGAGATGAGACAGTGGTCATTGAGGCTGAGGATAATGAAGTGGTAAATGCTTTGATGATTGAGAGGTTTAAACATAAACCTTAGCAATTTAGAACAATAAGCTATCCCCCCATTTCTTTTCAAACTAAACCCTAATCTAACCTTATTAAACCTTAGAATCCTTGATTCTTCCATTTAATTAATCAATCTCATCACTACTTAAATTTTCCCCAAATCCACCACAAGAACCCTAATTTCCAACCTTCCAATAGATATATAAATACTTAAAATTGATACTAGAATTGAATTCTACATACTTGAAAACCTTAAAACTTACCTTGAAAATCAAACTTGAAAAAAATTGGAAATCCTTTGGTGTTCTTCATATGGTGGCCGAATTTTTGAAGTGGGAGAGAGAGAGTTTTATTCTTCTTGCTATGATGATAAATATATAGTGGAAATGATGTCCACTTTTGGGTGAATGAATAGTTTAAGGCCAAATGTCCACACCTTTTTCTTTTCTTCTTTTTATAAACCCTAAATGGCTAATTTTCATTAGCCCAAATGTCTCTTCCTTTTATTAGTTTAAAACCCAAGCCCTTAGACTTTCTTTTAATTATATTTTGGCCCCTCAACCTCCTTGTGCTGAAATTTTATGGTCTAAAGTGTGAAAAGACCAAAATACCCTCCGGCGATTATTCGTTCGTAACTTTTAAACCGTATAGTTTCATGAGGCAAACTACATATGGTTTTGATCCTCTCGACCTCTATTTTCTATTTTTAAGGTCTATTTTAGGTTTCCAAGTCATTTTAAAAAATTACCAATAAGCCCTTGACTTTTTACAAAATTCCCTTTAGGTCCTTTCTTTGCTAGGGTTTTGCCCGGGCTACATTTCTACTGACGATTGTTTCATATTCAACCCCTCGATATCCTTTACACACTCGTGTGTTTATTTCCTACTTTAGATTCATGTATAAATTTTAATTAATAATGACCAATATGTCCCTAGTCAAAATCCCCTATATCTTCCAAACCATGCGTTTTCTGGAAAAATCGTTATGCGTCGTTGGGACCCGATTTTTCTCTACTCTCCATTTTTGGAATCTGTTATGTGCACTATTAAGAACATCCAGTATAACTTTTAAAAATTGCAGTCACCTCCCCAAAACATTTTGAAATTACAGTCACCTCCCCAAGACTTTTTGAAATTACAGTCACCTCCCTAAAACTTTGCATTTTTCTTCAATTAGGCCCCATTGATCCTATAGCCTTATCTGAGGCCGTTGTCAAGAATTATCTTCTCCTTTCCCCTTCTCTCACTGTGCACGTGGCTGCTAAGCATAAATATGGTGACGGATGTGACAGTTCCTCCCTCGTTAATTTAGGATTCGTCTCGAAGCCCATCAGGTTGAAATAAATATGGGTACTGCTTCCTCATAGTTTCTTCGCGTTCCCATGTAGCTTCTTCTACTTTGTGATTCCTCCAAAGCACTTTGACCAATGGGATCTTCTTATTCCGCAACTCTTTGATTTCCCGTGCTAAGGTTTCTACCGGCTCTTCCTCGTATGTCAGGTGGGGCTGAATCTCGATATCTTGAGCTTGTATAACATGGGTTGGATCTGAACGATACCACCTTAGAATTGAAACGTGGAAAACATCATGTATTTTACTTAATTCGGGTAGTAACGCCAATTGGTAAGCTACCGGACCTATACGTTCAATGACTTTGCAAGGCCCAATAACCTTGAACTTAGCTTACCCTTTTGTTTAAATCTTAGCACATTCTTCCATGGTGAAACCTTAAGAAATACCTTATCACCAACATTGAATTCTATGTCCCTTCTCTTCAAGTCCGCGTATGATTTTTTTGTCTATCCGCCATAGCTTTTAACCGATCCCGGATAATTTCTACTTTCTCCTCGGTCTACTTAACTATCTCTGGGCCCAAGATCTTTGCTTCGCTTAATTCCGTCCAGCAAATTGGAGTCCTGCATTTTCATCCTTATAGTGCTTCATAAGGAGCCATCTGTATGCTGGACTGGTAGCTTTTGTTGTAAGCGAACTCCATTAAACTTAAGTACTTCTCCCAGCTACCTTTGAATTCTAATATGCACGCCCTTAACATATCTTCCAAGATCTGGATTACCCTCTTTGACTGTCCATCCGTCTGTGGATGAAACAACGTACTCTATTCCGTTCGAGTTCCCAAAGCCGTTTGGAACTTTTGCCAAAAGTTCAACGTAAAGCGTGGATCTTTTTCCGATATGATTGATGTTGGAACTCCCTCTTTAATGTACAAGTCCACTAACTTATCCAGGGAGTAGTCCATCCTTACTGGTAAGAATTGAGCTGACTTAGTTAGCTGGTCTACTATCACCCATATTGCATCATGTTTGTCTCTTGTCATTGGTAGTTCTGCCACAAAATCTATAGTTATGCAATCCCATTTTCATGTTGGAATTGTAATAGGTTGTAGAAGTCCCGAGGGTAGTTGATGTTCTGCCTTTACTTGTTGGCAGGTTAAACTTTTCGCCACGTAATCTACCACATCTCTCTTCATCCCTGGCCACCAATAGCATTCTTTCAAATCCAATACTGCTTCTACCTTCTTAGAATCAACTCTTATTCCTTCCGCCGATACAATATGTCCTAAAAATGCCACTTCTTCTAACCAAAATTCACACTTGCTGAATTTGGCATATAATTGCTTCTCCCTCAATGTTTGTAACACGATTCTCAAGTGCCAGTCATGATCCTCTGCATTCTTTGAGTAAACCAATATGTCATCAATGAATACCACGACAAACTGGTCCAAATAAGGATGGAAAATTCGGTTCATCAAATCCATGAATACCGCAGGTGCATTCCTGAGCCCAAAAGGCATTACGATAAACTCATAATGTCCATATTGGTTTCTGAATGCAGTCTTTGGTATATCTTCATCTTTAATCCCCAGTTGATGATAGTCGAATCACAGATCAATCTTTAAGAAAACTCCCACACCTTTCAATTGATCAAATAAATCGTCTATCCGGAGTAGCGGGTATTTATTCTTAATCGTCAGCTTATTTAACTGCTGATAATCTACACATAGTCTTAGGGATCCGTCTTTCTTTTTTTTTTCGCAGTCCACTAATGCCTTATGTTTGGTCAACTCATCCATTCCAAGTATTGCATCAAATTCCTAGAATGGCAACTCAAACAGATTACCTAGGAAAGTGTGTCCATGTACTTCTACCGGACAATCCTTTATTACCTTCATGGTAACCATCTCACTACCCAAAGGATTTGTAACTAACACTCCATCTGTTTCAAGTTCTACTTCTAAATCCTTTAATTTTTCATTTTTCATGCATATATATATGAATGTGAAGATCCTGGGTTTATTAAAGCATAAATCGGCATTCCAAACAAAATTAGCTGACCTGCTATGATGTCAGGGCTTCCTCTTCTTCACGTACCCTCATTGCATACATCTTGGTAGGAGCTCTAGTTTCAGGTCTATCCATCGTTTCAGATTGAACTTGTGAAGAGCTTTGTCCTCTACCTCTGCCCCTTTCCCCCTTCCAGCTACGGCTCGAGATCCTTCGGTATTATCTAGTGTATTTTACTGTCTTAAGGGGCATTCTCGTTTAAAGTGGTCCTTCGCTCCACAAATAAAACATACCCAGGACTTGCCCCAACATTTTCCTGAATGCCTACGCCCACATTGAACACAGCGTGGATGGGTGTTTTCACTTCCTCCGATAGTTTCGGGTTGAGCAAAGTTACCTCCACCTTGGCCACACCCTCTTCCTTGTCCTCTCCCAGACCCACCAGTACTGGCTACAAAGGTAGCTTGACTCAGGCCGCCCCGAATCGACCTTTGACTGAATATCCTGCTCTGATTTCCTCCCATGGAACTACCTTCTCTAAACTGTTTCCTTGATAGCTGGAAATTTTTTGAATAACTCTGGGTATCCCTTCTTGGTCTTACCCTCTGTCTCCTATTTCGCTCATCCTTCTGACATTGCTCTACTTCCAGAGCCATAGTGACCAACTCAGAAAATTTCTTGATATTAGCAGCAATTAACTGCATCCTAATCTCATTATTCAAACCATCCTGGAATTGCTTACACCTATCATGTTCGTCTTCAATTGTCTTCTTGGCATACCTACTCAGCCTAGTAAATTCCCTCTCATATTCGGCAATGGTCAGTCGACCTTGCTTTAAGTGTAGAAACTCCTTTTTCTTGGCATCTAGGTATGCCTCCGATATAAACTTCCTCTTGAACTCATTCACAAAGAAATCCCATGTCCTCTGTTCCGGTGGAACTCGTTGTTAAACTATGTCCCACCATATATATGCTTCTTCCACTAATAAGGAAGTAGCACATACCACTTGCTCCTCTGGAGTACACTGTAACTGATCTAAGGCTCGTACCGTTCCTTCCAGTCAATACTCGGCTGTAGAGGAATCATTGTCCCTTCGGGTCCTAAACTCCTTCGCCCCGTACTTTCTTATCTTTTCGATCGGGGGTTTCCTTTCCCCTCCTACAGCAGGTACTAGTATGGGTGCTGGCGCTGGTGGTGGTGCCGGGGCAACACCCGCTATCTGTCGCAGCGCTACAGCCATCTGTTGTAACATCTCATTCGGAAGAGGAGCTCCCGCTGAGGGTTGCTCAGCCTCCGGTGTTTCAGATACATGCGTCTCTACAATATGTGATGCTCGAGATTCATCTTCCTCCTCTACGGCTCTTTGAGAGGACTCTCGCGACATCTATATTCTAACACATAACTCACAGTCAAAAACAGCACAGCTCAGCAACACTATAAAACCCTATGTGGCATGTATATAAAGACAAAACACTTAATCAAATATATGCAAACATAACCTTATTTATTTTCCTATATTTCCTTCCTGAATGATGCCTACTTTTTATCTCCTATTTACTATAGGATATCTCGTTTTATCGGTAATGGCCACTCCCGACATAAAACGTACATCCTCCTATGTTGGATTACCCAGAAGCGGCTAAACCGGAGCTCTGATACCAAAATTTTAACACCCCTTCCCGGCTTGCATGTGTAAGCCGAGTAGAGGTGCCACACTAGCCTAATGTTGTTACCAATTTTACTTAGTCAAATTTTAGTTTCGGTTTTTACAGAAATTTTGCCAGAGGTTCGCCTAGAAATTGGGTCCCAAGTGTCGACAAAACTGATTTTTCTGATTTTTGAAAACATTTTTACACAAACTAATGCGAATACAATCAGTTTCAATACACTCCCAATGAATCCACCTTATACCCTCAACTACAAACCTGCAAGAAGAATTCACACTTCTAATACAAATTAAAGTAGAGGTTTCTTATTATTACATACTACTAACGTATAGTATAACATAGAAATTCTCAATCTTATATTTTCATATACATGCCACAACTAGCCAACTCATAATATAGGAAATGAAAGGCTACTCTGAGGTGCTGCGCTGTGTTGTGCTGCTCGATGCTAATCACCAAAATCTATTGCTCCGAACCTACGAGTCAAGGAAACTTAACTCGCTGAGCAATGACGCTCAGTGGGTACTTTATCGATGAAAATATAAGTAAAACATGAAAGCATTTGAACTAAATGGAAATAATTAAATCAAAAATCAACCAAAATTAAACCAATGGAAGTTATTGTCCATTCAGTGTAGATATACTTTCAACAATTATAAAAACCATAATTCAAACTCATATTGCAGTACGTAGTTTTAGAAAAACAGGACTTTGGCTCAGGCTCTACTGGCATATAGGGAACCATAGCGATAAGGCAGTGGCCCTCACCACTGTAACATAGGTGGCCCTCACCACCATGGTTATAACCAATTCCGCTCTACGGCCTATACCCGTAGGTAACCGCCGGAGCATTCCAATCACAATTTCACAACATCTCCACTCCACAGCCTATACCCGAAGGTAACCGCCGGGGTGTATCAAACACAATAAGTGGCAGTACTACATAAGTTAGTATGCACCATACCCTTATCTACCACTCCCAACTATCCAGTAGAGCATAAAGGTTAAAATGATTCAATTTAAGTCTCAAACTTCATTTTAGAATGACTCGAAAAATTATTTTAATTTCCATTGCACTTTGCCATTTACGCCACGCACCACATTCTTTAGTCAAACCATTATCCTTTTTCACATATTTAACATCCACAATAAACATATTAAACATTTCAAAGTATTCGTCAAAAATCACAAATTGACCAAATGAATAGTGTCGCGGCACGTAAAATCGGCAACGCAAAATGGCATGACCACATGAATAGTAAAATCTGGGTTTTTGTCAAAATTTCAGTCTGTTTCAGTCATGCATTTGACCAGGTAAATGATCTTATTTTTTGTTGAAATTTTACAGGAAACTCATTTCATATGTTGACTAATTGCATGTAAAATTTTGTCAAAAAATTTCATCGTTTGCTGCCTCAACTGGCTGCCCAAAATTAGGTCCAGAATTGGAACCCAAAAAGCACCAATTCGGCCAAAACTTACATTTAGTGCAAAATTTGTTTATTTTTCTGTTTTAAACCCATTTCAAAGCTTCCATAATAATATAATGAAGACTTAAACACTTCCCTTTTAAAATAACTTGATTGTTTAAATCAATTTGGACTAAATAGAGTCCATAAACTCTTTTACCAAGATCTTTGGAAACAATAGATTTCAATTGAATTTAACAACTCAATCACCCCATGGGTTTAAAAATATCACTCAACAAATGAATTCAAACTCAAACAATACATTTATGCATCCATAGAAAAAGTTCCATAGATAAAGTTTTGGTAAGAAAATTGGAAGGAAAATTAATTCTTCAAAGGTAAATTATTTTTCCAAGGTAAAGTACCAAACCTTGTTCTTTTAATTCCTCTTTGCTTTTCCTTCTTCTCCTTCCTTAATCTTTGTTTTTCCTTCAAGAAATTCAAGAACACAACCTTAAACATAAACCTTAGCAATTTAGAATAATAAGCTATCCTCCCATTTCTTTTCAAACTAAACCCTAATCGAACCTTATTAAACCTTAGAAACCTTGATTCTTCCATTTAATTAATCAATCTCATCACTACTTAAATTTTCCCCAAATCCACCATAAGAACCCTAATTTCCAACCTTCCAATAGATATATAAATACTTAAAATTGATACTAGAATTGAATTCTACATACTTGAAAACCTTAAAACTTACCTTGAAAATCAAACTTGACAAAAATTGGAAATCCTTTGGTGTTCTTCATATGGTGGCCGAATTTTTGAAGTGGGAGAGAGAGAGTTTTGTTCTTCTTGCTATGATTATATATATAGTGGAAATGATGTCCACTTTTGGGTGAATGAATAGTTTAAGGCCAAATGTCCACACCTTTTTCTTTTCTTCTTTTTATAAACCCTAAATGGCTAATTTTTATTAGCCCAAATGTCTCTTCCTTTTAGTAGTTTAAAACCCAAGCCCTTAGACTTTCTTTTAATTATATTTTGGCCCCTCAACCTCCTTGTACTGAAATTTTATGGTCTAAAGTGTGAAAAGACCAAAATACCCTCCGGTGATTATTCGTTCGTAACTTTTAAACCGTACAGTTTGACGAGGCAAACTACATATGGTTTTGATCCTCTCGACCTCTATTTTCTATTTTTAAGGTCTATGTTAGGTTTCCAAGTCATTTTAAAAAATTACCAATAAGCCCTTGACTTTTCACAAAATTCCCTTTAGGTCCTTTCTTTGCTAGGGTTTTGCCCGGGCTCCATTTCTACTGACGATTGTTTCATATTCAACCCCTCGACATCCTTTACACACTCGTGTGTTTATTTCCTACTTTAGATTCATGTATAAATTTTAATTAATAATGACCAACATGTCCCTAGTCAAAATCCCCTATATCTTCCAAACCGTGCGTTTTCTGGAAAAACCGTTACGCGTCGTTGGGACCCGATTTTTCTCTACTCTCCATTTTTGAATTTGTTATGTGCACTATTAAGAACATCCAGTATAACTTTTAAAAATTACAGTCACCTCTCCAAAATATTTTGAAATTACATTCACCTCCCCAAGACTTTTTGAAATTACAGTCACCTCCCTAAAACTTTGCATTTTTCTTCAATTAGGTCCCATTGATCTTATAGCCTTATCTGAGGCCGTTGTCAGGAATTATCTTCTCCTTTCCCCTTCTCTCACTATGCACGTGACTGCTAAGCATAAATGTTGTGACGGATGTGACAATATATCAGTTGTACATCAATTTTTTTCTTAATAAACTGATTTATGTTATTATATATATGAATATATAATGTCATATATCAGTTGCATGATATATTTTTTTTTCAATTCAATTAATATATGTTGTTATATGTAACACATTGTGTAGACCCTTAATTTTGGCCCTAAATTGGTATGGTCCTGATTAAAGAATACCAAAATAAATTTGATCTGGATTGTAAAGATTTAAACCTAGTTTACAATTTTTAAATAAGTCGGTTCGATTTTAAAAGCCCTAAAATTAAATTTGTTTGGCCCAAACTGAAACTGTATGTTCCATTAACTAAAAATACAATACTAATTTGAGTCAGGGCGGCCCCAGGTGACTTGAGCCATTGCTCATGTTGACTTGGAGGCCCAGGTCAACATGGCCATGGCCCATGTCAATCTGGCACACCAAATCGATTTGACCCTAATTTATTTTGAGTTTTGGCCTGTAATATCCTCATGCATGCCCTAGAAGTTTTGATTTTGTTGTTGTTATTGTTGTTGTTTATATTGTAAGAGAAAATAAATTAAAGGAAAGTGTATATGTATATGTGTTGTGGGAAAGAAAGAGGGTTTAGAGATAAGTTTATATGTTGTTTATATGATGATATAATTAAAATATACATAAGTCAAATGGAGAGTCAATGCAAGAGAAGATATTTATTTGAGATTTGTATAATTACTTAATTGGGCATATATGAGACAAAAAGGTAATTATATGAATAAGGGCATTTTGGTAAATATTTGGGTAAAATCTCTTGGTGG
This sequence comes from Garcia nutans, assembly GCA_947685225.1. NCBI lineage: Eukaryota > Viridiplantae > Streptophyta > Magnoliopsida > Malpighiales > Euphorbiaceae > Garcia > Garcia nutans. The sequence continues at coordinate 12,397,009 of CANTUV010000003.1, forward strand.
AGATTTAAAGAAGAAAAGAAGGTTTGACTTTTGATTATTTTCTTTCCTCTCATTTTGGGTGTCGACGATTGAAGAAGAGAAAGGGAAAGAGAAGTGTTCTTGATGCTAGAATCAAGATTGAAGGGAGAATTGAAGAACCAAGTTGAAGATTTGTGGAATTTCTTCATTTAAGGTAAGAATTCTCTTGTTTCCCTTTTGTCAATTTTGAAGTTGTGTCTAAATGAAATTGTGATTTGTTGATGTGATGATTTGGTGTGTTTGATATGTGTTTATAAGTGTTTAAAGTGATTGTAAGTTAAAAGATGGAATTGGTGTTGGTTTGGTTGTGAATATGGTTAGATATGTGGAGGTTGATTGTGGAAGATCAAGTGGGAAGTTTTTTTTGGGTTTGGTATTGGTGAATGTTTTAATGTAATGTTTATATGTTGTTTAAGTGGTTAATGTGATGAATATGTATGGTATGTGTTAATAACATTGATTAGAACCAATTGAATGAAGTTATTGTTGTGCAAAAGGGTGTGAAAATGCATTTGGAAGAGTTTTGGTTTTGATTTGGGTTGTGTTTTTGAGTGACACGGCTGGAATCAATGAGAGACACGGCCAAGACTTGAGAAATTTGGGTGACACGGCCAAGTTGGAAGGATCTTGGCCGTGTTGGGCAAGTTTTGGGGTGACACGGCCACTGGCTTGGCCGTGTCCCTTGAAGGTGTTTGCTACTGTCTGTTTTTAGTTGAGAGACACGGCCGTGTTCCTTGCCCGTGTCTGTTACTGGATTTTTGGTGTTGAGTGACACGGTCACTAGCTTGCCCGTGTCATCTGCCCGTGTTAGCTACTGTGATTTTTAGTTGAGAGACACGGCCACAAGCTTGGCCGTGTTCCCTCAAAGTGAGCTGCCCGTGTTCCTCAATTGTGTTGGTTAGGGTTTTATTTCTTTGTTCATTTTGCATTGTTTTGATTCTTCGAAGGTACTTTGGAAACCTAAACCTAATCCTAATCACTTTAAACATACTTAAAGCATGGAATGATCTAATCAAATGGATGTGGAAGATCCTAAATCTATGAATGATATTAAGTGTTCTTTGCCCTAATTGCATTGTTGAGATTGAACAATGTTATGTTATGTATTTTGAATGGTAATGTGTTTCATGAGTAATGTACATTGAAATCTTGTATCAAAGATGTGATATGATGTAAAGCCATTGTGATTGGCTATGATAATGCAATTGAAAGAAAGAAGGCATGTTTGCCTAAATGTGATGAGAATTTGAGAATGGAAATGGTAACTAAATAATAAATGATTTGTTTGTTTAATATGTTATTCAGTTTCAGAGTTCTGGATTTGGGTGGCATGCTTAAGAAATGATGAAAGGTAACAGTCTTGCCGGGTTGAGGATCTCCTCAAATGTGTTGAGTTGACGGTCCAAGAGACTGGGTCTGTTACACTATGAGAATTGTGAATATGAGATATATGATTTGTAACAGTCTTGCCGGGTTGAGGATCTCCTCAAATGTGTTGAGTTGATGGTCCAAGAGACTGGGTCTGTTACACTATCCATGGATAGAGATATATATATATATATTGCCTACGGGCGTGATTATTGTGATTATGAACCAAAGCAGTAACTTTGAACTCTGAATATCGTATTAAATACTTGTTGGGCCCATAGGTGTCTAGGTTATATGAATGTCTTAAATAATGTTATGAGTTAATGAAAAGATGTTGAAATGTGGTATGTTGTTAGCTTTGAGTATATGATGTTACATGTATAATATGGATTGAGAATTGACATTGCATTGCACTAAAGCATAGCATTAGCATGATTTATCTTACTAAGCCGTTGGCTTAGCGCGATAGTGTTTAATCGCGCAGGTAATAGAGTTGTTAGAGTTGAACCCGAGATGTAATATCCCAAAATGTACCCTAGAAGTATTGGAGTAATTATTGTTATTATTGGATTAAGTGTATTTATTTTATTGGAAAGAGAGTTGAGGTTAGAGTAATGTGTATATGTTGTATATATTGTGATATACTTAACATATACAAATATTTATTTGAAGGGTATAAAGGTAATTATTTTGAAATTGAGTTAGTGGATTAAGATGGGTGGATGGTGATGTTTGAGATTATTTTATTTTTTATTTGTGTGGAGGAGAATGTTTTGAGGAGAGAGAGGGTTAATGTTTGACTTTTCTTTCTTTTCCTTTTCTTCCTTCTTCCTCTCTTCTCGTGTCTCTCATTTTCCTTTTCTTCTTCTTTCTTTGCTTTGGACGGCAGCAGCAAGAGAACAAGAGAGAGGGAGAGATTTGACCTTCCAAGCTCAAGATTGAAGAAGTTTTCAAGAGATCAAGGAGGAATCTAAGAGTTTTCTTCATTCTTGGTAAGTTTCCTCTTGATTCCCTTGTTTTCTTTGAGTGTGTTGTGTTTAAGAGTGTTGGGTTTACTTGATCTTTGATTCTTGGGTTGGATTGAAGAAAAGAGTAAGATTGAAAGGAAGAATAAGTTTGTTGGTTAAGATTGAGTTGTGGTTGTGTTTAGAGTTTTTGATGATGTTGTGATTTGGTGTTGGATGTGTATTTTGAGTTGTGTTGGTGTTTTTGCAAGGTTGTTATGGTTTTGGGTGTGTCTAGTTGAGTTTTGTTGAAGTGGAAGATGGTGGAAAATTGTTGTTTGTTGGTTGGATTGTTGTTTTGGCCGGAATCTGGGTTTTTGGCCTGACACGCTCAGGAGCACGTCCAGGTCTTTAGGCGTGTCAATTGTGTTGGATGGCAGTAGGTGTGACACGGCCATTAACACGCCCGTGTTAGTGAGCGTGTCATAGCTACTGTGATTTTGGGGAATTGACACGGCCAGGAACACGTTCATGATGTTGGACGTGTCGATACTTCTGAGAGACAGTAGGTATTACACGCCCAGTGACACGCCCGTGGTCCTGAACGTGTAAATGCTTCTGTGTTGTGGAGTTAGGGCACGGTCAGGGACACGCCCGTTTGGGTGAGCGTGTCCAGTTTAGAGTTTGCCCTAATTGATTCTTAGCCTTATGATCTTATGTGAGTTTCCTCATTGTTCTGAATTAGGTTGTGAAGAAGGTGAATTGCCTTAATTATTTGGTGAAGAACTTGTTAAGAGGAAGTGTTTAGAATTGTGTGGATTTCTTTTGAGGTAAGTACAAACCTTACATTATAACATACATTCATGTGATTTTGGAACTTATACATTTGAGTGTGAATGTACTAAGTAATTTCATTGTATTGTTGATATGTTTGAATAATGTTATGTTTTATACAATATGAACCTCATGAAATGTAATATGGTATATGTATGTGTTATGAAAATGAAAGATGTGATGATAAGATGATGTGTAAAGCCATTGTGATTGGCTATATTGATTCAAATGAGGCATGTTTGCCTAGTTGATTGTGGAATGAGAAATGAATTGAGAAAAAGATTTATAAAGAGATATATGAAATGGTTGTGTGCCTAATATGTTTATTCAAATTTCAGAGTACTGGTTTTGGTGGCATGCCTATATAAAGGTAACAGTCTAGCCGGGTTGAGGATCTCTTCAATTGAATTGAATTGATGATCCAAGAGACTGGGTCTGTTACACTAAATGAAATGTGAAAATGAAATTTATGAAAAGTAACAGTCTAGCCGGGTTGAGGATCTCCTCGATTAGTCGGGTTGATGGTCCAAGAGACTGGGTCTGTTACTAGTAACAGTCTAGCCGGGTTGAGGATCTCCTCATGTTAATGGGTTGATGGTCCAAGAGACTGGGTCTGTTACACTATCCATGGATAGAGATATGATATATATTGCCTACGGGCTTGATCATTGTGATTATAAACCAAAGCAGTAACTCTGAACTTTGAATATCATATTAAATGCTTGTTGGGCCCATGTGTGTCTATGTTAAATGTGTGAGTAATGGATGATGATACAATTATTGAAATAATGAAATGTAACATCCATAAAATAAAGTGTATTGAGTATGATCTATATTGTTTGAATGTATGACATAGCATAATATCATTATAGTTTGTTCTACTGAGCTGTTGGCTCAGCGCGATTGTGGTTCATCGCGCAGGTGACAGGATTGAACCCGAGAGTTCCTCTAGACCTAGTGAGTCTAGGCGTTGAAGAGTTGATTTTTGGACTTAAAGATCAGAGAAGAGCTGCCACTCATGTATATATTTTATATTTGTAACTTTTGATTTTGATGCAAATGTATTGGGAAACATTTGTTATATTTTCCGCTGCGTTTTAAATAAACTTTCTATCAATTTCGTTTTATAAACTCATTTAAAAGTTTTGAATTTGTTCATAGTATATAAGAGTCATGTCATGTGTGTTTTGTAACCGTGACATTTCTATATTCAGTATACGTATATTACGATCGTATTAGCATGCTGTGTACGTATACGGGGTATAGGGGTGTTACAATTGTTTTGGTATCAGAGCTTAGGCTTGAGATTCTCAACCTAGGTAAACTGTAAGAAAAAGGATATTTTGATTTTAAAAGTTGGTTTTGAATAAAATAATATATTTAGTATTGGCAGTCTCTGATCTTTAATAAGGTGTATTCTGCTATGTTTGCAGATATAGGTTGTAATGGATCCTCATTCACGTCAGTTTGTTGAGGGAAGTGCGGAGAGTGTAGCTCCGGAAGAGAGTAGAGATGAGATTAGAATTGATAGAGCCGGTGAGGCACCTGCTTCTGGGTCAGGGAGACCAGTTGGTGATGAGGTTCCACCAGCTTGGTTCAGGCATATGATGGAAGTGATGAGACAAACACCAGTGCAACCACCGCCACCACCACCTCAGCCTCAAGTACCAGTGAGACAGTATGATAAGTTGAGGAAGTATGGGGCGGAAGATTTTCTAGGCACTATTGATCCAGCTGTAGCTGAGCAGTGGCTTGATAGAGTGCAGAGAGTGTTTATTCAGCTGCAAGCCACGCCTGAAGAAAAATTTGATTATGCTAGGTCATTATTGTAGAAGGATGCATATGACTGGTGGAAAACAGTGCCTCACGCTATGGATGATCCACCTACCTTGTCTTATGCTGACTTTCTCAGAGAGTTTGAGCTGAAGTATACTCCTAGGGAGTATAAAGATGTTAAAAAGATGGAGTTTCTGAGTTTGAAACAAGACCACAGGACAGTAACAGAGTATGAGGTCGAGTTCATCAGATTGAGTCATTATGCTGGAGGTATTATATCTGATGAGATTGACAGATGCAGAAGGTTTGAGGAGGGATTGAGGCCCTCTATTTTGTGTCTTGTGGCTGGTTCCAGATACTAGGATTTCTCCCAGCTTGTTGCTGCAGCTAGGAGTGTAGAGAGAGCCCAGGGCATTGCAGCATCTGCTTCTGAGGAGGAGACTAGAGTGAGAAGGCCCCAGTTTGAGACAGGGTCTTCATCTGTGAAGAGAGGTAGAGGCAGCTTTGTTCCTAGGACCAGCAGGAGTCAGAGGCCAGTTGGTAGGTCAGTGCAGTTTCAAAGACAGAGATCGAGACCTACGGTTTCAGTGACGAGTGCTCCGACTCCAACGGTTCAGAGGTTCACTCCACCTATATGTGCTCAGTGTGGGGGGTCACATAGAGGCGTTTGTTGGATGAGTAGGGGACCAGCTGTGTGCTTCAGATGCGGATCCCCTGATCATTTCATTAGAGAATGTCCTGAGGTACAGGAGCAGAGGTCGGTGGATACTGCAGCTTCACGACCTAGTTTTAGCAGAGGAGGTAGAGGAGGCAGAAGTTTTAATAGAGGGGGTCGATCTGGGTTCAGTCAGAGAGGAGGCTCTTCATCTATGGACAGTAGACCAGATGAGGCTAGACCTTCCCAAAGAGTTTATGTGATGCAAAGGCAGCCAGATGCTTCAGCTGTTATTGCTGGTACATTTTCTTTATTTGGCATTTCAGTACTTGCTTTAATTGATCCAAGATCTACTCATTCATACATAAGTGCATCCATTTTGCCTGTGACTGATTTGCATTCTGAGTCCCTAGGATTTGATGTCTTGGTGACAAATCCTTTAGGGCATAGTGTGGTTGTTAGTAAGGTGCACAGAGATAGTGCAGTTGTTGTGCAAGGAGAGGAATTTCCTAGTGATTTGATTGAGATGCCATTTAAAGAGTATGATTTGATTTTGGGCATGGACTGGTTGTCTAGACATGAAGCTGTGGTAGATTGTAAGAAGAAGTGTGTTACTTTGAGAACTAGTGATGATAGAATTGTGATGGTATCTAGCGAGCAGAGACAATTTGCATCCTTGTTGATTTCAGCTGTTTCAGCTAGGAAGCTGATTAGAAAAGGGTGTGATGCCTATCTCGCTCATGTTTTGGATACCAGGGTAGAGGGTTCTCAGTTTGATAGCATTCCCACAGTAGCTGAGTTTCCAGATGTATTTCCAGAGGAGTTGCCAGGATTGCCTCCTGAGAGAGAGGTAGAGTTTGGTATTGATTTGTTGCCAGGTACCACTCCTATCTCTATTACTCCTTATAGAATGGCACCTGTTGAATTGAGAGAGTTGAAGGTGCAGTTGCAGGAGTTGCTAGATAAAGGATTCATTCGCCCTAGTGTTTCGCCATGGGGAGCTCCTGTTTTGTTTGTAAAGAAGAAGGATGGTACTATGAGATTGTGTATCGATTATAGGCAATTGAATAAAGTGACTATCAAGAATAAATATCCTTTGCCTAGAATTGATGATCTCTTTGATCAATTGAAGGGAGCAGCAGTATTTTCCAAGATTGATTTGAGATCAGGGTACCATCAGTTGCGGGTCAGAGCTGAGGATGTGCCCAAGACAGCTTTTCGAACCAGTTATGGGCATTATGAGTTTCTAGTGATGCCTTTTGGGTTGACGAATGCACCTGCAGCTTTCATGGATTTGATGAATAGGGTGTTTAGGCCTTTTGGTGTATTCTCGTAATGAAGAAGAGCATGACAAGCATCTGCGGATTGTATTGCAAATCTTGAGAGAGAAGCAATTGTATGCTAAGCTGTCAAAATGTGAGTTCTGGCTAGATCAAGTAACTTTCCTCGGTCATATAGTTTCAGCAGATGGCATTAGAGTTGATCCGAGTAAAGTTGAAGCTATTATGAATTGGAGTCCACCAAAGTCTGTGACTGAAGTTAGAAGTTTTCTAGGTTTGGCAGGCTATTATCGACGCTTTGTGAAAGGATTTTCTTTGATAGCTACTCCACTTACCAGATTACTTCGAAAAGGAGTTAGATTTGTGTGGACTGATCCGTGTCAAGCTAGTTTTGAGCAGTTGAAAGAGATGTTAACTCAAGCACCTGTTCTCACTTTACCTGTGGAAGATAAACCATATGTGATCTACAGTGATGCTTCACATAGTGGTTTGGGTTGTGTTTTGATGCAAGAGGGTAAAGTGATAGCTTATGCTTCTCGACAGTTGAAGCCACATGAGCTAAACTATCCAACCCATGACTTGGAGTTAGCAGCCATTGTGTTTGCATTGAAGATTTGGCGACATTACTTGTATGGAGAGAAATGTTTTATTTACACTGATCACAAAAGTTTGAAATATTTGGGGGTTCAGAAAGAGCTTAATCTTCGACAGAGACGGTGGTTGGAATTGATTAAAGACTACGATTGTTTGATTGATTATCATCCAGGTAAAGCAAATGTTGTTGCTGATGCCTTGAGTCGGAAGTCTTTAGCAGGTTTGACTGCTTATTCGCTCTCGTTGCTTGTTGAGTTGAGAGCGTTGCATGCTAGCTTTATATCTTGTGATGATGGTGCATTGTTGGCACAATTGCAGCTGAGACCAGTGTTGTTAGATCATATTAAAGAGGCTCAATTGATTGATGAGAAAATTCAGAAGATTGTTTCAGATTGCCAAAAAGGGGAGAGCCGAGATTTTCTTGTGAAAGGTGATGGGAGCTTATGGTTTAAGAGTAGACTGTGTGTACCAGATGATATTAGTTTGAGAAGGATTATTTTAGAAGAAGCATATCAATCAGTTTTTGCTATGCATCCGGGCAGTACGAAGATGTATCATGATTTGAGACAGCATTACTGGTGGTCTGGTATGAAGAGAGACATTGCAGAGTTTGTATCCAAATGTCTCACATGTCAGAGGGTTAAAGCAGAGCATCAGGTCCCAACAGGGTTGCTTCAACCTTTATCAGTGCCTGAGTGGAAATGGGAAAGAGTGACTATGGACTTTGTGTCTGGTTTACCATTGACACAGAGAAAACATGATGCCATTTGGGTGATTGTTGATAGGTTGACTAAGACAGCTCATTTTCTTCCGGTTCGGATGGATTATTCTCTTGAGAGATTGGCTGAGCTGTATATTAGTGAGATTGTGAAATTGCGAAATTGCATGGAGTCCCAATTTCTTTAGTTTCTGATCGAGATCCGAGGTTCACATCGAGGTTTTGGAAGAGTTTGCATGGTGCTTTGGGTTCTCGATTACACTTTAGCACTGCTTTCCATCCACAGACAGATGGGCAGTCAGAGAGAGTGATACAGATTATTGAGGATATGTTGAGAAGCTGTGTCATTGATTTCTCAGGAAGTTGGGACAGATTGTTGCCACTTGTGGAATTTGCTTACAACAACAGTCATCAATCCAGTATTGGTATGGCACCATTTGAGGCATTGTATGGAAGAAGGTGTAGAACACCTTTATGTTGGAATGAGACTGGTGAAGGTAAGTTAATTGGTCCTGATTTGGTTAAAGAGACAGAAGATAAAGTGAAAATAATTCGAGATAGGTTGAAAACAGCTTCAGATCGGCAGAAATCTTATTCGGATTTGAAGAGGAGAGACATTGAGTATAATGTGGGAGATAAAGTATTTTTGAAAGTGTCTCCTTGGAAAAAGATTTTGAGATTTGGTCGAAGAGGGAAGCTGAGTCCTCATTTCATTGGACCATATGAAGTATTGGAAAGATTGGGACCGGTTGCTTATCGGCTTGCTTTGCCACCAGAGTTAGACAGAATCCATAATGTCTTCCATGTTTCTATGTTGAGGAGGTACAGGTCAGACCCATCTCATGTGTTATCATTGGAATCTATTGAGGTGAGTCCGGATCTGACTTTTGAAGAAGAACCGGTTGCTATTTTAGCATATGGGATGAAAGAGTTGAGACATAAGAAAGTGCCAATTGTGAAGGTTCTTTGGAAGAGTCATGGTAGAGAAGAATCAACTTGGGAGAATGAGCAAACGATGCTAGAACAATATCCTCAGTTGTTTCAGACTTGATTTCAGGTAATTTCGAGGACGAAATTTCTTTTAGAGGGGGAGAATTGTAATATCCCAAAATGTACCCTAGAAGTATTGGAGTAATTATTGTTATTATTGGATTAAGTGTATTTATTTTATTGGAAAGAGAGTTGAGGTTAGAGTAATGTGTATATGTTGTATATATTGTGATATACTTAACATATACAAATATTTATTTGAAGGGTATAAAGGTAATTATTTTGAAATTGAGTTAGTGGATTAAGATGGGTGGATGGTGATGTTTGAGATTATTTTATTTTTTATTTGTGTGGAGGAGAATGTTTTGAGGAGAGAGAGGGTTAATGTTTGACTTTTCTTTCTTTTCCTTTTCTTCCTTCTTCCTCTCTTCTCGTGTCTCTCATTTTCCTTTTCTTCTTCTTTCTTTGCTTTGGACGGCAGCAGCAAGAGAACAAGAGAGAGGGAGAGATTTGACCTTCCAAGCTCAAGATTGAAGAAGTTTTCAAGAGATCAAGGAGGAATCTAAGAGTTTTCTTCATTCTTGGTAAGTTTCCTCTTGATTCCCTTATTTTCTTTGAGTGTGTTGTGTTTAAGAGTGTTGGGTTTACTTGATCTTTGATTCTTGGGTTGGATTGAAGAAAAGAGTAAGATTGAAAGGAAGAATAAGTTTGTTGGTTAAGATTGAGTTGTGGTTGTGTTTAGAGTTTTTGATGATGTTGTGATTTGGTGTTGGATGTGTATTTTGAGTTGTGTTGGTGTTTTTGCAAGGTTGTTATGGTTTTGGGTGTGTCTAGTTGAGTTTTGTTGAAGTGGAAGATGGTGGAAAATTGTTGTTTGTTGGTTGGATTGTTGTTTTGGCCGGAATCTGGGTTTTTGGCCTGACACGCTCAGGAGCACGTCCAGGTCTTTAGGCGTGTCAATTGTGTTGGATGGCAGTAGGTGTGACACGGCCATTAACACGCCCGTGTTAGTGAGCGTGTCATAGCTACTGTGATTTTGGGGAATTGACACGGCCAGGAACACGTTCATGATGTTGGACGTGTCGATACTTCTGAGAGACAGTAGGTATTACACGCCCAGTGACACGCCCGTGGTCCTGAACGTGTAAATGCTTCTGTGTTGTGGAGTTAGGGCACGGTCAGGGACACGCCCGTTTGGGTGAGCGTGTCCAGTTTAGAGTTTGCCCTAATTGATTCTTAGCCTTATGATCTTATGTGAGTTTCCTCATTGTTCTGAATTAGGTTGTGAAGAAGGTGAATTGCCTTAATTATTTGGTGAAGAACTTGTTAAGAGGAAGTGTTTAGAATTGTGTGGATTTCTTTTGAGGTAAGTACAAACCTTACATTATAACATACATTCATGTGATTTTGGAACTTATACATTTGAGTGTGAATGTACTAAGTAATTTCATTGTATTGTTGATATGTTTGAATAATGTTATGTTTTATACAATATGAACCTCATGAAATGTAATATGGTATATGTATGTGTTATGAAAATGAAAGATGTGATGATAAGATGATGTGTAAAGCCATTGTGATTGGCTATATTGATTCAAATGAGGCATGTTTGCCTAGTTGATTGTGGAATGAGAAATGAATTGAGAAAAAGATTTATAAAGAGATATATGAAATGGTTGTGTGCCTAATATGTTTATTCAAATTTCAGAGTACTGGTTTTGGTGGCATGCCTATATAAAGGTAACAGTCTAGCCGGGTTGAGGATCTCTTCAATTGAATTGAATTGATGATCCAAGAGACTGGGTCTGTTACACTAAATGAAATGTGAAAATGAAATTTATGAAAAGTAACAGTCTAGCCGGGTTGAGGATCTCCTCGATTAGTCGGGTTGATGGTCCAAGAGACTGGGTCTGTTACTAGTAACAGTCTAGCCGGGTTGAGGATCTCCTCATGTTAATGGGTTGATGGTCCAAGAGACTGGGTCTGTTACACTATCCATGGATAGAGATATGATATATATTGCCTACGGGCTTGATCATTGTGATTATAAACCAAAGCAGTAACTCTGAACTTTGAATATCATATTAAATGCTTGTTGGGCCCATGTGTGTCTATGTTAAATGTGTGAGTAATGGATGATGATACAATTATTGAAATAATGAAATGTAACATCCATAAAATAAAGTGTATTGAGTATGATCTATATTTTTTGAATGTATGACATAGCATAATATCATTATAGTTTGTTCTACTGAGCTGTTGGCTCAGCGCGATTGTGGTTCATCGCGCAGGTGACAGGATTGAACCCGAGAGTTCCTCTAGACCTAGTGAGTCTAGGCGTTGAAGAGTTGATTTTTGGACTTAAAGATCAGAGAAGAGCTGCCACTCATGTATATATTTTATATTTGTAACTTTTGATTTTGATGCAAATGTATTGGGAAACATTTGTTATATTTTCCGCTGCGTTTTAAATAAACTTTCTATCAATTTCGTTTTATAAACTCATTTAAAAGTTTTGAATTTGTTCATAGTATATAAGAGTCATGTCATGTGTGTTTTGTAACCGTGACATTTCTATATTCAGTATACGTATATTACGATCGTATTAGCATGCTGTGTACGTATACGGGGTATAGGGGTGTTACAATTGTTTTGGTATCAGAGCTTAGGCTTGAGATTCTCAACCTAGGTAAACTGTAAGAAAAAGGATATTTTGATTTTAAAAGTTGGTTTTGAATAAAATAATATATTTAGTATTGGCAGTCTCTGATCTTTAATAAGGTGTATTCTGCTATGTTTGCAGATATAGGTTGTAATGGATCCTCATTCACGTCAGTTTGTTGAGGGAAGTGCGGAGAGTGTAGCTCCGGAAGAGAGTAGAGATGAGATTAGAATTGATAGAGCCGGTGAGGCACCTGCTTCTGGGTCAGGGAGACCAGTTGGTGATGAGGTTCCACCAGCTTGGTTCAGGCATATGATGGAAGTGATGAGACAAACACCAGTGCAACCACCGCCACCACCACCTCAGCCTCAAGTACCAGTGAGACAGTATGATAAGTTGAGGAAGTATGGGGCGGAAGATTTTCTAGGCACTATTGATCCAGCTGTAGCTGAGCAGTGGCTTGATAGAGTGCAGAGAGTGTTTATTCAGCTGCAAGCCACGCCTGAAGAAAAATTTGATTATGCTAGGTCATTATTGCAGAAGGATGCATATGACTGGTGGAAAACAGTGCCTCACGCTATGGATGATCCACCTACCTTGTCTTATGCTGACTTTCTCAGAGAGTTTGAGCTGAAGTATACTCCTAGGGAGTATAAAGATGTTAAAAAGATGGAGTTTCTGAGTTTGAAACAAGACCACAGGACAGTAACAGAGTATGAGGTCGAGTTCATCAGATTGAGTCATTATGCTGGAGGTATTATATCTGATGAGATTGACAGATGCAGAAGGTTTGAGGAGGGATTGAGGCCCTCTATTTTGTGTCTTGTGGCTGGTTCCAGATATCAGGATTTCTCCCAGCTTGTTGCTGCAGCTAGGAGTGTAGAGAGAGCCCAGGGCATTGCAGCATCTGCTTCTGAGGAGGAGACTAGAGTGAGAAGGCCCCAGTTTGAGACAGGATCTTCATCTGTAAATATGGAATTAAGTGTTTTCAAATATGTAAAGATTTTATAAATTCCGCTGCGTTTTAAATAAATGTCTCTATTTTGTTTTGTATTACAAATTGATCACTTATTTACTATAATATATAGTGATAAAGATTATGGTATCAAGTTTAAAATGTTTTGAATGTTAAGAAAATCGTAGCATCCCTATGTTCGATGCACTTATGCTACATTGTGGGTGTTGTAGTGTGTGTGCATTGGATATGGGGGTGTTACATGGCCGGCCATTTGGTTTCCTATGTAAACTAGAATTTATTTAGAAGACGGATTTGACATATTAGGTTTAGGATTTTTAATTATTATTTGCTTATAAATAAAAAAAGTTTAATGCCAATAAAGGGGGAGCAAAAGACGGCAACAATGATCAAGGAGAATAATCAATTAGCTGACAAGGAAAGAGAAGCAACATTCATCAACAATCAAACATCAACAAAGGCAGTAACCACTGCCTTTAATCTTTGCTCGGCCAAAATTAATTGGTGCAGGCAGCAGTTTGGAATTAATAATCAATTTGGCAAAGCCTTCAACCCAAGTTTTGTGTCTTAAACTTAATTTTCTTATACATACAGTGGTTTCATCTTTTCTTTTAAATGTTTTTGCTAAACCCTAGTCTGTTTTAATCATCATTTTAATCCAGTTTAATTTGCTAAACCCTAGTCTTTTTTACAATTTCTAAAAATCTTAAACATTCAGAAAACCTCAAACCTTAATCTTCTTTGCAACTCATAATAGCCCTAATCATTTTCTTAATTTTCCAAAACCCAAAACCATTTTATTAATTTATAAAACCCTAATTATTTTCTTAATTTTCCAAAACCCTAAACTATTTTATTAATTCCTGTAATATCCTCATATATGCCCTAGAAGTTTTGATTATGTTGTTGATGTTGTTGTTATTGTTGTTGTTGATATATATATTGGAAAGTGAATGCTTGTGTATATGTGTTTTGGGGAAAGAAATAGGGTTTAGAGACAAATGTATATGTTGTGTATATGATGATATATATAACATATATATTGGTCAAATGAAGAGTCAAGGTGATGGTTAAGTGGAAGAATATATTTTTGGTTGTTATTGAAATTACTATAAAGGGCATGCATAATGAAAAGAAGTTTAACTATGTTAAAGAGGGCATTTTGGTAATTCTTCTTTTGAAATTGTGTGGTGGAGATTAATAGAGAGTTTGACTTTTATTTTGATCAATTTCCTTTCTTCTTTTCACGTGTGGCCGGCCAACCTAAAGAACAAGAGAGAAAGCAAAGGTTTGATGATATTTTGAGCTCAAATTGAAGAAGTTCTAAGTGGTTAAGTGGAAATCCAAGAAGATTCACTATATTTGGTAAGTTTCTCTTGATTCTTTTAAGTTATTTAAGTTGTTTGTGAGTTGATTGTGGATTTTAAAGTGGGGTTGTGTTGATTGTTATATGTTGGATTTAATTGGTTGTGGTGTTGGTTTTGGATTTGAAGATGATAAGTTAGGAGTGATGTTGGTTTAGGGTTTTGGAATTGGTAAGTGATAAATTATATTGTGTTATTTTGGATTAGGTTTTTGGAAGAAAGTGATTTGCTCTAATTTGAGAAGTGAAGAATTCTTGGAGAAAAGGAAGTGTTTAGAGTTGTATAGTTGGTGCTAAAGGTAAGTACAAATTATATGGGTACAAACATGCATATGTTGTTTAATCTTAAAACACTTTTGTTTGTAAATGTGATAGAGTATCAAATGAATGTTGGTGATGAAAATATTGTGATGAGCATGTAAAATAATTGCTAATGATGCTGATTATGTCCATTTGAATGAGGTTATGTTGTGTACAATGTGTGTTAAATTAACCAAAAGAAATTTGGCTACATTTAGGGTTTATGCATGAGAGACACGTAATTTGGGGCGGTCGCTATTATTCATATGCGGTCGCTATTATTCATGTGCGGTCGCGACTTAGGTCGGGCTTCTGACCGCGAAACCTACTGTAATAAGGTTTCATCTTTTGATTGTGAAGTGCGGTCGCGACTTAGGTCGGGCTTCTGACCGCGAAACCTACTGTAATAAGGTTTCATCTTGTAATTGTATGGGGCGGTCGTATTCAGGTGAGGCGTGACCGCTAGAAAGGTTCTGTTCACCTTATTGGAAGCAATCTAATCCTACAACAAGATTCTCAAATACATGTTAAATAGATCATCCATTTGAGTTGTCAAGGATCAAAATAGATATCATTTGTCTAACATCATTGTTGAATCATGAAATGTGAGATGATATGGAATTGATAATGCATATGATATTACATGAACAAGGTTATGTATTGTGTATTGTGAGGCTTGTGAATGGTGATGTGTATTATGAATAATGTACTTTGAAATGTGATACTAATAATGCTATATATACAATATGAATTGAGATATGAAATGCTATAAAGCCATTGTGATTGGCTATGATGGTTTAATTGAAAGATATATGGCATGTTTGCCTAATTGATGAGAATTGAGAATGATATGTAAATGAATTGTGTGGCTAATGTGTTATTCCATTTTCAGAGTATGTTATTGGTGGCATGCCTAATGATAGTAACAATCTCTTGAAGTTAGGTTGGATTGAATCCTTGAAGCCTAATTGAGATGTTACAACCCTTGAAGCTAGGTTGGGTTGGTTCTTGAAGCCAAGTTGGGTTGAAGCTTAGCATGCTTTGCTCCCCTTGAAGCTTGGTTGAACCTAATCCTTGAAGCCTAGTTGGGTATATGATATTGATAAATGTGATAACAAAACCAAAACATTAACTCTGAAAATTGAATAGCATATTAGTGTGTCTTGGGCCCAATGCTTGTCTTTGCTTAATGTGAGTCATGATTTGTTTAATGTTGTTCATGAATGGTTAAATGAATAACTAATGAGGCATATGAAATGTAAAGGTATGTTGTTAGCCTTGCATATATGATGTTACATGTATAATACGGATTGAGAATTGGCATTGCATTGCACTGAAGCATAACACTAGCACATTTTGTCTTACTAAGCCGTTGGCTTAGCACGATAGTGTTTGATCGCGCAGGTAACCGAGTTGAACCCGAGAGTTCTTCGAGACCGAGTGAGAGTAGACAGTGAAGAGTTGATTTTGGGAATTTAAAGATCAGAGGAGACTTGCCAATCATGTATAACTCTCTTATATTTTGTAAAGTTTTGTTTATAATGTAAATATATGTATATTTGTAAAAATTGATTTAAATGCTTTCATATATGTAACTATTTTATAAAATTCCGCTGCGTATTAACTAAATGTATATATATATATCTATTTTATTTTGTATTACAAGCTAATTACTTATTTACTAAAATGCATAATGAGAAAGATGATGGTATCTTTTAAAATGTTTTGAATGTTAAGAAAATCCGTAGCATCCCTATGTTTAGTGCATGTGTACTACATTGTGGTGTTTGTAGTGTGCATGTATTGAATGTGGGTGTGTTACAATTCCTTATAATTTCCAAAACCCTTTTTTCCAATTTCCAAACTTTAAGTTGTAAAATTTGTTTTCTAATATCCAGTAAAATAAACCTTAATTCTAAAATATCAAAGCCCTAATCTTAAATCCTAGTTCTTAAACCAAAATATCAAAACTCTAAAATCCCAATTTCTTAAACCTTATTCTAGAAAAGAGGGAAAAGAAAACCTAAACCCTTTATACTAAGTAGCCACAGCTTCAAAACCTAAACCCTAAATGCTAAAACCTCAATGTAAATCCTAATGCTCAAAACATTGATCCAGTGACCCCATTCCCCAAATTTCCTCAATTCAGTCACCAAAATTATTTTTATCTAGTAGCTTTAAAGCTTTAATCCCTAAACTGTAAGGACAAAATTTTAACCATTTGAACCCGAAACCCTATTAGTGTAAAGTTTGTAAAGTTTTGTTTATAATGTAAATATATGTATATTTGTAAAAATTGATTTAAATGCTTTCATATATGTAACTATTTTATAAAATTCCGCTGCGTATTAACTAAATGTATATATATATATATATATCTATTTTATTTTGTATTACAAGCTAATTACTTATTTACTAAAATGCATAATGAGAAAGATGATGGTATCTTTTAAAATGTTTTGAATGTTAAGAAAATCCGTAGCATCCCTATGTTTAGTGCATGTGTACTACATTGTGGTTTTGTAGTGTGCATGTATTGAATGTGG
The DNA here is from genome assembly GCA_947685225.1 of Garcia nutans. Taxonomy (NCBI): domain Eukaryota; kingdom Viridiplantae; phylum Streptophyta; class Magnoliopsida; order Malpighiales; family Euphorbiaceae; genus Garcia; species Garcia nutans. Next base: position 12,414,033 of record CANTUV010000003.1, read on the forward strand.
GTGTGTTACAATTCCTTATAATTTCCAAAACCCTTTTTTCCAATTTCCAAACTTTAAGTTGTAAAATTTGTTTTCTAATATCCAGTAAAATAAACCTTAATTCTAAAATATCAAAGCCCTAATCTTAAATCCTAGTTCTTAAACCAAAATATCAAAACTCTAAAATCCCAATTTCTTAAACCTTATTCTAGAAAAGAGGGAAAAGAAAACCTAAACCCTTTATACTAAGTAGCCACAGCTTCAAAACCTAAACCCTAAATGCTAAAACCTCAATGTAAATCCTAATGCTCAAAACATTGATCCAGTGACCCCATTCCCCAAATTTCCTCAATTCAGTCACCAAAATTATTTTTATCTAGTAGCTTTAAAGCTTTAATCCCTAAACTGTAAGGACAAAATTTTAACCATTTGAACCCGAAACCCTATTTTCTTTATTAAGTAGTTTAAACTCTATTTTTAATTACTTATTTGATTTGTTATACATTTTTATCATGGATGATTTATTTAGTTTGTATAGACCTTTTATTTTTGACCTGGTCCGGTCCAATATATTTTAATTAGTCCAAAATAATTTTTGTGCTATCTGATATATTTTAGTTAGTCCAAAATAATTTTTATGGTATCTTAATTAATTTTAATATTTATTTTAGTAAAATTGGTGAAATGAATTTAAATTCAAAAATAATAAAAAATAAAAAAAATCGGCGACGAAAAAATCATCGTCGAAAGTCAGCGCGAGCCCGTGGGCATTTCGCCCGCAGGAAACTCCTGCTGGCAAAATGGCCTACGGGCCCGTTCCGTGCTCGCTGCCGCAGCCAGCTGCGGCAGTTTTTTCGCCAGCGCAGTTTTTCCGCAGCAGTTTTTTTTCGCTAGCAAAATTTTTTCGACGCAAATATTTTGAAACCTAATACAATTATGTTTCAGTTTCCTTTTCTTATTCAATAAAGATTCTGTGAATAACTATGAATGAATGATATAAAACTTCTATAAATATGGACTAAACAACACAAAAAAAAGGGGGAGGAAAAAGTGAGGAAATTGGACAGAAGCTTGAACAAAAGTGGATCCGAATCCGTGAAGGAAATCAGGTTGAATCAAGCTGATTTTTTGAGGGAGCAGAAAAATGATTTAAGCAATTCAAAGGCAAAAAGACTTGTCTTTGACCTGGTTCATCCAAGAAGTAATTTTTGGTGAAACTTACAAAATAAGGTTTGAATTCTTAATTTCTTTTGTTTTTTTTTCACAGTAGCTTAATCATCACTTTGTTTCTTTTAGTTCAAAAATTTTAGGACCTCAATTCACTTTTTCTAAGGCTTAAAAATCTTATTTTCTAAAAGTTTAAAGATATCAGTTTTGTTTCTTCAAAACCCCAAAACCAAAATTTGTTTTCCAAATTTTCAAAACTCTAAATTGTATTCTGTTTCTTTCCAAAAGACTTAAAAACATCTTTTTTGCTTTTATAAATTTTAAATCGTGTTGCTTATCTTCATAAAACTTCATAAAATTATCAATTAATTTTCCAAATCCTAAAAATAACTCATTACCTGAAACCCTAAATTAAAAAATCCTAAAACCCTAATTCAACTCCAAAAACCTAAAATAGTGAACCCTAACCTCCTTTAAAACCTTAAACCCTAATATTTTCTAAACAGTAATCCTTTAAAACTTTAAAAACCATACAAACACAAAATTTACAATTTTGCACAGTAAGTTTGAAACCATAATTCAATGAATAGCCGCAAACCACAAAACTTAATATTTTAAAGTGTCCAAACCTAAGTTTCATTATTTCACCATTCAAACCTTAATTTGGTTAATCAAAGAACTTTACTAATCTTTTAAAACATAAAATCTTAATCTATTTTAATTCCTTAAAAAAATTCACAGTAGCTGTAATTGGAATTTTATTTGTCTTATTCAATTCTATATTTGATATGCTTTGATTTATTTTATGTGCTTTAATTTATTTAAGTTCAATGCTTGGTTTATTTTATTTATCATGGATGGATGTTTACTTTCTATTGATATTTAATACCTTTGATGAATGATTTATTTATTTTGAATAGTTATTTACTTTTATCAATTTATTTAGATTTCCAAATGTTGTAAGAGGTATGTTTCCACTTGGTGGGTACCTCATTAGTTGAATATCATGTAATTTAAATTGCTTTTCTATTTTAGAACTAATATAAAGGGCATGTTTCTACCTTTCGGTGGGTGTCCTATTTAGGCATGTGATGTAAGGACATGTTTCCATCTTCGGATGGGTGTCCATTTATTTTTTTTGCTTGGACCTTGCTTTAATTTTAATATATTGATGCTTTCTTTAAATTATTATGTGTAATATGGATAATGTTGTTATTTTTAAGAATTTTATAATATTAAGACCTATAAAGGAGGCCGGTTCCAATGAACTTGGCGTTGTTGGGGTGTTGGGCCATTTCTCACCTTCCCCACACATACCCAACTTTTCAAACCCATTAAGGGGTTGGGGATTACTTAGGAATCGAGTCATCCACCCCTTTCTTTTTTTTGACCCGTCCGGGTGGTGACTCCATTTTCTCTGGACTTAGGTCCGTGTTCTCTAAGGCCCCGAGCCTAAACAGTGCCGAAGTCGCAAGAACCATTCCACCGGGAGTTGGGGCGAAAATCCCCGCTCACAGTTTGTGATGGATGTTTTACTTAATTTATGATGAATGGATGAATGTTTTTCTTCTTATTATTAGTTTACATTGTGTGAGAGGAATTTTTGTCCCCATTCCCAGTGGAATGGCTCTTGTGACTTTGGCACTGTGTAGGCTCAGGGCCTTTAGAGAACACGAGCCTAAGCCCGGAGAAAATTGAGTCGCCACCCGACATGCCAAAAAAATAGAAAGGGATGGATGATTCGATTCCTAAGGAATCCCCAACCCCCTAATGGGTTCGAAAAGTTGGGTATGTGTGGAAAGGTGAGAAATGGCTCAGCACCCCCACAATGCCCAGTTCATTGGAACCGGCCTCCTTTTTAGGTCTTAATATTATAAAATTCTCAAATACAATGATATTATCCATACTACATGCAACAATTAAAATAAAGCATCATTATATTAAAATTTGTTAGCCAAATGATCTGAATTTTGATCATAGACAACTCAAATTGAATGACTTATTTAACATGTGTTTTAAGATCCTTGTTGTAGGATTAGATTGTTTCAAATAAATCAACACAGGGCACATTACGCTGTCGTACAACCCTGGAGACGACCACCCCATTGAATTGAAGGATGAAACCATATCACAGTAGGGTTCGCGGTCATAATCTCGACCCCAGTAGCAACCGCACATCAACTTGAGCTACTTTCCAACTAATAAGGATGACTGCAACATGAGTAACCCAAATCATCCAAATTCCAGTAAGGTTCGCGGTGACAAGCATGGTGGAGGATACGATCTTGCTTACTGCTTTAGAGACCATCCTTAAGACTCCGCGACCACTCTGCTAATTCAAGAGAAAATTACTCAAACTGACAGTAGTGTTCGCATCCTTAGGTGCACCCAGAAGTTCGATGCGAGTCTCTCAATTCGACTGCTAATTGGAACTTAGGGCGACTGCAAAATTCATATTTAGGCGGAAGTTTATTTTGCCCAGTTAAAGAATGCCATGTGTAATAACAGTTATAAACCCACTTCAATATTCAAAAAGGGCGACCGCACATAGCTTATGCGTGACCATCCCGACAACCACATCATGGGTAAGATTCCAATAGCAGAACACTTAAATTCAACCATTGAAGTAATTTTGAATGCAACAACCATCCCTTATCTAAGGGCGACCGAGTGAGACATTGGCGCGATCGTCCTAGTATCAAGGACGATCGCTACTGCTTCAAACAGTCTATTAACACAAGGTCTAAACTACCAATACTTATTTCTCACTATCTATAACGGCTAGTTAGACCACATTGGCTATAAATTCACACATTATTCTGTTAAAAGAAAAAGAGATTCTAAATTTAATAGCCAAGCAACATATTTTCTTTTAGTACTACAATTAACATTTGAATTATAATGAGTGTTGGGTGTAAGCATTAATAACACTATTGTAAAAGTTTGAGTGTGAGTTTGGAAACACTTAGGTTGTAAGAGTGAGCCTGGGAAAAACTCTTGTAAGGGTTGTGAGGTATATGATCTCAAACCAATTGTAAAGTTAGAGTTAAGCTTGTAATAAGAAAACTCAAAGTTTGTGGAACCTTAACAAGTTGTTAAGGAAGTGGATGTAGGATTGGAGTAAATTCGAACCACTATAAATCTTGTGTGTTCTTTCTTCTACTCACTACTCAACCATCTATTTCTTCTACATTTCTTGCTGTTGAGTTTTTGAATTCTTTGTTTCTATTTGCCATCATTCCTCAAGAGAACCAATTCATCCCCCCCCCCTCTTGGTTGTCATCTTGGGACAACAATTGGTATCAGAGCTAGAAACTTCTTAAACTTAATTGTGAAATTTGATCCACTATGGCAACTTCTTCTTCATCAAACTCAACCTCTTATGGAAATCTTAACACTATCCTTATACCCTATTTTGATGGAACGGATTATTCCTATTGGAAACACAAAATGTATTTGTTTCTAGATAGTGAAGGGATTGAGCTATGGGATTTTGTGGAAAGTGAGTGGAAACCACCTACTTATGAAGTTGATGGTATTCAAGTTCCTCTTCCCAAAACACTATTGTCAATTGTCAATGTTAAAGATCGATTCAAGAACAATAGAGCCACTTCCATCTTGATGAATTCCATTTCAAGAGAAGAAGGTGGAAGAGTTCAACACTAAACTTGTGCACATTGCATTTGGAAGACACTTGAAAACTATCAAAAAGGTACGACTCAAGTGAGATTCACCAAGAAACAAATGCATGTTCATGAGTATAAGCTATTCAAGATGAAACCAAATGAAAATGTCAATGACATGATGAATCACTTGCTTGCTATTGTCAATGAGCTAAAGAAGTATGGAAAGATATATGATTAAGGTGATGTAAATAGCAAAATTTTAAGAGCCTTAAGAGCTAGAAAGAACTTTGAATCAAAAGTATCATCCATTGAAGAAGCTCATGATCTTAGCACATTAAGAACTGATGAGCTTGTGGGAAAACTACTCACTTTTGAGCTACACAGTGAAAAGAAGAAGATCAAGGTGAGAAAGAAAAGAGAAAACCAATTGCTCTCAAAGCAATCAAAGAATTTGAGAGCTCAAGCAACGAAGGTACTGACGATGAAGATGAAATGGCAATTTCTCAAAAAGAATAAGTGAATGGAAAAGAAAGAGAAGATTACAAGCTAACAAAGGTACACTTCCTAAATCCTCCTTCAAAGATAAAGAAAAAAAATTGAGGTAAAGTGCTATGAATGTGGTAAATCTGGTCACATTAAATCAGATTGCTTCAAATTAAAGAACAAAAAGAAATGGGACAAAGAAAAGAAAAAGTCTCTCAAAGCCACATGGGATGACTCTTCTTCAAGCGAAGTGGAAGAAGAAGAAGAAGAAGAAAGAATTGCAAACCTATGTCTCATAGCTATTGAAGATGACTCCAATGAGGTAAGTACTCAATCCTTGAATCTAATAGCACATGATGATATTGATGACCTAGATGATAGTGATTTAATTGAGCACATGAACTTTAACATAGAAAAATATTTCTCCAAGATGATGCTCTATAAGGAAAAGATTTCTAAGTTAGAAAAGGATTTTATATGCTTAAAGAACTCTACCCTATAATTGAAAACCTCAAATGAACACTTGATCAAATCAATAAATGATTTAAATAAAAACTCACATGACATAGAAAAAGTTATTGAAGAGAATGAAATTTTGAAGCATGAACTAAAAGAACTAAGAGGATCAATTTCAAGATTTCATAAAGGAAAAGAAGCCTTAGACAGATTAATTGGTAACCAAAGATCACCTTCCTTAGAATATGGATTAGTAATCAATGGCTCAACCAACACTACACTTAGCACACCAAAATTTGTAAAAGCCTCTACAACTTGAATATCTAATGTTGATGTTGTAAAGAACAAAGATGCTCACACCAAGTCTAAGAATTCCAAAAAAACTACTCATGGCTCACTTTGAAATAGAGCTAAGTTCTCAAAAAGTAATCATGCATTTATATACACTAAACATGCGCAAAACCAATCACATACTTGTAGTTGTATGCATAACACATGGAATATGAATAGGAAAGTGCAAAAATATAAAACATTGTTGCAATGTACATATTGTATGAAATTTGGACATAAAAGCATTTTTTGTCATATTAGAAAGGCTCATCTCAAGTTAGAAGATGCCTCTACTGCTAACCATCAAGGACCCAACTTCATTTGGGTACCTAAGAAAAGATAACTACTATTTCCTTGTAGGTATGCCTAGAATCTACTATCAACGAAAGCACATGGCTTATGGATAGTGGGTGCTCAAGTCATATAACCAGGAATGCAAAGCTTTTCACAAGTATTACATATAAACTTGGAGGTAATGTAACTTTTGGAAATAATGCTAAAGTTAAAATTATTGGTGTTGGCTCCATTGGAATACTTGGTAAAGGCTTGATTGAAGATGTATGGCTTGTTGATGGTTTGAAACATAATTTGCTAAGTGTTAGTCAATTATGTGATAGAAAATACATTGTAAATTTTGATTCTAAGGATGCAAGATCACTAATTCAAATGGTGTTATTGTATTTAAAGGAACTAGAATAAGCAACACGTATAAATTTGACATACATTCCAGTAATGCATTTAAATGTTTAATCTCTACTAATAATGATGCTTGGTTATGGCATACAAGACTAGGACATGCAAGTATGGATCAATTAAAATGCATTTGTAATGAAAACCTAGTTGATGCTCTCCCTAAAATAAAATATGACAGAGATTGAACTTGTGAACCTTGTCAACTTGGTAAGCAACATAAGAGCTCATTTAAATCAGAAAATGTTGTATGTACCTCTAGACCTTTATATCTCATTCATTTGGATTTCTTTGGACTAAATAGAGTTACAAGCCTAGGTGGCAAGTCATATGAATTTGTTCTTATTGATGATTACTCTAGATTCACATGGGTTAATTTCTTAGCTCAAAAGAATAAAGCTTTTAATCACTTTAAAACATTTGCAAAAAGAGTTCAAAATGAAAAATGATATGTGATCACATCTATTAGAAGTGATCATGGCAAAGAATTTGAGAATGAAAATTTTGAAAATTTTTGCAATGAATTTGGCATTTCATATAATTTTTCAGCTCCTAGAACTCCACAACAAAATGGTGTGGTTGAAAGGAAAAATAGAACCTTGGTTGAAATGGCTAGAATAATGCTCAATGAATATGAATTACCATCTTATTTTTTGGCAGAAGCCGTTAATACTGCTTGTTACATTGCAAATCGTATTTACAAAAGGCCTTTAATTAATAAAATTTCTTATGAGCTATGGAATGGAAGAATTCTCAGAATTTCATATTTTAGAGTATTTGGATGCAAATTCTTTATATTGAACACCAAGAAAAATCTTAGAAAATTTTCATCCAAATCGGATGAAGGCATATTCCTAGGATACTCATTATCTAGCAAAGCATATAGAGTAATTAATAAGAAAACTCTAGTAGTTGAAGAATCAATGCATGTTTTTTTTTTGTTGAATCATCTAAACTTGATCAAAGAAAAGGTAGTACTTTTGATGACCTTGCAGGTACTCTTGAACCACAAGAAACTATTGATGCTCCAAGGATCAACCATAATGAACTTAAAGAAAAGACTCAAGCTCTACCCAAGGATTGGTAATACAAGAAAGATCATCCTAAGGAACTCATCATTGGTGAAACATCTACAGGAGTAATTACTAGATCTAAATTTAATCATATAGATGTTAATTTTGCTTTTGTTTCTCAAATTGAGCCAAAGACCATTGAGGAGGCTCTAAATGATGAGAGTTGGATGATTGCAATGCAAGATGAACTTAATCAATTTGAAAGAAATAATGTATGGGGACTTAATGTATGGGAACTTACTCCTAGACATAAAGATCATTCAATCATAGGATGCAAATGGGTCTATAGAAATAAGCTTGATGAAAATGGTCACATCACTAGGAATAAAGCAAGATTGGTAGCCAAAGGCTATAATCAAGAAGAAGGCATTGATTATGATGAAACATTTGCCCCTGTAGCTAGATTAGAAGCTATTAGAATATTACTTGCTTTTGCATGTCACATGAATTTTAAACTCTTCCAAATGGATGTTAAAAGTGCATTTCTAAATGGATTTATAAATGAAGAAGTTTATGTTGAACAACCTCCGGGCTTTGAAAACTATAATTTTCCAAATCATGTTTTCAAACTCACCAAAGCTTTATATGGATTGAAACAAGCACTAAGGGAATGTATGATAGACTTAGTGCATATTTACTTGAAAATGGTTTTTCAAAAGGAAAAGTGGACACAACTCTCTTTGTTAAAAAGGAAAAACATAACATTTTAATTGTGTAAATTTATATGGATGACATAATATTTGGAGCTACTATTGAAACCTTGTGTAAAGAATTTACTTGTTGTATGACTAGGGAATTAGAAATAAGCATGATGGGTGAACTCAAGTTCTTCCTTGGACTACAAATCAAGCAATGCAAAGATGGAATCTTCATCAACCAATCCAAATATACAAAGGAACTTATTACGAAATTTGGAATGGATGGCTGCAAGACTAGCAAGACTCCTATAAGAACATCCTTGAAATTGGGTAAAGATGAAAATGGTAAAGTGGTAGATGAAAAGAAATATCGAGGCATTATCGGATCACTACTTTACTTAACCGCTTTTAGACCTGATATAATGTATAGTGTATGTCTTTGTGCTAGATTTCAAACTTGTCCTAAAGAATCACACTTGAATGCTACTAAGAGAATTTTGAAATACTTAAATGGTACATTGCATTTAGGTCTTTAGTATCCTAGAAACACATCATTTCATATTTTAGATTTTTTGGATGTGGACTCTGCTGGCAGTATCTTAGATAGAAAAAGCACAACAGAAGCATGTCACTTTCTTGGCAATTGTCTAGTTTCTTGGCATAGTAAGAAACAAGTATCGGTAGCCTTGTCTACGACAGAAGCCGAATATGTTGCAGCATGCTTCTGTTGTACACAAGTGTTATGGATGAAGCAATAATTGCTTGACAATGGTAAAGTATTTAATAATATTTCCATTAAATGTGATAACACTAGTGCTATCAACTTGTCCAAAAATCCTATCCAACACTCTAGGTCTAAACATATAGACATTAGACATCATTTTTTGAGAGATAATGTACAAAACCAAAATATTATTTTAGAGTTTATAGATACATATAATCAACTTGCTGATATCTTTACAAAACCTTTGAATGAAGATAGGCTTAACTTCATTAAGCATAATTTAGGTATGATTGATGGAACATCCATGAATGAATAAAATATTGCCTATTAACAAAAATTTCTTAAACAACTCTAGGCATCAACTTTGATCACTTTGTTAAAAACTATAACAATCCATCACTTTTGCCCCTTTCATTTTTTTTTTATAATCGCGATCGTTCCAATGCCTATTGTGATCGCAACCTTGCCAGTTAGACTCATCTAAATTGACACTTCAGCGAGCAGTTAGGAAACATTGATGAGTGGTCACATTAATTTGAATAGTTTCGACCGTTATAGACATTCTCTCCATTCGCGAGCGCTCAATTTATGCTAACGGTCGCTATAGTATTTTTAGCGATCGCACCTATACAGATAGGCGACCGCACTCTATACACTCTGCTCAAAATTTTGTAACTGTTGGCAGTATGGTAGGTCGTGATTTTCCAATCTTCAACAGTCATAAACGGCTACTCTCTTAATTTCTTCTATTTAAGACCATCATACATCAGTTACATAGGTCTTTTAGCACTTATAACATACAAACTTCCCTCCATATCTCCAAATCCTCTCAAGATCATCTCCTTCTCAAACACTCTCTATTTTCAAGTTCTTCCACTTCTTCAATTCTCATGGACCCCAAAAAGAGAAGTACTTCTAAAGGGAAAGGGAAAGGAAAGAAACCTTTAGGAATCACCATAAGTGAACCTTAAGATGTTCCTCCATCTCCTCCACAATCTAAAAGAGGTGAGAAAATTCATAATCCTCACCACCAAACTCCTGAGGAAGATATGAGATATGCTATGCTGAAAAGGAAGAAATTTGAAGGAACCAAATCTCCATTTGGTGGCATGCTCTCTACCCTCAACATTAAGGAAGAGATTGAGAGTCTACTTGATGTTCTTGGCTGGAGGAAATTTGTTTTCCCTGATGAGGTAGGTTACTCTAGTCTTAGTAGGGAATTTCTTATGTCCCTTCAGATTGAAAAGAGTGCAAATTCTGCACTAGTGTGGTATGGGGTTAGATTTAAGCTTTTTGACCAATACCTAGCCTTAACCTTAGAAGACTTTGGAAAAATTTTGGACTTTCCTGTTGGTGGAGTCACTTCCTACAATAATTTAGCCTTCTCCGGCCAAACCCTCTCTACCTTTTGGCAAGAAATTTCTGTAGATACATCCTTTGAGAAACAGTCAAAAGCTAGACACATCAAGTCCCCACCCACTAGATGCTTCATAGAATTATAACCTACACTATTCACCAAAGGGCTGATGAGAATGAAAAGGTAACAAAAAGAGACCTCATCTTCTTATATGCTGTGAGCGGGGATTTTCACCCCCACTCTTGGTGGAATGGTTCTTGCAACTTCGGCACTATTTAGGCTCGGGGCCTTAGAGAACACATACCTAAGTCCGGAGAAAATGGAGTCACCACCCAGATGGGCCGGGAAAAAGAAAGGGGTGGATGACTCGATCCCTAAGGAATCCCTAGCCCTCTAATGGGTTTGGAAAGTTGGGTACGTGTGGGGAAGGTGAGAAATGGCCCAGCACCCCCCACAACACCCAGGTCATTGGAAACTGCCTCCTTTACAGGTCTTAATATTATAAAATTCTTAAATATAACAATATTATCCATATTACATGCAACAGTTAAAATAAAGCATCATTATATTAAAGTCAAAGCAATGTCTAAGGTAAACAAATAAATGGACACCCATCCGAGGATGGAAACATATCTTTACATCATCCATGTCTAAACTAATAGGACACCTACCAAAAGGTAGAAACATGTCCTTTACATTGGTCTAAAATATGAAAGCAATTTAAATTACATGATATTTAACTAATGAGGTGCCCACAAAGTGGAAACATACCTCTTACACTTTTAATACTAAAACAAGCAAATAATAACAATAAAGAAAACATCCATCCATGATAAATTAAATAAATCAAGCATTGAAATTAAATAAATCAACCACCAAAGCATATAATAGACTACATAATCAAATCTAAAAATAAAGCAAGTAAAGATACAAATTGAGGTTTACTGTTTCTTATTTAAAGTTATTTAATTAATATTTAGGGTTTTGGAATCTTAAGATAATATTATTTATTTGTTTAGGCTACTGTACATTATAAGAGAATTAAAATGGATTAGGGTTTTATAAATTTAAGAAATTAGTAAGTTTCTTTGATTGATCAAATTATTGAGGGGTAAAATTATGAAATTAGGGTTTTGACATTTTAAGATATTAGGTTTATAATTCATGTTAAGTAGATTGTTATTTTTGTTTTATTAGATTATGGCTTTAGGGTTTAAATTAACTAGTTTGGGATTTTAAATTCAATGAATTAGGGTTTAGAAAAATTTAGGGTTCACCGTTTTGGTTTTGAGAGAATTAGGGTTTTTGGTATTTCAAAAAATATGTTTGGTTTTAGGATTTGAAAAAACAGTTTAGAGTTTTATAAAGTTTTTGGAAATAGGCAAAACGATTTAAGGTTTTTGGAAACAGAAAAGTATTTTTTAGGGTTTTGGAAATAGAAGAAACAATTTAGGGTTTTAAGGTTTAGAAGAAATAGATTAGGGTTCTTAAGGTTTTTTTTTGGAAATAGAAAGTATTTTTTTAGGGTTTTTGGAAATAGAAGGATCAATTTAGGGTTTTAAGGTTTTCAAGAAACAAAGGAAACAATTTTCAATTTTAGTGATGAAGCTACTGTAAAGAAAATAAATAAAGAAATTAGAGATTCAAACCTCTGTTCGTTGGTTCCACCAAGAATTATTTTCTGGATGAACAAGGATAAAGACAAGATTGTTGCCTTTGATGACTTGTTAATTGCTTGCTTATTGCTTAGGTTTTCTGAGTTTCGACCACTTAATCAAAAGTCTCCCAAAGTTCTAAGTTCCACCGTCCAAGGTCCGAAATTCCAGTCCCTTTTTTTGTGTTTTCAAGTATTATTTATAGGCAAATTTATATGATTAATCCTATTTGTTTAAGGAAACTAGAATTAATTAGGAAAAGAAAACTTAAACCAAATAGAATTTCACTACAAAAATATTCGGCATTTGCGACGGATATCTACGACGGACTTGTTTCAGTCGCAAATTTGCTACGGTTCTACGACGGATTTGCGACAGAAGGACAAGTTAGAGGAATTTTGAGAAATTGGTCGCAAATCGGTTGCAAATCTGTAGTAAATCTGCTACGAAAATCATTCCATCACAAATAATCGTCGCAAAAGTTGGCGCGGATACTTGGCGGGAGAGAGACCCGCATATATTTTTTGGCGAAAATTTTTTCCGTGCAGATTGGTTGTAGAAAATTTTTTCCGTCGCAAATTTACTACGGATTTGCAACCGATTTACGACGGCTTCCTCAAAATTCCTTCACTGTGTTTATCCGTCGCAAAACCGTTGCAAATCCGTCACAAATTTGCTATGAAAATTTTTCGTCGCAAATTCTGAATATTCTTATTTTGGTGCCTCCCTTAATTATAAACACGTCATTTAATTGGTTATATTTTTTCCCTTTCCTCTGTATTTCTAAATCTAACCTAGCAGCCGCCTCTCACCATATTCATGGCCATCCCAGCCTCTCTCCATCACCGTGCAGCAATTTCCAAATTTTGAAGCACCAGCATGAGAAGCACCGTGCGTTATTGAAAAAGACCACAAATCTCTAGAATTTAAAATCTGGTGCTTCTCAGTCTTATTTTCTCCATAATTTCTGATCTTTTTCTCTTTTGTTTGGAGGTAACTGCTTATTTTGACATTGAATGACTTCTCACACTCATCCTGCAGTAGATTCACAATTTCTTTATCTGTTTCATTTTGCAGGGAAGTCTAGTTTATTGGGTCACCAATTGTTCATTAAGTATTATCTAGGTTAGTTATTGGCTTCTGTGTTTCCCTGGACAATTTTGTTCTTATGCCTTGTGGAGTTTATCAGTACATTTGTCAACAATATTTTGAAGCACTAATAACAGGAGAAATGAATATCCATAATTTTGTTAGAATACCTGTCCTCCCTGTCCTTCAAAATTCATTTGTTTTTGTTGCTGCTTTGCTCGACTGCTCCTCTCTATTTCCTTTTCTTCTGCAACATTCAGATCATTCTGGAATGATACTTGTTACTACCCCGTTGAATGGAAATAATTTCCTTACTTGGAGTATGGCGATTAAGATTTCACTTGAAGCCAAGGATAAGATGTGTTTTATCGACGGAACCCTAACTGTGCCAACTGATCCGAGTGAGTATCAAAAGTGAAAGAAGGCTGATTCAATGATTAGATAATGGATCCTCAATTCTGTGACTAAAGATATGTCTGATTCTTTTATCTACTGTCCAACTTCAAAAGTGCTTTGGGATACAGTTGAACAGAGGTTAAGCGAGAACAATGGACCTCTGTTATATCAGTTGCAGAGAGACATCATGTCGATTACTCAAGGAAGTGCTTCTGTTACTGCGTATTATAATAAAATCAATAAATGCTGGGAGGAATTGAGCAGATTGAGTCCTGTTCCTATATGTGTATGTAATGGATGCAAGTGTGATTTGGGAATCAAGCAAGCAAATAGAGAAGTTTCAATTAGGGTGATTCAATTCTTGATGGGGCTGAACAGTACTTATGAACAAGTAAGGAGTCAAATTATTAATATGGATCCTCTGCCTTCTCTGGACAAGTCTTATTCTATGGTGCTTAGAGATGAAAGATAGAAGCTGATTAATATCAGCTATAATACTGATGTGGTAGAGGGCAGTGCACTAATTGCTAAAGGTGTTAATTCTAGAAATAGTTTCGTCAAGAAGAAATATGATGGAGATAAGAAGGATAGGTATTATGCTTATTTCCATAAAACATGACATGTCAAAGAAACCTGTTTCAAATTGATTGGTTATCCAGATTGGTTTAAGGAAAAACTAGGTCAGAGAAGAAAATATGATAGCAAAGAGGTGGCTAACTTGGCAGGGGCTCAAAAGGAGATAATTCCAGATACTTCACTTGATCAAGTTGCAAGTATTCAAGATAGATCAGTAGATCTATCCTTGATGATTTCTACTCTTGTACAACAAGAAGTGGCTAAGCTTGTTGCAGGTAAAGTTATTATTGGAGATGCAGCTGCTGCTAGTTTTACAGGACTTGCATCCAACTTTCCTTTGGAATTTGCAGGTATTGTGAAACAAGATTCTGATGTGCTACACAATAATAATGAATCTTTGAATTGTGGGTATTGGATTATTGATACTGGGGCTACAAGTCACATGTGCTTAAAACATACACTTTTACACAATTTATCTCAACTATCTACACTAATACTTGTTCATCTTCCTGATTACTCTATCAAACTTGTTACACAGTCAAGCACAGTAAAATTGTCCACAAAACTTACTCTCCTTCATGTGCTATATATCCCAAGCTTTCATTATAACCTTTTATATGTGCACAAATTAACCAACACAATAAATATTTTTTTCACTTTCTTACCCAAATATTGCCTGATACAGGACCGAAAGACTAAGGAGGTCTTGGCAATTGGTTATCAACAAGATAACTTCTACATATTGAATTCTCAGTCTTTTCTTTCTTCAACCACTGTAAATACCATATATAAACTATTTTCTTCTTTTAATCAATATATTAATACTTTTTTACCCAATAAACCTTTTGCTTGTTTGAGCACTGTTGATTTGTTGCATTTGTGGCATAATAGACTGGGTCATGTATCCAATTCAGTCTTACAGCATATTAAAGATATAAAATTCAATTTTGAGAGATGATGTTTGTGATGTATGTCATTTTGCTAAACAACAAAGGCTAGTCTTTCCTACTAGTACTATTCATTCTACTGCTGCTTTTGAGATGGTGCATATTGATTTGTGGGGGCCCTACAAGCAGAAAGCAATTAATTCAACAAGTTTTTTTTTTTACTATTGTTGATGGCTATACTCGGGTGACTTGAACTTTTCTGATACATGATAAGGTGCAAGTAGTGGGTGTGTTAAAGGTGTATATTTTGATGGTTCAAACTCAATTTAATTTACATATTAAAGTGGTCAGGACAGACAATGGCAGGGACTTTATTAATGACAGTTACAGAGAATTATTTCAGAGTTTTGGTATAATGCATCATAGGTCTTGTGCTTACACTCCGCAACAGAATGGAGTAGTGGAGAGAAAGCATAAGCACCTCTTGCAAGTGGCTAGATTCTTGATGTTTAAATCCTATTTGCCGAAGTATTTTTGGGGTGAAGCTGTGTTAACTGCCACTTATATCATCAACAGACTTCCTACTGCAGTTTTGAAGTGGAAGTCTCCTTATGAAGTTCTTTATGGTGCTGCACCTTCTTATGACAGATTGAAGACTTTTGGTTGTCTTTACTTCATTTCTAACAACTTGCCACATAAAGATAAATTCTCTCCAAGAGCTTTTAAGTGCATATTCCTTGGATATGTTTCAGGTCAGAAGGCTTATAAAGTTTTTGAGTTGGAGAGTAAGAAGATAACAGTTTCAAGAGATGTAGTTTTCTATGAGACTGTCTTTCCATTCTCTAATGTTTCCACTACTGAGCAACCTACTCCTTTACCAATGGTTTCTATTACAATAGATACTTGTGATGAAACACTTATTCCTTTGATAAGTGCAGAGTCTTCTACACAATTCCCATATACATATGTTGTTTCACAGCCTCGACTACTTGTTTTGTGAAGGGGTTGAATATGATCTTAGTGGATGTTCAGACTCCTGGAATACACATAAAGAGGCTTGAAAGGTGGTGGCCGAGCCTCTGCTTGAATCTTATTTAACCAACCAGATAGAGTAACTGAAAGCAGAATAGCAAGAGCAGCCATAGCTAAAGAGTAAGCCTTCATTTTCTTACTGTAGTCTGTACTGTACTTGAAGTTCTTGAATTTGCTTTAGCAAAGTGAAAAGTTTAGTAAAAAATATCAGTGTTACAGCTGCCTTATGATTCGAAAGCACGAAATTCGTGCCATACGTTTTTCTGCACTGAGAACTTAAGAAATTACCTCTTCTGACTGAAGTTCTCTCGAAGTAACTGGTTATTTGCCATAAGTTTATGTAGTCCGTATTTGTTTCATCACATTCATAGCTTTTGTGTTCTTATCAAATACTCATGGTGCAGGAAGCAACTCCAACAAGAGTTTATAGATCATGGAGTATTAACTCTATTAAAAAATTGGCTTGAGCCTCTTCCAGATGGAAGCTTACCTAATATAAATATCCGTGCAGCAATTTTGAGGATTTTAACTGATGTATGTAGAGGGATTTCCACTATTTTTGACTTTTTATCATCTTTCAATCCTTTTATCGTGCAGTAGGAGTTGATTACAAATGTTTTTTTTATTTGGTAGTCTGAAATGTTTCTTTTTTCTCTTTTAGTTTCCAATTGATCTGGAGCAGTACGATAGAAGAGAGCAATTGAAAGGAAGTGGTCTTGGAAAGGTTAATCTCCTTATTTAGTGATATTACCTCTTTGTTTGAAGCTTGGAATTGGGACAAAATGTTGATTAATCCAATGTATGTACATTTGGACAGGTTATTATGTTCTTATCAAAATCTGATGAGGAAACCACATCTAACAGAAAACTCGCTAAGGATCTGGTTGATAAATGGGTAATGCAATTCCCCCGTTCAACTCATTGTTTGTTAAATGCCTTCTGCCCTATCTTTCCTTTAAAATGATGCATTCACATGGCAGTGAATGGTTAAGTGGCAATGGTAGTGTCATATTTTTCTGGTTTAGGAAAATATTATAATGTTGGATTTAATTCTTCTGAATGTTGATCAAATTTTTCTTGGATATGCTTTATAATTTTGTTTTGATCTTATATTTATGGATTATCAATCTTGTCATTGTTGAGTTTATTTTTATGTATATTTGTAAACAAACTTTATGTATATTTGTAAACAAACATCTATTGCTAGCTCTTTTTTAGAGGACATCTTTCTATAATTGGAAAAATTATTTATGGAAAACAACATTAATTATTTAGTATTGATTTTTGCTTGCAATGTCTTTGGAAACAACAAATGCAGAGTCGGCCCATATTTAATAAGAGTACAAGGTTTGAGGATATGAGAAACATTGATGATGATAGGGCCTACCAAAGCCCGACAATAAGAAGGTATTTTCTCCACATACCCCTTTATTCCATTGTTCCATGTGCCTAATATGCAACTCTGTGATGCATTTATGCATAATGATTTTTCTCTACCTGGATGTTTCTATGATTCTTTGGCAGGCCAGTAAATAATTCTGCGGGGGTTGAATCTAGGGATGGTGATTTTGATTTGGATATTTCACGGTAAGATTTAATGGAAGACAATTCTTGCATTTTTCTGTACACCTTGTGACTTGAAAAACCCCATTTACTGGAAACAATCAAATATAGGTTTGATTAGCTTTCTAAATGGTTACGAGTAATATGGTTTTGTGGACTGTTCTGCACTGAGAACTTCTAGACTTTGACATTTTGAAAGAATATTTAACTTAGTTAGACTAGTGATTTTTATTGCTTTCAAGTCACTTAAAAAAAATGTCTTTTCTATCTCGGGTTGTACAGTTGCTCCAAAATATCATGAAGTCAACTGAGTTGCAATTTCCTTTGGATAATAAGGATTTGAGTGCTAAATGCAAAGATTTGTGCCAGAAACTGCTGCGTCGTAATCGAGGTATTGCGTCAATGTAACTTGAATTTGGAAATCTTTGTAGTCACAAAGTGAAAAATGTACAGATATTTGTGTCGGCAAATCCATGCGTATATGTATGCTTTTGTGTGATCACACGATGTCCACTAGCTTATTAGTGGGTGACAAATATTTGCTACATATGTTTATTTGTAGAATTGAGAGCTTGATAGATGCTGAAGTGATAGAATAAACATTGCATTTGCAAAGTCTTTTAAAAACTTCCTGTTAGTATAAACCATGTTCTGTTATAGGTCCAATTTTATTTGTAAAATACTTTTTCTCTTTAATAAGATAATGGGTGTAGTAATTTGATTTTTACTTAAGAAAATTAGATCAACTACCAATTTGTAGTAGGGATAAATACTGAAATGGAAAAGTGATAAATGTATCCTTATACTTGTCATTGGTTAAGCTTGAAGAAAAGGTAAGGAACATTTTTTAATCTATAAGAACATTTCGGTAATGTATGCTGATTGCTTATCATTTTTAATGAATTATTAATATAAAAGAGGCAGACAAGTCATTGAGGAGCAAAAGCTGCACCAAGGTAATTTTAGTTAATTTATGTAAATTAGCTCAACTTTCTTATTCTTTTTATAAAAAATCATCATTTAAATAATCAAATATTGTTAGAATACCTGTTGATTATCACTAATTATTATCTTTTAAGACTTTTAGTTGTTGCATTGAGCTATTCGAGTAGCAATTAGTTCGTATGTGATGAGAAGCATAAGCAAAATTATTGATATGTTCTAATAAAATAAAATTTCTATTTCTTCTGGTTGCAGGCAACAGCGCCAGCAGTTCAGACAATAGTTGATGTGAATGAATTAGCAAAGTCAATGCAAAGAGAGCTGGAAAACCTGCACCCGATGACAAACAGCTTGTGTATATACAAAATTCCTGAGCAGCTACACAAGTTGAATGAAAAAGCCTACACACCACAATTAGTATTACTTTGTTAACGTGTATCATATTATTCTTTTCATTTACTCTTTTTAATATTATTTGCAAGTTAATAATGATGATGCAAGTCATGATTCAATGGAAAATGATAATTGAAGATCTATATTGTTATTTTCAAGATAGATTATTTATAGTAGTATTCTTAACACTTGTATAGTTAAATTGTAAAATATTTTATTCTATTGAAGATTAATAAAAGAATTATTTTTATCAATGTAATTATTGTTTTTTTAGATTGTGTTTAAATGCTCCAAATATATTTATAAAGTTCTCATAAAATTAATTGATAATACAAATAGTTTCAATAAAAATCAATATTAAATTACTACGGATTTGCTATGAATCTGCGACGGATATTTAAAATCTATGATGGAATCTGCGACAGATACTGCGACGACAATCTGCGACGGAATCTGTGACAAAAATCTACGACGGAATCTGTAACTAATTTGCGAAGGAATCTGCGACGGCTGCCCTTTACCCGCGAAAATTTAAGCGCAAGATTTGCAACCGCCGAGTGGTTGCAAATCCGTCGCAATCTGCGACGGCCTGTCGTAAAATTGAAAATTGCGATGCCTTTTTTATTAACGGATCGTATCCATCGCAGATCAGTGGCAGATCGGTCGCAAGACTTGATTTGCGACGGATCTGCGACGGATTCTGTCCGTTGCAGATAGCGTGTTTTTTTTGTAGTGTTTGGTTTCGAAAAAAATTGCGTTGGAAAAAATGTGCTGGCGAAAACTGTGATGGACTGTAAGGAAATTGCGAGCTACGAGCTAGAATTGGCACGGCCAGCCAATTTCACCGCAGGAATTCCTACGGGCAAAATTGGCCTTGGCCAATTACTTTCGGCGACGAATTTTTTCGTTGCCGATTTTTATTTTTATTATTTTTATTTTTTAAAAAAATTATATAAAAAATAAATACTAAAATAAATATTATTTAATTAAAATAACACAAAAATTATTTTGGACTATATAAAATAACGGACCGAACTGGGTGAAAATTAAGGGTCTACAGTTTGCCCCCTACTTGAACGATATGAGACTTTTAGTAAAGGAGAGTGAAAAGCAATAAGACTTAATTTTTCAGAGATGGTTGAGGTTTTGGGTTTTGGACCCGGTTCGAGTTCTGGACTCAAGGATAATTTTAGGTTCTGGACCTAAGGGTAATTTTGGGTTTTAGACCTGAGCTAAGTTCTGAACTTAAAAGAGATTTTAGGTTCTGCACCTAAGGATAATTTGGGTTCTGAACCTGAGCTAAGTTCTGGACTTAGAAGAGATTTTAGGTTCTGGACCTAATGGTAATTTGGGTTCTGGACCTGAGCTAAGTTATGGACTTAAAAGAGATTTTAAGTTCTAGACCTAATGGTAATTTGGGTTCTAGACCCTAGCTAAGTTCTGGACTTAAAAGAAATTTTAGGTTCTAGGCCTAATGGTAATTTGGGTTCTCGACCCGAGCTAAGTTTTGGACTTAAAAGAAATTTTGTTTGCCCCCTGCTTGAATGATCTGAGACTACAGCAAAAGAGAGTGAAAAATCAATAAGATCTTTGACTGATTTTTGATGAGGATGGGTACTTGGATTTGATTTGGGTACTTGGACCCGAGATTGAACTTGATTTGGGTACTTGGACTCGAGATTGGGTACTTGGACCCGATATTAATTTGATTTGGGTACTTGGAATCGAGACTGAATTGAAGTTGGGTGCTTGGACCCGGGGTTGGGTACTTGGACCCTAGATTGTTTTGATTCTAGGTACTTTGACCTGAGATTGATTTTGATTTGGGTACTTAGACCTGAGATTGGGTACTTGGACCGAGATTAAATTTGATTTGGGTACTTGGACCCGAGATTGAATTGAATTTGGGTGCTTGGACCCGAGACTGAGTTTGACTGACCTTTTATCAGTTGAGAAGTCTGACTGCTCCGGCTGTTCTATGCATTGTGGTTCTTCACTCTCAAAATGGATCTTCATCGTTGGACCTTGGATCTTCATCCTTAGCATTGGATCTTCACCTTTGAAAATGGATCTTCATCCTTGGAGATCGGGTCTTTACCCTTGAAATTGGATCTTCATCCTTTAAATTGGATGTTCATCCTTGGAATCAGGTATTCACCTTTAAAAATGGATCTTCATCCTTGAAAATCGGGTCTTCACCATTGAAAATGGATCTTCATCCTTTAGACATCGGGTCTTTATCCTTGAAAATGGATCTTCATCCTTTGAGATCAGGTCTTCACCCTTGAAAATGAATCTTCATCCTTTTAGATCGGGTCTTCACCCTTGTAAAATTGGATTTTCATCCTTGGAATCAGGTCTTCACCTTTGAAAGTGGATCTTCATCCTTGGAAATTGGGTCTTCACCCTTGAAAGTGGATCTTCATCCTTTTAGCTGGATCTTCATCCTTGAAAATCAGGTCTTCACCCTTAAAAGTGGATCTTCATCCTTTTAGCTGGATCTTCATCCTTGGAATTGGGTCTTATATTGGCTTTAGCTCTTTTAGCTGGACTGATCTTTTGTCATTTGTGTCTTCATTCTTTTGATAGTTCTAATGTTCCATTCTTTTGTTCTTCCTTTTTGCAAAAATTCAGCTATTTTTAGTTGGCCCTCATATCTTATCCTTGGCCCCTGCGTGGTGAAATATTTGCAAGTGAATTTGAAAATGTTTGGTATATAAACTCAAAAAATTGAAAAGGAGAAACTTTGCCCCCTATGTAGGCTCAAACCAAATATTTTTTTTCCATGCATGCTTTGATTGATGTTTGTCTTGTCTAGCTCTTCACAACGTATTTCTTCTTTTATAAAATGACTGGAGCTTCCTCAAGCAATTGACTTTCCATGCCCCCCTGATTTGATATCTTCTTTTGATTCTTTACTTCATAGAGTGTTTGCTGTTCATTTTGACAAAGAATAGACAATACAAGACAAGAAAGTGCAATGTGATATGCTCATGCATGCATGATATACATGAATAATACTTACAATCATTCCATCGACTCATAGACCGAGGTGATCAGCAGAAGTGTTCTCATTGGTTCCTTTCAGATGCTCATTCAGGTCTTGCATTGGAATGACACAATGCTTCACATTTATGGCTTTTATCTTCAAGATGTTGAAAATATGAATAATGGAGGCCCCAAACAGCAGAGATACATCCATTTCAAATTATGATTCAACATGTCAGTTGGTAGCTTCTTCATGACCTTGCCAATAATTATTTCCTTTGCCCAATGTGTCCTTCGAGGTTCGATAGTTCAACATACTCCCCTTAGCTTGAAGTCTTTGTTATTTTTTTTTGAATTTTCAATTTTGAATGTTGATTTTGAAATCAAATGTTGGCTTTTCCAAATTAATGTCAATGTACCTCAGGACTTGATTTTTCAAATTAACATATCTATAACATAACAACCCTAGTTACCGTACTAAACTCAAAAATTATTTGTATTTAAGCAAGAACTGTTGCACTTCAGATAGGCACATACTGTTAGTGTATATGTGTAACACCCCGATACCCTATATAAGTACTATACATATACCTAGTATACATACAGTAAGTATATAAAGTATAAGGATGTCACTTTTCGTTACCTTTTAAAAACCTGTAACAGAGTTCAAACCATAATACGTTAACTTAAATAACATTTACAAAA
The DNA here is from genome assembly GCA_947685225.1 of Garcia nutans. Classification (NCBI taxonomy): domain Eukaryota; kingdom Viridiplantae; phylum Streptophyta; class Magnoliopsida; order Malpighiales; family Euphorbiaceae; genus Garcia; species Garcia nutans. Next base: position 12,436,782 of record CANTUV010000003.1, read on the forward strand.
TCATTATCTTTATCGAAACTTCATTTATACATATAAATATTCTCTCGTCAGAAATACATCATAATTAAAGGTTATACATGTATGCATTACCCTCTAGTTGGTCTCAACAAATTGTTACTCTTCTCGTGGCATAACGAAAGACTTCATATCTTTCACCAAGCTACATGCGCGAGTACACATCCGCGCTAAGCCCGAAAGCTTAGTAGTACAAATATAAAATATAAACATACATTATAGAAATTCTAACATATAATGATATATCAATTCAATGTACCATTAGTTCTTATCATGTTTTTCCTTTTTAATTGCACCTTCCATATATCTCGGCTAATTTCATATATTATGTACATATATACATAACATTATCACCAATCACAATCCATCACTAATACTCACAATCAATATATTAATACACACACCTTATATATCATACCAATCATGAATCACATTTCTAATGAAGACAATCATTATCACCAACCCCAATTCATTAATAGTATCCGTAATCAATATATCAATACACACGTTACATATCATACTTCATAACATTATTTTATTCACAATTCACCAATCATGATTCATCACTAATACTCACAATCAATATTTCAATACACACATTACATAACATACTATGTTTTCATAAACTCATCATTCAACATAGCTTCTCAAGCCATATTCACTTTCAATCATTTACTTATGTATTGTATACATCTCATTCCATGATTATCATCATATATCATATAATAATATATTTCATTCCATAATTCACATTAAAACAAAGACATACATGGGCCCACAAGACACTAATATACCATTCAACTTTCAGAGTTAATGTTTTGGTTAAAATTTCTCATTTATCATTATCCCAACAAGGCTTCAAGGATTAGGTTCAACCAAGCTTCAAGGGGAACAAAGCATGCTAAGTATCAACCCAACTTGGCTTCAAGAACCAATCCAACCTAGCTTCAAGGGTTGTAACATCTCAATTAAGCTTCAAGGACTAGACCCAACCAAGCTTCAAGGGGAGTAAAACATGTTAAACTTTAACCCAACTTGGCTTCAAGGATCAAATCCAACCTAACTTCAAGAGATTGTTACTATTAGGCATGCCACCAATCAACAAAACTCTGAAAATGAATAACATATTAGTCACACAATTCATTTATGATTTCATTATGAATTTCATTTTCAATTCTCATTATCATCTAGGCAAACATGCCCCACATCTCAATTGAATCATCATAGCCAATCACAATGGCTTCACATCTCATTTGAATTATCATAGCCAATCACAATGGCTTCACATCTCATTTGAATCATATTTTAATTCACATTACAACACTTCATCATTCAAGTATACATCATCCATTTCATTGAACATATAGACAACATGTCCATTTATTTTATTTCAATCATTATTACCAACCATAATGACATCACATTTCATTACTTCTCAAAACACATTAATATAACTCATCATTAGAATATTTATCAAAACAAGTTGCATTGCACATACCTTTTTGAATGATCACCATAGCTTTCACACTATACAAATAATAACATTAGTCACATTGTTTTAACCATATAGTAAATTAATGCTTATATGTTTAAGATCTCAAAATCACATAAAAGAATGCTTATATGTAAGTTTGTACTTACCTCAAGAGTTATTCCCATCCATCTATAGACTTCTTCTTTCAAGTATTCTCAACATTAAAGTTAATGCCACACAATCTCCTCAAAACCTAATCCAAAGATAATTATACCCATAAGACAATAAGAATGGTAACTAACTAGGGCAAACTCAACACTTGACACGCTCATTAACACGGGCGTGTCCCTGATCGTGCCCTAAACCAACAATACAGAAGCTTTGACACTCTCAGTAACATGGGCGTGTCACCGGACTTGTCACTCATTCTGCCAAACAGAAACATTTACACGCCCAACAACACGGGCGTATTCATGGCCGTGTCAATTACATTTCTCACAGTAGCTATAACACGCTCAGTAACATGGCCATGTTAATGGTCGTGTCACAAACGTCCAACTCAGTATCGATTACACGCCCAACCACACGGCCGTGTCACTGGCCGTGTTAGGCCAGAAATCATGAATTCCGAAATCTCATCCATGAAAACACAAACACTTCAAAATTCATATTACAACACTCTTAATCAACATATTGTTTATCTTCATCAATTTCCTATCAATTTAACACTTATATAACTTCATTATATCATCATAATAGTCATTATAAACATCACAATAATCAATTACTCAAATCCCCAATTCAAAATACTAAATCCTTACTCAACAATTCAACAATTCATCATCATCCTCACAATTAACCATATTATAATCATCTAAATACCAATTCCACACATATATATACTTCAATCTTTCATTAACATCATCATCATCATCATCATCATCAAATCCAAACTCAAACAATATGAATCAACACAAAGAATTGAATACTTACTTGAATATCTTGTCAAATCTTCAATCTCTACCTTCAATTCTCTTAAAACCCTAAGATTTTGATGAAGATCATCACATCTCTCTATCTCTCTCTCTCTCTCTCGTACAAGAACCAAAAGGAGAAGAAGAAGAAGAAGAAAGAAAATATCTTTTTCCTTTTTCCTCTTCTCACGTTAACCACATATATATATAATAATAATAATAATAATAATAATAATAATAATAATAATTTCCAAAAATCCTCCACCACACCTTTTCCTTCTCTTGACTTTTCTTATGACCAACATATATGTTATATATATTAACATATATATAACATATACATTCCATTAACACAATCATTTCCTTTGCAAAAACATATATACATTTAATTCAAATCAAACAACAATTGTAATAAAACTTCTAGGGCATACATTGGGATATTACAATATGCCCTAGGCCATTGATTTGGACCTTAATGTTATTCATTTTGTTATTAATAAAGAAGTTTTTATTATCATTGTTATGTTTGCATGTTATATATAATAATGATTATATCCCTGGTTTATTATTGTTATGGAGATAATAATAAATATAACTAGTGTAATATTGATTTGATAATCATAAGATGATTATAGGTATGAAGATACAAATCAATATTATAGATACATGTTAGAGAACAGTGTATTGGATAGACCCACATAGATATCACTTCATGGTTTAATGTCATAAGTGTATCTCATAATAGTTTTCATTTAATCCTTTGACTTGAGATTGTCATAGTTTCCAACATAAGGAATATTATGTTTTGACATGATCAAACGTTATCTGTAACTAGATAATTATAAAGGTTATGCTTGAACATGGTATAAATTATGTAGAGGAAAATGAACAATCAAGATGGAATTTGTCCCTCTCTATGAGAGAGATATCTTCTGGGCCCCTTGATAAGTGTAACTGAGAAATGCATGGCCGTGCTCAAATAAGTTGATATAAGATCAATCTTATTTGTTTATCAGTTAACTTGGAGATTGAGTAATCATAAGTTTGGACAATATAAGTATGACATTTACTATGACTTATGTTCAAACTAGATATCGTGTGACAAAGGGATTAATGCATGTACTATTTCAGGTTTTCATTTATAATGATTCTCATGATTAATTGGGTAGTCGTAATGTCTTGCTAGAGGCCAATTATGATTTGTGCATTTCAATAGAGATTGAAATACATTACCAGTTAATATGAGCCTATCGGGTCACACACATAGAACGTAGGCTGTACTTAAATAATAATAATTATATTTTTATTATTGTTGTTAGTATTATTATTATTATTATTAGATATTAATAATAATATTGTTATAATAATTATTATTAGATAATAATTATTAAAAACGTGGGTCCATATAGGATATGGACAGTTAGGGTTTTGACAAGGAAAGTCTTTTAAACGGTTTTAAAAGGGCTAGAGGGATGATGATCTGATCATTATTCATTTTGAAAGAAAACGGAAGAAGAGAAAAACCTAAAAACCCTAGTTTCGTTTTTGAAAAGGTTCAGCCACTGCCGTTGGTGAGCTAGCACTCAGACCGGCGTACGTTCGTGTGGACTTCGCTAGAGGGTGTTCATCTTCAGAAGGCAGCATCTGTTAATCGATTTGAAGCTACACAAAAGGTTAGTTTCGAATCTCTTTTATCGAACTGAATGGATCACATGGATCCTGGGAATAAATCGAAAGACAATTTTTGTTTTCCTCTGCGGCAAAAGGGTTGCAGATTTTTTCTCGATTTACTAACAGTGGTATCAGAGCCCCTTGTTGATTCCATTTAATTCGAAATATGCCATGTTGATGTGTTGATGTGATCTATTGTTTTTCGAATGGCATGATTGGATTCGTTTTATCATTTGATGATGATTCAAATCTGTTATATGAGATATAACCTAAATCGTTGTTGATATATGATGTCAAAGATGACCAATTGTATAAGATACAATTCTGTGAAGTCGAATTAGGGTTGGTATACAATCTGTTATGGTTTCGAATTAGGGTTAATATGATTAATTCAATTCGTTTATTCATATTGAATGTATACATAGATTTCGATTTTGATTAATATGATTATTGAGTAAATCATTTTCTAAGGTTTCTTGTAATAGTTCTCTGTTAATATGATTAATAGATTGCTATTATATTCTGTTTAATATGATTGACAGAATAAGGGTTTTGACAGAAAATAATTAATTGGATTAATGATTTTGTTTAGCTTCGAGGGGCGCTGCCCCTTCGGAACCCCGCCCGCTGACCGGCCAGCGGGACCACCGTGTGCGCAGCGCCTTATAGTTCGTTCCGGTGACATTATGAATGTCAACTTATTTGGTTATTTTAAGATGTTTAAATGAAATATGCTATGATTATTTGATGTCTTGTCATGGTGCATAGTATGGCTTTATGATCTATGTGATTGTTTATTCATATCTATGGATTATAAATACGGCCTGCGTGTCGTTTATTTTTGTAACTTTATTATTACTAGTTTAGTATTTAGTTTTTATTATTAATGTAATAATGAAGACTCAAGCCTGGAGAAGAAGATGAAAAATTCCATGGAGATGAAGTTGCCTTTCAAGATATGAAGAAATGTACTATTACAAATGTTGTAATAGATAGGTTTTCTTTTCACCTAGGGTTGCCTATATGATCTTCATTTGGTCTCATGAAGATCATATCTAGTTTGGCCATACTATGTCACGTTTATTTTTATCGAATATGTATGAGTTGTCATGTTTGATAGTTTATATATGCATATAGGATGTGATATATAAATGTTAATTTTAACATGTTTTCAAAATTAAATGGAATGAACCCTCACTATTAATTTAAGTTTTAATGCCATCCATATCTTAAACACTTATCAAGGCTAAGATCACCTAAATGTAGATTTTGCCAAAGCAAAGTACTTTAGGTTATCCTAGTAAGATATGATGAGTAATGGTGCTGCTCATGCGTTTAAAATTGGTTAGACTTAATTAGGCTATCAAAATGGTTTTGGGCCTAAGGCATTAGATGGGGTATAACATGCTATGACATATGATGTCATGATCCCATATCATCTAAGAGTTACATGTGATGTAATTGGTAAGGGGTTACCTACCATAATAACTTGATTTTAAGTGTCATGCCAAAGCTGACTTAATATTAAGTAAAAATTGGATCTTAGCCCACTAAAATGTCATTATGATGATTGAGGGTTATATTTTAGTGGGATTTTAATTACTTATCACCTTTTATTAATTAAAATTTGCATATTTTGTAGATTGAAATGGCTACCAACAATAACTCCACTTTATCACTGCGATCCATCCTTGAGAAGGAAAAACTGAAAGAGAATGGGACTAATTTTGTTGATTTGTTTAGGAACCTGAGAATTGTTCTCAAACAAGAAAAGAAGTCCTATGTGCTTGATGAAGCTGTCCCTGAGCCACCTCCTGCTAATGCTTCTAATGCTGATAAGAACAAGCATAAGAAGCATATGGATGATTCCAATGACATTGGATGTCTTAAGCTTGCTACTATGTGTCCAGAACTTCAGAAGGATCTGGAACACTTGGAGGCTTATGAGATGAGTGTCCATCTCAAACAAGCTTTCCAACATCAAGCTAGGCAGGATAGATTCGACACTGCTATTACATTATTTGACTGCAAGATGTCAGAGGGCGAATCAGTTAGCGTTCATGTTTTGAAAATGAAGGGCTACATTGATCACCTTGCCCGACTTGGATATCCCTTGAGTTTAGAACTCTCCACGGATTTGATCCTTCATTCTTTGCCCAGCAGTTTTTCACATTTTGTTATGAACTATAATATGAACAACATGGAAAAGTCCATTCCTGAGCTACATGGTATGCTCAAAACTGCTGAAGGGAATATCAAAAAGCCCACTAAGGCTACCCATGTATTGAATGTCAATAAGGGTAAGCCTATGAAGAAGAAAGGCAAGGCAAAGGGTAAAGCAACAGTTGCTAAAAAGCCTAAGGGACAGCCCAAGCCAAAAGAACCCAAGGCACCTGTTCCTAAGGAAGGAACTTGTCACCATTGCAAGGAGCCTGGGCATTGGAAAAGAAATTGCCCACTTTATTTGGCTGAATTTTTGAAGAAATCGAAGGGTAGTGCGACTACATCTTTAGGTATATATGTTATAGAAATTAACTTAGCTGCTTTTACTTCATGGGTATTGGATACTGCATGTGGTTCTCACATTTGTACAAATGTGCAGGGACTCAAAAGGAGTAGATCACTGAAAAGGGGCGAAGTTGACCTACGAGTTGGGAATAAAGCAAGAGTTGATGCACTAGCTGTAGGATCTTATGAACTTCATATGCCTAATGGCTTTTTATTAAATTTGAACAATTGCTATTATGTTCCTACTCTGAGATCTTTTAATGGCCTTTATGTCCTTGACTTAGATGATTCTAGGGAGAATCATATTTATAACATAAACTCTAAGAGAATTAAGCCAAATGACCTAAACCCTACATTTTTATGGCATTGTCGTCTTAGCCATATAAATGAGAAACGCATTTCTAAACTCCATCAAGATGGATTATTAGATTCATTTGATTTTGAATCATTTGGTAAATGTGAATCTTGTTTACTTGGCAAAATGACAAAGAATCCTTTCATCGGACAAGGTGAAAGGGCTAATGACTTGCTAGGACTAGTACATACAGATGTATGTGGCCCGTTAAGCATTAGTGCCAGAGGAGGATATAATTACTTCATTACTTTTACTGATGATTTCAGTAGGTATGGCTATGTCTACCTAATGAAACATAAGCATGAGGCTTTTGAAATGTTCAAAACTTTTCAAAATGAAGTACAAAATCAACTTGGTAAAACTATTAAGGCACTTCGATCTGATCGAGGTGGTGAATTTTTGAGCCAAGAGTTTGACGAACATCTAAGAAATTATGGAATTGTTTCACAATTAACTCCTCCAGGAACTCCACAGTGGAATGGTGCTTCTGAAAGAAGAAATCGAACTTTATTAGATATGGTTCGATCTATGATGAGTCAAGCAGATCTTCCATTATCGTTTTGGGGTTATGCCTTGGAGACAGCTGCGGTTGAAAAGACGCCATATGAGATATGGACTGGCAAAACACCTAGTTTGTCTTTTCTTAAGATTTGGGGTTGTGAAGCTTATGTGAAAAGACCAGTTTCAGATAAGTTAGCTCCAAAATCTGCTAAATGTATCTTTGTGGGATATCCTAAGGAAACTAAAGGATATTATTTCTATATTCCATCTGAGAACAAAGTGTTTGTTGCTCGAAATGGAACCTTTTTGGAAAAGGAATTCATTTCTAAAAGAACTAGTGGGAGTACAGTTCAATTAGATGAATTTATAGAACCACAAGAAGATATTGAACCGCCTGTAGAAACAGTTTCAGAACCACAAGCCATTGTGAAAACTGAAAATGTTACACAAGTTCTGCGCAGATCTGATAGACCACATCATCAGCCTGAGAGATATGGATTTCTCATGACTGAAAGTCATGAAGTTTTGCTCATAGATCAAGATGAGCCAACTACCTATCTTGAAGCTGTGTCAGGTCCAGATTCAGAGAAATGGCTTGGAGCCATGAACTCTGAGATGCAGTCCATGTTTGACAACTAAGTTTGGGCCTTAATTGATCCTCTCGAAGGTATTAAGACTATTGGTTGCAAATGGGTTTTCAAGAAGAAAATTGACATGGATGGAAATGTACAAACCTATAAAGCAAGGTTGGTTGCTAAAGGTTTCAAACAAACTCATGGTATAGACTATGATGAAACCTTTTCTCCAGTTGCTATGATTAAATCTATTAGGATTCTCCCTGCCATTGCTACATACTATGATTATGTGATATGGCAAATGGATGTCAAAACCGCTTTCCTTAATGGAAATTTACTAAAAGGATGTGTACATGACACAACCTGAGGGTTTTGTAAATCCTGAGAATTCCGGGAAGGTTTGCAAGCTTCAAAGGTCCATTTATGGATTGAAGCAAGCATCTCGAAGCTGGAATCTTTGTTTTGATGAAACAGTTAAGAACTTTGGTTTCATTCAAAATGAAGATGAACCATGTGTTTACAAGATGGTTAGTGGGAGTGCTATCGTGTTCTTAGTCCTATATGTAGATGACATATTGATCATTGGAAATGATGTCCCCACTTTACAAAAGGTTAAAGATTGGTTAGGGAATTCTTTTTCAATGAAGGACTTGGGTGAGGCTGCATATATCCTTGGTATAAGGATCTATAGAGATAGATCTAGAAGGATAATTGGCTTAAGTCAAAGTACATACATTGACAAAGTGTTGAAGAGGTTCAGCATGCAAGATTCCAAGAAGGGATTTTTGCCTATGTCACATGGTATTCATCTTAGCAAGAATCAATGTCCTAAGACATTTGATGAGCGAGATAGAATGAATAAGATCCCTTATGTTTCTGCTATTGGATCTATTACGTATGCCATGCTATGTACTAGACCTGATGTCTCATATTCTTTGAGCACAACAAGTAGATATCAAGCTGATCCTGGTGAGGGTCACTGGACAGCTGTTAAGAACATTCTTAAGTATCTAAAAAGAACTAAGGATGCTTTCTTGGTTTATGGAGGTTTGGAAGATGAGCTAGTTGTAAATGGTTACACAGATGCTAGTTTCCAAACTAATATAGATGATTACAAATCGCAGTCAGGTTTTGTATTCACATTGAATGGTGGAGCCATTACTTGGAAAAGTTCCAAGCAGAACACAGTAGCAGATTCTACAACAAAAGCTGAGTATATAGCAGCATCAGATGCAGCTAAGGAAGCAGTTTGGCTGAAGAAATTCATCACTGAGCTTGGAGTGGTGCCTAGCATTGCTAATCCTATGGCTATCTATTGTGACAACAATGGTGCCATAGCGCAAGCAAAAGAGCCAAGGTCCCATCAGAAATCTAAGCATATACTCAGGCGATTTCACCTCATTCGAGACATCATTGATAGAGGTGATATCAAGATATGCAAAGTTGACACAAATGACAACATAGCAGATCCATTGACAAAGCCTCTCTCGCGGGTCAAGCATGATCAGCACACTAGGTCTATGGGCATGAGATATTTGTTAGACTAGGCCTAGTGCAAGTGGGAGACTATTAGTGTATATGCCCTAGGCCATTGATTTGGACCTTAATGTTATTCATTTTGTTATTAATAAAGAAGTTTTTATTATCATTGTTATGTTTGCATGTTATATATAATAATGATTATATCCCTGGTTTATTATTATTATGGAGATAATAATAAATATAACTAGTGTAATATTGATTTGATAATCATAAGATGATTATAGGTATGAAGATACAAATCAATATTATGGATACATGTTAGAGAACAGTGTATTGGATAGACGCACATAGATATCACTTCATGGTTTAATGTCATAAGTGTATCTCATAATAGTTTTCATTTAATCCTTTGACTTGAGATTGTCATAGTTTCCAACATAAGGAATATTATGTTTTGACATGATCAAATGTTATCTGTAACTAGATAATTATAAAGGTTATGCTTGAACATGGTATAAATTATGTAGAGGAAAATGAACAATCAAGATGGAATTTGTCCCTCTCTATGAGAGAGATATCTTCTGGGCCCCTCGATAAGTGTAACTGAGAAATGCATGGTCGTGCTCAAATAAGTTGATATAAGATCAATCTTATTTGTTTATCAGTTAACTTGGAGATCGAGTAATCATAAGTTTGGACAATATAAGTATGACATTTACTATGACTTATGTTCAAACTAGATATCGTGTGACAAAGGGATTAATGCATGTACTATTTCAGGTTTTCATTTATAATGATTCTCATGATTAATTGGGTAGTCGTAATGTCTTGCTAGAGGCCAATTATGATTTGTGCATTTCAATAGAGATTGAAATATACTACCAGTTAATATGAGCCTATTGGGTCACACACATAGAATGTAGGCTGTACTTAAATAATAATAATTATATTTTTATTATTGTTGTTAGTATTATTATTATTATTAGATATTATTAATAATAATATTGTTATAATAATTATTATTAGATAATAATTATTAAAAACGTGGGTCCATATAGGATATGGACAGTTAGGGTTTTGACAAGGAAAGTCTTTTAAACGGTTTTAAAAGGGCTAGAGGGATGATGATCTGATCATTATTCGTTTTGAAAGAAAACGGAAGAAGAGAAAAACCTAAAAACCCTAGTTTCATTTTTGAAAAGGTTCAGCCACTGCCGTTGGTGAGCTAGCACTCAGACCGGCGTACGTTCGTGTGGACTTCGCTAGAGGGTGTTCGTCTTCAGAAGGCAGCATCTGTTAATCGATTTGAAGCTACACAAAAGGTTAGTTTCGAATCTCTTTTATCGAACTGAATGGATCACATGGATCCTGGGAATAAATCGAAAGACAATTTTTGTTTTCCGCTGCGGCAAAAGGGTTGCAGATTTTTTCTCAATTTACTAACACATACACATTACTTGGCCAAAGGTCTCATTGAGTTTAAATATTGTCTATCTCATATGCATGCTTATTCAAACTATCTCCACTAAAAGACTCTACCTACCAAGAGAGATCAACAGGTCTTTGATAGGCTTGAATTGTGGTCTATAAGGGACATGGGTTAAATGAAAGCCATTTTGAGATTGGAGCTGGTATGACATAAAGGACAAACCTTCACACTACAAATTTCTTGTTGGAACTTTAGACAATTGGGAGCAATCTTGCTAGACTCCAAATTCCTTCTATCTTCTTAGCATTAATCTGGATATTGATTGGAAAAATCTTTGTTTCTTTGTATAAAGCTTAGTACCCAAATTCGTTTCTTTTCTTCTTCTCCCTTTTCTTTTCTTTTTATTTTTCTTACACCTCCCTTTCTTTGATCATTTTGTCCTTCCTTATAGGACTGTCAAGTACAGAAATTTCAAAAAATTGGATAAATTCAAGTCAAACTTTGGTTGGGTTAGACCAATTCAAGTCAAACTGTCCTTATAGACTAAATGGAAGCCTTTGGTTGTCTTAGGTAAAAGAGAACTCGGTTGGTTTTCTGAACCGTTTTAGGTTTTATATTTTTCCTTTTTCTCTTTTTTCCTTTTTTCCTTTTTTTTATTTTGTCCTTCTTCCATAGGACTATCAAATACAGAACTTTCAAGAAGTGGATGGTCTTCCTTTTTCTCTGATTTTGATCGAATCTTTGGTTGAGTTGGACCAATTCAAGTTAAACTATCCTTATAAACCAAATGGAAGCCTTTTGCTACTTTAGGTAAAAGAGAGCTCAGTTGGATTTCTGAACCATTTTGGGTTTTCTTCTTCTCTCTTTTTTTTTCTTTTTTTTTTCTCTTTTTTCTTTTGTCCTTTTTTTCTTTTCTTTTCTTTTCTTTTTCTTTTGTTTTTGGTTCTAGCTCTAAAAGAGTTGTCTTGTTTGTACCAACTTGGGTTAATAATGGATGAGTGGAGTGACATAAATCTTCTTTAACAGGGATAAATCATTTGTTACTCTGATGTTATCTTGATGAATTGGAGATATTAGGTGAACTTCAAATACCCTTATGGTCTGGAGAACTTCAACTATACTCATGGTCTAGACAATGCATTCCATTCTTTGATCTTCTTGCCTCTTCATCTTAGTGATCATAAGACTTGTCAAAAGTATCACAACAGCTCGGGGTAGGTTGTTGGGATTATATGCCAATGAAAAGAAAGCTATAATTTTATGAAGGCTCAAAGGGACAACTATGGATTGATATTTAATAGGGTAGATACTAGTTGTTGGCTAACCAAATAATGCCAAGATCATCTCTCCCTTAAATAAGTAGGGTTCAATTTCACCTCGAAAGTTTGTCAAAGCATGTTCTAAGACTGACTAGGACCTAGACAAAGGTAATTATGCAGGAGCCCTCTCTAAGTAAGATACACAACTCAATGCTATAGAGAAATTCCATAACCTAGTAAAGTCATTCGAGGATGCATAAATATATTAATTCATGAATCATCAAGCTAGATTCCTCATTGGTTGAGCACCAAAATGAACAAAGACCAACAAAAATTTTGATGAAAGTAAATTATTTAAATAAACTTAAATTTGAAAAACAAGATTGTTCCAATTAAAGAAAGTAAAATTGAAAAGCAACATTCAAACTAAGGAAAGTTTGTTGAGTTTAAGCTTCTTTTCCTTTAACATCTTCAATATTTCCATCTTGAAAGGATGATAAAACAAAATCTTCTTCCAATCCTTTTCCCACCATGAAGGTCGCCGGTGGAGGTACCCTTCCAAATTTAGGCAAAGGGTTGTTCTTGGTATTGGGCTTATCCGACTCAGGTAGCTTACCACTATCGATTAGATCTTGGATCTCATGCTTCAATCGGGTACATCTATCAGTCTCATGTCCTTGAGTCTGGTGAAATTGACAAAAAGCCTTAGTATTAAATTTTGGGGATAAAGGATTTGGCAAAGGTTGAGGGGCTAATGGCTATAATAGTCCCTTCTTTTGTAGCTTGTTGAAGACCCAAGACAAAGGTTTCCCCAGATCTAAAAACTGCCTTCTATTTGCTTGACCAGTTGTATTAACATTAACTTCTTTTTGTGTGCTTTAATTTCCATACTAGTAGTTCCCTTTCTCATTCCTTCTTGTTGAAAAGCGATTCTTCTCCCTTTCCCACTCTTCAATTTGTAGACCAGCTTGGAGAAGATCTTTGAAATCCCTTATGAGGTTGTGAGACATCCTTTCATGGAGATTGGGCAGGACGCCTCTCACGATCATCCTTATTTGATCAAATTCATCGGGCCTTTTCTTAAGCAAAGCAGCCTTATTTCTCCATCTTTTCACATAGTCTACAAAATTTTCATTTGGTCGTTGCCTAATGGACTCAACTTCCATTAAGGTAACTCCATTTCAACATTATATCCATATTGTTGGATGAAGGCCTTGTATATCAGATCCCAACTCTTTTGTGTTCCATCATCTAAGGTATTAAACCAATTTTGGATAACAGGATCCAATGAGAGTATAAAGTACCTTAGAGTTTGAGCCTTAGTAACTCGGGCAGACTGCATAGCAGTGATATACTGCTTCACATAGAGGTGAGGATTTCTGGTTCCATCAAACTTCGCAAAAGATGGTATCTTGAATTTGTAGGGAAATTCTTCATCTTGCTCAAACAATTTGTCAACTTCGGGCATTTCTTCAGTTTTCAGTTTCTTCTCAAATTTCTTTTCTAAGTCCGCAATCAACTTCTCAACATCAGAAGTCTCGATTTTCTCCATAGCTGGCCTTTCAACAGTCTTCGATTCTTTCTTCTTGTCTTGAGGATATTGGTAGTATTGAACCCAATCATTGTCATCATCAATGATCACATTTTCATCATCAAAAATCACTTCACCAACTATAGTCTTCCCTTTGTCCTTTGGCTTCTTAGTGCTAGCAGATGCTTCGACATGATTTCCTAAAATTATACTCAATTGGTTCTTCATGGTCTCAGCTAGGGCCTCTTTTATTTCTTCCATCTTGGCATTGAGGGCTTCATCCACCATTCTTTGAATTTGTTTGAGCTCCATTGCTTCTGGTGAGCAAGTGATTGAGTCATTGCTAAATTCTTTGTCTACGGTGTAGGTTGGATTATCATAAGCTTTTGAACTGTCATAATCCAGGGCTGTGAGCCAGAAAGGATCAATGATATGAGATGCGAATGTGTGCATGTATGCATGTATGCACAAACAATAGACAAAGATAAGTAGAACGTCCCTTCCAACCTTATAAAATCCACACACAAATGTCGAGTCCCTTTTCCTAGGTATATGGCTAACAAAATACCAACATGGGGTATCTTATTTTCGAATATTTCCCTCGGACGTTTCAACCAATAGTTATATTTTTAAAAATGGAAATCAGTTCATGATAATTCCCATTAATTAGGTTTTAATCCATTCAACCAACTAAAGTAGCTTTTATGCTATATTGGATTAAAACTAAATTAAGAGGTTTATTATAAATAGATTTCTCACTTGAAAAAAGTAACTAATGATTCAAGCCAAAAACAAGCCCATGATTAATTATTCTTAGTATAAACTAGTCTCACAATTGATTTTTGGTATTTCGTAATTGACCTAAATAATTTGTAAGCTCTTTTGGATGAAAATAATTTTGTTTCTAAGCCCATTGTAAAAAGATTTTAGAAAAAAATGGATTTTGGGCTTAGTATTTGGGTCATGAGCAAAAGAATTTTTTATTTCTTTTTTAGAAAAGTTTTATGTCCAAAGACCATTTTGAAAAGTTTTTAAAATAGTTTTGATCTTTTGGACTTTAAAGAAAAATTTATTTTGAGCTTACAATGTACTTAGGTCATATTAGAAAAAGAACAAACCAAATAAGCCATGATTTAAGCCAAGATAAATTAACCATAGTCAAACAACATGCCTTTGGGGTAAAACCTAAGGAAAGTAACTAGGCCAATTACATGAGCTTTAATCTTTGGGTTAAAAGGCTTAGGTTCCCATAGCAAGTATATACCAAATGGTACGAGGCTATGAGTGGTTATGCCATGCTCGATCTCCATACCTTGAGTGAAAGTATGGTATCCTTTACATAACACAACACGGGTAACACGGGCATCCTAACTCACGCACACGATGCAATATAATATGATGCAATGGATAATATCATTATAAGAAAGAATAGTATAATATAAATACCAACAGAATCAACTTTTCTTATCCCCAGTGGAGTCGCCACTATGAGCGGGGATTTTCACCCCCACTACCGGTGGAATGGTTCTTATGACTTCGGCACTGTTTAGGCTCGGTGCCTTAGAGAACACGAACCTAAGTCCAGAGAAAATAGAGTCTCCACTCGGACGGGCTGGGAAAAAGAAAGGGGTGGATGACTCGATTCCTAAGGAATCCCCAACCCCCTAATCGTTTCAAAAAGTTGGGTACGTGTGGGGAAGGTGAGAAATGGCCAGCACCCCTACAATGCCCGGTTCATTGGAACCGGCCTACTTTACAGGTCTTAATATTATAAAATTCTTAAATATAACAATATTATCCATATTACATGCAACAATTAAAATAGAGCATCATTCTTATCTTCCCAAATCACTCAAATAGCTAGGCACTTGAACTTACTCAATGATCTTAACTTAGCTATCTTGAGAAATCCTTTCAATCTTGCCTCAAGTACCATCATAATAGACTATCTAGAACATGCTGACTGTGTTAGGAAGATTGAAGGCACATATGTGTACTACTTTGGCAAAAGAGGAGTTGTAGATAGGCACAAGAAAGGTACACCATTGAGGAAGAAGGATACTCTTTGGAAGCTGCTATTGAACTACCTCCCAGGGCTTCCTCATCTAAACCTACCCAAACTAGCTCTCCAACAAAACTCATTTTGTAAGCCATCAATTCCCTTTCAAGAAAACTCTCTCACTTCAAGAAAAGCATCTCCAAGAGATTCCATCACCTGAACAAAAGGATTGACCTTATATCTCACATGCATCATGATCTCTATGACATGCAAGGAAAAATGAATTTGCCTCAATGTAATCTTGAGGATTGGGATATAAGTGATCATACAGAGAGTCCCCCTGAAGAAGAAGAATCCATTAGCACTAGCTCTACCAGCAATGTCCCTCTTGATAAGGGAAAAGCTCCTATAGAAGAAGAAGAGCTAGATGAGGATAAAGATTCTGATTAGTTTACTTTTACTGTTTCTATTTTTGTTTTATTGTTTCTATTTTTCTCTCTTACTTTTGTCTTTGATATCATTTGTACTGCCCTATTTTTAATAGCATAATGGTTTTTATGTTCATAATCTTATTATGCATTTTGCCTATGTCAAAGGGGGAGAAATATACATATGGGAGAAATATACAAATATGAGTGTGTAAAGTTATTATACTAATGTGTATGTGTATGTGCCAAGTTATTACAATAAAATAAGCTATACACTCCAAAATAAGCATGATACATGCATATGTTTAGGGGAAGCTTTAAGAATTCCTCCATAAATGTATTAACCCTCAATACATGAGAAGTTTAAATTTCTTTCCTTGAATTTACATTTCTCTCACTTTATATCATCATTCCATTTGATTGTCAAAGTCAAAATGGGGGAGATTGGTAGCTAAATGATCTCAATTTTGATCCTTGACAACTCAAATTGAATGACTTATTTAACATGTGTTTTAAGAACCTTGTTGCATGATTAGATTGTTTCAAATAAGTCAACACAGGGCACATTACGCGGTCGCACAACCCTGGAGACGACCGCCCCATTGAATTGAAGGATGAAACCATATCACAGTAGGGTTTGCGGTCATAATCTCGATGCCAGTAGTGACCGCACATCAACATGAGTGACCGTCCAACTAACAAGGACGACTACAACATGAGTAACCCAAATCATCCAAATTCCAGTAAGGTTCACGGTGACAAGCACAGTGGAGGATACGATCTCGCTTACTGCTTTAGTGACTGTCCTTAAGACTCCACAACCACTCTGCTAATTCAAGAGAAAATTACTCAAACTGACAGTAGTGTTGGCGTCCTTAGGTGCGCCCAGAAGTTTGACGCGAGTCTCTCAATTTGACCGCTAATTGGCAGCTAGGGCGACTGCGAAATTCATATTTAGGCGGAAGTTTATTTTGCCCAGTTAAAGAATGCCACGTGTAATAACCGTTATAAACTGACTTCAATATTCAAAAAGGGCGACCGCACCTAGCTTATGCACGATCGTCCCAACAACCACAACATGGGTAAGATTCCAGCAGCAGAGCACTTAAATTCGATTGTTGAAGCAATTTTGAATGCAGCGACCATCCCTTATCTAAGGGCGACCGCGTGAGACATTGGCGCGACCGTCCTAGTATCAAGGACGACCGCTAACTGCTTCAAATAGTCTATTAACACAAGGTCTAAACTACCAAGACTTATTTCTCACTATATATAACGGCTAGTTAGACCTAATTGGCTATAAATTCACACATTATTCCGTTAAAAGGAAAAGAGATTCTGAATTTAATAGCCAAGCAACATATTTTCTTTTATTACTACAATTAACATTTGAATTGTAATGAGTGTTGGGTATAAGCATTAAAAACACCATTGTAAAAGTTTCAGTGTGAGCTTGGAAACACTTAGGTTTTAAGAGTGAGCCTGGGAAAAACTCGTGTAAGGGTTGTGAGGTATATGATCTCAAACCTATTGTAAAGTTAGAGTTAAGCTTGTAAGAAGAAAACTCAAAGTTAGTGGAACCTTAACAAGTTGTTAAGGAAGTGGATGTAGGATTGGAGTAAATCCAAACCACTATAAATCTTATGTGTTCTTTCTTCTACTCACTACTCAACCATCTATTTCTTCTACATTTCTTACTGTTGAGTTTTTGAATTCTTTGTTTCTTTTTGTCATCATTCCTCAAGAAAACCTGTAATATCCCCACATATGCCCTAGAAGTTTTGAATGTTGTTGTTGTTGTTGTTGTTGTTGTTGGTTAATGGGTTAGAATGTATGTGTTAATTGGCAAGAGAAAAGAAATTGGAAAGTGAATGCTTGTGTATATGTGTTTTGGGGAAATTTAGGGTTTAGAGACAAATGTATATGTTGTGTATATGATGATATATATAACATATAAATTGGTCAAATGAAGAGTCAAAGTGATGGTTAAGTGGAAGAAGATATTTTTGGTTGAGTGTGAAATTACATGAATGGGCATATAAGAGACAAAGGTTTAGTTAAATGGTTAAAGGGTGTTTTGGTAATTTTCTTTTGGAAAACTTGTGGTGGAGATTAAAAGGAAAGTTTGACTTTGCTTCTTCATCTTTTCCTCTTCTCTTCATGTGTGGCCGGCTTCTTCATAGAAAAAGAGAAAAAAAGAGACAAGAGAGGTGTTCTTGATTCTTGAAGCAAATTGAAGGAAAAATCAAAGGTTTTGGTTGAAGATTTGTGGAATTTCATCAAATTAGGTAAGTACTCTCTTGTTTTCCCTTGTTAATTTTTGAAGGGGTGTTTGAGATAAGTTGTGATTGGTTAATATCATGATTTAGAATGTTTGAGATGTGTTTATAAGTAGTGAAAGTGATTGTGAATAAATAAGGGTTAAATTGGTGGTGGTTTTGTTTGAAAATGGCAAATTAAGTGGAAGTTGTTTTTGAAAGAAGAAGATTGATGTTGGTTTTAGGATTTAATGTGGTAAGTGATTGAATATATAATTGATATAGTGTTAATATGAATATTGTGATGAATAAGTATTAATAATATTGATTATGTCCATTTTGATGAGATTATGTTGTGTATAATGTGTTTGAATGCAATTGAAAGAGTTTTGGCTATTTTAGGGTTTATGCATTAGAGATACGTAATTTGGAGCGGTCGCTATTATTCATGTGCGGTCGCTATTATTCATGTGCGGTCGCGACTTAGGTCGGGCTTCTGGCCGCGAAACCTACTGTAATAAGGTTTCATTGTGTAATGGTATGGGGCGGTCGTACTCAGGTGAGGCGCGACCGCTAGAAAGGTTCTGTTCACCTTATTGGAAGCAATCTAATTCTACAACAAGATTCTCAAATACATGTTAAATAGATATCATTTGTCTAACATCATTGTTGAATAATGAAATGTGAGATGATATGGAATTGATAATACATATGATACTATATGAACCGAGCTATGTATTATGCATTGTGAATCTTGTGAATGGCAATTTGTTATATGAATAATGTACTTTGTAATGTTACATCAATGATGCTATATGTAAAATGTGAAGAAGAGGATTAAGTAATTGATTATAGATAGCTTGGTGGGAGTAACTTTGAAGAGTGAAAGAGATGAGGATCATCCAAAAAGGTATGTACAATACAATTTATAATTATGTGAATAATATGATTGAAGCATGTCTAAATGATATGATTGAATAATGACATGTTTGCCTAGTTAATGTAATTAATGTGGTATATATAAATGATGGAATATGACATGTAAAGGATATGATGAGGTAAATGATTATGTATGTAAAAGATGAATTGCTATAATGTGGATTGAAATGTGATATGATGCCATTGTGATTGGCTATGATGATTTAAATGTGATATGATGCCATTGTGATTGGCTATGATGATTTAAATGTGATATGATGCCATTGTGATTGGCTATGATGATTTAAATGTGATATGATGCCATTGTGATTGGCTATGATGATTTAAATGTGATATGATGCCATTGTGATTGGCTATGATGATTTAAATGTGATATGATGCCATTGTGATTGGCTATGATGATTTAAATGTGATATGATGCCATTGTGATTGGCTATGATGATTTAAATGTGATATGATGCCATTGTGATTGGCTATGATGATTTAAAGGTGATATGATGCTATTGTGATTGGCTATGATGATTCAATTGAAAGAAACAAGGCATATTTGCCTAGATGATGATGAGAAGTGATAATGGAATTGATAAATGAATTGTGTGTCTAATATGTTATTCATTTTCAGAGTTTTGTTGTTGGTGGCATGCCTAATAATAGTAACAATCTCTTGAAGTTAGGTTGGATATGATCCTTGAAGCCTAATTGAGATGTTACAACCCTTGAAGCTAGGTTGGATTGGTTCTTGAAGCCAAGTTGGGTTGAAGTTTAACATGTTTTACTCCCCTTGAAGCTTGGTTGAATCTAAATCCTTGAAGCCTAGTTGGGTCAATGATAATGATAATGTGATAATTAAACCAAAGCATTAACTCTGAAAGTTGAATGGCATATTAGTGTTTGTTGGGCCCGAGTCTGTCTTTGTTGTCCATGTGATATACAAATGTTGAATTAAATGAATAATGAGATTTATGATTGACTTTGCTGACAATGTGACTTATGATTGGTGAATTGTGAATTGAACAATGTTATGAAGTATGATATTTAATGTGTATGTATTGATATGTTGATTATGAAGTATGTTATGGAATGTGTGTTTATGAAATATGATTTAGTTGAAATATATGAAAGTTATAATCTAAAAGAAAAGATATGATAGAAGCTAAGGTTACATGGAATTGATATATCATTATATGTTAGTATTTTTATAGTGTATGTGTATATTTTATATTTGTACTACTAAGCTCTCGGGCTTAGCGCGGTTATATGATCGCGCAGGTGACCAGGTGGAAGATATGAAGTCTTTCGTTATGCCACGAGAAGAGTAAGAGTTTATCGAGACCAACTAGAGGGTGATGCATACATGTATAATTTAATTATGATGTATTCTATCAAAAATGTATTCATTTGTATAAATGATGTTTTGAGAAAGATATAATTATGGTATATTTATAAGATCATTAAAAGTATATCAAATTTGTAAATGTTCTTTAAATTAATTTATTGTGGTTTGAAATATGTTAAAGGTTTTTAAATTGTAACGAAAAACGACATCCTTATACTTTATATACTTACTGTACGTATACCAGGTATATGTATAGTACTTATATGGAGTATCGGGGTGTTACAATTATTTTGGTATCAGAGCTTAGGTTTCGAGATTCTCGGCCTAAGTGAAATTAAAAAGAAAAAGTTTTGAAACGCATAAAATGAATTAAAAAGAAGAGTTTTGAAATGCAATTGGTAATGCATGCATATGCATTGACACCTAGGTTGGTCTCGGATGTGGCATTATAGGAATTGTAGAAAAATTTGTGTTATATGAGATGTTTAACATAATTAATGATATATGTTTATACCATTTTGATGTGATGAGAAACCATGATTGTTGGCAATGATGTTGGAAATGAATTATAATTGAGGCATAGTGCCTAATTGATTATGAGAAACTAATTGTGAAATGTAATGTGATATATGTATATTGATGATGCATATGAAAATGTCATGTTGTGTGCAACATGGAGTGTAATGTTGATGTTTATGAGCAATATTATGTGGGACATAATATGAATTCAAACATAAAGTGAATATGAGTTGAAATTCAAATTTAGATAAGAGTATGTATTCTTTCCTCTATACCTGAAATCTCTTTATTATAAAGTTTATGTTGGGTTTGCGAGATAGAGGAAATATTGTTCAAGTGTTAATATTGAAAGATATGTTACTAAAATGAGGAAAGAATGGTGGGATATTGAATGAGTTGGTTATTATAGACAAAGTGTGACTTTTTAAAGTTGGGATATACATATATAAAGTTAAGGTTTTGTTTAAAGGAAAAGAGATGATATTGGTTAAGTAAGAATAAGTTGATATTGTTATTTTAATGTAAACATTGTGAATGCAATGTTAGAAATGTAAGATGCTTGAATATTGTGAAAGCTCCTGGTTATGATGGTAATATATAATATTTGAGATTTCTGAAATGAGCTTAATAATTGGAGAAATTATATGTTTTGACTTTGCTTTGTGATATATATACATAAGATGTTTCTAAGGTGATATTAAGAAAAGATGAGTTTGGTAAATTGAAGTTTAAGCAAAGTAGTAAATTGGAAAGTTAAAGTTCTAGTGGAATTTGATAAAGATTATTTGGATATTGATAGTTAAATGTATATTCAATACATGAGTTAGGTGAAATGACTAATATTGCATATGGAAGTATTATGAATTGAGTAATGCGATTGATAGTATGAGAATTTGTTTTGAAGCAAAAAGGAAAGTGGATAAGCAAATGAAAATGAACTATTTTAAAACATTTTATTGCAAAGGGTGAAAATAGATATGGAAGCATATTAAATGTATTAAAGATGAAAGTGAAAGAGATGTCACATTGGGAATGTGACTAAGATGGATATGAAGTGCTATTATAGTCAGAACATATATATATGTGTGCTATATGAATAAATACTTTATATCATATTGGAAGAATGAAAATGATAGTGTTTAAAAGAAAGTGATAAATATTAAATTTGTATTGAATGTGTGAATCATATTATGAAGGTGACCTATGAATATATATGTGGTATAATTATGGAATAAGTGATATGGAAATGATTTTGTATATATTAGTAGACCTAAGAGAGATTAGATCTTGAATTGTATAAAGCTAAATGGATTATGTGATGGAAGTGAGCCTGGAATGGACTTGAATAATAGTGAACAGTGGAAATTGTCATCGTGAGCATTGAACTTGATGATTATGTGATATTTAGAGTTTCAAAGTATTCATTTATGAAAAGTTCTATGTAAATATATTATAAGAGATTGTAAATGGACTAGAAATGAAGTGACAAATAGAAATTGTATGGGAACTAAATATGATTGAAAATGTATATAGTAATATTGTTGAAACCTGAATTAAGTTGATAAGGAATATGTTATTCTTGAGAAACACCTTAGCTTTGTGTTGGTAAAGACTAAGAATAAAATTATATAAGAACAGTATTGATTTGAAAGTTTCAAGCTTGAATATTAATCTTTTGAAGCTATGTGTTTTGTTCAGTATATTTGATCTGTTAATTCGTTATCCATGGATTTGGGTCTTGGATAAAATGATTGTAATACAAGTTTGGTGAGATTGAAAATTATGTTGGAAAAGTATAGTTAAAAGTTATGATGGATAAAGTTGTACCTTCTCATTTTATGTTAAGAATTTGGTTATAATTATGAAGGTAATAAGAGAAAAAGGAAATTATGGTAGTGTGTTAAGTTATGGGTAATATGACTGAAGTTATACTGAATATGTATATGGTATGTACTGAATAAATGGGTGGACTTGAGATATAAGTGAAAGAACTATTGGTAGTGAGTATGGTATAAAATTATTATGAGAATTGATGAGAATTATATTAAGTTAATTTGAAATGATTGGTTATCGTGATAGTTTGATTGAATATGGAGCGAAAGAGATCAGGAATTGTATATAAGTTTGCCCTAATGGAATTAGGTTATATATATATATACATATATAAATATTGTGAACTTTCATGATGAATTTGGATAAATTAATGGATGATTAGAATTGAACAAGATTGGAATGTGAGTATATTGTGATAGATAGATCAATTGATCTGGTTTCGGTTAAGATTATGAATCGTTATTGAGATTTAATGTGTATAATTGTATCAAAAGTGTAATTATTTACATGATAATGTATATGATGTAAATTTTAAAGTGTGAGTGGACATGAATAGATGGAGTTATAGTAGTTATAAATCATGATAAAAAGGGGAAAGATTAGTTATTTATGAAATAAGTTGAAAAGTAATGTATTAATATGCAATTTAAATGAAAAAAAAATGCTAAGGAAATAACTCCATTTGTGAAAAATGAGGATTTTGTTATCCATTGAGGTTTGATAAATGTCTATTTAGACAGTGAATGTAATGACGGGATAATTAATGCTAAGATTTAAACCAATGATTTTTAAGGTTAAAGTTAAGAGAGTAATTACAAAGAAGTGAAGGAATAGAATATATTGAATATAAAGATTGGATGAAGTATAAGTGTATTATAGAATGATGAGTTATGAAATTTAAAGAAGGTGGTTAATTTTAAAGGGAAGAGTTGAAGTTATATGACTTGATGACACTATGACTTGAGCATATAATTAACTTCATATGAAAGTTGAGATGGTATTTTGTTAAGTATGAATCGTTACGGTACTGATAATTTCGAGGACGAAATTATTTAAGGGGGAGAGAATTGTAATATCCCCACATATGCCCTAGAAGTTTTGAATGTTGTTGTTGTTGTTGTTGTTGTTGTTGGTTAATGGGTTAGAATGTATGTGTTAATTGGCAAGAGAAAAGAAATTGGAAAGTGAATGCTTGTGTATATGTGTTTTGGGGAAATTTAGGGTTTAGAGACAAATGTATATGTTGTGTATATGATGATATATATAACATATAAATTGGTCAAATGAAGAGTCAAAGTGATGGTTAAGTGGAAGAAGATATTTTTGGTTGAGTGTGAAATTACATGAATGGGCATATAAGAGACAAAGGTTTAGTTAAATGGTTAAAGGGTGTTTTGGTAATTTTCTTTTGGAAAACTTGTGGTGGAGATTAAAAGGAAAGTTTGACTTTGCTTCTTCATCTTTTCCTCTTCTCTTCATGTGTGGCCGGCTTCTTCATAGAAAAAGAGAAAAAAAGAGACAAGAGAGGTGTTCTTGATTCTTGAAGCAAATTGAAGGAAAAAATCAAAGGTTTTGGTTGAAGATTTGTGGAATTTCATCAAATTAGGTAAGTACTCTCTTGTTTTCCCTTGTTAATTTTTGAAGGGGTGTTTGAGATAAGTTGTGATTGGTTAATATCATGATTTAGAATGTTTGAGATGTGTTTATAAGTAGTGAAAGTGATTGTGAATAAATAAGGGTTAAATTGGTGGTGGTTTTGTTTGAAAATGGCAAATTAAGTGGAAGTTGTTTTTGAAAGAAGAAGATTGATGTTGGTTTTAGGATTTAATGTGGTAAGTGATTGAATATATAATTGATATAGTGTTAATATGAATATTGTGATGAATAAGTATTAATAATATTGATTATGTCCATTTTGATGAGATTATGTTGTGTATAATGTGTTTGAATGCAATTGAAAGAGTTTTGGCTATTTTAGGGTTTATGCATTAGAGATACGTAATTTGGAGCGGTCGCTATTATTCATGTGCGGTCGCTATTATTCATGTGCGGTCGCGACTTAGGTCGGGCTTCTGGCCGCGAAACCTACTGTAATAAGGTTTCATTGTGTAATGGTATGGGGCGGTCGTACTCAGGTGAGGCGCGACCGCTAGAAAGGTTCTGTTCACCTTATTGGAAGCAATCTAATTCTACAACAAGATTCTCAAATACATGTTAAATAGATATCATTTGTCTAACATCATTGTTGAATAATGAAATGTGAGATGATATGGAATTGATAATACATATGATACTATATGAACCGAGCTATGTATTATGCATTGTGAATCTTGTGAATGGCAATTTGTTATATGAATAATGTACTTTGTAATGTTACATCAATGATGCTATATGTAAAATGTGAAGAAGAGGATTAAGTAATTGATTATAGATAGCTTGGTGGGAGTAACTTTGAAGAGTGAAAGAGATGAGGATCATCCAAAAAGGTATGTACAATACAATTTATAATTATGTGAATAATATGATTGAAGCATGTCTAAATGATATGATTGAATAATGACATGTTTGCCTAGTTAATGTAATTAATGTGGTATATATAAATGATGGAATATGACATGTAAAGGATATGATGAGGTAAATGATTATGTATGTAAAAGATGAATTGCTATAATGTGGATTGAAATGTGATATGATGCCATTGTGATTGGCTATGATGATTTAAATGTGATATGATGCCATTGTGATTGGCTATGATGATTTAAATGTGATATGATGCCATTGTGATTGGCTATGATGATTTAAATGTGATATGATGCCATTGTGATTGGCTATGATGATTTAAATGTGATATGATGCCATTGTGATTGGCTATGATGATTTAAATGTGATATGATGCCATTGTGATTGGCTATGATGATTTAAATGTGATATGATGCCATTGTGATTGGCTATGATGATTTAAATGTGATATGATGCCATTGTGATTGGCTATGATGATTTAAAGGTGATATGATGCTATTGTGATTGGCTATGATGATTCAATTGAAAGAAACAAGGCATATTTGCCTAGATGATGATGAGAAGTGATAATGGAATTGATAAATGAATTGTGTGTCTAATATGTTATTCATTTTCAGAGTTTTGTTGTTGGTGGCATGCCTAATAATAGTAACAATCTCTTGAAGTTAGGTTGGATATGATCCTTGAAGCCTAATTGAGATGTTACAACCCTTGAAGCTAGGTTGGATTGGTTCTTGAAGCCAAGTTGGGTTGAAGTTTAACATGTTTTACTCCCCTTGAAGCTTGGTTGAATCTAAATCCTTGAAGCCTAGTTGGGTCAATGATAATGATAATGTGATAATTAAACCAAAGCATTAACTCTGAAAGTTGAATGGCATATTAGTGTTTGTTGGGCCCGAGTCTGTCTTTGTTGTCCATGTGATATACAAATGTTGAATTAAATGAATAATGAGATTTATGATTGACTTTGCTGACAATGTGACTTATGATTGGTGAATTGTGAATTGAACAATGTTATGAAGTATGATATTTAATGTGTATGTATTGATATGTTGATTATGAAGTATGTTATGGAATGTGTGTTTATGAAATATGATTTAGTTGAAATATATGAAAGTTATAATCTAAAAGAAAAGATATGATAGAAGCTAAGGTTACATGGAATTGATATATCATTATATGTTAGTATTTTTATAGTGTATGTGTATATTTTATATTTGTACTACTAAGCTCTCGGGCTTAGCGCGGTTATATGATCGCGCAGGTGACCAGGTGGAAGATATGAAGTCTTTCGTTATGCCACGAGAAGAGTAAGAGTTTATCGAGACCAACTAGAGGGTGATGCATACATGTATAATTTAATTATGATGTATTCTATCAAAAATGTATTCATTTGTATAAATGATGTTTTGAGAAAGATATAATTATGGTATATTTATAAGATCATTAAAAGTATATCAAATTTGTAAATGTTCTTTAAATTAATTTATTGTGGTTTGAAATATGTTAAAGGTTTTTAAATTGTAACGAAAAACGACATCCTTATACTTTATATACTTACTGTACGTATACCAGGTATATGTATAGTACTTATATGGAGTATCGGGGTGTTACAAAACCAATTCACCCCCCCCCCTCTTGGTTGCCATCTTGGGAGAACAAAATCAAAGCAATGTTCAAATAAAATAAATAAATGGACACCCATCCGAAGATGGAAACGTGTCCTTACATCATCCAATGTCTAAAACTAAATAGGACACCAACCAAAAGGTGAAAATGTGTCCTTTACATTAATCCCAAAATATAAAAACAATTTAAATTGCATGAAAATTAATTAATGAGGTACTCAATAATGAAAACATACCTCTTACAATTTTAATACCAAAATAAAAAAATAATAATCATGATAATAAAGAAAATATCCATCCATGATAAATTAAACCAATCAAACATCAAAATCAAATAAATCAATCATCAAAACATATAATAAACTACATAATCAAATCAATAATTAAATAAAGTAATAAATATATTAATTTAGGGTTCAATTCTTAAAATAGTATTTTAGAATTTTAATTACTAAATTAGAGCTTTGAAAAAAAGAAAGTTAAATACACAAATGAATATTGACCCCTTCGACGAGCCCATAAGGCAGTCCCACTGAAGCCACTGTGATGTATTAAAACTTTAAATACATAACCTTTTGTTAATTAATTTAGGTGAAGAAAGAACATATTTAATACTTAAAATAATCAAAGCATATTATATTTATTTAGTTTGGAACATACCTTCGTTGTTGGTTCCTCCACAATTTATTGAGTAAAATTCTAACATAACAATCACCAAGACAACACTGACTTATTGCCTTGATTATGGATCCTCTCTTGTTATTGATTCTTTTTTAGATGGTAAACTGTTTCCCCTAATAGACACCGCCTCTCCAAGTTTCGTCTCCAAAAAAAGTCCAAAGCCCCCTTTTGGCCAAATCCAAAAATCCTCCCAGAAGAATAAAGTTTTCCTCTCCAAATATCAAAAGTCCCCTTTCTGTGTGTTTTAATATGGCATTTATAAGAAAAAATAAAAATCTAATACTAATGGGTTAAGAAAATAAAAAATGTTTAGGAAAATAAGATTTTGGCAAAAACTGCGAGCGGGCCTAGGCAAAACTGCGCGCGGGGCGCAATTTCACCACAAGTTTTGCTTGCCACAAAATTGGCCAGTGGCCAATTCGCCGCAAGCAAAACTTGCGGCCAATTGGCTTGTGGTCAATTCACCGCAGGTAAAACCTATGGCAAATTGGCAGGTGTTCCTGTGACAAATTGGCCTAAGCCAATTCGTCACCAACGACTTTCGTCGCTGATTCTGCAGTAGTCGATTTTTATATTTTTTTATTCTTTATTTTCATTATTAAAAATAAATATCATAAGTAATAAATATTGTTAAAATAAATATTATTTTATTAAAATAAATATTAAATATTAAAATACCACAAAAATTATTTTGGACTGTTTAAAAATATCATACTGGACTGGGTCAAAAATTAAGGGTCTACACTTTGGTTTAAATAATGTGAGAGATATGCTTCCACTTTGTGGGTACCTCATTAATTAAATTGAATGTAATTTATTTTATGTTTTGGGACAATTGTGAGGGGCTGCATTTCCACCTATGGCGGGTGTCCTATTTTATTTATTTTATTTTTCTTTTGGACATTGAACATGATAAGGGCATGTTTCCATCTTGTATGTGTGCCCACTTATTAGAACTTATTTTTTTCTTTAATGCAATAAATTCTTTATTTATTTTGAATCGCATTTAGTATGGATGATATTGTAATCTTTAAGAATTTAATAATATATAGACCTGAAAAGGAGGTCGATTCCAATGAATCGGGAGTTATGGGGGTGCTGGGTCATTCTCACATTCTCTATACATATCCAACTTTCTGAACCCATTAGGGGGTTGAGGATTCCTTAGGAATTGAGTCATCCACCCCTTTCTTTTTCCCGGCCCGTCCGGGTGGCGACTCTACTTTCTTCAGGTTTAGGCCTTTATCCTCTAAGGCCCTAAGCTTAACAGTGCTTAAGTCATAAGAACCATTCCACATGGGAGGGGCCAAACCCCCCCCCCCCCCTCACAGTGGCAATTTTGCTAGGGATAAGAGAATTTTATTTCGGTTGTCTTTATATTATTTTATTCTTTCTTATTGTGATATTGTCCATTGTATCATTTAGATTGCATTATGTGTGTGTGAGTTAGGTTGCTCGTGTAACTCATGTTGTGTTATGTAAGTGATATTATACTTTCACTCAAGGTATGGAGATCGAGCATGACATAACCACTCATAGCCTTGTACCTTTTGGTATATACTAGCTATGGGATCCTAAGCTTTTCAACCCAAAGACTAAAGCCCATATAGTTTGCCTAGTTACTTTCTTTATGTTTATACCCAAATGCTTATTTTTTGACTATGATTGCTATATCTTAGTTTGAACCATGACCTATTTGGTTTGTTATTTTTCTAATATGACCTAATTATATTATAAGCCAAAAATAATTTTCAAAGCCCAAAATAATTTTTAAAATCGAAAAGACCAAAATTATTTTTAATACTTTTTAAGATGGTCTTTTGACGTAAAAACTTTTCCAAGATGGGTCAAAAAATTTTTTTACCTCATGGCCTAATCCCGAAGCCCAAAATTCATTTTTACAAATCTTTTACAATGGGCTTTGAAACAAAACCATTTTTAAAATCTTTTCCACAACTTTTTCTTTAATGGGCTTACAACTAGTTAGGTCAATTATAGAATACTTAAAATCAATTATGGGCATAGTTTACACTAAGACTTATTAATCATGGGCTTGTTTGATGTATGAATCACTAGTTATTTTTTCAAAATGGAAAATCTATTTATGATAAACCCTTTTATTTGGTTTTAATCCAATATAGCATAAAAGCTATTTTTCGTTAGACCAATGGAAATTATCATGGACCAATTTCTAAATTTGAAAATATAATTATTAATTGAAATGTTTGAGGAAATTATTCAAAAATAAGATACCCCATGTTTGTATTTTGTTGGCCATATACCTAGGAAAAGAGACTCGCTATTCGTGTGTGGAAGTTATAAGGTTGGAAGGTTTGTTCCTACTATGTTGACTTGGTTTGGTTTGTTTGTTTGTTTGTTGTGCATCCATGCATACATGCATGCAATGCATCTCATATCATTGATCCTTTCTGGCTCACAACCTTCGATTATAGTAGTTCAAGAGCCTACGACAACCCAACCTATGCCAGCGACGTAGAATCTAGTAACAACTCAGTTAGCTTCTCACCAAGAGCAATGGAACCTGATCATATTCAGAAGATGATAGACAATGCAGTCAACACTAAGATGGAAGAGCTAAAGGGGGGTCCTGGCCGAGACCATAAAAAGCTAAATGGTTACAATGTTTGGGAATATTGTTGTAGACCCTTAATTTTTTACCAAGTCCAGTCCAATATTTTAAAATAAGTCTGAAATAATTTTGTGGTATTTATTATTTATTTAATTTTTTATTTTAATGCTTATTTTAATATTAATTTTATTATTTATTATTTATTTTATTTATTTTTTTAAAAAATAATAAATATATATAATATAAAAATTAAAAAATCGGACGGACCAATCAGTGATCGACACGATGCAAGGCAATTGTGGTGCAATTGTGGTGGATTCAACAAACAATGGTATTTTCGTAATCAATTTATTATAACATGCTTTTGAGAGTTTTAACGTGGAACATGCATGATCTTTATTTAAAATTGAATCCAGTAGCCTATTAGTATGACTTCTTCCAAATTGAATCCAGTAATCAGCATGCTAATAGCTTTGTTTAAAGTTTTCGTGATGTCACTTAATTTTTCCCAAATATTTTTAACAGTAGCTTGATCATTATTTTTTCCAAAACCCAAATTTATAAATTCCAAAACCCTAAATTGCATGGTATGAGGCCTAAACCCTAATTAATTATATATTTTTAAAATCTTTACAGTAGCTTAATACTTAAAAATAATTATAATAATATTATTTTTTCCAAGCCCTAAAACCCTAATTTTTGAATATAAACCCTAAAACTTTAGAACCCTAATCCTATTTTTAAAAAAGGGAAATCCTAAGCCCTAATCATATTTTCCTAAACCATAATTCATAAAACCCTACCTTGTATATTTAGTCTTTAATTGTTATTTGAATCTTGCTTTACATACTTAGTTTACATCTTCATATCTTGATCTTTATTTGGCTTATAATGAATGGTTTACTTTCATGATGAATGGTTGAATGTCTTTTATTGGTTTACTTTATTTTTTTCATTATTTAAGAGGTATGTTTCCACCTTGTGGGTACCTCATTAATTAAACCTCATGTAATTTAAATTATTTTCATATTTTGGGATTAATGTAAAGGATACATTTCCACATTTTGGTGGGTGTCCTATTTAGTTTTAGACTTTGGACAATGTAAGGGCATGTTTCCATCCTTGGATGGGTGTCCACTTATTTATTTTGTTTGGACATTGCTATGATTTTTAATAACGTATTTATTTATTCTTATGATCGCATGTAATATGGATAATGTCATTATATTTAAGAATTTTATAATATTAAAACCTAAAAAGAAGGTCGGTTCCACTGAACCGGGTGCTGTGGGGGTGCTGGGCCATTTCTCACCTTCCCTACATGTACCCAACCAAACCCAATAGGGGGTTGGGGAATCCTTAGAAATCGAGTTATCCACCCCTTTCTTTTTCCCGACCATCCGAGTGGCGACTCCATTTTCTCTGGATTTAGGCCCGTGTTCTCTAAGGCCTTGAGCCTAATAGTGCCGAAGTTGCAAGAACCATTTCACGTGGGAGTGGGGGCAAAAATCCCCGCTCTCAACTACTGAAGCATCTGCTAGTAGCAAGAAGCAAAATGACAAAGGAAAGGCCAAGGTTGGTAAAGTAGCCTTCAATGATGACAAGATGGTTATGGATGATGATGAATATTGAGCTCAGTATTTTTAGGATCCTCAAGATAAGAAGAAGGAGTCAAAGGTTGTGGAGAAATCAACTGTTGAAAAGACTGAGACTTCTGATGTGGAGAAGATGATTGCAGACTTGGAAAAGAAGTTTGAGAAGAAGCTAAAAATTGAAGAGATGTCAGAGGTGGATAAGTTATTTGAACAAGATGAGGAAGTTCCTTATAAGTTCAAGATCTTTTGCTAAGTTTGATGGGACTAGGAATCCTCATCTCCACATGAAGTAATATATCATAGCCATACAATCTGCTCGACCTACTAAGGCTCAAACTCTAAGGTACTTTATGCTTTCGTTGGATCCTGTTGTGCATAATTGGTTCAACACCTTAGAGGATAATGCACAAAAGAGCTGCAATTCTTTATAAAAAGCCTTCATCCAAAAATATGGGTACAATGCCAAGTTGGAGGTTGCTTTGATGGACATTGAGTCGATAAGGCAAAGACAAAATGAAAACTTTATTGATTATGTGAAGAGGTGGAGAAACAAAGCAGCATTGCTCAAGAAGAGGCCAGACAAATTAGATCAAATTAGGATGATTGTGAGAGGGGTGCTACCTAATCTTCATGAGAGGATATCCCACAATCTTATCCAAGATTTCAAAGATCTTCTCCAAGCTAGTTTGCAAATCGAAGAGTGGGAAAGGGAGAAGAATTATTTTTCTATAAGAAGGAATGAGAAAGAAAGCTATCAGTCTGCCAATCAGGGCACACAAAAGTCAGTTGATGTAAATGCAACTAACCAAGGAGGTAGAAGGTATTTTTTAGAGTTGAGAAAGCCATTGTCCTAGGTTTTCAATAAGCTATAGAAGAGAGGGTTATTACATCCATTAACCCCTCGCCCATTGCCAAGTCCTTAACCACCTAATTTTGATGCCAAGGCATTTTTGCCCATTCCACTAGATGCAGGGGCACATGATAGACAAATGTTTAAGATTAAGGCATGAAATCTAGAATCTAATTGATAGTAGGAAGTTGCTCAAACCTGACAAGCCTCGCACGAAGGATAACCCATTACCAAGGTCCAATAGGGTGCTACCACCGAAGACTTTCATGATTGGGGGTGGTTTAAATGAGAAATTTGTCATGTCTTCTTTCTAAGATGTGGGGGATGAAGAAGTCAAAGAGGAAGGGGTGTTTAGCAAGATGAAGCAAGCTATGGTTGAGAAGGAAGTAGCTATTTGTGTTGTGAGCGAGTTTTGGGACTCAACTGATTGTGATGAGGACTTTGAGCCAAAGAAGGAAGAATGGACATGGTCCGAGCCTAAGAAAGATGAAGTAATGAACACCCAATTTGGTAAGCCTTATGCAAGGCCACCACAAAAGGAAGTGGAAGCTGATAAAGGAAAGGAAGTTGAAACATGGAGTAAAGAAGAGGAAGATGATTGCATTCTGAAGCAGTTGAAAAGAACTCAAGCTAGTATTAGCATATGGGATCTGCTAGCTACATCCAAGAAGCATCGAGAAATAATGGCCAAAGCTATATAAAGCATGTAGATTTCTATTTTTGTGACACCTGATGAACTGATCCACTTTATGGGGGTAAACAAGGCTGAGGAAGCAAAGAAGGGTGATGATGCTCTGAAAAAGAACAAGATTGATGTGGGAATGGTGCCATTCTCAGATGTTGATTTGCCAGAAGAGGGAAGAGACCACATTTGTCTGCTTTTTATTAAGATAGAGGCCAAGGGGAAAAGGACCCATGTGTGATGGTTGATGATGGATCCACCATAAATGTCTGTCCACTCAAAATCTTGCCAAAGATTGCTATGTCAACAAGATATCTAAGCCAAATCGAGGTGACAATTAGGGCTTATGATAATACCAAAAGGCATGCAGAAGGGACCTTTAAAGTTGTTGTGAATGCTGGCCTTATTGAATCTATGGTAGAGTTTGTAGTCTTGGACATCCCTGTCACCTTTGCACTACTATTGGATGACCCTGGTTTCATCCTCTTGGAGGATTTCCTTCTACATTCCATTAGAAGATCAATTTCCCAAATGAAGATGAAACAGTAATCATCGAGGCTAAGGACAATAAAGTGGTAAATGCTCTGATGATTGAGAGGCCTCTTAATGGGTTCCAAGTAGCTGTTATTTCTGATGATGAATTGGTAGATCCCAAAGTCCTGATTATGATGAAGAAGATGAACTATCTACCTGGTGTTGGCCATGAAAAGGGTAGACAGGTGTGACAAAGCTTCCAAATTTCAAAAAATAGACTTTCAAGAAAGTTTTGGGATATGATGAAGCCAACAAAGGTGTTCAACCTAAGAAGAATGAGAAAATGAGCTTCCCACCACTCGAGGAGGTTTTTGTCAAAGCTCTAGACATGGGACCACTTCAAGGGAAGCCCAAGCCAATCATGCTCATGGGGAAGTTGATTCCAAGTTTTGAGATCTTTACTAATGTTGTTGAACTAGTGATACAGATAGAGAAAGAGCTGGTCCTGCCAGTTGCCAAGGAGCCTAGCCTAGAAAGAAGAAGGAAGTTGTCCTGAAAATTCAGAAGACTTCAGAGGAGATTGCTTCCCTAATTGAAGAACAATTTGAGAATCTTTTAGTTTGTGATAATGAGAATAATGACTTTGATTTTGATTTTAATTTGTCTGCTTTGTATGATGATGATGATGTTTTCTTTTCCAAGATGAATGCAATAAAGTTTGATTTTGCTTACTTGTGTGATATTTTTCCTGATGGTTGCATACATTCAAGTAGTGTACATGAGTATTTTTAATATTAACTATATTAACATATAATCATTAAATTTGGGAACAGTCGACAATCCTAAAAACATTAGCGTAGCATTTGAACTTACTCCTGAAAAGAGAGAGATTTGAAAAAATATTTAAAAAATATGAAGAAGTCTTTGCTTGGTCTTATAAGGATATACCTTGGATTGACCGAGATATAGCCCAATTCCAACCTACACTCACATGAACCTATCAAACAAAAGCTTAGATGATTAAGGCCGGAATGGGTAGAATTGGTCAAAGAAGAAGTCACTAAGCAGATACAAGTCAAATTTCTTGAAGTAATAGACAATCCTAATTGGTTAGCTAACATCATTCTCATACCAAAGAAAGATAGATGAATTAGGGTTTGTGTGGACTTTAAAGTCTTGAACAAGGCTTTCTCTAAAGAGGATTTTTCTTTGCCCCATATAGATGTCCTTATTGATAGTGCAGCCTCTAGTGTGCTACACTCATTCATAGATGGATTTTTGAAATACAATCAGGTGTTAATGGCCCAAAAGGATAAAGCTAAAACAACCTTCTATGTCGTTTGGGTTAAAGAATGCTGGAGCAACCTACCAAAGGATGGCTACCACCTTGTTCCATGACATGATGCATAAGGAAGTTAAGGTCTATGTTGATGATATGATGGTTTAGTCAGATACAAGAGAGCAGCATTTCCAAAACTTAAAGTTATTCTTTGAGAGGGTAGTAAAGTACAAGCTAAGGTTGAACCCAAAAAAGTGTGTGTTTGGGGCTACTTTAGGCAAGTTGTTAGGACATGTGATTAGTCCAAACGACATTAAGATTGACCCTGACAAGGTTAAGGCAATCCGGGATATGACAGCCCCTAAGACGGAGAAGAAAGTTCGGGGGTTTATTGGTAGGGTACAATACATTAGCAGATTCATAGCAAAGCTTACCACAATCTGTGAACCCATTTCAAATTGCTTAAAAAGAACCAGCCAGTCAAGTGAAATAATGAATGTCAAAAGGCCTTTGAGCATATTAAGGAATATTTGTTGAATCCACCTATTTTAAACCACCTAAACCCTGTAGACCTTTATTACTATACTTAGCAATAGATGAAGAATTGATAGGAGCAATGCTCGCCCAAGCAAATGAATCAAAGGCTAAGTATGCAATTTACTACTTAAGTAGAAAGTTTCTGCCTTATGAAATCAAGTATAGTATCAACGAAAAGACATACGTAACCATGGTTTGGTCATCTAAGAAGTTGCGGCATTATTTTAAGTCTTATAGTGTGCAAGCGATTTTCAGGATGGATCCAGTCAAGTATTTAAGGAAAACACCTTCATCGATTGGGAAACATGGCAGATGGTTGATCATTTTAGAAGAGTTTGAGATTGATTATATAACCAAAAAAAACCCATTAAATGTAACACCCCTAAATTCCAAATACGTTCACTACATATCACCATCATGTAATGAACATACATAGAACCTAAGAATGCTACATTTTTTCCATAAACAATTTGCAATATATATATATAGTATAATGGTATTTACTATTAAAATAAAACAAAATAAGTATAAACATTTGATTTAATACGCAGCGGAATTTATCAAATGTATTTGCATATATAAATATGTCCAAGTATAAGTTTACAAAATTATATACATATACATTAAATCCAATACTTTACAAAACATAAAGAGTCTATACATGATTGGCAGCTTTCTCTTTGATCTTTAAGTCCTACACAACTCTTCAATTCCTAGACTCACTCGGTCTAGTGGATCTCTCGGGTTCTTCTCTAACACCTGCGCGATGAACACAATCGCGCTAAGCCAACGGCTTAGTAAAACAACTACACTATCAAATGCTTGATGCAATGCTCATGACACTCAATCAAGTAAATAATACATAGCAAGTCATAACTTATTCATCATAAATTATCATACCATAATTACATTTCAGAACATGATAATATATCATTACGCATCAATTTCATTAGGCAATGATCACGATTCATAAATCCTAAATTACATTAAACCTAAGACATATCTGGGCCCAAAACACCCTAATATATTATTCAAAGTTCAGAGTCCCTGTGTTTGATTCAATATCACAATCATCAAGCCCGTAGGCAATATATATCATAACTCTATCCATGGATAGCGTAACAGACCCAGTCTCTTGGACCATCAACCCATTAACATGAGGAGATCCTCAACCTGGCTAGACTGTTACTAATTCTCAAATGGAAGTGGTTTACGGGTCTCCCATTTCACCATCATTCCATATTCACATTTTACAACTGGAATCGGTTTACGGGCCTCCCATTTCACCTATCCAGTGATTCATAAACATTACTCAAATTGGACTCGGCTTACGGGCCTCCCATTTCGCCTATCCAATGAGTTATAGGCATGCCATCAAATACAGGACTCTGAAAGTTGAATTAACACATTAGGCATACTAACATTTCATTTATTCTTTCTCAATTCATTTCACAATTCATAATTTATTAGGCAATCATGCCTCAACCATTTCATTTGAATCATCTTGGCCCAAGCACAATGGCCTCACATATCATCTTAATTATCATAATCAATCACAATTCACATTACATTATCATATAAGCAACATGCTTTACATTCTTTACTTACTTCAAATAAAACAGAATAGAACGACTATCGCGGTCGCACCAAGCTAAGTCGCGACCGTTCTACACAATCAAAAGATAAAATTTATCACAGTAGGTTTCGCGGTCAGAAGTCCGATCTGAGTCGCGACCGCACTTCACAATCAAAGATGAAACCTTAACACAGTAGGTTTCGCGGTCAGAAGTCCGATCTGAGTCGCGACCGCACTTCAATAATCGCGACCGCCCCAATTCAAGTGTCTCATGCATAAACCCTAACTTTAACAAACTTTCTTTTGTTTAACATCAAACACATTATACACAACATAACCTCATTTAAAATGGACACAATCAACATCCTCAATACTTATTTACATCATCAAAACACATTAATAACACATTTGATACCACAACACATTTACAACCAAAAGAATGTTAAGCTTACACATTATATGCATGTTTGTAAACAAATAGTTGTACTTACCTTATAAACACTCAAACAACTCCAAGAAATCTTCTCTTCCAAAGATTGTTCACTTTACAATTAAGATAAACCACTTCTTCCAAAACCTAATCCAAACAATAATATAATACATCAATTTCTATAACATTGACAACACTTACAAACTCAAACCCTAACACAAACTCAACACAACCACTTCCAATACCAACACCAACTCAACTTCTCATCTAACAAGCAAAATCAACACTTAAAATCACACCATAACCCATTTAATCACACCATCATCAAAACACAACCCAACTCAAACCAAGCTTCAAAAATAACAAAGGCAAACAAGAGAAAACTTACCAATTAATGAAATTCCTTGAAATTCCAACTTGTAAACTTGAAAACTCCTTCCAATCCAAGCTTAAAATCATCAAAACCTTCAATTATCCTCTTGCTCTCCTTGTCCCTTTGTTCAGCCGGCCACACCAAGAAGAAAGAAGAAATATCAACCACAAGAAACAAAGTCAACTCTTCTTTAATCTCCACCAAGTATTCCAATTCAAACAATTACCAAAATACCCTTAACTATATAACTAACATTTTGTCTCTTATGTGCCCAATTATGTAATTACTCACTAATAAAAGAAATATCTTCCTCCACTATCCAACACCTTGACTTTCCATTTTGACCACTTTATATGTTATATATATCACCATATACACAACATATAAACTTGTCTCTAAACCCTATTTCCTTTCCCAATCACCATACATAAAATTCTCTTCCAATATCTTATCAACTTATTACAATATAAACATAACTCAAGTGCAACAACAATAACACCAAGACTACTAGGGCATAATTAAGGATATTACATTAAAGGTAGAGTAGTAGCAGAATTCCTGGCCCAATAGCCATTGCCGAACAGCGAGGAAATGGCTTTGGAATTTTTTGATGAACATTTAGAGGCCATAGAGGTATAGGGATGGAAGATGTACTTTGATAGAGCAGTGAATAGAAAAGGTGCTGGATTGGGGGTAATTTTAGAATTGCCCGAAGGCTAGCTCATCCCTCTATCTAGGAAGTTGAAATTTAGGGCAACCAACAACATGGTGGAGTACGAAGCTTGCATTTTTTGCATAAAAACCTTGATAATCATGAAAGTGGATAA
This sequence comes from Garcia nutans, assembly GCA_947685225.1. NCBI lineage: Eukaryota > Viridiplantae > Streptophyta > Magnoliopsida > Malpighiales > Euphorbiaceae > Garcia > Garcia nutans. Next base: position 12,475,910 of record CANTUV010000003.1, read on the forward strand.
AGTGCATGTCTTTGGCAATTCTTTTCTAGTGGTATTACAAGTAAATGGGTAGTGAGAGTTGAAGGAAGAAAAGTTAAAGACATACCACGATTATTTAACCATGATGAAGAAAAATTTCAATGAGTGTCGATTTATACACTTACCAAGAGAAGAAAACTAGATGGTTGATGCCTTAGCGACCCTGGCTTCAGTATGGGAAGATCCCATCAAGTTGTTTCTTAAGCCTCTAGTTTTGACCAGTTTATCGACTCCTTGTTATGAGTATGAAATAGTCATGGAAATAGATATGGATCATGATGCATGGTACGACACTATTAGATAGTTTTTGGAAAGTAGGGAATAGCCGCAAGATGAATGAAGGAAGAGAGAAGAGTTATAAGGTGATGATCTTTGTAGTATATCACCTTTTATAGGGAGTTGTGTCAAAGATGGCCTGATGGAGTGCATTTATGATGCTTAAGGAAGTTCGAAGTTAAATAGATCATGTTTGAAATACATGTCGAAAGTTGTGGACCCCACATGAATGGGTTGGCCATGGTTAAGACGACAATCCGACAAGGCTACTATTGGTTAACCATGAAAAGAGACTGTATTGATTTTGTGAGAAAATGCTAGCAGTGTCAAATGCATGGAAACTTGAATCACATGCCTTCCGAAGAATTGCATTCTATGTCTTCACCTTGGCTGTTTGTAATATAGGGAATCGACATTATTGGGGAAATACATCCAACGAATTTGAATGGTCACCGGTTCATCATAGTAACAATGGATTATTTTTCAAAATGGGTTGAAGCCCAGTCTTTCAACAAGTTAGGAGCAAGGAAAATGGCTAGGTTTATTGAAAAGAATCTTATCTGCAAATATAGGGTCCCGCACAGTGTGATATCAAACAATGGGGTACAGTTTCAAGGAGCGGTAAAGGATTTATTCTCAAAGTATCAGATCCACCATCACTGGTCTTCTCCTTATAGACCAAAGGATAATGGTATAGTAGAAGCAATAAACAAGACAATTAAGCAGATTTTGTCCAAGATGATTAAGAAGTATAGGGATTGGTCAGAAATGCTACCTTTTGCTTTATGGGGGAATAGGACCAGTGTGCGAACTCCAACTGGAATGACATCATTTTCCTTAGTTTATGGGATGGAAGTAGTGTTGCCAATTAAAATTGAGATCAAATTGCTGAGGGTCATACTGGAAGCTGAATTACCCAAAGCAGAATGGGTAGCAAGCAGATATGCACAGCTGGCTTTATTAGAAGAAAGAAGTTGAAGGCATTGTATCATCTCCAGCTGTATCAAAGGAAAATAGCTCGGGCCTACAACAAAAGGGTTAATGTTAGAAGACTTAAAGTCAGTGATTTAGTGTTGAAACTATGCAAATCTAATGTCCCTGATCCAAGAGGAAAGTTTAGACTTGGTTGGGAAGTATCGTATGTTGTGAAACAAGTCATGAGCAAGGGAGCAGTAAAGTTGTTAGACATGGACAGGAATGAGTTTAATGAGCCAGTAAACATTGACAGGTTAAAGAGATTCTATGTTTGAAATAAAAAAAGGGGGAGCTCGCTAGGTTAAAAACCTAAAAAAGGAAGGCCTAGGCAAAAGTTAGAGTAGTTTGCTAGTTCTGAAAACTCAAAAGTCTGGGCTAGGCAACAATTAGGGCTAAATGAGTGAAAATTGTCAATTAGAAAACTCGAAAGGGCTGGTTGGAGATAGGAGTAATCTTGTGGATGCTGGCTTTATATTTTTTGTTGTTCCTCAATTTAATAAATAGAGTTGATTTTAAAATTATTCTATGTGTACTATTTTGAATTACTTAACAATCTGGGTAAAATAAATACAACAATAGCAAAATGAGATGATAAATTATAAAAGGAAAGAAAACATCTTTGATTAATTATTGTTGTTTATCCTAACATTATTATTTCTAAAAGATTGACAAGTGTAAAATCTATGGCAGACAATAAGTGTAGCATGCAGGCCAATTATTCTTTAGTCGATCCAAGTAGGCTTCAATCAGATGAGGCATGTCCAAGTTAGAAGTGAACTCAGAACCTTGAGGCTCAGCTTCATACTAGCAGTCAAGTCGATGAGGATCATAGCAAGTACCTTGATGAAGAGTAGCAAGAGGAAAATACATCATATACATCCAAATGGTGACATGGGTAATCTTTCACCAAGGTACCAACCAACAGATATTGACCACAGCTTCCAAATGGATCCAGTCAATCCAGTCAGCATATGAGGAAGCAAGATGGAGTAATTTTCTGGTAGAATGATATTGTGGTAGATATTTGGTGAAGTTCACAGATGGGGTGTCAAGCAAGCAAAGGTGCTCCTACAGCCAGATGTGTACAAAGGATAGCCATAATCATTATAAAAAAAATCATTACGTTGAAAACCCGCAAGGGAAGCCTAAGTAAAAAATAGGCAGTTCACTAGATCCAAAAACTAGCAAGTGCGGGCTAGGCAAAAATTAGAACCAATAAAAATAAAAAAAAGGTCCACTAGATTAAAAACCTTCACAGGCGGCCTAGGCAAAAGTTAGGACAACTCGCTAATTTCAAAAATTCACAAGGGCGGACTAGGCAAAAATTAGAGCAATAAAAATAAAAGTCTAAACTAAAAACCTGAAAGGGCAGTTTAGGTAGTTACCTGAAGTAGCAAGGGACTTCCTGCCAATCTTCTTGTAGATTCTATCTTGAATTGATCCAACCCAACCAGAGCTTCAGCCAAGATAATAGGTACTGGGGATAACCCTCCTTCCATTTGATCCACGATATCTAAAACTCATGGATTGATGCCGCCATCAGAAGAAAAAAGCAAGAATTGGCCAAGTAGGCATAAACAGAACATGCATCACCAAGCTTTTATAAGAGCCAAATGAGAAGTGCAAAAGTTAATCAAGGGGCCAAGTAGGATTTTCTCATCTCTAGTTAATTGTAAAACTTTAGGTTTTGAGAGTTGAAACAGCATCTGCATCTTTTGATGAGTTTTGAAAGTTAGTATGGGTAATGTCATTGGTTGCTTACTCGTATATCCAAGAATAGCTTCAAAATCTTCAATCAAAGGACATATTTCAAAATTATTTATCTTGAAAGTCCTAGTTTTCATATCCCAAAAAGAAGCCATGGCATGTAAGAAGGGTTGAATCAACTTGACTTTTTGCAAGCACTTTAAGACGTTGAGTTGAGACAATGTTACTTATTTCCAGTGTGTTGCTTTGATGTTTTAAAATAAATTCTTCACTTTTTTCAAATTGGCATCGGTCATTGTTACGTGTAATAATTACAATTAATTTAGATTGATAATGGCAGAAGTTGAGTTAAGGGTTTTAAAATTATTTTGAATCAATTGTGATGGGTTTGAAGGCAAATTGAAGATGTTTTGAATTAATTATGCAAGGTTTATTTCTGTCAAAGAATGAATGGATGGCTTGGAATGTCTTGAATGAAGAATTATAATTGATTTATATAATCATTGGTTTGTATACCGAAGCTCATGAGGAATGGGAAATAATTTAAATCCAAGATGCATGAGGAAAGGAATTTGTACTGGGTGGTGGTTAGGATACCAAATGTATTAAGGTTTTGTAAAATTTTATCAATGACGAATCCAAACTTGGATTCATCATGGACTTCTGTGTATATATGGATTCATCATGGACTTCTATGTATATATATATATATATTAAAAAAAGATATATAGAAAAGTAAAAAAAAAACTAATTTAAAAAGTCAAAGTTACAGAAAGTTGTTGTTGTTATTATTATTATTATTATTATTATTATTACAATTATTATTATTTTGATACAAGTTGATCATTGTGAAGAAGAAGGTGGTCCATAATCAAATAAAGCCTTGAAAAAGTCATTTATGATGGAGGAGGGGGCATATCATCCGTCCAATGTCCACTTGAGGAGGAAGCACCCAAACCTCTATTGCCTTGAGAAATGGTTCTATCATCACTTGCAAAGGGAGGAGGCATATCATGGACATCACTCCGGGGCCCCCTTGATGAAGAAGCATTCAGATCCCTCATGCCCTGAGACCAAAAGTATCAGAAGTCTTATGCCTCCTGTTGGTATAATTCTTCAAAATGGGCAGTGTGTCGATGACTGGCAGCTAATTCTTCCTAAAGCTTTCTATTCTACTCCTCAAGCATCTGCTATGAGCCAGATAAGGAAAGGGTAAATCCATACATTTTCATGCATAAACACAATCATATATCATAATGGAATAGGATGACAGACCAGGTAATTTGTATTGCAGCCCTGTGAATAAGATGGCATATCTAGATAAGAAGGGGCAAATAGAGAAAACTGTCATTGTGTCAGAGTATCAAACAGAGGGATAGCTCCATGACCAGGGAAACCAGTAACCTACAATAATCCTATAAATAGTCAGAACAAATTAAGAAGAAATAGCTGCGATGATAAAATGATAAATACCTAAGAAGAGCCAGCTCTAGGATCCCTATGAGAATGGGAAGAAGGCTCACTCTCCTCCTCCTCGTCTTCTTCTTCATATTCTTCCTCCTCTCCTTACTTCACTTCTATTTCTTATTTTTCATCTCTGGAAAGCCCAAAAATGCTAGCAGGTGACACTTCAAAATTTAATAGCTAATCTCAGAAAAATTGGGCATATGGCACATCTGGTGAAAGCAGGAAGTCATAAACATAGAAACCATTGTGGAAGCAGCTTCAATAAGGTTCCAGCATTGATATGGTGTTCAACATAAATGATGGAAAATCAGCTGGTACTCTCCATTGGTTAGGTCCAAGGAACCAGTCATGTACTCTTTTATTAAGAAACCAGCCATAAGAGACTAAACCAACAATAATTCGATGGGAGTTTTGCAAGGGCATTGCATCATTCATGCATCTTATGAGCAGGGATTTTTGCCCCCACTCCCGGTGGAATGGTTCTTGCGACTTCGGCACTATTTAGGCTCGGGGCCTTAGAGAACACGGACCTAAGTTTGGAGAAAATGGAGTAGCCACCCGGAAGGGCCAAGAAAAAAGAAAGGGGTGGATGACTCAATTCCTAAGGAATCCCTAACCCCCTAATGGGTTTAGAAAGTTGGGTATGTGTGGGGAAGGTGAGAAATGGCCCAGCACTCCCACGATGCCCGATTCATTGGAACCGACCTCCTTTACAGGTCTTAATATTATAAAATTCTTAAATATAACAATATTATCCATATTACACATAATAATTAAAATAAAGCATCGATATATTGAAAATCAAAACAATGTCCAAGAAAAATAAATAAATGGACACCCATCTGAAGATGGAAACATGCCCTTACATAATCCATACCTAAATAGGACACCCACTGAAAGGTAGAAACATGTCCTTTACATTGGTTCTAAAATAGAAAAGCAATTTAAATTACATGATATTTAACTAATGAGGTACCCACCAAGTGGAAACATACCTCTTACAACATTCAAAAATCTAAATAAATCAATAAAAGTAAATAACCATTCATCATAAATAAATCATTCATCAATAGAAAGTAAACATCCATCCATGATAAATTAAATAAACCAAGCATTGAACTTAAATAAATTAAATCATATAAAATAAATCAATTCATAATCAAATATAAAATTGAATAAAGCAAATAAAAAATTCAAATTAGGGCTACTGTTTCTATTTGGGATTCTTTATTTAATGTGTTTAGGGTTTTGGAATTCATGGGCTTAAGTTACTGTAAATTTTAAAAGAATTGACATGGAGCAAAGTTTTATAATTTAAGAGATTGATAAAGTTCTTTGATTAACCAAATTAGTGTTTGAGTGGTAAAATCATGAAATTAAAGTTTGAACACTTTAAAACATTGGATTTATGATTTACGGTCACTTACTGTATTGAATTATAATATTTAGATTTATATGGTTTTAAGGTTTTAAAAATTAGGGTTTAGAAAAATTAGGGTTTAGGTTGACTAGTTTAGGTTTTACTGTTTTGGGTTTTAGAGTTGAATTAGGGTTTTAGAATTAGGGTTTCGGAGAATACATTAGGTTTTAGGATTTGAAAATCAATTGATAATTTTATAAAACTTTATGAAAATAAACAAAATGATTTAAGGTTTATAGAAATAGGAAAGATAATTTTTTTAAGGTTTGTGGAAAGAAACAGATTCAAATTTAGGATTTTGAAAAGAAACAGGTTCAATTAGGGTTTCAAGATTTTGAAGAAACAAAAATAACAATTTGAAGATTTTTGAAAAACAAATAAACGAATTAAGGTTTTTAAGCTTTAAAAAAGGTAAATTAAAGTTCTTAGGGTTTTTTTGATTATGAAGAAATAGAAACAATTATTTTTGATCTATAGTGATGAAGCTACTGTGAATTCATTAAACAAATAAAGAAATTCATACCTTCGTTTGTTGGTTCCACCAAAAATCACTTCTTGGATGAACAAGAACAAAGACAAGCTTTGTTGCGGTTGAATTGCTTGTTTGTTCTCTCAAAAAAGTCCAATTGATTCAAGGTTTTCCTCCTCAATTTCGGTCTCAATTTTTCCTCCAAATTTTCATTCCAATTTTTGATCCCTTTTTGTGTTGTTTTTGGTGTTATTTATAGAAGATTTTATTGATTCATTCTAGTTATTCACGGAATATAACATTCATTAAGAAGGAAACCGAAACCTAATTGTATTAGGTTTCGGAAAAATTTGCTACGAAAAATTTCGCTGGGGAAAAAAAACTGCTGCAGAAAAATTGCGCTGGCGAAAAAAACTGCTGGACTGATCTTTTGTCTTTTGCATCTTCATTCTTTTGAGAGTTCTAAGGTTTCACTCTTTTGTTCTTCCTTTTTGCAAAAATTCAACTATTTTTAGTTGGCTCTCATATCTTCTCCTGCCCCCTGCGTGGCGAAATATTTGCAAGTGAGTTTGAAAATATTTGGTATATAAACTCAAAAAATTGAAAAGGAGAAACTTTGACCCCTATGTAGGCTCAAACCCATGATTTTTCTATGCGGGCTCTGATTGATGTTTTTGCCGTCTAGTTCTTCGCACAAGCACGTATTTCTTCTTTTGCAAAATGACTGGAGCTTCCACAAGCAAATAGGCTTTCCATGCTCCCTTGATTCAATATCTTCTTTTGATTATTTAGTTCACAAGGTATTTGCTATTCACTTTGAAAAGGAATAAACAATACAAGAAAAGAAAGTGCGATGTGATATGCTCATGTATGCATGATATACATGAATAACACTTACAGTCGTTCCATCGACTCACAGACCGAGGTGATCAGCAGAAGTGTTCTCATTGGTTCCTTTTTAATGCTCATTCAAGTCTAGCATTAGAATGATCGAAAGCTTTGCATTTGTGGCTTTTATCTTCAAGATGTTGAAAACACAAGTGGTGGAGATCCCAAATTGCAGAGTTAGGGATACATCCTTTTTAAACTATGTTTCAGTATGTCAGTTGATAGCTTCTTCATGACCTTGCCAATAATCATTTTCTTTGCCCAATTTGTCCTTTGGAGGTTCAACATACTTCCCTTTAACTTGAAGGCTTTGTATGACAAAACTCCTCTTTTTTTGAATTTGTTTTTATTTTTATTTTTTTGAATTTTGATTTTGAAATCAAATGTTGGCTTTGCCAAATTAATGTCAATGCACCTAAGGACTTGATTTTCCAAATTAACATATCTATAACATGACAACCCTAGTTACCATACTAAACTCGGGAATCATTTCTATTTAAGCAAGAATTTTTGCACTTCAGATAGGCACATACACATTACTTGGCCAAAGGTCTCATTTGAGTTTAAATATTGTCTATCTCATATGCATGCTTATCCAAACTATCTCCACTAATAGACTCTACCTACCAAGAGAGATCAACAGGTCTTTGATAGGCTTGAAATGGGGTCTATAAGGGACACGGGTTTAAGTGAAGGCCATTTTGAGATTGGAGCTGGTGTGACACAATGGACAAACCTTCACACTACAAATTTCTTGTTGGAACTTTAGATAGTTGGGAGAAATCTTTCTAGACTCCAAATTCCTTCTATCTTCTTGGCATTAATCTAGATCTTGATTAGGACAATCTTTGTTTCATTGCATAAAGTTTGGTACTAACTTAGGCTTCCAATAATGGATGAGAGGAGTAACATAAATCTTCTTTAACAGGGATAAATCATTTGTTACTCTGATGTTGATGTTGTCTTGATATATTGGAGATATGAAGGGAACTTCAACAACCCTTATGGTCTTGAAAACTTCAACTACCCTTATGGTCTTGAAAACATTAACTACCCTTATGGTCTTGAGAACTTCAACTATCTTCATGGTCTTAACTATTCATTTCTTTCTTTGATCTTCTTGCCTCTTCACCTTAGTGATCATAAGACTTGTCAAAAGTATCACAATAGCTCAAGGTAGGTTATTGGGGTTTGTAAACCAATGAAAAGAAAGCCAAAATTTTATGAAGGCTCAAAGGGACAACTAGGGATTGATATTTAATAGGGTGGATACTAGTTGTTGGCTAACCAAACAATGCCTAGATCATCTCTCCCTTTAATAAGCAGAGTTCAATTTTGCCTCGAAAGTTTGTCAAAGCATGTTCTAAGACTGACTAGGACCTAGACAAAGATAATTATGCAGGAGCCCTCTCTAAGTAAGCATACACAACTCAATGCTATAGAGCAATTCCCTCACCTAGTAAAGTCATTCAAGTCATGATGCATAAATATATTAATTCATGAATTATCAAGCTAGATTCCTCATTGGTTGAGCACCAAAATGAATAAAGACCAACAAAATTTTTGATAGAAGTAATTTATTCAAACAAATTTAAATTTGAAAAACATGATAATTCCAATTATATATTAAAGAAAGCAAAATTGAAAAGCAACATTCAAGCTAAAGAAAGCTTGATGAGCTAAGCTTCTTTTCCTTTCACATCTTCAATATCCCCATCTTGAAAGGATGATAAAATAAAATCCTCTTCTAATCCTCTTCCTACCATGAAGGATGCTAGTGGTGGCACCATGTTGAACCTTGGAAATGGATTACCTTTGGTATTGGGCATATCCGACTCAGGAAACTTGCCATCATCAATTAAATTCTGGATCTCATGCCTCAACTTCATACAATTGTCCCGTTTCATGTCCAGGCCTTTGATGGAAATGGCAAAATGCATTAGTATCAAAGTTAGGTGGAAGAGGATTAGGCAAAGGACGAGGAATCAGGGGTTGTAACAATCCCTTCTTTTGTAGCTTATTGAGAACCCAAGACAGTGACTTCCCTAATTTTGAAAACTGCCTCATTCCTCCTTGACTAGTGGCATTAACATCAACTTCTTTTTTGTGCTTTGATTGCCCGGTTGATAATTTCCTTTCTCATTCCTTCTTATTGAAAAGTGATTTTTCTCCCTTTCCCACTCTTCAATTTGTAGACCAGCTTAGAGAAGATCTTTGAAATCCCTTATAAGGGTGTGAGACATCCTTTCACGGAGACTAGGCAACACCCCTCTCACAATCATCCTTATTTGATCAGATTCATCGGGCCTCTTCTTGAGCAAAGCGGCCTTGTTTCTCCATCTCTTCACATAATCTAGAAAATTCTCATTTGGCCTTTGCCTAATGGACTCCACTTCCATTAAGGTAACTTCCATCTCGACATTATACCCATATTGCTGAATGAAGGCCTTGTATAGCAAATTCCAACTCTTTTGTGTTCCTTCATCTAAGGTATTGAACCAATTTTGGATAACAGGGTCTAATGAGAGTATAAAGTACCTTAGAAATTGAGCCTTAGTAGCTTGGGCAGACTGCATAGCAGTGATATACTGCTTCACATGGAGATGAGGATTTTCGGTTCCATCAAACTTTGCAAAAGATGGCATCTTGAATTTGTATGGAACTTCTTCATCTAGCTCAAATAATTTGTCGATCTCGTACATCTCTTCGGTCTTTAGTTTCTTCTCAAATTTCTTTTCTAAATCGGCAATCATATTTTCAACATCAGATGTGTCAGTCTTTTCAATAGTTGCCTTCTCAACAACCTTTGGCTCCTTTTTGTCTTGAGGATCTTGGTAGTATTGAGCCCAATCATCTTCATCAATGATCACCTCATCATCATCAAAAGCTACTTCACTAACTTTAGTCTTCCCTTTGTCTTTCTTGGTACTAGCAGATGCTTCGACATTGTTCCCTAAAATTGCAGCTAGTTGATTCTTTATGGTCTCGCCATGGCCTCTTTTATTTCTTCCATCTTGGCATTGAGGGCATCATCCACCATTCTTTGAATTTGTTCGGGATCCATTGTTTTTGGTGAGCAAGTGATTGAGTCGTTACTAGATACTTCATGTCCGGCGTAGGTCGGATTATCGTAAGCTTTTGAACTATCGTAATCCAAGGCTGTGAGCCAGAAATGATCAATGATATGAGATGCAAATGTATGTATGTATTCATGTATGCACAAACAATCAACGAAGAAAGATAATTAGGATGTTCCTTCCAACCTTATAACATCCACACACGAATGGCGAGTCTCTTTTCCTGGGTATATGGTTAACAAAATACCAACATGTGGTACCTTGTTTTCGAATATTTCCCTCGGACGTTTTAATCAATAGTTATATTTTCAAAAATGGAAATCAACTTATGATAATTCCCATTAATTAGGTTTTAATCCATTTAACCAACTAATGTAGCTTTTATGCTATATTGGATTAAAACAAAATTAAGAGGTTTATTATAAATAGATTTCTCACTTAAAAAAGGTAACTAATGATTCATGCCAAAAACAAGCCCATGATTAATTATTCTTAGTATAAACTAGGCTCACAATTGATTTTTGGTATTTCATAATTGACCTAAATATTTTTGCAAGCTCTTTGTAAGAAAAGGTTGGGTGAAAATAATTTTGTTTCAAAGCCCATTGTAAAAATATTTTAGAAAAAATGGATTTTGGGCTTAGCATTTGGGCCATGAGCCAAAAGAGTTTTTTATTTATTTTTAGAAAAGTCTTATGTCCAAAGACCATCTTGAAAAATTTTGAAAATAGCTTTGGTCTTTTGGATTTTAAAGAAAAAATTATTTTGAGCTTACAATATACTTAGATCATATTAGAAAAAGAACAAACCAAATAAGCCATGATTTAAGCCAAGACAAATTAACCATAGTCAAACAACATGCATTTGGGGTAAAACCTAAGGAAAGTAACTAGGCCAATTACATGAGCTTTAGGCTTTAGGTAAAAAGGCTTAGGTTCCCATAGCAAGTATATACCAAATGGTACGAGGCTATGAGTGGTTATGCCATGCTCAATCTCCATACCTTGAGTGAAAGTATGGTATCCCTTACATAACACAACACGGGTAACACGGGCATCCTAACTCACGCACAGTTGGAATCAGTTTGATATAGGTCACTATTAGCTATTATGAGTTGGTATGAGTCTAATATGAGTTTGTATTAATGATATGAGTTTTGATATGGGTTGTTATGAGTTAGTTTAATTGGTATGAGTTTGACATGAGTTGGTATGAGTTTGACATGAGCTAGTTTAATTAGTATGAGTTAGATATGAGTTGGTATGAGTTGGTATAAGTTGATATGAGTTTGATATGAGTTGGTATGAGTTTGTCTTGAGTTGATATGAGTTGTTTTGAGTTTGATATGAGTTGGTATGAGTTTTTCTTCAGTTGATATGAGTTGGTATGAGTTGTTATGAGTTGATATGAGTTGGTATGAGTCTGATATAAGTTTATATTATTGATATGAGTTTTGATATGAGTTGTTATAAGTTAGTTTAATTGGTATGATTTCGGTATGAGTTGGTATGGTTTTTATATGAGCTAGTTTAATTGGTATGAGTTTGATATGAGTTGATATGAGTTTGATATAAGTTGGTACGAGTTTGTCTTGAGTTGATATGAGTTGGTATGAGTTGTTATGAGTTGATATGAGTTGGTATGAGTTGGTATGAGATGGTTTGAGTTGATATCAGTTAGTATGACTTGGTATGAGTCTAATATGAGTTTGTATTATTGATATGAGTTGTTATTAGTTAGTTTAATCGATATGAGTTTGATATGAGTTTGGTATGAGTTGGTATGAGTTAGTAAGTGTTGATTTGAGTTAGAAATTAGTTGGTATGAGCTTGGTATGAGTTGGAATCAGTTTGATATGGATTACTATTAGCTGTTATGAGTTGGTATGAATCTGATATGAGTTTGTATTAATGATATGAGTTTTGATATGAGTTGTTATGAGTTTGTTTAATTGGTATGAGTTTGATATGAGTTGGTATGAGTTTGATATGAGCTAGTTTAATTATTATGTGTTAGATATGAGTTGACATGAGTTGATATGAGTTTTATATGAGTTTGTCTTGAGTTGGTATGAGTTGTTATGAGTTGGTATGAGTTGATATAAATTTGATATGAGTTGGTATGAGTTTGTCTAGAGTTGATATGAGTTGGTATGAGTTGTTTTAAGTTTATATGAGTTGGAATGAGTCTGATTTGAGTTTATTTTGTTGATACAAGTTTTGATATGAGTTGTTATAAGTTAGTTTAATTGGTATGATTTTGGTATGAGTTGGTATGGGTTTGATATGAGTTAGTTTAATTGGTATGAGTTTGATATGAGTTGATATGAGTTAATATGAGTTTGATATGAGTTGGTGCGAGTTTGTCTTGAGTTGATATGAGTTGGTGTGAGTTGATATGAGTCTGATATGAGCTGGTATGAGTTAACATGAGTTTGATATGAGTTGGTACGAGTTGATATGAGTTTGACATAAGTTGGTATGAGTTTGTCTTGAGTTGATATGAGTTTGTCTGAGTTGTTATGAGTTGATATGAGTTAGTTTGAGTTTATATGAGTTGGTATCAGTATGTCTTGAGTTGATATGCATTGGTATGAGTTGTTATGAGTCGGTATGAGTTTGTCTTGACTTGATATGAGTTGGTATGAGTTGTTATGAGTTGATATGAGTTGTTATGAGTTGATATGAGTTTGATATGAGTTGGTATGAGTTTGACTTGAGTTGATATGAGTTGGTATGAGTTGTTATGTGTTTGGTATGAGTTAGTAAGTGTTTGTTTGAGTTAGAAATTAATTGGTATTAGTTGGTATGAGTTGGAATCAGTTTGATATGGGTTAATATTAGTTGTTATGAGTTGGTATGAGTTTGATAGGAGTTTGTATTATTGATATGAGTTTGATATGAGTTGGTATGACTTTGTCTTGAGTTGATATGAGTTGGTATGAGTTGTTATGAGTTGGTATGAGGTGGTATGAGTTGGTATGAGATCCTTTAAGTTGATATCAGTTAGCATGAGTTAGTATGAGTCTAATATGAGTTTGTATTATTGATATGAGTTATTATGAGTTAGTTTAATTTGTATGAGTTTGTTATGAGTTGCTATACATTAGTAAGTATTGATTTGAGTTAGAAATTAGTTGGTATGAGTTGGAATCAGTTTGATATAAGGTTGATATGAGTTGGTATGAGTTTGTCTTGAGTTGATATGAGTTGGTATGAGTATGTCTTAAGTTGATATGAGTTGGTATGAGTTTTTCTTGACTTGATATGATTGGCATGAGTTGTTATAAGTTTATATGAGTTGGTATGAGTTGATAAGAGTTTGATATGAGTTGGTACGAGTTTGTATTGAGTTGATATGAGTTGGTATGAGTTGTTATGAGTTTGGTATGAGTTAGTAAGTATTTATTTGAGTTAGAAATTAGGTTGTATTAGTTGGTATGAGTTGGAATCAGTTTGATATGGGTTACTATTAGCTGTTATGAGTTGGTATAACACTGATATGAGTTTTTATTATTGATATGAGTTTTGATATGAGTTGTTATGAGTTAGTTTAATTGGCATGAGTTTGAGTTGAGTTGGTATGAGTTGATATGAGTTGATACGAGTTTGATATGAGTTTGATATGAGTTGGTATGAGTTTATATGAGTCTGATAAGAGTTGGTATCAGCTGATATGAGTTTGATATTAGTTGGTATGAGTTAATATGATTTTGATATGAGTTGGTATGAGTTTGTCTTGAGATGATATGAGTTGGTATGAGTTGTTATGAGTTGGTATGAATTGGTATGAGTTGATATGGGATTGATATGAGTTGGTATGAGTTTGTCTTGAGTTGATATGAGTTGGTATGAGTTGTTATTGAGTTGATATGAGTTGGAATGAGTTGGTATGAGATGGTTTGAGTTGATATCAATTAGTATGAGTTAGTATGAGTCTAATATGAGTTTGTATTAATGATATGAGTTGTTATGAGATAGTTTCATTGGTATGAGTTTGATATGAATTTGGTATGAGTTGGTATAAGTTAGTAAGTGTTGATTTGCGTTAGAAATTAGTTGGTATGAGTTGGAATCAGTTTGATATAAGTTATTATTTATTGTTATGAGTTGGTATGAGTCTCATATGAGTTTGTATTATTGATATGAGTTTTGATCTGAGTTGGCATGAGTTGATATGTGCTAGTATGAGTTTGTCTTGAGTTGGTATGAGTTGATATGAGCTGGTATGAGTTGATATAAATTTGAAATTAGTTGGTTTGAGTTTATATGAGTTGATAATAAGTTGGTATGAGATGGTATGAGTTGTTATCAGTTAGTATGAGTTGGTATGAGTCTAATATGAGTTTCTATTACTGATATAAGTTTTGATATGAGTTGTTATGAGTTAGTTTAATTGGTATGAGTTTGATATGCATTTGGTATGAGTTGGTATGAGTTATTAAGTGTTGATTTAAGTTAAAAATTAATTGGTATGAGCTTAGTATGAGTTGGTATGAGTTGGAATCAGTTTGATATAGGTTACTATTTGCCGTTATGAGTTGGTATGAGTCTGATATGAGGTTGTATTATTGATATGAGTTTTGATATGAGTTGTTATAAGTTAGTTTAATTGGTATGAGTTTGGTATAAGTTGGTATGAGTTAGTAAGTTTTGATTTGAGTTAGAAATTAGTTGGTATGAGTTAGTATGAGTTGGTTTCAGTTTGATATGGGTTACTAGTAGCTGTTATGAGTTTGTATGAGTCTGATATGAGTTTGTATTATTAATTTGAGTTTTGTTATGAGTAGTTATGAGTTAGTTTAATTGTATGAGTTCGATTTGAGTTCGGTATGAATTTGTATGAGTTAGTAAGAGTTTATTTGAGTTAGAAATTAGTTGTTAAGAGCTTGGTATGAATCTGAATCAGTTTGATTTGGGTTACTATTAGCTATTATGAGTTGGTATGAGTCTGATATGAGCTTGTATTATTGATATGAGTTTTGATATGAGTTGTTATGAGTTAGTTTAATTGGTATGAGTTTGATATGAGTTTGGTATGAGTTGGTATGAGTTAGTAAGTGTTGATTTGAGTTAGAAATTTGTTGGTATGAGTTTGGAATGAGTTGGAATCAGCTTGATATGGGTTACTATTAGCTATTATGAGTTGGTATGAGTCTGATATGAGTTTGTATTATTGATATGAGCTTTTATATGAGTTGTTATGAGTTAGTTTAATTGGTATGAGTTTGATATGAGTTGGTATGAGTTTGATATGAGTTTATATGAGTTGTTATGAGTTGATATGAGTTTGATATGAGTTGGTATGAGTTGATATGAGTTGGTACGAGTTTGATATGAGTTTTTATGAGTCTGATATGAGTTAGTATGACTTGATATGGGTTTGATATGAGTTGGTATAAGTTGATATGAGTTTGATATGAGTTGATATGAGTTGGTATGAGTTGTTATGAGTTGGTATGAGTTGGTATGAGTTGATATGAGTTTGATATGAGTTGGTATTAGTTTGTCTTGAGTTGATATGAGTTGGTATGAGTTGTTATTAATTGATGAGTTGATATGAGTTGTTATGAGTTAGTTTAGTTGGTATGATTTTTGTATGAGTTGGTATGAGTTTGATATGAGCTAGTTTAATTGGTACATGTTTGATATGAGTTGATATGAGTCTGATATAAGTTGGTATGATTTTTTCTTGAGTTGGTATGAGTTTTTCTTGAGTTGGTATGAGTTTAGATGAGTATGATTTTCTGATGAGGTGTTTTGATGTTGACTTTGTAATGAAAAATCAAGCAGGAAAAATGGCAAAAGGTTCTCATAGTAGCCCATCTTCTCATAGTGAGCAATCTCCCTTATGCGGGGAGAAGCCCACAATGCTCCATGGATGTCCAGGAGTAATGTTGTCTACTTCTTCTAAAGGCTGGAGGATAAAAGAAGAATTCCTTTTGAACCAGGTGTGGCAGGTAAGGCAAAGAAGGTAAGATTCGGTGTGTTTTATTGTGACGACATGCCAATTTCTGAGAAGGAAGTGGAAGGTGAACATAGTAATGAAGAATGCATTAGAGTAAGTAAATATAAAAAATGATCTACTTCACACAACTTTATTTGAATCTGGACAAGTCAATGATTGAGTAGCTAATCAATAGAATATGTACCAGGATATTGATTATATCATCCCTCCAAGAGATTGGAGGTACCACCAAGTCAACAGGGTAGGCCATGGATTGCAAACAATTCAGCTGATAAAGAATGTAATTGGTTCTAATAAAGATAAGGTTTGTTTGATTTACAATGTGTGACTCATTGTGATTTATGATGCTACTGTGTTCAATCTCATATAAAACTTATTGATAACACTCTTTTATTATTTTGGTGTAGATGGCTACCTTTAAATGATACATTATCAGCCAACTTCTCAGGCTTGATGAAGGAAATTTTGATCATTGGTCTAGGCTTTTTCATTGGCTTTTCATACACCAAGTTCCAAATGAAAATAAAAATGAGCTTTCATTTAAGTTTAGAAAGTCAATTCTGAAGTTTGGAATTGAGTATTGTTTAATAATTGGGCTAAAATATAGTGGTGTGAAAGGAAAGTATCGAGGTGTGCTTTCCACTACCATTTGTCATGTTGCAAACCAACAGATATTTCCTTTGGCATTCGGGATTGACGATTCTAAAAATTATGCCTTATGGACATGGTTTCTTATGAGGTTAAAGGAAGCTTTCAGCGAAAGACCGAATAATGTTAGACACCTAAGCATTCAGAAGGCTGTAGCAGAGGTTTTCCCAAATGCATTCCATGGGATTTGCATGTATCACTTGATAAATAACTATGAGCGGGGATTTTTGCCCCCACACTCGATGGAATGGTTCTTGAGACTTCTGCACTGTTTAGGCTCGGAGCCTTAGAGAACACGGGCCTAAGCCCGAAGAAAATATGAGTCGCACCCGGACGGGCCAGGAAAAAGAAAGGGGTAGATGACCCGATTTCTAATGAATCTCCAACCCCCTAATGGGTTCGAAAAGTTAGGTACGTGTGGAGAAGGTGAGAAATGGCCCAGCACCCCCACAACGCCCGGTTCAATGGAACCGGCATCCTTTGCAGGTCTTAATATTATAAAATTCTTAAATATAACAACATTATCCATATTACATGCAACAATTAAAATAAAGCATCAGTATATTAAAATCAAAGCAATGTCCAAACAAAACAAATAAATGGACACCCATCCGAGGATGGAAACATGTCCTTACATCCTTCATGTCTAAACTAAATAGGATACCTACCGAAAGGTGGAAACATGTCCTTTACATTGGTCCAAAATACAAAAACAATTTAAATTACACAATACTTAACTAATGAGGTACCCACAAGGTGGAAACATACCTCTTACAATTTTAATACTAAAACATACAAATAATAATTAAACAATAAAGAAAATAATCATCCATGGTAAATTAAATAAATCAAGCATTGAAATTAAATAAATCAACCATCAAAATATATAATAAACTACATAACCAAATCTAAAATTAAATAAAGCAAATAAAGATACAAAATTAGGTTTATGTCTCAATTTAGAGTTCTTTAATTAACATTTAGGATTTTGGGATTTTAGAATTATTATTATTATTTAGGCTACTGTAAAGATTTTGAAAAATTGGAATGGATTAGGGTTTTGTAAATTTAAGAATTTAGGGTTTTTAAAACTAGGGTTTTGAAATTAGGGTTTGTTGTATTAGGTTTTGAGAAAATTAGGGTTTTTGATATTTTGGAAAACATATTTGATCTTAGGATTTATGACAACAATTTAGAGTTTTATGAAAATAATTATGATTTTTAGAAACTATAAAGAAGATTAGGGTTTGGAGATTTAAGGAGACATTTGGAAATTTTGGACAAAAATTTAGAGTTTTAGATGAAAATAGTTCGGGGAAAATAATTTAGGATTTTTTAAAGTTTTTGGAAATAGAAGAAATAATTTAGGGTTTTTAAGGTTTTTGGAAACAGAAGAGTACTTTTTAGGGTTTTTAGCAACTGGGCTATTAGATTAGGGTTTTGATAATGTTTTGTGATTATATGAACATTGAACTCAAATCATGTTACTTAAATCAAGTAATCAAGGCTACAAGTTTTAAGTTAACTACTGGACCTAAACAACTTCTTAATCGTCAAACTTCTAATGATATTTATAGAAGGGAATGTATATATTGGACCGTCAAATAAGTTGTAACTCAAGGATGAAATATTGTGAATTCAAATAAATTAAAGAATTAAATCAAACCATCATTCGTTGGTTCCTCTACAATTGACTTCTAGATGAACAATGAACAAAGACAGTGTTACTGCCTTTGATGATTGCTTCTTATTGCTAATGTCTCTTGCTCCTTAGGGTTTCTGTCCTCTTTTTCTCCCAAGTCAGAAGTCTCAAGTTTATCTCAGTAAAGACCAATTTTTTCGTCCCCTTAATTCTGTGTTTTAATGTGGTATATATAGGAAAAATCATAAACCTACTTCTAATTTTCTAAGGAAACTATAACTAATTAGGAAAAGAAACCAAAACGAAATAAATTTTGGTTTCTGAAAAAACTGCGTTGAAAAATTGCGCTGGCAAAAAAAACTGCTGCGGGCTGGAAACTGCGAGAACTGCGAGAGTTGCTGCGAGCCAATTCCCTAGGCGAATTGGCCCAAGGCGATTTCATTGCAGGAATTTCCTGCGGTAAATTGGCCCAACCATTTCACTTTCAGCGATGAAATTTTTCATTGTCGATTTTTTCGTCGCCGATTTTTATTTACTTTTATTTTTATTTTTTTATTATTAATTTTTTAAAACTTTACTAATATTACTTTTTATTTTTATGAAAAATTATAAATAATAAATAACAAATACTAAAATAGATATTGTTTAATTAAAATACCACAAAAATTATTTTGGACTATATAAAAAATATCGGACCATACTGGGTCAAAAATTAAGGGTCTACAATTTGCCCCTGCTTGAACGATCTGAGATTACGACAAAAGAGAGTGAAAAATAATAAGACTTAATTTTTCTGAGATGGTTTAGGTTTTGGGTTCTGGACCTAGTTCGAGTTCTGGACTCAAGGGTAATTTTAGGTTCTGGACCTAAGGGTAATTTGGGTTATGAACCCGAGCTAAGTTCTGGACATATGGATAATTTGAGTTCTGGACCCGAGCTAAGTTCTAGACTTAAGAGAGATTATAGGTTCTGGACCTAAGCTAAGTTCTAGGCTTAAGGATAATTTTAGGTTCTGGACCTAAGGGTAATTTGGGTTCTGGATCCAAACTAAGTTCTGAACTTAAGAGGAAATTTAGGTTCTGGACCTAAGAGAGATTTTAGGTTCTGGACTTAAGGATAATTTTAGGTTATGGACCTAAGGTAAGTTCTGGACTTAAGGGTAATTTTAGGTTCTGGAACTAAGGGTAATTTAGGTTCTGGACCCGAGCTAAGTTCTAAAATTAAGAGGAAATTTAGGTTCTGGACCTAAGAGAGATTTTAGGTTCTGGACCTATAATTTTAGGTTCTGGACCTAAGGGTAATTTGGGTTCTGGACCCGAGCTAAGTTCTGGACTTAAGAATAATTTAGGTTTTGGACCCGAGGGTAATTTGGGTTCTGGACCAGAGCTAAGTTCTGGACTTAAGAGAGATTTTAGGTTCTGGACCTAAGCTAAGTTCTGGACTTAAGGATAATTTGGGTTATGGACCCGAGACTGAGTTTGAGTGACCTTTTATCAGTTGAGAATTTTGACTGCTCTGGATGTTCTATTATGTAATGCATTATGGGTCTTCACCCTCAAAATGGATCTTCATTGTTGGACCTTGGATCTACATCCTTACCATCGGATCTTCACCTTTGAAAATGGATCTTCATCCTTGGAGATCGAGTCTTCACCCTTGTAAATGGATCTTCATCCTTGGAGATCGGGTCTTCACCCTTGTAAATGGATCTTCATCCTTGGAGATCGGGTCTTCACCCTTGAAAATAGATCTTCATCCTTGGAGATCGGGTCTTCACCCTTGTAAATGGATCTACATCCTTTGAGATTGGGTCTTCACCCTTGAAAATAGATCTTCATCCTTGGAGATCGGGTCTTCACCCTCGTAAAGGGATCTTCATCCTTGGAGATTGGGTCTTGTGAGCGGGGATTTTTTCCCTCACTCCCGGTGGAATGGTTCTTGCGACTTTGGCACTGTTTAGGCTCGGGGCCTTAGAGAACACTGACCTAAGTCCAGAGAAAATAGAGTCGCCACCCGGATGGGCTGGGAAAAAAAAAGGGGTGGATGACTCGATTCCTAAGGAATACCCAACCCCCTAATGGGTTCGAAAAGTTATGTACATTGGGGAAGGTGAGAAATGGCCCAGCACCCCCACAATGCCTGGTTCATTGAAACCGGCCTCCTTTACAGGTCTTAATATTATAAAATTCTTAAATATAACAATATTATCCATATTACACACAACAATTGAAATAAAGCATCATTATATTAAAATCAAAGCAATGTCCAAACAAAGCAAATAAATGGACACCCATCCGAAGATGGAAACATGCCCTTACATCATCCATGTCTAAGCTAAATAGGACACCCACCAAAAGGTAGAAACATGTCCTTTACATTGGTTCAAAAATAAAAGCAGTTTAAATTACATAGAACTTAATTAATGAGGTATCCGCAAAGTGGAAACATACCTCTTACAACATTTGAAAATCCAAAACAAATTGATAAAAGTAAATAATCATTCATCATAAATAAATCATTCATCAAAGATATTAAACATCAATTAAAATATATAATAAACATTCATCCATGATAAATTAAATAAATCAAGCATTGAAAATAAATCAAAGCATATAATGAACTACATAATCAAATCTAAAAATAAAGCAAGTAAAGATACAAATTAGGGTTTACTATTTCTATTTAAAGTTCTTTAATTAACATTTAAGGCTTTGAAATTTTAGTATTATTATTGTTATTTGTTTAGGCTATTGTAATGGTTTAAGAAAATTGGAATGGATTAGGGTTTCATGAATAAAATTAGGGTTTAGAGGTAACATTATGAAATTAGGGTTTTAGAATCTTAAGATATTAGGGTTTATAATTCTTGGTTAGTGGATTGTTGTTTTGGATTTACTGTATTGAGTTTGAATGTTTAGGTTTATAAGGTTTTAAGGTTTTACGTATTAGGGTTTAGGAAAGCTAGGGTTTACATATTAGTTTTGAGGGAATTAGGGTTTAGGAAAACTTAGGGTTTAGATTAACTGGTTTGGGGTTTACTGTTTTGGTTTTGAAGTTGAAGAAAATAGTTTAGAGTTTTATAAAGTAATTATGATTTTTAGAAACTGTAAAGTAGGTTAGGGTTTGGAGATTTAAGAAAATATTTGGGAATTTTGGAAAAAGTTAGAGGAAAACAGTTTAGGGTTTTTAAAAGTTTTTGAAAATAAGAGAAACGATTTAAGGTTTTTGGAAACAAAAGAAACGAATTAGGGTTTTGAAGGTTTTTGGAAATAGAAAAAATAAATTAGGTTATTGAAACGAAGATCAAGTTACTACATATTTGAAGATCAAAGTTTTGTGTGTATATTCTTATGAATCAAAGAAAAAAAAGTTACTGTGATCATAAGTAATTTATGATGAAGGATCAAACCTACATAGTTGGTTCCACCAAAAAGTTGCTTTCTGGATGAACAAAGACAAAGACAAGGTTGCTGCCTTTGATGAATTGTTGATTGCTTGGTCATTGCTAGGGTTTTCTATACTCGATCACCTAATCAAAGTCTCACCATCCGATCTCCTTGTCCTAGTCTAAAATTCAACCCTCTTTTCTGTCTTTCAAAGTGTTATTTATAGGAAAATTTATAAGATTCGTTCTAATTGTTTAAGGAAACTAAAATTAATTAGGAAAAGAAAACCGAAACCAAATAGAATTTGGTTTTGGAAAAAATTGCGTTGGAAAAAAAATTTGTTGGCGAAAACTGTGAGCGCTGGCCAAAACTTCGAGGAATGATGCGAGAGTTGGGCATGCTGGCTGGACGGCTAGCCAATTTTGCCGCAGGAAATTCCTGCGGGTGAATTGGCCTTGGCCAATTGGACCTTCGGCGATGAAATTTTTTCGTTGCCGATTTTTTCGTCACCGATTTTTATTTTTATTTTTTATTATTATATTTTTATTAACTTCACAATTTTTATTTTTATTAAAGATTATAAATAATAAATAATTAAAATAAATATTATTTAATTAAAATACTACAAAAATTATTTTGGACTATATATAAAAAAAAATATCGGACTGGGTCAAAAATTAAGGGTCTACAGGTCTTCACCCTTGAAAATCGATCTTCATCCTTTGAGATCTTGTCACATCCCAAAGGCTAGATAGTCGAGTAATAGGCAAGGAGGACATGAACGAGTGGTCAAATAGAGGCTCGGGGTAGTCAAATATGAAATTGGTGTACACAGTGGACCTGACGGGACCTAAGTGAAAATTTCTCAAAAGTTAGGGGCAACTGTGTAAACTTAAAAATTAAGTGTCGGATGTTCCGGAAGAATATTCTAGAGATTAATCGGGTCATAACCGTGGGTTTCAATTTTTCCCAAAAACGCACTGTTTAAAAGTTACAATCGATTAATCGCTGGAGGGTATTTTGACATTTTCATACCTTAGAGTATAAAATTACAGCACAAGAAAGTCAAAATATGAATAAAAGGAAGCCTAATGGCTTGCCAAATAAATAGATAAAAGAAAAAGGCAAGTGGACCAATTAAAAGTGGTCATTTTGCTATAAGGTCTACCAATTGGAAGTCAACATCTGTACCAACATATTTTCACCAATTATGGCTGCCATTTGGATCAAAATAAGCTAAGGAAATAAAATAAAAGCCCTCTCTTACATGGTGAACTCGTCCAAACCATAAGAGAAGGAAGAAGGAGGTGATTTTTCCAAAGTTTAAGGCTTTTGGTTGAAGATTTTGGTGACAAACAAGATTATAAGGAAATCAAGGAGACAAGGAAGGAAAGGAAGTGATATAGATAAAGGACTAAGAAATAGTAAGGTTTGATACTTTAACCATTGAACTCCTTTTGAAATTTTTCTGTTTTACAATTAGTAAAATGCTGTGACTTGTATGATTTTTAATTAAATATAGAAAACTTATCTTGAGTTGAATTTTTGATATGTTGTGTCTCAATGAGTCTAGCATGACTTAAAAATATGTTGAGTTGAATTTGGAATGGTTATGAATTTGGAAAAATTATTTTTCTTAGACCTGCTCCAGCAGGTACCTTGATTGAGACAGCCATCTTTCTAGATTTTTAATAAAATGTAGAAAAAGAATATCTAATTGAATTTTGGATATGCTGTTTTTTAGTGAGTCTAGTATTTGAGAAAAATAATTTGGAACCACATTGATTGAATTTAATTTACGGAATTCACAAAATTCAGAACTGCTATCAGGATACAGGGCAACTGGAGCAGTCTGGTTGGGTGAACTAGTTGACCAAGATTTTGTGTCCAGTTTGATATAAAATTTTAAAGGAATGATTTTAAGATGCAAAACTAAATTCTGTAAAAATTTT
This sequence comes from Garcia nutans, assembly GCA_947685225.1. NCBI lineage: Eukaryota > Viridiplantae > Streptophyta > Magnoliopsida > Malpighiales > Euphorbiaceae > Garcia > Garcia nutans. The sequence goes on from CANTUV010000003.1 coordinate 12,499,802, forward strand.
AGAGTTTTTAGCCAAGTGGATTATTTTATACAAATTATCTAAAATAAGGATCAAGTTAGGTCAAGAACCAGAGTTTATTGTTCATATGGTAATTTTTCATTATTAACTTGGTCAAAAACTTGGTGTGGGTGTTTTATCATTTTATTTCTGGTATTGAGTTTAAGTATGAATATGAATAATAAAAGAAACTTGAATTGCTTGAAAGGTCAATCACTGCCATGAAAACTCATAAAGAGGTGGTAGACATGGATTCCTTATCCTTGTTTCCCAAGCTAGGTTGCCTCCAAAATTCAAGATGCCTGGGATGGACAGATTTGATGGGACTACTTGCCCTAAAACCCACCTGAAGATGTATGTGGGGGCCTTAAGCCCTTGGGGTTTAAATGATGAGCTCTTTGCTCAACTCTTCCAACAATCCTTGACTGGTGCTGCCCTTAAATGGTTTGTAAGCCTGGATCGTGCCAAGATTAAGACCTGGGAAGACATCTGCAATGTATTTAACACTCAATACCACTACAATATTGAGGTAGATGTCACTAGAAGGGAGCTTGAGACTACAAAGAAAAACAACAATGAACCCTTCTCCTCGTTCCTTACGAGGTGGAGGGCGAAGGCTCCCCAAATGATCAATCGCCCTTCAGAATAGGAGCAGATTGATATTATAATCAAGAATTTAAGGCCTACATATCAAGCTCAACTGCAAACCCAATACCTACCTACTTTCAAATCGCTCATTGCGACTGCAACTAAGGTAGAAGATTTGATACAATTGGGTAAGATAGTAAATGAGGGAGCTACTTCAAAGTATAAGAAACAGGGCCAAGCTGCTTCCTCAAGCAAGGTCAATGAAGTGGCCAATATTGCCCCTGCGAATCCTTTACGTGTGGGCAATCTTGGGCAGAGAAATCAGCCAAGAAGGCAATATACTGACCTTGGGATGCCCCTTCCTCTGGTGTTTAAAAAGGACATGGAAGGAAAGTACTTGAAGCCTTTGGACCCAAGGCCTCCTCCAAACCCATTAACCTCCAATTATAGGGCCAATGAGTACTGTGAATACCACCAAGGAAATGGGCATAGAACAGATGCTTGCTGGACTCTGAAAAACCGCATCCAAGATCTGGTGGATAGTGGTGACATCATTCCTCTCAGGAGTCAACCAAACATTAATATTAACCCTTTTCCCAATCATTCCATCCATGCCATCACTGTGGAAGAAGAGTTGTTTGATCCTTTCAAACTTCTCTTGGAAATGAATGAAGTATGTGTGCTGGATCTGAATGACCTTGCTGAAGAGGTCGATGCTTTGACAAGAAGTGGAAGGCAATATCAGCCACTTGACTTGGGGAAAGCCCCTAAAACCCCAAATCACCCATATAAGAAGACGCCGGAACCAAAGGAAGACCCTGTGCTCACTCAGCTTAAACAAACTCAAGCTAAGGTGTCAATTTGGGAGCTCCTTGCTTCCTCATTCCCACACCGTCAGACTCTCAGTAAAGCTTTGAGTCAACTTGATACATCAATAGACATAAGCCCAGAAGCTTTGGTGGCCACTTTGACCCAATCAACCAAGGCATTGAGTATCTAGTTTTCTGATGTAGACCTACCAGAAGATGGCATGAAACACAATAATGGTCTATACATCACCTTACAAACTGGGGGAAAGACTGTGCCCATGGTTCTCGTTGATAATGGGTCAGCCTTAAATGTATGTCCTTTGAAAGTAGCAAGCTGTCTAGGATTGGAGGCTACAGATCTTACACCTTCTGATCAAATTGTTAAAGCATATGATAACACTCGAAGAGAAATTTTGGGTGTTGCTACTCTGGAAGTTGCTATTGGACCGGTAAAAATGGGAGTGCCGTTCCAGGTCATTGATGTACCCGCGAGCTTTAGTCTCCTCCTTGGAAGGCCGTGGATTCATCAGAATAATGCTGTACCTTCTTCATTACATCAAAAACTTAAGTTCACTTTTGAAGGAAAAATCATCACTATTAAAGGAGACACATGTGAAATCAACAAGAAAACCACGGATCAATCTCTCTTTGAGGTTGTTCCTGGTGAAACTGCTATGGCCTTGACTGGGTTCCATTATGACACTGTTCAATGCATTGAAGGAGAAAGGCCCAAAGGGCCATTTATCCTATATGACTTTGGGGAGGTCCAAGTCAATTGCCTGGTGGGAATGATGCTAAGGGTAGGTCTGCTACCCGGGATGGAAATGATAAGGTCTGGGAGGAAATCATCCATAGGCGGCCATGGTAAGAGCCTGAGAATAAGGGAACTTTTGGCTTGGGGTACAAATCCACAGACGAGGAGATAGAAGAGTTTGAGCATGGGAAGAAGAAAAAGAAGACTTGGGGGGCAAAAAGCCTCAAAATGCGCCCTTACTTTAGAACTCTGAACGGTCACTTTTGCAAACCTGGAAAAGCAGTTCCTTATTGTGGTTTTCAGGAGCCATTCTATTCTCCTATGACTAGAAAGAAGCTACCGGGTTTTAAGATGTTCGCTGATGTTTTAGTCATAAAGGAAGAAGAGCCAGAACCTATAAGTGACCCACAAGTGGAAGATTTCATGCGGCCTAGTCTCTTTGATGAGGTTGCTATGATAACCAATTTTGAAGACAAAAGGGACTTCACGAAGCTGATCAAGACAACAGATGGACCACTGATGAACTGGTATGCCGAGGAGGGACAATGTAACACCCCCACATCCAATACATACACACTACATACACCACAATGTAGTATACATGCATCGAATATAGGAATGCTACGAATTTTCTTAACATTCAAAAACATTTCCAATGATACTATAATCTTTCTCATTATACATAATAGAAAAAAAAATAAGTGATTAACCTGTAATATAAAACAAAATAGATATATATATATACATATATACATATACTTAATACGCAGCAGAATTTAGAACTATATACATATAGGAAAACATTTAAATATTTATATTTACAAATGTACATATATTCACATTATAAACAATACTTTACAAAATATTAAAAGAGTTATACATGATTGGCAAATCTTCTCTGATCTTTAAGTCCCAAATTCAACTCTTCAATGTCTACTCTCACTTGGTCTCGAAGAACTCTCGGGTTTAACTCTATCAACTCTATCACCTGCGCGATCAACACTATCGCGCTAAGCCAAGGGCTTAGTAGTACAAAACATGCTAACATTATGCTTGTATGCTTTGCAATGTCACAAATTCCATTAATATCAACATCATAAGTGAAAAGCTAACATCAAACCTTTGCCTTTCACAAATCATAATCATATAAGCATATCACATCTCAAAGTCCTTTCATGAATTTCATTATTGAATTATTTTGCCATCAATGAATCACATATAAACAAAGACAAGCATGGGCCCAAAACACACTAATATGCCATTCAATTTTCAGAGTTAATGCTTTGGTTTTATCACATTTATCATTATCACATATACCCAACTAGGCTTCAAGGATTAGGTTCAACCAAGCTTCAAGGGGAGCAAAGCATGCTAAGTCTCAACCCAACTTGGCTTCAAGAACCAAACCCAACCTAGCTTCAAGGGTTGTAACATCTCAATTAGGCTTCAAGGACTAGACCCAACCAAGCTTCAAGGGGAGTAAAACATGTTAAACTTCAACCCAACATGGCTTCAAGGATCAAGCCCAACCTAACTTCAAGAGATTGTTACTATCATTAGGCATGCCACCAACAACAAACTCTGAAAATAGAATAACACATTAGCCACACAACTCATTCATTAATTTGTTATCAATTTCATTCTCAAATGAACTAACATAGCCAATCACAATGGCTTTATATTCCATTTCATCTCAATTCACATCATAACATTTCAATCTTTCATATACACAATCATTTGCATCATCATGTCATTCACATTATTCATATATATATATATCATCATTGATATAAACATAACAACACACATTGCTCATATAAATTAACAATGTAATAATGCCACATTTGTACTTACATACAATCATATAGGTTTTGTACTTACCTCAAAAGCAAATCACACCACTCTTAACAATTCCTTGTTCAAGATCCTTCTACCTCTTAAATCAATGATCAATCACTATCTTCAAGACCTAAATCAAAAGTAATAGCATATACTTGCTTAGGGATACACAAGAGATAATCCAATTAGGAATTAATTAGGGCAAACCCTAACCCTGACACGATCACCCACACGGGCGTGTTCATGGGTGTGTAATACCTACTGCCTCTCAACCATAACAACACGTCCAACATCATGAACGTGCTCCTGGCCGTGTAAATTCCCCAAACTCACAGTAGCTATGACACGCTCAATAACACGGGCGTGTTACTGGTCATGTCAAATCTACTGCCTCCAACACAATTGACATGCCTAAAAACCCTGGACGTGCTCATGGACGTGTCCGGCCACAAATCAAAACTCCGGTCAAAACAACCAAACACTCAACAACACACTTCTATTCATTAACATCCTCTTCAAACAATCTTAACAAAACATACTCAAAACTCATCTCAAACTTACAACACACCAAAACAAGCCAAAACACACATCAAACACAAAACACAAAATCATCTCAAAACCCTCACCACATATACAACATCATCTCTTCCAACCACTTAATCTTTTCTTCAATCCATACTCAAAATCCATCATCAAATCACTCAAACACTTCTCACATCTCAAAATCAACCAACGCACTCTTAAAAATCTATCAAACTCAAATATCATTTCAAATAAGCACAAAGATCACAAGAGAACTTACCAAAGTTATAAGACTTCTTGTATCATCCACTAGATCACTTCAATCTTCCTTCAATTTGAGTTAAACACCTCAAGATCTTCACTTGTCTTTTGCTTTCCTTTGTCTATGGAAGAGCCGGCCAAGATGAAAGAAAAAGAAGAAGAAAACACAAAGAACAATCAAGAAGCCCAAAGTCAAGTCATCTTTAAATCTCCACCAAGTATTTCAATTCAAGCAATTACCAAAACACCCTTTAACCACATGTTTTGATTTCCTTACAATCACTTGTCCTTTTAAGTCATTTCACAAATCTCAACTAAAAATATCTTCTTCCCTTGACCACATATTTGACCAACTTATATGTTATATATATATCATATAAACAACATATACACTTCTCTCTAAACCCTCTTTTCTTTCCCAAAACACATATACATAAACATTCTTTTCCAAATTATTTTCTTATCACATACATATACATTCAATCCAATATACAACAACAACATAATCAAAACTTTTAGGGCATGCATTGGGATATTACAGACAAGCAGCTATAGTCAAACCTAGTCATGTGTCATACCCTGAACCTGAGTCTTGTACCGAGTCAAATCTTGAGTCAAACACCAAGTCAGAGTCCAGTTCTGAGTCTTCCTTAGCTTCAGGAATAGAAAACCCTGATGTCGAATATAATGTAACTCTGGAGGATGACTCCGCCATTATTAATAAAACTGTTCAATTTCTTAGTTACCCTGTGTCTTTTGCTTTCCAAGTATTCTCTAGCAAAAATGAAATAAAAGAAATAAATGAAAAGATAATAATTGGCAAAGAAAATGAATATACATACATTGTATATGATTGTGTGAATAAAGAACAGGTTGTTGAGTGCATCAGAAGATATGTCGACTGCTTCATGTGGAAGACAAGTGATGTCACGGGAATAGACCCAGCCATAGCAGTTCATAAGATTCTGCTATACCCCGATGCAAAGCCGGTTGAGAAGAATGAAGCCGGAATGGTCTTTGAAAATTAAAGAAGAGGTTGCCAAGCAACTGGATAATAAGTTCATAGAACCAATTGTCTACCCTTCCTGGTTAGCAAACATTGTGCTGGTCCCGAAGAAAGACGGAAAGGTCAGGATGTGTGTTGACTATAGAGATTTGAATAAGGCTTGTCCCAAGGATGATTTTCCACTACCACATATCGATTTGCTAATAGACAGGATGGCTGGGCATGTGATGGTTTCCATGACTGACCTTGCGGTTGGGTACAATCAGATCATGGTGCACCCACCAGACAAAGAGAAGACAGCTTTCATTACAGAATGGGGCACTTTCTGCTATAGGGTTATGCCTTTTGAATTGATAAATGTAGGGGCTACCTACCAAAGGATGGCGACAACAGTCTTTCATGACATGATTCACAAAGAAGTAGAAGTGTATGTTGACGATATGATTGTTAAGTCAAAATCTCCAGAAGAGCACGTTGAAGCACTTGAGAAGTTCTTCCTTAGACTTTGCGAGTATAATTTGAAGCTTAATCCTGCAAAGTGCCTCTTTGGAGAAACATCAGGCTTATTTTTGGGATATTTGGTCAGCAAGAAAGGAATAGAAATTGATCCAGCAAAGTCAAAGGCTATTCTGGAAATGCCTCCACCAAGAACAGAAAAGGAGATTCGAGGTTTGCTAGGTAGATTACAGTATATCAGTCGATTCATATCGCAGTTGGCAGAGACTTGTGGTCCTATCTTTAAGCTACTAAGGAAAGGTGCTTCACAAGAATGGAATGAAGACTGCCAGAAGGCCTTCGACAAGATTAAAGAATACTTGTTAAGTCCGCCAATTCTACAACCTCCCAGAATGGGAAAACCTCTGCTCTTGTATTTGTCCGTAACAGATGAAGCTATGGGTGCAATGCTAGCTCAAGAGGCCGAAGGTACAAAGGTAGAAAATGCAATTTACTACCTTAGCAAAAGGATGCTGGACTATGAGTTAAAGTATAACAAGATTGAGAAGTTGTGTTTAGCATTGTATTGGACCTGCATGAAGTTACAACACTACTTGTCTTCTTACACTACTTGTGTCATCGTAGAACAGAGTCCCTTGAAATTCCTTATGGAGAGGCCTGTTTTAGACAGCAAAATGGCAAAGTGGGTGTCAACATTGGCAGCTTTTGACTTAAAATTCATTCAAAGGAAAGCTGTGAAAGGTGGGGCAATAGCTGACCAGTTAGCAGAATTACCCGTAAAAGACGAGATGCGAGAAATGAATTTCCCTGACGAAGACCTCTTGAATGTGGAAAGAAGTGTTTGGGAGATGTATTTTGATGGGGCATCCAATTATCATGGAAATGGAATTGGGATTGTGTTCAAAACTCCTTGTGGAGAATACATTCCCTTTGCAGTTAAACTTGACTTTAGCTGCACAAATAATGAAGCAGAATATGAAGCTTGCATCAATGGGCTCGAAGCCACCCTGGGATTGGGGATTAAGAACCTAAAGGTCTATGGTGATTCTATTTTAATAGTATCACAAGCTTTAAGGAAATGGAAAATAAGAGAAGAGCGTTTGGTTCCTTACCTACAACGCCTTGATCATTTGGCACAACAATTCAATGATCTGTCCTTCGAATATCTCCCAAGAGCAAAGAATCAGTTTGCTGATGCCCTGGCTACTTTAGCTTCCATGATCAATATCAAGGAGGGGAAAGCCATTTGTCCATTGAAAGTTCAACTTCAGAAGCAACCTACCCACATAATGCATTTGGCCGATGGTAAACCATGGTTCTGGGATATCAAGAGTTATCTCAAGGATGGAAGTTATCCGGAGGGATCATCAAGGGTTGATCAGAGAGCAATAAGGCAGCTAGCCACAGGTTACATTCTTAATGGAGATATCCTCTACAAAAGAAGTTGGAATGGAATGTACCTAAGGTGTGTGAATGAAGCAGAGGCTAAGCGGATAATGGAAATGGTGCATGGTGACGAATCAGGACCGCATATGTATGGGATCTCCTTGGCTCGAAAAATAGCCAATCTAGGATATTATTGGTCCACCATGAATACAGACTATGTGGCATTTGTGCAAGAATGCCATCAGTGTCAGATATTTGCTAAGCTGCAGAAGCAACCTCCCGTTGCCCTGAATCCAATCACTTCTCCATGGCCCTTCGCTACTTGGGGAATAGATATAATTGGCAAAATACATCCGAGAGCTTCGAATGGACATCAGTTTATCTTGGTAGCGGTGGATTACTTCACAAAGTGGGTTGAAGCAGCTTCCTATACAGAATTAGACACTAAAAAGGCAGCACAGTTTGTCCGAACCAACATCCTTTGTCGGTACAGAATGCCATTTGAGATTATCACTGATAATGGAACTCATTTCCAAGCAGAATTTCCTAAACTCTTGAAGGATAAGAAGGTCCAGCATTATAAGTCCTCTCCTTATAGACCTCAAACAAATGGAGCTGTAGAACAGCAAATAAGTCTATAAAGGTGATCATACAAAAAATTATCAAGGAACATAGGTGTTGGCATGAGAAGTTACCACTGGCTTTGTGGGGATATAGAACATCAATTAGAACTCCTACTGGGGCAACCCCGTATTCACTGGTGTACGGAATGGAAGCAGTACTCCCCATTGAACTGGAAGTTCAATCGGCGAGGATAATTCAAGAAAGTCAGATAAATGAAGCTGAATGGATTAGCAATTATCATCATCAATTGTTGAGTTTGGATGAAAAAAGACTTCAAGCTCTCCATCAGATTCAAGAGTATCAGAGGCAAATAGCCAGACATTTCAAGAAAAAGGTCAAAGATTGAAAGTTGGAAGAAGGTTGTTTAGTTCTGAAAGAGATCAGATCACCCATTATAGATCCTCGTGGGAAGTTTCGTCCTCATTGGGCTGGACCCTACATTGTAAAGAAAATACTTTCTGGCGGAGCCGTCATCTTGTCTGATTTGGATGGTCTGGAGTTCACAAACCCATGCAATCTGGATCAATTAAAGAAATATTATGTATAATCATGCATTGTAAGGAACTACATTAGACCTGATTCTCGCAAACTAATTCGAGATATGTAGGCAGCTCTCCTTGAGCACGGTCTAAATTTTAATGAAAACCATTGATTCATTTTTCTTTTGCCAACATAAAAAAAATTCCACTAAGTTGAAAACCCTCAAAGGGCAGCTTAGGCAAGAATGGGTAAGAGCTCGCTAAGTTGAAAATCCGAAAGGACGGCTTAGGCAAAAATTAGAGCAAGTAAATAAAGTAGATAATGCTTGGAAAGCAAATGAAAGAGCCATTCATTCCAAAAAGAGTCATTCATTCCAAAAAAGAATCATTCATTACAAAAAGAGTCATTCAATCCATGAAAAGAGTCAAACCATAAGTCCTAAACATCCAATGAACCAAAAAGGTAAAAGCAATCCAAAAAAGCAGACAATAGAGTCAACCCTAGGATCTAAATCCTACGTCTCCTACGTGGGGCAAAGTCTTCGGTATCTTCCTTAGTTCCGAAACTTTCTGCAACATCTATCTTCCCCTCGTTAAGAGGAACCACATCCTCTCCCTCCAACTCCTGTAGCAATGCATGCCTCCTTGGCTTTTCAATTGGCCAAACTTCGGCTATAAACCAAGTTCTATACTCTGGAGTAGGCTGGACAAGGGAAGGCTCTGCAAAAGGCCTGATCATCTGATGGTTCCTAACCCAAGTTTGTAGAACAGCTCGAGTAACTCCGGGAGTAATAGGGGAAGCAATGGTAAGCCCAACAGGAAGAGGAACCCTCTAATCAATTCCCATCTGTCTGAGGACACGAGAAGCACTATACCATGTACTATGAGTGAAACCAAGAAGGTAGACATGGTTATGCATTGCATTTGACTCCATGAATCGAGAAATTCCATACCAAGAGATGTACCACAACAATTCTTCTGGTCCAAGCTCATACAACCAGATAGTCCACTTAGCCATAGAAGGAAAAGAAACCTGGATTCTTCTAGTGCGGTACTGAGAAGGGTTATAAGTCAAGGCATGGGGAGCGGCAACCACTCGGAGATGGTCTCTCAGCCAAACCTGGAAAAAAATAGATCCTTTCTATTTACAAGGAAAAAGAGAGATGATGAAATGAGAAGAAGCAAAAAGTATAACAAAATTACCTAAAGAATGATCGGAGTAACAGTCCAATTTTCAAATCCGAGTGCTGTTCTGTCAAGACTCTGAATAGTCTCAGCCAGAGTCATACCACCAATGCAGTTAAGTTCTTCCATTTGCCTAATCATGGAGCAAAGCTTTAAATCTCCAAAGCCAGGGTCACGGTTGAAAAGAAATCCAGCTAACAGGCAGAAAACAAAAGCTCGCATCCTATGCTTCAGTTGAATCTCATCTTCAAAATTAGCAGTCAGGAATTCATCAATTAAAGGAAGCAGCATCGCCTTATTCCCATCCGTAATCATAGCTTGAGCTTGAGGCCTTGTAAAGCTGAAAAGCCTCTAAAAAGACCCCACATAGCCAACTTGAACCTCATGCCTTACAAGAGGGGCATTTGGGTCACATCCAATAATTGAGCAGAATTCCTCAAAAAGAGGACACATCTCCTCCATCCGGGCACCAAATCTGAAAACGTGGGCTTGGGGATCCCAAAATCTGATACAAGCATGCAAGAAATCCCAATCCACAGCTACACCTCTAAGGGTGGCAACAGCTTTCAATCCATATCTTCCCATGTTGATCCTTTCAACATTATGGAGGCTCTTGGTCCAGTTATGCATCACATGGTTAAAAAGAGGGTTCATTGTTGAGAGAAAAATAAAATCCTGCAGTGAAAAACCTATTTTCTAGCATGAAAATGCACTTCAACTTTGTTTTTATACAGCCTTGGCCTAGATGGCGGTCCAACCGCTGACTCCGGAGGTCCGACCGTCGCCGACTCTGGCTTCGATTCCTGTTTTTGATGTTTTGTGGAATTCTTGTGTTTTGGCCCTGTTTAGGCCCTGTTAGGTGTTATTTTTGGGGGGCTGTTTCAGGGATTTATTTTGAAAATAGATTTCTAAAAAACAAGCATCATACATACATATTTGCTGTCAATACTAACAAATAAATGCAGGTTTGTATCTAAGTTCAAATAACAGGTGGAAAACATGGAAAGTACAAAGTACAAAGCGAGAATGATTCAAATACGACAAATATAATCTGCGCCGGGCTCTCCGTCTTTGCGGCCTGTTCTGCCTCTTATAAGCACTATCAGTCCAAGCACCAGATAGCTCATCCGACAAAGTAGTGATCAGTGCTGCCATGTCAGCAACTAGGCCCGCAGGTACCTGCAAAAAAAAATAGAATCACAGTCAATTTCAATAGAACTTTGTGAATCCTTTTCATGAAAAGTTCTAAAAGAATACCTGAGTGATGTGAGCAAGGCTCCGATATGGTACACCCTCCACACTAATTGATCGGGTCATCCAACCGTCGGGTGCACGATAACGAACAGCATAAGGCAGCCTCAGGTCGGCCAAAGCAGGGTCCAATTGACCGGTAGCCGCAAGAATAGATGGGGGAGGCCTCAAATGTGATGAACTGCTGCATGCTCCAGTGTGTGATGGTCCATCCCTGAAAGAGAAAGCCTCAGCCCTAGAGGAAGAAGGTTTGTCAGCTCACCAGCTGGAAGAGGGATGGTCTCCCGGAGTGCTAGTAGTGGGAGCCGAAGAATGGGAGGACCGATAAGGTGGTGCAGGGTCAAACCGTGTCCCAATGCGTGGCATCAGTCGCTGAAGACAGTAGAAATCATAATCATCATCCGGGGCATAGGCCGACTCGAAGGGATCACCCTCATATTGGGACGCAGTAATAGGTAGAAGCGTCAGAGATAGCATATCATCAGGGGGAACCAGGGGAGCTGCAAGGAAACCGGCGCTCTGAAAAGTCACTCTCTCAGCGAGATAATACCTTCGATACTCTGGATGGGGAAGTATGAATCGACGGCGAGTCAGGAACTGTGATCACTGAAAGTTGTGATCTTGAGCAATCCACTCTACCAGCCGGCTAGACATCGCTGTAAATACAACCTGTAAAAATTTATTATGTTAGTGAATCATTTTCTCTAATACAATAAATAAGGATGAGGATAAAGTATTTACCGAGTTCATGGAGCAGCTGTCGAAGAACGATCTCAGCTCTCTGATAGGAAGCTTCCTCTTTGGTGATTCTACCCTCTCTTTATACCATCTCCAAGCAATGGGAGAAAGAGGATCTGCAGGGGCAGGTGGCTCACGAAGAAAAGGGGCGACACCAAGAAAGTACTCGTAAGCCCAAGTCTGGAAAAGATGAAGAAGATATTAGAGTTGGTGTATGTCAACATATATAAGATAAAAGAAATGTTCTTTATATTACCTCCCAGAAGTAGTGCAGGCCACATGGAGCAATGCGGGTATAGCAGAGGTCTGACATGTCGTCATACAATCTACACAGCATCATGCTAGCCCAATCGTATGTTTGAAGTCGTGTCGGGTCGAGTAGGCTCTCCAGCACATTAAGACTCACTGCGTCCTTCTTGTTTGCTAAGAAGGAGCTAGCAAACAGGAGAATCAGGGTAAACCTGGCCACCTGATCAGCAGTAAGATCGCCTACCTCGTAGCAAGCATAGATGACTGGCGCATGCTCTACAAGCCACCTCCACTGAATGCAGCGAGGCGCCTGATGTCGAGGATAGTCAACCCCGATCAAAGTGACCATGTCGGCTGAAGAAATGTCATGCCGCCAGTCATCATAGAACTCCACCATCTCAACACCGAAGGGAATCCCAAAAATGACGGAAAAGTAGGTAGGCGTCATCGTCATCTCCCCCCAAGCAAAATGGAAGGTATCAGTAATGGGCCACCATCGCTCGGCCAGCGCGCATATCAACTCCCTGTGGATATCTCTGCCCACATCTATGTCCTCAAATGATGGAGGAAAGCAGGTCTGATAAGATCCCCCACCGGATGCCTGGCATCAAAGATGTAAGCCGGAATAGTACTCATGGGCTCGGCGATGGATATCCTAATCGCAGTGTCCTAAAAAAGCAGAGAGAGGGATTTTCTAATTCATTATTGTGGATAATTTGGGGGGCAACTTCAGAAAAATTTAAGTTTTATCCCCAGCCGGGTGTGACTTCCTAGAGGATTATTTTTAAGTTTTTTACTAGAAATAATTACTGATAGCAGAACTTAGTGAAGCATGATATTACTCCTGATTCATTACTAGAGCTAATTCAGGTACATGTAAAGGAAAGATTCCTAAAATTTGTTTCTAAGTTCCTTACTATAAATAAATAAGATTCCTAAGCATGTATACTAGATGAGTAAAGGGGAAGGTACTTACCTCATTGGAGCCAGTCCAGGAGCTGTGCTTCTCCTCCTCGAGTAAAAGATTGCAGGGAGGGAGTGGGATTTCGAAGTCTTCTAGGCCAGTGAAATCCATCATCGAAAGAAAGTTTGAAGGAAAGGAAAGAAGAAGAAGGAATGAAAGCAAATGAAAATGAAATGGAAATGAGCCTATTTATAAGGAAAAGGTGAAAACGCGGGTCTTTTGCACCTCGCTCAAAATCCTCGTTTCTGACTACCACTGAGCCCCATAAATCATTTTTATGGACCCCAGTGGGGGGAAATTGTGAATACTCGAATTTTGAGGCTCGAAAAGCCGATTTTCTCAAACTACTGATGACCGAGTCGGACCAGGGGTCCATGGTAAAATTCACTGAAAGTATGTCTTCATGGTACTTGAAATGTCCGGAATGACGCGAGGATCACAGATATGGTCCCGGAATATTTTTTACAGGTCTGTAGCTCCCGAAAAATTAGTTTGAGCGAAAATTGTGCGATCCGATGTGTTGTTTTGGGGGCAGAATCGCCGAAGGTGGCTGTCCGACCGCCGTTGTTTTTGTCTTTTTCATTTTTCTGGCTGGTCACATCCACAGCGGTCCGACCTCCGTATGGGTGCCAATTGCAGTCCCGGCGGTCCGACCGCCGTCCAGGTCCGAATTTGGTCCATTTTCACTATAAATAGCCCTAGAATTTTCAAAAGAGGGTTGCCTTTTCGGGGGGCTTCGGGCGGACAAACTCTCTATTTTCCATACGCTTAAGAACTTCTCTTGGACTTTTCTTTGCATAAATCTAACCCTGTGCTGCAGGAATTAATCTAAATCAAAATAATAATAAAAAACCGTAATCAAGAATCATAATCCAAGGCCCGAGAAAACGAGATCTGGAACTACGAAGTGGGAGAACCCTAAACAAGGTAATATCCTAATTTATCCTTTGTCAATTCAGGCATATCATAAGCACTACATCTCCTTCTTAATTTCTTTTTGGGTCAAAGACCTAATCTCTTTTGGCATGAAGTCTATCCAAATTAAAATCCATCTTTGGCATGAAGCCGATCTCAACTAAAATCAACCTTTTGGCATGAAGCCTAAATTGCATTTTCTTTTGGTACCAAGTACCCAAATTTCATCAAATTTAGCACTAAGTGCTCAAAATATCACAATTTTGGCAAAAAGCCCGACAATGCATGAAGCATACACACACACATGCATAAATGCATAATTGCCTTTAAATAGGCTTTTCTGAACTACATGGGCTTTGATCTCTCATAAAAAATGAGAGTATGTAGGCATATTTGGGATTCACCTCAAATAGCAAGTCCACAATCTACTAACAATCTGTTTGTCTTCCTCTCTGTGTTCCTTTTAGGTTCATTTCTTCTTTGGCAAGTTAATCAAATGTATGACATAGTCCCCGAATCCTCCTTGGGTTCGTAGATTAAAAACCTTTACATTGGATGCATTATTGGAGTCAAACAAGGGTTTTCTTAGTTTTTCCCTTTGAAAAGAAAAAACTGAGTGGCGACTCCTAACAACAAGTGAATGTTCATCCAAATCCTTTTTTCGGTGGAAAACGAGGTTCACAGCGTGTCACTAGCCGTGTCAATCCACCAGCATCACAGTAGCTATGACACGCTCCGTGAATGGGTGTGTCACTGGACGTCTCAATGCTACTACAACACAGAAGCTGTGACACCCATCTAGAAAATAGAACTATTGACACGCTCAAAGACTTGGCCGCGTTCAAGGGCGTGTCAGGCCAAAAATCCTAATCCCGGCAACAAAAACATCACATCCAACAAACCTCTTACTTCCACCATTTTTCACTTCAAACAAACTTAACTAAACACACCTATAAACCATAATAACTTGCAAAAACACCAAAACAGCTCAATAGATACATCAAACACCAATTCACAACTATCATATACACACAACTCAAACACAACACTTGCTCTTCCAACACCAAACTTAACTCTATCTCTTCAATCAAACTCCAAAATCAACACCAAGAAGATCACACACCCTCAAATACACCATAATCAAATATACACATACTATCAACAGTCAAACACCAAACTCAAAACACAAACTTAGAAGAAAACCAAAGAAAACAAGTTGGAAACTTACCAAAAGTGATGAAAATCTTTAGAATTCTAACTTGATCACTTGAAACACCTTCAAATCTTGAATTTGCAAAGACAAAATCTCACTTTCTCTCTTGCTATGGAGTTAGCCGGCCAAAGAGAAAAGAAAAGAAGAAGAAGATGAATAGAACACAAGTCAACTCTCTCTTAACCACTCAATCATCTCTTTAAATCTCAACCAAGCAAATAAAATAATAAAATATTCATAAATATCCTCATCCACTTCCTTTAATTTCCATTCAAATTATTTAAAAATAAATAAATCTTCTTTTGACCTTCCATTTCTTTGACTTGTATATGTTGTATACACTATCCTCCTTACCTCTTTTCTCTTTCCACTTAAATATATACACTTATAACACTTAATCCAAATACAACAATAAATATTCCAAAACTTTTAGGGTATACTTTGGGATATTACAATTCTCCCCCTCTAAAAAAAATTTCATCCTCGAAATTACTTGATCTCAAGTCTAAATTAGCTGAGGATACTGATCTCGCATCGCTTGCTCACTCTCCCAAGTTGCCTCTTCCTTTACATGATTTTTCCAAAGAACCTTCACAAGTGGCACTTTCTTATTTCTCAATTGTTTTACTTCATGTGCCAAAATAGCCACTGGTTCTTCTTCAAAAGTCAGATCCGGACTCACCTCAATAGATTCAATCGACAAAACATGAGATGGGGTCTGATCTGTACCTCCGCAACATAGAAACATGGAAGACATTGTGAATTCTGTCCAACTCAGGTGGCAAAATGAGTCGATAAGCAACTAGTCCAACTCTTTCTAATACTTCATAAGGTCCAATGAAACGAGGACTTAGCTTCCCTTTGTGGCCAAATCTCAAAATCTTTTTCCAAGGAGACACTTTCAGAAATACTTTATCTCCAACATTGAACTCTATGTCTCTCCTCTTCAAATCTGAATAAGATTTCTGTCGATCTGAAGCTGCTTTCAACTGATCCCGAATTATTTTCACTTTCTCTTCCGTTTCCTTAATCAAATCGAGACCAACTAGTTTACCTTCTCCAACTTCATTCCAACATAGAGGCATTCTGCATCTTCTACCATACAATGCCTCAAATGGTGCCATTCTAATACTAGATTGGTGACTGTTGCTATAAGCAAATTCCATCGGTTGCAAAAATCTGTCCCAACTTCTAGAGAAATCAATGACACAGCTTCTCAACATATCCTCTAAAATCTATATCACTCTCTCTGACTGCCATCTGTCTGCGGATGAAAAGCAGTGCTAAAGTGCAATAGAGAACCCAAAGCAGCATGTAAACTCTTCCAAAACCTAGAAGTAAACTGAGGATCTCGATCAGACACTAAAGAAATTGGGACTCCATGCAATCTCACTATCTCACTGATATACAGCTCAACCAACTTCTCCAGAGAATAGTCCATTCTAACTGGAAGAAAATGAGCTGTCTTCGTCAATCGACCAACAATCACCCAGATGGCATCATGCTTTTTCTGAGTCAACGGCAAACCAGTCACAAAATCCATTGTCGCTCGCTCCCATTTCCATTCAGGCACTGATAAAGGTTGGAGCAACCCTGTTGGAACTTGATGCTCAACCTTCACCCTCTGACAAGTGAGACATTTAGATACGAACTCCGCTATGTCCCTCTTCATACCTGACCACCAGTAATGCTGCTTCAAATCATGATACATCTTGGTACTCCCAGGGTGCATAGCAAAAATCGACTGATGTGCTTCCTCTAAAATAATCTTTTTCAAACTAGTATCATCAGGAACACACAATCTATCTTTGCACCAAAGGCTGCCATCATCTCTCACAAGAAAATCTCGGCTCTCTTCTTTTTGGCATTCTGACACAACTTTCTGAATTTTCTCATCAGCCTATTGAGCCTCTTTAATCTAATCCAACAACACTGGCCTCAATTGCAACTGAGCCAACAACACACCATCATCACATGATTCAAAACTAGCATGCAACGCTCTCAACTCAATAAGCAACGAGAGAGAATAAACAGTCAAACCTGCCAAAGACTTTCGACTCAAGGCATCAGCAACAACATTTGCCTTACCAGGATGATAATCAATCAAACAGTCGTAGTCTTTGATCAACTCCAACCACCGTCTCTGCCGAAGATTCTGCTCTCTCTGAACACCCAAGTATTTCAAACTCTTATGATCTGTATAAATGAAACATTTCTCCCCATACAAGTAGTGTCGCCAAATCTTCAAAGCAAAAACTATAGCTGACAATTCCAAATCATGCGTCAGGTAATTAAGCTCATGCGGCTTCAACTGTCGAGAAGCATAAGCTATAACTCTACCCTCCTGCATTAAAACACAACCTAAACAATTATGTGAAGCATCATTGTAAATCACATATGGTTTATCTTCCACAGGCAAAGTAAGAACAGGAGCTTGAGTCAACATCTCCTTCAACTGCTCAAAACTAGCTTGACACTGATCTGTCCACACAAATCTAACTCCCTTTTGAAGTAATTTGGTGAGTGGAGTAGCTATCAAAGAAAAACCCTTCACAAACCATCGATAATAGCCTGCCAAACCCAGAAAACTTCTAACTTCAGTTACAGACTTCGGTGGACTCCAATTCAAAATAGCTTCAACTTTACTCGGATCAACTCTTATACCATCTGCCGACACCACATGACCCAGAAAAGTCACTTGATCAAGTCAAAACTCACACTTTGACAGTTTAGCATATAATTGCTTCTATCTCAAGGTCTGCAACACAATCCGCAAATGCTTTTCATGCTCCTCCATATTATGCAAATATACCAAAATATCATTAATAAAAACCACCACAAACTGATCCAGATAGGGTCTAAACACCCTATTCATCAAATCTATAAAAGCTGCAGGTGCATTCGTCAACCCAAAAGGCATTACTAAGAACTCATAATGCCCATACCTTGAGCGAAACGCTGTTTTAGGAACATCTTCCTCTCTAACTCTCAATTAATGATACCCTGATCTCAAATCAATCTTGGAAAACACTGCTGCTCCCTTCAACTGATCGAAGAGATCATCTATCCGAGGCAAAGGATACTTATTCTTGATGGTCACCTTATTCAACTGCCTATAATCGATGCACAATCTTAAAGTACCATCCTTCTTCTTTACAAACAAAACAGGAGCTCCCCACGGAGAAACACTAGGGCGAACAAATCCTTTATCCAACAACTCCTGCAACTGCACCTTCAACTCTCTTAACTCAGCAGGTGCCATTCGATATGGAGTAATAGAGATGGGAGTAGTACCGGGCAACAAATCGATACCAAACTCAACCTCTCTCTCAGGGGGTATCCCTGGCAACTCCTTTGGAAACACATCTGGGAATTCAGCAATTGTGGGTATACTATCAAGTTGAGAACCCACTACTCTGGTATCCAGAACATGAGCAAGATAAGCTTCACACCCTTTTTTAATCAAATTCCTAGCTGTAACAGCTGAAACAAATAAGGATGCAAGTTGTCTCTGCTCACTAGATACCATCACACTTCTACTATCACCGGTTCTCAGGGTAATACACTTCTTTTGACAGTCTACCACAGCCCTATGCTTAGACATGCAATCCATGCCTAAGAACAAATCATATTCCTTAAAAGGCATTTCAATCAAATCACCCAAAAACTCCTCACTTGCACTACAACTGAACTATCACGATGCACCTTACTCACCACCGGCATAGATGCACTCAGGTATGAATGAGTAGATCCTGGATCAATCAAAGCAAGAACTGAAATGCAAAATAAAGAAAATGTACCCGCAATAACTGCTGAAGCATCCGGCTATCTCTGCATCCGGCTATCTCTGCATCACATACACTCGCTGAGAAGACCCAGCCTCATCTGGCCTACTACCTTTGGATGTAGAGCCTCCTCTCTGACTGATCCCAGGTCGACCACTTCTACTAATACCTCTGCCACTTCGACCTCCTCTCACACTAGGTCGAGAAACTGCAGAATCTTCCTGCCTATGCTCCTGTATCTCAGGACAATCTCTGATGAAATGGTCAGGTGATCCAAATTTAAAACACACAACTGATCCACCAATATTCCAACAAACACCCCCATGTATCCTACCACAATGGACACATGTAAGTGGAGTAGATCTCTGAACCACTGGAGTCGGAGCACTTGCTACAGAAACTGTAGGTCTTGGTCTCTGCCTCTGATACTGAACTGACCTACCTGACTGTTTCAGGCTCCTACTGACTCTCAGAATAAAACTTCCTCTGCCTCTCTTCATAGATGAAGACCCTGCCTCAAACTGAGGTCTCCTAACTTTAGCCTCCTCCTCAGTAGCAGCTGCTGCAATACCTTGTGCTCTCTCAACACTTCTAGTTGCGGCAACCAACTGATAAAAATCCTGGTACCGAGAACCAGCAACAATACATATAATAGAGGGCCTCAATCCCTCCTCAAATCTCCTACACCGATCAATCTCATCTGAAATAATCCCACCGGCATAGTGACTCAACCGGATATACTCAATCTCATACTTTTTCACTGTCCAGTTCTCCTGTCTCAGATTTAGGAATTCCATCTTCTTGGCATCCTTATACTCCCTCGGAGTATATTTCTGCTCAAACTCCCGCAGAAAATCACTATAAGACAAAGTTGGTGGGTCATCCATGGCATGGGGAACCGTCTTCCACCAATCATAAGCATCTTTCTGCATAAGTGATCAAGCATAATCAAACTTCTCTTCAGAAGTATCTTGCAACTGGATGAATACTCTCTCAACTCTATCCAACCACTGCTCAGCTACTGCAGGATCTGCAGTACCAAAGAAATCCTCAGCCCCAAACTTTCTCAATTTATCATACTGCTTCACCGGCACTTGTGGCTGTGGTGGCGGTGGTGGCTGCTGCACTGAAGCTTGCCTCAACAATTCTACCATATGCCGTAACCAAACCGGCAAAACCTCATCAGTAGCTGATCTCTCTCGCACAGGAGCAGGTGCCTCTCCAGCTCTCTTAACCCTAGCTCCATCTCTACCCTCTTCAGGAGCTACACTCTCAGCACTACCTTCTATGGACTGACGTGACTGAGACGCCATCACTACCTATCTGCAACACAACAAAATATACCTCATCAAAGATCAGAGACTGCCAGTGCCAAAACATGTATCTTATTCAAAAACCATATTTTTAAATCAAAATTTTCTTTTTCTTACAATTTACCTAGGCTGAGAATCTCAAACCTAGGCTCTGATACCAAAATAGATGTAACACCCCTATATCCCATATACGCACACTACATACTACTACATCTGTAATATACGTATACTGGATACAAGAGTGCCACGGTTTATATTAGACAATCCAATTTTTCTCTTCTACATTTATATGAGAAAACTTAAAACATTTCATATATATTTATATACATATTATGGAACATAATAGGTAAAACATTTATTCATTATGCAGCGAAAAATGTAGCGGTATTTACATATATAAATACATCAAAATTAATGTTTACAAAACATAAAGTTTATACATGTTTGGCTATTCGTCTCTGATCTTTAAGCCCACAATCAACACTTCAAAGTCTAGACTCGACTCGGTCTAGCAGAACTCTTCAGTTCTACCCTGTCACCTATGCGATGAACCACAATCGCGCTAAGCCAACGGCTTAGTGGTACAAACCACAATAATAATATGCTTTAATGCAATGTCAATATCATACTTTCAAGCAATAGAGATGACATTCAGAAATGTTGTATTTCATAACATTATATTTCATCATCTTATTCAATTGTTTCACCATTTATGATTCACATTAAAACAAAGACATGCATGGGCCCAAAAGAATTTAATATGCTATTCAAAGTTCAGAGTTACTGCTTTGGTCCATAATCACATTCATCAAGCCCGTAGGCGATATATATATACCTATCCATGGATAGTGTAACAGACCCAGTCTCTTGGACCTCAACCCGGCTAGACCCTAGGGCCCCAGTCTCTTGGTCCTCAACCCGGCTAGATTGTTACAGTTTTTGAGGCTTACGACCCGGTCTTTTCACCCCAAAAACATCATATTTCACATTTTTCAGCTGGGCTCGGCTTACGACCCGGTCTTTTCAACTGCCCAGCAATTCATAGGCATGACGCCAAACCCAGAACTCTGAAAATTGAATAACATATTAGACACACAATTAATTCATTTATCTCATTATCAATTTCTTTCACAATTCATTTCTCATAATCAAACTAGGCAACCATGCCCTAATTATTTCATTTGAATCATTATAGCCAACAACAATGGCTTCACATCTAATCATTAAAGTATACATAACCAATTGCATTGGACTTACATTTTGAATGATCATCATATCTTTCACATTATGCAAATCATAACATTAATCAAATGTATAAACAATGTAATAGGTTACTTAACACATTTACAACCAAATGTGTTAAGCCCTAAAGTCATGTAATTGTATGCAATAATGTAGGGTTTGTACTTACCTCAAGAGAAACTCACACTACTCTATCAACCTCCTCTTCCAAGAATCCTCAACACTTGGATTAGGGCAACTCAATCTCTTCAAAACCTAATCCAAAAGGGATAATACACGCTCACTTAAAGATACACATAAGATAATAAGGCTAAGAACCAACTAGGGCAAACTCTACACATGACACGCTCAACAACACGGGTGTGTCCCTGATCGTGCCCTAAATCCACAACACAGAAGCTTTGACACGCTCAGAAACACAGGCGTGTCACTGGATGTGTCATTCATTCTATTTCACAGAAACATTGACACGTCCAACAACACGGGCGTGTTCATGGTCGTGTCAATTCTTACTCAACATAGTAGCTATGACACGCTCAGTGACATGAGCGTGTCACTGGCAGTGTCAATCCACCAGCATCACAGTAGCTATGACACACTCCGTGACATGGGCGTGTCACTGGACGTGTCAATGCTACTACAACATAGAAGCTGTGACACGCTCAGTGACATGGGCGTGTCACTGGTCATGTCACCCATCTAGAAAATAGAACCATTGACATGCTCAAAGACTTGGTCGTGTTCAAGGGCATGTCAGGCCAAAAATCCTAATCCCGGCAACAAAAACATCACATTCAACAAACCTCTTACTTCCACCATTTTCCACTTCAAACAAACTTAACTAAACACACCTATAAACCATAATAACTTGCAAAAACACCAAAACAGCTCAATACATACATCGAACACCAATTCACAACTATCATATACACACAACTCAAACACAACACTTGCTCTTCCAATACCAAACTTAACTCTATCTCTTCAATCAAACTCCAAAATCAACACCAAGAAGATCACACACCCTCAAATACACCATAATCAAATATACACATACTATCAACAGTCAAACACCAAACTCAAAACACAAACTTAGAAGAAAACCAAAGAAAACAAGTTGGAAACTTACCAAAAGTGATGAAAATCTTTAGAATTCCAACTTGATCACTTGAAACACCTTCAAATCTTGAATTTGGAAAGACAAAATCTCACTTTCTCTCTTGCTATGGAGTTAGCCGGCCAAAGAGAAAAGAAAAGAAGAAGAAGATGAATGGAACACAAGTCAACTCTCTCTTAACCACTCAATCGTCTCTTTAAATCTCAACCAAGCAAATAAAATAATAAAATATTCATAAATATCCTCATCCACTTCCTTTAATTTCCATTCAAATTATTTAAAAATAAATAAATCTTCTTTTGACCTTCCATTTCTTTGACTTGTATATGTTGTATATATCTCTATATATACAACATATACACTATCCTCCTTACCTCTTTTCTCTTTCCACTTAAATATATACACTTATAACACTTAATCCAAATACAACAATAAATATTCCAAAACTTTTAGGGTATACTTTGGGATATTACAGATGTAGAAAAAATTGAGGAATAGAATGATGAAAGCACAAAAAATGAATGTAAGTTCTTTATTTTTTTAAGTGACATGGTTTTTAATTTTGATACATCAACTATCATCATTTATAATATTGTCATGTCATTATTTTTATATCGCAGATGGAGCCTGCTAGCAACAACAAATACGACATTAGGGACATTGATAAAAATTATGTTGTTGACATGGATAAGAGAACTTGTTGTTGCAGGAAGTTTCAGTTAGATCAAATCCCATGTGTTCTCGCTCTTTTGCTTATTAGAAATAACATCTCTGACACTTATGAGTTATGTTCTCCATATTACTCGCGTGAGTATTGGTTTCAAACATACGAAGAAGTCATAAACACAATTCCTCATATTAGTGATTGGTCTATCCCAGATCACATTCGCACCGTCACTCTTTTACCTCTAGATGTGAGCACCTCAACTAGACGGCAGAAAAAATGCAGGATTCCTTCACTAGGTGAGGATAAAACTCATTCGAGGTGTAGCAGCTATTATGAGCATGGTCACAATAGATATACTTGCCAAAATCCAATTCGTTTGCATAGTGGCTTTGGAGCATCACGGATAACAAATAGAAATAATATTCATCTTCACATCTGAGAATTATTTGTTCAATGAATTTGTTATTTGTAATGTTGATTTGATGCAAAATGATCCAGACTTTATAATAAGTTTGTAACACCCCTATACCCCATATATGTACACCACATAAACCCACATATGTAATATACATATACTGGATACAAGAATGTCACAGTCTATTTAAAACAAACCAAGCTTTAAGCTTAACATCAAATCACCATTTCTAGAATTTGAGTAAACTTAAAGACATTTAACTTATTTTATAGAAAGTAATAAATGAAACATCCTTTGTTAAAATACATTTACATATATCTTCATTACCTTAAAAGTTTACCCAAAACATATGTTTAATAAGCAATGGAATATACATATGTATACATCAAAATCAATATTTACAAAAATTTAGAGTTTATACATGCTTGGTAGTTCATCTTTTATCTTGAAGTCCAAAAATCAACACATCACAAGAAATCGCAAGTCTAGACTCGACTCGGTCTAGCTGAACTCTCTGGTTTAACCGGATCTACCCTGTCACCTACATGATAAATCACAATCGCGCTAAGTCAACGGCTTAGTGGTACTAACTATGATAACAATATGATTCAAT
The DNA here is from genome assembly GCA_947685225.1 of Garcia nutans. Classification (NCBI taxonomy): domain Eukaryota; kingdom Viridiplantae; phylum Streptophyta; class Magnoliopsida; order Malpighiales; family Euphorbiaceae; genus Garcia; species Garcia nutans. Next base: position 12,524,190 of record CANTUV010000003.1, read on the forward strand.
GTAATGCCAATGTCAAAATTTCAAGAATTCTAAACAATACACAAAGATATCATATTTAATAACATTACATTTCATTATATTATTCAATTGTTTCATCATTCATGATTCACATTTAAGCAAGGACAAGCATGGGCCCAAAAGAAACTAATATGCCATTCAAATTTCAGAGTTACTATTTTGGTCTAATAATCACATTTATCAACCCAACTAGGCTTCAAGGACTAGGCCCAACCAAGCTTTAAGGGGAGCATAGCATCAACCCAACCTTGCTTCAAGGACCAAGCCCAACCCAGCTTCAAGGAATTGTTACTTTTAGGCATGCCACCAACAACAAAACTCTGAAAATTGAATATCATATTAGGCACACAATTCTTCCATTATTTCATTATCAAATCTATTCTCATTATCTCATGATCATCTTGGCACAATGCCTCAAATATTTCATTTACATCATTATAGCCAACATTAATGGCTTCACATTTCATCATTAAGTTATACATAACAAATTACATTGTTCATATATATTGAATCCTTAACATATAATTCACATAATGCAAAACATAACACCATTCCCATATATCAACAATATAATAGGTAACCTAACACATTTTCCAACCAAATTTGTTAAGTCCCAAAGTCATGTAAATGTATGTAGTCATGTAAGGTTTGTACTTACCTCTAAGAGCAACACACCCCAATCTATCGACCTCTTCTTCCAAGAATCCTCAACACTTGGATTAGGGCAACTCAAATCTCTTCAAAACCTAATTTAAAGGTTATTATACACACTCACTTAGTGATACACACACGAAAATAAGAATAATAATTATCTAGGGAAAACTCTACACCTGACACTCTCAACAACACAAGCGTGTCCCTGATCGTGCCCTAAATCCACAACGCAGAAGCTTTGACACGCTCAACAACACGGGCGTGTCACTACATGTGTCAATGCTCCTCTAACACAGTAGTTGTGACACGCTCAGTGACATGGGCGTGTCACTGAACGTGTCAATCCTCCAACAACACAGTAGCTATGACACGCTCAGCGACATGGGCATGTCATTGGACGTGTTAGTACTACTCCAACACATAAGCTGTGACACGCTCAATGACATGGGCATGTCACTGCTCATGTCACAAGCCCTGAAAATAGCACCATTGACACTCCCAAAGACATGGCCGTGCTCCTGGGCATGTCAATATAAAAACCCTGAAAACAACACCGAAAACACCACATCCAATAAACATCTTTCTTTTACTCTTTCCACTCCAAACAAACTTAACCAAAACCATCAATAAACTTGCATAACATCAAAACAACTCAATTACATGCATCAACACACAATCAAAACCTTATTTCACAACTCAAACTTACATAATCCACAACTCTTGCTTTCTTCATCAAACTTAACCCTTTCTCTTCAATCCAACCCCAAAAATCAAAGTTAATAAGACCAAACACTTCAAACATAGCAAATCAACCAAAAATACATTTACAACAACCATTCACCAAACTCAAATATGCAAACTCCAAAAGAACACAAAGATACGAGTTGGAAACTTACCAAAAGTGAAGAAAATCCTTAAAACTCCAACTTGATCTCTTGAAATTCTTCAATTGCTTGAGTTAGGAATCAATAAAACCTCTCTTTCCCTTGATGAAGATGTTGGTGGTCGGCTATCCAAAAATAAAGAAGAAGAAGAAAATAGAAATGGTCAACTCCCCTTCCCTAATAGCCATATGAATTTCTCTTTAAATCTCCATCAAGCAAATACTTTATTATAATAATATAATCCCAAATATCAACCTCCACCATCACTTAATTTCTAATTTAATAATCAAAATATCATTTGACCATTAAATAAAAGTTGACTTGTATATGTTATATATATCTTCATATATACAACATATACACACTTTCCTTTCTTATCTTTCCACTTAATCATATATATACACCTTAAACCATTTTATCCAATTACAACAATTAACATTTCCAAAATTTTAGGGTATTATTTTGGATATTACAATTCTCCTCCTCTACAAATAAATTTCATACTCGAAATTACCTGATCTCAAGTCTGAAATAACTGGGGATACTGGTCTCTTATCACTTGCTCACTCTCCCAAGTTGCCTCTTCCTTAGTATGATTCTTCCAAAGAACCTTCACAAGTAGCACTTTCTTATTTCTCAATTCTTTCACTTCATGTGCAAAAATAACCACTGGTTCTTCTTCAAAAGTTAGATCCGGACTCACCTCTATAGATTCAACTGATAAAATATGAGATGGGTCTGATTTGTACCTTCGTAGCATAGAGACATGGAAGACATTGTGAATTCTATCCAACTCAGGTGGCAAAGCGAGTCGATAGGCAACTGGTCCAACTCTCTCCAGTACCTCATAACGTCCAATGAAACATGGACTCAGCTTTTCTTTGCGGCCAAATCTCAAAATTTTCTTCCAAGGAAACACTTTCAAAAATACTTTATCTCCAATACTAAACTCTATGTCTCTCCTCTTCAAATCTGAATATGATTTCTATCGATTTGAAGCTGCTTTCAAATGATCCCGAATTATCTTCACTTTCTCTTCCATTTCTTTAATCAAATCGGGACCAACCAACTTACCTTCTCCAACTTCATCCCAACATAGAGGTACTCTGCATCTTCTACCATACAATGCCTCATAAGGTGCAATTTTAATACTGGACTGGTGACTGTTGTTATAGACAAATTCAATCAATGGCAAGAATCTATCCCAACTCCCAGAGAAGTCAATGATACAACTTCTCAACATGTCTTCCAAAATCTGTATCACTCTCTCTGTCTGCCCATCTGTCTGAGGATGAAAAGCAGTGCTAAAATGCAACCGAGAACCCAAAGCATCATGCAAACTCTTCCAAAACCTTGAAGTGAACCGAGGATCTTGATCAGATACCAAAGAAATTGGGACTCCATGCAATCTCACTATCTCAATAATATATAGCTCAGCCAACTTCTCAAGAGAATAGTCCATCCAGACTAGAAGAAAATGAGTTATCTTCATCAACCGATCAATTATCATCCAGATGGCATCATGCTTCTTCTGAGTCGAAGGCAAACCAGTCACAAAATCCATTGTTACTCGCTCCCATTTCCATTCTGGCACTGTTAATGGCTAAAGTAATCCCGAAGGAACTTGGTGCTCAGTCTTCACTCTCTGACAAGTGAGACACTTAGATACAAACTCCACTATGTCCTTCTTCATACCTGACCACCAATAATGTTGCTTCAAATCATGATACATCTTGGTATTCTCAGGGTACATAGCAAAAATCGACTGATGTGCTTCCTCCAAAATAATCTTTTTCAACCTTGCATCATTAGGAACACACAATCTATCTTTATACCAAAGGCTGCCTTTATCTCTCACATATGAGCCAATAAGATTGGCCTCAACTGTAACTGAGCCAATAAAGCACCATCATCACATGATTCAAAACTAGCATGCAACACTCTCAATTCAATAAGCAGCGAGAGCAAATAAGCAGTCAAGCCTGCCAAAGACTTCTGACTCAAGGCATCAGCAACAACATTTACCTTACCAGGGTGGTAATCAATCAAACAGTCATAGTCTTTAATCAATTCCAACCACCGTTTCTGCCAAAGATTCAACTCTCTTTGAACACCCAAGTATTTCAAACTCTTGTGATCTGTATAAATGAAACATTTCTCCCCATAAAGGTAATGTCGCCAAATCTTCAAAGCAAAAACTATAGCTGTCAACTCCAAATCATGTGTCGGGTAATTAAGCTCATGCAGCTTCAACTACCGAGAAGCATAAGCTATGACTCTACCCTCCTGCATCAAAACACAACCTAAACCATTATGTGATGCATCACTCTAAATCACATATGGTTTATCTTCCACAGGAAAAGTAAGAATAGGAGCTTGAGTCAACATCTCTTTCAACTGCTCAAAGCTTGCTTGACACTGATCTGTCCACACAAATCTAACTCCCTTCCAAAGTAATCTGGTGAATGGAGTAGCTATCAAAGAAAAATCCTTCACAAACAATCAATAATAGCCTGCCAAACCCAGAAAACTTCTAACTTCTGTCACTGTCTTCGGTGAACTCCAATTCAAAATAGCTTCAACTTTACTCGGATAAACTCTTATACCATCTGCAAAACCACATGACCGAGAAAGGTTACTTGATCAAGCCAAAACTCACACTTAGACAGCTTAGCAGACAATTGCTTCTCTCTCAAAGTATGCAATACAATCTGCAAGTGCTTATCATGATCCTCCTCATTATGCGAATACACCAAAATATCATCGATAAAGACCACCACAAATTGATCTAGATAGGGTCTGAATACCCTATTCATCAAATCCATAAAAACTGCTGGTGCATTCATCAATCCAAAAGGCATTACCAAAAACTCATAATGCCCATACCTTGTGGGAAAAGCTGTCTTAAATACATCTTCAGCTCTGACTCTCAACTGATGGTACCCTAATCTCAGATCAATCTTAGAGAAAATTGATGCTCCCTTCAACTGATCTAAGAGATCATCTATCCTAGGCAAAGGATACTTATTCTTGATACTCACCTTATTCAACTGCCTATAATCAATGCACTTCTCAAAGTATCATCCTTCTTCTTTACAAACAGAACAGGCACTCCCCACGGAGACATACTAAGGCAAACAAACCCTTTATCCAACAACTTCTACAGCTGCACCTTCAACTCTCTCAACTCAACAGGTGCCATTCGATAGGGAGTAATAGAGATGGGAGTGGTACTAGGCAACAAATCGATACCAAACTCAACCTCTCTCTCAAGGGGTATCCCTGGAAACTCCTCAGGAAAAACATCTGGGAAATCAACTACTGTGGGTATACTACCAAGCTGAGAACCCACTGCTTTGGTATCTACCACATGAGCAAGGTAAGCATCACACCCTTTTCGAATCAACTTCCTAGCTGCAAAAGATGAAACAAACATAGATACAAGTTGTCTTTGCTCACTAGATACCATAATACTTCTACCATCACCGGTTCTCAAAGTAACACACTTATTCTGACAGTCTACCACAGCTCCATGCTTAGACAACCAATCCATGCCTAAGATCAAATCATACTCTTTAAAAGGCATTTCAATCAAATCTCCCAAGAACTCCTCATCTTGCACCACAACTGAACTATTTCGGTGCACCTTACTAACTACCACACTATGGATTTGTCACCAAGACATCAAATCTTAGAGACTCTGAATGCAATTCAGACACAGGCAAAATAGATGCACTTATGTATGAATGAGTAGATCCTGGATCAATTAGAGCAAAAACTAAAATGCCAAATAAGGAAAATGTACCCGCAATTATGGCTGAAGCATCAGGCTGCCTCTGCATCACATACACTCGCTGAGATAATCTAGCTTCATCTGGTCTACTGCCTCTGGATGTAGAGCCTCCTCTCTGACTAATCCCGGGTTGACCACCTCTACTAAAACCTCTGCCCCTCGACCTCCTCTAACACTGGGTCGAAAAGCTGCAGTATCAGTTTGTCTATCCTCTGGTAGCTCAGGGCAATCTTTGATGAAATGATCTAGTGACCCACATCTAAAACACACTCCTGGTCCACTCGTCTTCTAGCAAGCACCCCCCATGTGCCCTACCACAATGGACACATGTAGGTGGAATAGACCTATGAACCATTTGAGTCGGAGCACTAGCTACAGAAACTGTAGGTCTCGGTCTCTGCCTCTGATACTGAATTGACCTGCCAGACTGCCTCTAGCTCCTACTGGCCCTTGGAAAATAGCTTCCTCCGCCTCTCTTCATAGATGAAGACCCTGCCTCAAACTGGGGTCTCCTAACTCTAGTCTCCTCCTCAGTAGCAGCTGCTACAATACCCTATGCTCTCTCAATACTCCTGGCAGCTGCGACCAACTGAAAAAAATCTTGGTACCGAGAACCAGCAACAATACACATAATAGAGGGCCTTAACCACTCCTCAAATCTCCTACACCGGTCTATCTCATCTGAAATAATCCCACCGGTATAATGACTCAACCAGATATACTCAATCTCATACTCTGTCACTGTCCGATTATCCTATCTCAGATTTAGAAATTCCATCTTCTTGGCATCTTTATACTCCCTCAGAGTATACTTCTGCTCAAACTCCCGCGGAAAATCACTATAAGTCAAGGTCGGTGGATTATCCATAGCATGTGGAACCGTCTTCCACCAATTATACACATCTCTCTGCAGAAGGGATCTAGCATAATCAAATTTTTCTTCAGGAGTAGCCTACAGCTGAATGAATACCCTCTGAACTCCATCTAACCGCTGCTCAGCTACTGCAGGATCTGTAGTACCAAAGAAGTCCTCAGCTCTGAACTTCCTCAATTTATCATACTGCCTCACCGGTACTTGTGGCTGTGGTTGTAGTGGAGGCTACTGCACTAGAGCGTGCCTCAATAATTCTACCATATGCCGTAACCAAACCGGCTGAATCTCATCAGCTGCTGATCTCTCTGGCACAGGAGCAGGTGCCTCACCAGCTCTCTCAACCCTAGCTCCATCTATACCCTCATCAAGAGTTACACTCTCAGCACTACCTTTTATGGACTGACGTGACTGAGATGCCATCACTACCAATATCTCTATGCATAGCAGAAATTACCTCATCAAAGATCAAAAACTGTCAGTGCCAATGCATGTATCTTATTTAAAAACCATATTTTAAAAACCAAAATTTCCTTTTTCTTTCAACTCACCTAGGTTGAGAACCTCAAACCTAGGCTCTGATATCAAAATAATTGTAACACCCCTATACCCCATATACATACACCACATAAACCCACATATGTAATATACGTATACTGGATACAAGAATGTCACAGTCTATTTAAAACAAACCAAGCTTTAAGCTTAACATCAAATCACCATTTCTAGAATTTGAGTAAACTTAAAGACATTTAACTTATTTTATAGAAAGTAATAAATGAAATATCCTTTGTTAAAATACATTTACATATATCTTTATTACCTTAAAAGTTTATCCAAAACATTTGTTTAAAAAGCAGCGGAATATACATATGTATACATCAAAATCAATTTTTACAAAATATAGAGTTTATACATGCTTGGTAGTTCGTATCTGATCTTGAAGTCCAAAAATCAACACTTCACAATAAATCGCAAGTCTAGACTCGACTTGGTCTAGCTGAACTCTCTGGTTCAACCGGATCTACCCTGTCACCTACGCGATAAATCATAATCGCTAAGCCAACGGCTTAGTGGTACTAACCATGATAACAATATGATTCAATGTAATGCCAATGTCAAACTTTCAAGAATTATAAACAATACACAAGGATATCATATTTCATAACATTGCATTTCATTATAATATTCCATTATTTCATCATTCATGATTCACATTTAAGCAAAGACAAGCATGGGCCCAAAAGAAACTAATATACCATTCAAATTTCAGAGTTACTATTTTGGTCTAATAATCACATTTATCAAGCCCGTTGGTGAATCATTATCACAATGAGAAACATCTCATATGTAACATCCCAACTAAGCTTCAAGGACTAGGCCCAACCAAGCTTCAAGCGGAGCATAACATCAACCTAACCTGGCTTCAAGGATCAAGCCCAACCCAGCTTCAAGGGATTGTTACTTTTAGGCATGCCACTAACAACAAAAGTCTAAAAATTGAATATCATATTAGGCATACAATTCTTCCATTATTTCATTATCAAATCCATTCTCATTATCTCATGATCATCTTGGCACAATGCCTCAAATATTTCATTTACATCATTATATCCAACATCAATGGCTTCACATTTCATCATTAAGTTATACATAACAAATTACATTGTTCATATATATTGAATCCTCAACATATAATTCACATAATGCAAAACATAACACCATTCCCATATATCAACAATATAATAGGTAACCTAACACATTTTCCAACCAAATGTGTTAAGTCCCAAAGTCATATAAATGTATGCAATCATGTAAGGTTTGTACTTACCTCTAAGAGCAACACACACCAATCTATCAACCTCTTCTTCTAAGAACCCTCAACACTTGGATTAGGGCAACTCAAATCTCTTCAAAACCTAATTTAAAGGTGATTATACACACTCACTTAGTGATACACGCACAAAAATAAGAATAATAACTATCGAGGGCAAACTCTACACCTGACACTCTCAATAACACGGGCGTGTCCCTGATCGTGCCCTAAATCCACAACGCAGAAGCTTTGACACTCTCAACAACACGAGCTTGTCACTATACGTGTCAATGCTCCTCCAACACAGTATTTGTGACACGCTCAGTGACATGGGCGTGTCACTGGACATGTCAATCCTCCAACAACACAGTAGCTATAACACGCTCAGTGACATGGACTTGTCAGTACTACTCCAACACATAAGCTGTGACATGCTTAGTGACATGGGCGTGTCACTGCTCGTGTCACAAGCCCTAAAAATAGGGCCACTGACACGCCCAAAGACATGGCCGTGCTCCTTGGCGTGTCAGTCCAAAAACCCTAAAAACAACATTAAAAACACCACATCCAACAAACATCTTTCTTTTACTCTTTCCACTCCAAACAAACTTAACCAAAACCATTAATAAACTTGCATAACATCAAAACAACTCAATTACATGCATTAACACACAATCAAAACCATATTTCACAACTCAAACTTACACAATCCACAACTCTTGCTTTCTTCATCAAACTTAACCTTTTCTCTTCAATCCAACCCCAAAAATCAAAGCTAATAAGACCAAACACTTCAAACATACCAAATAAACCAAAAATACATTTACAACAACCATTCACCAAACTCAAATACACAAACTCCAAAAGAATACAAAGATACAAGTTGGAAACTTACCAAAAGTGAAGAAAATCCTTAAAAATCCAACTTGATCTCTTGAAATTCTTCAATTACTTAAGTTAGGAATCAACAAAACCTCTCTTTCCCTTGATGAAGATGGTGGTGGCCGGCTATCCAAAAAGAAAGAAGAAGAAGAAAATTGAAATGGTCAACTCCCCTTCACTAATAACCATATGAATTTCTTTTTAAATCTCCACTAAGCAAATACATTATTATAATAATACAATCCTAAATATCAACCTCCACGATCACTTAATTTCTAATTTAATAATCAAAATATCATTTGACCATTAAATAAAAGTTGACTTGTATATGTTGTATATATCTTCATATATACAACATATACACACTTTCCTTTCTTATCTTTCCACTTAATCATATATATACACCTTAAATCATTTAATCCAATTACAAAAATTAACATTTCCAAAATTTTAGGGTATTATTTGGGATATTACAATTCTCCCCCTCTACAAATAAATTTCATACTCGACATTACCTGATCTCAAGTCTGAAATAACTGGGGATACTGGTCTCGTATCACTTGCTCACTCACCCAAGTTGTCTCTTCCTTTGTATGAATCTTCCAAAGAACCTTCACGAGTAGCACTTTCTTATTTCTCAATTCTTTCACTTCATGTGCCAAAATAACTAATGGTTCTTCTTCAAAAGTTAGATTCGGACTCACCTCTATAGATTCAACTGATAAAATATGAGATGGGTCTGATCTGTACCTCCGTAGCATAGAGACATGGAAGACATTGTGAATTCTATCCAACTCAGGTGGCAAAGCGAGTCGATAGGCAACTGGTCCAACTCTCTCCACTACCTCATAAGGTCCAATGAAATGTGGGCTCAGCTTCCCTTTGCGGTCATACGTGGTCTCCGTCACTTCAACTAATGACATGCTGAGTTGCATCATGTCCTTGGCCGCCATTGAAACTTCTTTTCTGCAAGTAGAGATATTTTAAGTGCTTGGATGTATGTGCATTTATAAAATTTTATAATAAATAACCTGGATTTAGTATAATCTTCATACTCATCCAGAGGTGTATAAAATGTAGAATCCAATCCCTGAGCTTCTTTTTCATTTGCTTTTTCTTTCATGCCTCTGCCTTTTCTGCATCTTCACTGTCCTTTTCTCTATGAATCTTTTCCCTTTCATCCTTTGCCTCTTCTTTTTTCTTTTGGCATCCCGAGGCTTCATTTTCTTTGGTTTTTCTCTTCTTTGTGGCCCTTTCATGTTCAATTGCCTCCAAGGCCGTGAGTCTGTCGCTCAACTAGGAAAGGGTAGCATTCAGCTCTTTATTCACCTGAGTTTATAGTGCATTTTCAATTTCTAATGCACTGCATCTAGACTCCAGTTGCGATAAAAGTAAATCCATTTTATTCTTCTCCAAATCTAGATCCACATGCATTTTTTTTTCATGCATGACACTCGGATCTTGATTCCTTTTGCTTCTGCATTCTAATGTTTTGAACTTTTTTTCTGTGATTTCACCGACTGGTTTGCTAATAACTCGAGTTTCCTGATAAATTATATAGTACTTAGCATCCAAACTAGTTACTCAATTGATAAGCATTACAATCCCATAAATAGAAGGAGATGCAACAAATACCATAGGGTTAGCTCTTCCGAGTGTATGGGTATTTCCTCTCGGAAAATTCCTTATAGATTTGGAGAATCAGCCTCAACATTTGTTATCTTCATTTCCACAGCAGTCAGCTCCTATACATGAACATATTGATTCAATATGTATTAAAAATATAATAGCATTTATATAGGGAAAAATACAAAATAACAAGCTCATATCAAGTAAAATACCTACTGGGATAACTTCAAACAAATTTGTGGGTATGGATATTTTGCAAATATTTTCCAGTTCATCAATCGCGAAAACCCATTTCCGCACCTCTCCACCCTTATCTCTTGTAAATTTGGAATTACCTTCATTCCAAATATGATTATGGTATTAGAAAAACCAATGACAGAGTAGGTGCCCACCACTCTGCTCTTCAATTTTTCTACGGATTTTGTCAACTTAGAATACAAGAATTTTTAGCTTACGAATCCCCATGCGACGTTGTTGAATGCCTCAACATCGTTAATAAAAGCTAAAATTTTGGGATCAACCTTTGTAGTCTTAGCCTTTCCCAAAATCAACATGTCAACCAGGCAAGCAACTCCTAGTTTGATTTGCAGCTCAGCATCCTAACATTTTTTAAATTCATCGTATAATCTCTCCAATGTCCATCCACCATAGTGATGAACTAAGAGTTTAGTCCTCCCAACCAGGTGTTTCGTGCCACTGTATTTCAGCCCAGTTATTAAACAATATTCAACAATTCCAAACTTCAGGATTGACTTTCCAAACTTAAATGAAAGCTCATTTTTATTTTCATTTGGAACTTGATGTATGAAAAGTGTAATATCCCTAATTATGCCCTAGTAGTCTTGGTGTTATTGTTGTTGCACTTGAATTATGTATATATGATAAGTTGATAAGAAATTGGAAGAGAATGTTTTTGTATGGTGGTTGGGAAAGAAAAGAGGGTTTAGAGATAATTGTATATGTTGCTCATATGGTGATATATATAACATATAAAGTGGTCAAAATGGAAAGTCAAGGAAAGAGGATATTTTTGTGTTGGTTGTGAAATTACTTAAATGGGTATAGATATGACAAAAGCTTAGTTAAATGGATGAGGGTATTATAGTAATTTTCTTTTGGATGGGTATTTAATGCCTATTGACTTTGTGTTTCTTCATCATTTCTTCTTCTTCTTGTTGTTGTGTGGCCGGCTCACCAAAGAGACAAGAGAGCAAGAGAACAAGTGATGGTTTTGATGATTTCAAGCTCAAAGTGAAGGAAGTTTTCAAAGTTACAAGTTGGAGTTTCAAGGAATTTCATTATTTGGTAAGTTTTCTCTTGTTTACCCTTGTTATTTTTGAAGTTATGCTTGAGTTGAGTTGTGATTTGATGATGGTATGATTAAGTTGCTTAGGGTGTGATTTTAAGTATTGATTTTGCTTGATAGATGAGAAGTTGAGTTGGTGAAGGTGTTGGAAGTGATTGTGTTGAGTAAGAGTTGTGTTTAGTGAAATTTCTTTCTGTTTTACAATTAGTAAAGGCTGTGACTTGTATGATTTTTAATTAATTATACAAAAATTTTCTTGAAGTGAATTTTTGATATGTTGTGCCTCTATGAGTCTAGAATGACTGAAAAATATGTTGATTCGATTTTGGAATGGTTATGAGTTTAGAAAGATTATTTTTATTAGACCTGTTCCAGCAGGTACCTTAACTGAGACAGCTATATTTAGGGATTTTTAATAAAATGTAGAAAAATCATATCCAATTGAATTTTGGATATGTTGTTTCTTAGTGAGTCTAGTATTTGAGAAAAATAATTTGGAACCACGTTGATTGAATTTGATTTATGGAATTCACAAAGTTCAGAACTGCTGCCAGGATGCAGGGCAATTGGGGCAGTCTGGTTAGGTGAACTATTTGACCACGATTTTGTGTTCAGTTTGATCTGAAATTTTAAAGGAATGATTTTAAGATACAAAACTAAATTATGTAAAAATTTTAGAATTTTTAGTTAAGTAGATTATTTTATACAATTTTTCAAAATAAGGATAAAATGGAGTCTAAAACCAGAATGTACTATTCATATGAATCATATCAATTGTTCTTTGCCCTAATTGCATTGTTGAGATTGAACAATGTTATGTTATGCATTGTGAATGGTTATGTGTTTCATGAATAATATACATTGAAATTGAAATGATAATTCAAATAAGACATGATATGAGACAATGCCATTGTGATTGGCTATGATGATGATATTGAAAGAAAGAAGGCATGTTTGCCTAAATGTGATGAGAATTTGAGAATGGAAATGGTAACTATATAATAAATGAATTGTTTGTTTAATATGTTATTCAGTTTCAGAGTTCTGGATTTGGGTGGCATGCCTAAGAAATGATGAAAGGTAACAGTCTTGCCGGGTTGAGGATCTCCTCGTATGTGTTGAGTTGATGGTCCAAGAGACTGGGTCTGTTACACTATGAGAATTGTGAATATGAGATATATGATTTGTAACAGTCTTGCCGGGTTGAGGATCTCCTCATATGTGTTGAGTTGATGGTCCAAGAGACTGGGTCTGTTACACTATCCATGGATAGAGATACATGTATATACATTGCCTACGGGCGTGATTATTGTGACTATGAACCAAAGCAGTAACTCTGAACTCTGAATATCGTATTAAATACTTGTTGGGCCCATAGGTGTCAAGGTTATATGAATGTCCTAAATAATGTTATGAGTTAATGAAATGAGATGTTGGTTATTGAGTATGATTGATTAATGTTGAATGTGGAAAGATGTTGAAATGTGGTATGCTCATATGACTATGATTTGTGAAATGCATAATTATGTGGTTACCTTTATATTTATAATGTTGATCTTATCAATAACATATGTGACATTGCATTACATTAAAGCATACCATTAGCATGTTTTATCTTACTAAGCCGTTGGCTTAGCGCGATAGTGTTTAATCACGCAGGTAATAGAGTTGATAGAGTTGAACCCGAGAGTTCATCAAGACCAAGTGAGAGTAGACCTTGAAGAGTTGATTTTGGGAACTTAAAGATCAGAAGAGAATTGCCAATCATGTATACTTCTGTATATTTTGTAAAGAAATGTTTAATGTGTAAATATGTACATATTTTATAACTTCCGCTGTGTAATATTTAAATGTATATATATAACTAATATGTTTTGTTTTATCAGTAAATGATTTACTTTTCTATAATGTATAATGATAAAGGTATTGTATCAAGTTTAAAGTGTTTTGAATATTAAGAAAACCGTAGCATTCCTATGTTTGGTGCACTTATGTTACATTGTTGTGGTTGTAGTGTGTGTGCATTGGATATGGGGGTGTTACAAAAAGCCAATGAAAAAGCCTAGACCAATGATCAAAATTTCCTTCATCAAGCTCGAGAAGGTGGCTGATATTGTTTCATTTAAAGGCAACCATCTACACCAAAATAATAAAAGAGTGTTATCAATAAGTTTTATATGAGATTGAACACAGTAGCTTCCTAAATCACAATGAGTCGCACATTGTAAATCAAACAAACCTTATCTTTATTAGAACCAATTACATTCTTTATCAGCTGAATTGTTTGCAATTCACGGCCTACCCTGTTGACCTGGAGGTACCTCCAATTATTTGGAGGGATGATATAATCAACATTCTGGTATATATTCTATTGATTAGCTACTCAATCATTGACTTATCCAGATTCAAATAAAGTTGTACGAAGTAGACAATTTTTAATAATTACATACTCAAATATGTTCTTCATTACTATGTTCACCTCCCACTTCCTTCTCAGAAATTGGCATGTCGTCACTATAAAGCACACCGACTCTTACCTTCTTTACCTTACCTGCCACACCTAGTTCAGAAGGAATTCTTCTTTTTATCCTCCAGCCTTTAGGAGAAGTTAATGACATTACTCCTGAACTTCCATATAGCATTGTGGGCCTGTCCCCACATAAGGGAGATTGCTCACTTTGAGAAGATGGGCTAGTATGAGAACCAGTTGTCATTTTTCCTGCTTAATTTTTCATTACAAAGTCAACATCAAAACACCTCATCACAAAATTATACTCATCTCAACTCATACCAACTCAAGTAAAACTCATATCAACTCATGCCAACTCATATCAACTCAAGATAAACTCGTACCAACTCATATCAAACTCATACCAATTAAACTAGCTCATATCAAACTCATATCAACTCATACCAAAATCATACAAATTAAACTAACTCATAACAACTCATATCAATAATATAAACTCATATCAGACTCATACAAACTCATATAAACTCATACCAACTCATACCAACTCATATCAACTCAAGACAAACTCATACCAACGCATATCAAACTCATATCAACTCATACCAACTCATAACAACTCATACCAACTCAAGACAAACTCATACCAACTCAAGACAAACTCATATCAACTCATACCAACTCATATGAGACTCATATCAACTCATACCAACTCATATCAAACTCATATCAAACTCGTACAACCTCATATCAAACTCATATCAACTCATACCAACTCATATCAAACTCATACCAACTCATATCAAACTCATACCAATTAAACTAACTCATAACAACTCATATCAAAACTCATATCAATAATACAAACTCATATCAGACTCATACCAACTCATAACAACTAATAGTAATCCATATCAAACTGATTCCAACTCATACCAACTCATACTGACTAATTTCTAACTCAAATCAACACTTACTCACTCATACCAAACTCATAACAACTCATACCAACTTATATCAAACTCATATCAACTCATATCAACTCATACCAACTCATATCAACTCATAACAACTCATACCAACTCATATCAAGTCAAGACAAGAAAGGTAAGGAAAGTATGTATATGTTGTATATATTGAGATATATACAACATATACAAGTCAATAGCTTGATTTGGTCAAATGAGATAATTAATTATATAAAATGGGAATTTAAGTGATGGTGGAAGATGATATTTATTATATTTAAAATATTTAAATACTTGGATGAGATTAAAGAGGGAATTTAGTGGTTAAGAGAAGTGATTTGTTTTGACTTTTCTATCATCTTCTTCCTCTTTCTTTTTGTTAGCCGACCACCACCATCTTCATCAAGGAAGAGAGATTTTGTGATTCCTAACTCAAGATTGAAGGGTGTTTCAAGAGATCAAGTTGAAGTTTTAAGGATTTTCTTCACTTTTGGTAAGTTTCCAACTTGTTTCTTTGATTTCTTTTGGAGTTTGTGTATGTGGGTTTGTTGTATGGTTGATTTTGGTATGTTTGAGGTTGTTTGGTCTGATTGGCTTTGATATTTGGGGTTGGATTGAAAGAAAATGTTAAGTTTGGTGAAGAAAACAAGAGTTGTGGATTGTATTTGTGTTGAGTTGTGAAGTATGAGTGTGATTTGTGTTTGATGCATGTAATTGAGTTGTTTTGATGTTATGCAAGTTTATTATGGTTATTGATGGTTTTGGGTAAGTGTGTTTGGAGTGAAACAGGGTGAAAGAATGATGTTTGTGGGATGTGGTATTTTTGGTGTCGATTTCAAGTTTTTGGCCTGACACGCCCAATAGTATAGCCATGTCCTTGGGCGTGTCGTTGGTTCTATTTTCAGTATGGGTGACACAAGCAGTGACACGCCCATGTCACTAAGCGTGTCACTGCTTCTGTGTTGGAGTAGTATTGACATGTCCAGTGACACGCCCATGTCACTGAGCGTGTCATAGCTACTATGTTGTTGGTGGATTGACACGTCCAGTGACACGCCCATGTCATTGATCGTGTCATAGCTTCTATGTTGGGGGAAAATTGACACGTGCAGTGACACGCCCATGTATAAACTCTATATGTATAAACCGGAGTGTTCAGCTAGAGCGAGTCGAGTCTAGGCTTGTGATCCCTTGTGAAGTGTTGATTTTTGGACTTTAAGATTAGAGACGAACTGCCAAGCATGTATAAACTCTATATTTCTGTAAATATTGAATTTGATGTATATATATATGTATATTCCGCTGCTTATTAAACAAATATTTTGGATAAAATTTTGGGTGTAATGAAGTTATATGTATATGTATTTTAACAAGGAATGTTTTATCTATTACTATTTATAATGATGATTTGATTAAAGGTTGGTTTGCTTCAAGTAGACTGTGACATTCTTATACCCGGTATACGTATATTACATATGTGGATGTATGTGGTGTATGTATATGAGATACAGGGGTGTTACACTTGTTTTGGTATCAGAGCCTAAGTTTGAGGTTTTCAACCTAGGTGAATTGTAAGAAAAAGGAAATTTAGATTTTTAAAATATGGTTTTTGAAAAAGATACATACATTGGCACTGGCAGTTTTTGATCTTTAATGAGGTATATTCTGCTGTGTTTGCAGATATAGGTAGTGATGGCGTCTCAGTCACATCAGTCTATAGAAGGTAGTGCTGAGAGTGTAGCTCCTGATAAGGGTAGAGATGGAGCTAGGGTTGAGATAGTTGGAGAGGCACCTGCTCCTGTGCCAGAGAGACCAGCTGCTGATGAGATTTCGCCGTTTGGTTACAGCATATGGTAGAATTGTTGAGGCAAGCTCCAGTGCAGCAGCCGTCACCGCAACCACAGCCATAAGTACTGGTGAAGCAGTATGATAAGTTGAGGAAGTTTGGAGCTAAGGGCTTCTTTGGTACTACAGATCTTGCAGTAGCTGAGCAGTGGTTGGATAGAGTTCAGAGGGTATTCATTCGCTGCAGGCTACTTCAGAAGAGAAATTTGATTATGCTAGATCCCTTCTGCAGAGAGATGCTTATGATTGGTGGAAGACTGTTCCGCATGCGATGGATGATCCATCGACCCTGACTTATGGTGATTTTCTACGGGAGTTTGAACAGAATTATACTCTAAGGGAGTATAAGGATGTTGTTAGACAAATGACCTTAATTTTGATCCTTGACAACTCAAATGGATGATCTATTTAACTTGTGTTTGAGAAATCTTGTTGCAGGATTAGGTTGCTTCAAATAAGGTGAACAGAACACTTATAGCGGTCGCACCTCACCTGAATACGACCGCTCCATGTAATTAAAAGAAGAAACCTTATCACAGTAGGTTTCGCGGTCAGAAGTTCGACCTATGTCGCGACCGCTCCTACAGAATAGTGACCGTTCTAATTCATGGATGACCGCTACTCAAGGAACTTAAATCATTACAATCACAGTAAGGTTCGCGGTGACAAGAACGGTGAATGACTCGACCTCGCTTAACACAATAGCGACCGCCCATTCAGAATCGCGACCGCTCTACCATTCAAGAAGAAATTGTTTGAAGAGACAGTAGGTTTCGCGTCCTCAGGAGCGTCCAGAAGTTCGACGCGAGTTTCTCAATTCGACCGCGATAATCTACATAGGGCGACCGCGACATTCAAATTATGGCGGACATTCAATTTTGCCCTGTCAGAGAATGACACGTAATATGACCGTTATAAACCCACTTGATTATTCAAAAAGGGCGACCGCACCATTGCTAGGCGCGACCATCCCGACAAACACAGCTGGGCAAGAAACCGGTCCGACAAACACAGCATGGGCAAGATTCCAGCTGCACAGCACTAAAATTCGACCGTTGAAGGTTTTTTAAAAGCAGCGACCGTCCCTTGTTAAAGGACGACCGCGAGAAGCATTAGAGCGACCATCCTTATATTAAGGGCGACCGCGAAGTGCTTCGGACAGTTTAAGTAAAGTAGGTCTAAACTGCCAAGACTTTATTCTCATTATCTATAACGGCTAGTAAGACCACTTTGGCTATAAATACAATGTCTCTCTGAGAAAACAAAAAAAGAAAAAGCAAGAAATCAGATTGTAATAGCCAAGCAACAAATTTTCATTTACTTAAACTTACAATTAAATTGTATTGAATGTTAGGTGTTAGCATTGAAAACACCATTGTATAAGTTTGAGTGTGAGCTTGGGAAACACTTAGGTTGTGAGAGTAAGCCTTGTAAAACTCTTGTTTGGGTTGTAAGTGTGAGCCTTAGAAAAACACTTGTAAAGTTAGGTGTGAACTTGTGAAAACACCAAAGTTGGAAGTGAGCTTGTAAAAACTTCAAAATCTAGTGGAACCTTAACAAGTTGTTAAGGAAGTGGATGTAGGATTGAAGTAAATCCGAACCACTATAAATCTTGTGTGTTCTTTCTTCCTTCATTTCTCAACAATCTTTATATTCCGCATTTCTTGTTTGTTGAGTTTTTTAAATTGTCATTATTTCTTGAGGAAACCAATTCACCCCCCCCCCCCCCTCTTGGTTGCCATCTTGGGACAACAATTGGTATCAGAGCCCTTAGATTTCTTAAACTTAATTGTGAAATCTGATCCACTATGGCAACTTCTTCTTCATCAAGCTCTCATGGAAATCTTAATTCTATTCTTAGACCCTACTTTGATGGAACTGATTATTCATACTGGAAACACAAAATGTATTTGTTTCTAGATAGTGAAGGGATTGAACTATGGGATTTCGTGGAAAATGAATGGAAATCTCCTACCCACGAAGTTGACGGTATTCAAGTTCCACTTCCCAAAGCTCAATGGTCAACTAGCAATGTCAGAGATCGATTCAAGAACAATAGAGCTGCTTCCATCTTGATGAATTCCATTTCAAGGGAAGAAGGCGGAAGAGTTCAACATTTAACTTGTGCACATTGCATTTGGAAAACACTTGAAAACTACCATGAAGGTACGACTCAAGTGAGATTTACCAAAAAACAAATGCATGTTCATGAATATGAGCTATTCAAGATGAAACCAAATGAAAATGTCACCGACATGACCAATCGCTTACTTGTAATTGTCAATGAACTAAAGAAGTATGGCAAGGTATATGATCAAGGTGATGTAAACAGCAAAATCTTGAGAGCCCTAAGAGCTAGAAAGAACTTTGAATCCAAAGTATCATCCATAGAAGAAGCTCATGATCTCAGCACATTAAGAACCGACGAGCTAGTTGGAAAATTACTCACATTTGAGCTACACAGTGAGAAAGAAGAAGATCAAGGTGAGAAAGAAAAGAGAAAACCAATTGCACTCAAAGCAATCAAAGAAGCTGAGAGCTCAAGCAATGAAGGTACTGATGATGAAGATGAAATGGCAATGTTCTCTAAAAGAATCAATGAATGGAAAAGGAAGAAAAGATTACAAGCAAACAAAGGTACACCTCCAAAATTCTCCTTCAAAGATAAAGAAAAGAAAAATGAGGTAAAGTGCTGTGAATGTGGAAAAACTGGTCACATCAAATCAGATTGCTACAAATTAAAGAACAAAAGGAAATGGGATAAAGAAAAGAAAAAGTCTCTCAAAGCCACATGGGATGACTCTTCTTCAAGTGAGGAAGAAGAAGAAGAAGGAATTGCAAATCTGTGTCTTATGGCTATTGAAGATGACTCCAATGAGGTAAGTACTCAATCTTTTGATCTTGTAGCACATGATGATATAAATGATATAGATGATAGTGATTTGATTGAGCACATGAATTTTAAAATTGAAAAATATTTCTCTAAAATGATGCTCTATAAAGAGAAAAACTCTAAGTTAGAAAAAGATTTTATATGCTTAAAGAATTCTACCTTAGAATTGAAAACCTCAAATGAACACTTGATGAATACAATAGGAGAGTTAAATAAAAACTCACATGACTTAGAAAAAGTGATTAAAGAGAATGAAACTTTGAAGCATGAACTAAAAGAACTAAAAGAATCAATTTCCAGATTTCATAAAGGAAAGGAAGCATTGAACACATTAATTAATAATCAAAGATCACCTTCCTTGAAATATGGATTAGGATTCAATGGCTCAACCAACATTGCACCTAGCAAACCAATATTTGTGAAAGCATCTACAATTGAAACTTCTAATGCTCATATCAAAGATGCTTGCACCAAGTCTAAAAGAACTTCTTATGGTTCACTAGGAGATAAAGCCAAAAATAATTATGCATTATTGTTCACTAAACTTGCACAAAAGAAATCACATACTTGTGGCTGTATGCATAATACGATAAATACAAAAAGAAAAATGCAGAAGTATAAAATACCATGGCGATGCACATATTGCATGAAATTTGGACACAAAAATTTTTCTTGTTATATAAGAAAGGCTCATCTCAAGTTAGAAGACACTTCTACTACTAACCATCAAGGACCCAACTTCATGTGGGTACCTAAAAGAAGATGATCACAATTGTCTTGCAGGTATGCCTAAAGTCTACTATCAATGAAAGCACATGGCTTGTGGATAGTGGATGCTCAAGGCATATGACTGGAAATGCAAAGCTCTTTACAAGTATTACCTACAAGCATGGAGGTAATGTAACTTTTGGAAACAATGCTAAAGGAAAAATTCTTGGTGTTGGCTCCATTGGTTCTATTGGTAAGGATTTAATTAAAGATGTATGGCTTGTTGATGGTTTGAAACATAACCTGCTAAGTGTTAGTCAACTTTGTGATAAAGCATACTTTGTCAAGTTTGATTCCAAAGAATGCAAGATCACGAATTCAAATGATATTATCATATTTAAAGGCACTAGAACAAACAACACTTATAATGTCAGCATACATTCAAATCATACATGTTTAATGTCTACTAATAATGATGCATGGTTATGGCATAGAAGATTAGGACATGCTGGTATGGATCAATTGAAATATATTTGCAATGAGAACCTAGTTGATGGCTTACCTAAGATAAAATATGATAAAGATAGGATTTGTGAACCTCGTCAACATGGTAAGCAACATAAAAGCTCATTTAAATCAAAAAGTGTTATAAGCACCTCTAGACCTTTAGAGCTCATTCATTTGGATTTATTTGGACCAAATAGAGTTACAAGCTTAGGAGGCAAATCATATGCATTTGTTCTTGTTGATGATTACTCTAGATTCACATGGGTTAATTTCTTAGCTCAAAAGAATGAAGCCTTTAATTGCTTCAAAACATTTGCAAAAAAAGTTCAAAATGAAAAAGGATATGTGATCACATCTATTAGAAGTGATCATGGCAAAGAATTTGAAAATGAAAATTTTGAAAGATTTTGCAATGAACTTGGCATTTCACATAATTTTTCTGCTCCTAGAACTCCACAGCAAAATGGTGTAGTTGAAAGGAAAAATAGAACTTTAATTGAAATGGCTAGAACAATGCTCAATGAATATGATTTACCATCTTATTTTTGGGCAGAAGCCGTTAATACAGCTTGCTACATTGCAAATCGTGTTTACAAAAGGCATTTAACTAATAAAACTTCTTATGAGCTATGGAATGGAAGAATACCCAGAATTGGATATTTTAGAGTATTCGGATGCAAATGCTTCATATTGAATACCAAGGATAATCTTGGAAAATTTTCATCCAAATCAGATGAAGGCATATTCTTAGGATATTCATCATATAGCAAAGCATATAGAGTATTTAACATGAAAACTCTAGTAATAGAAGAATCAATGCATGTTGTATTTGATGAATCATCTAAACTTGATCAAAAGAAAGGTATTACTTTCAATGACCCTGCAGATAATCTTGAACCTCTTGAATCTATTGATGCTCCAAAGATCAATCAACTTGAAGAAATGACTTAAGATCTACCTAAGGATTGGCAATACAAGAAAGATCATCCAAAGGAACTCATCATTGGAGAAACATCTAAGGGAGTAATCACTAGATCTAAAATTAATCATGATGATGTTAATTTTGCTTTTGTTTCTCAAATTGAACCAAAAACTGTTGAGGAAGCTTTAAATGATGAAAATTGGATAATTGCAATGCAAGATGAACTTAATCAATTTGAGAGAAATAATGTTTGGCAACTTACTCCTAGACCTAAAGATCATTCTATAATAGGATGCAAATGGGTTTATAGGAATAAGCTTGATGAAAATGGTCATATTATTAGAAATAAGGCAAGATTGGTAGCAAAAGGCTATAATCAAGAAGAAGGTATTGACTATGATGAAACCTTTGCCCCTGTAGCAAGATTAGAAGCTATTAGGATATTACTTGCTTTTGCATGTCACATGAACTTTAAACTTTTTCAAATGGATGTTAAAAGTGCATTTCTAAATGGAATTATAAGTGAGGAAGTTTATGTTGAACAACCTCCTGGTTTTGAAAACTACAAATTTCCTGATCATGTTTTCAAACTTACCAAAGCTTTATATGGACTGAAACAAGCACCAAGAGCTTGGTATGACAAACTTAGTGCATATTTACTTGAAAATGGTTTTGCAAAAGGAAAAGTAGACACAACTCTTTTTGTTAAAAAGGATAAGCATAACATTTTGATTGTACAAATTTATGTGGATGACATAGTATTTGGAGCTACTAATGAAACCTTGTGCAAAGAATTTGCTTCTTGTATGACTAAGGAATTTGAAATGAGCATGATGGGTGAACTCAAGTTCTTCCTTGGACTGCAAGTCAAGCAATGTGAGGATGGGATCTTCATCAACCAATCCAAATATACAAAAGAACTCATCAAGAAATTTGGAATGGATGGCTGCAAAACTAGCAAAACTCCTATGAGCACATCCTTGAAATTAGGTAAAGATGAAAATGGTAAAGCAGTAGATGAGAAGAAATATCGAGGTATCATCGGATCACTACTTTACTTAACCGCATCTAGGCCTGATATAATGTACAGTGTATGTCTTTGTGCTAGATTTCAAACTTGTCCTAAAGAATCACACTTGAATGCCACTAAGAGAATCTTGAAATATTTGAGTGGTACAATGCATTTAGGACTTTGGTATCCTAAAAACACATCATTTCATATTATAGGATTTTCAGATGCAGATTATGCTGGTAGCATCTTAGATAGGAAAAGCACTACAGGAGCATGTCACTTTCTTGGTAATTGTCTAGTTTCTTGGCATAGTAAGAAACAAGCATCGGTTGCTTTATCCACAACGGAAGCTGAGTATGTTGCAGCATGTTTTTGTTGCACACAAGTATTATGGATGAAACAACAATTGCTTGACTATGGTAAGGTTTTTAACAATATTTCCATTAAATGTGACAACACTAGTGCTATCAATTTGTCTAAAAATCCTATCCAACATTCTAGATCCAAGCATATAGATATTAGACATCATTTTTTGAGGGAAAATGTACAAAATCAGAACATAATCTTAGAATTTATAGATACACAAAATCAACTTGCTGATGTTTTTACAAAACCCTTGAATGAAGATAGACTTAACTTCATTAAACTCAATTTAGGAATGATTGATGGAATCACTTTGAATTAATTAAAACTTTTGCCTTTCAATGAAGTTTCTATGTGAATGAATTTAATGGTTCTTAACACTCTTGAAATAGTTTCTATCTTTCCTTGAATCTTTCAATTTTTAAGTATTTAGCGGTCGCTCCAGAGTCCTTTCGCGATCGCTATCTTGTCTGTCAGTTTCATTCAAACTAATGACTCTGTGCGCGGTCGAGAAAATTTGTGCGCGGCCGCACCAATTTGAATAGTTTCGACCGTTACAGTTACTTTCCTCACTCGCGAGCATACTTATCTTGACAATGGTCGCTAGACCATAAGTAGCGATCGCACTATCTTCAATCCGCGACCGCACCCTGTACACTCTGCTCGAAAAATTTATAACCGTTGGCTGTGTGACAGGTCGCAACTCTTAATATCCAACAGTCAAAAACGGCTATTTTCTTAACTCCATCTATTTAAGAGTAAGTTACATCAAATTTCTTGGATATTTTGCTTCTGAAAACAATCTAAAACCCTAAAATCTTCTCAACTCATCTGCTTCTCAAATCAACCTTTGTTTTCCTGCTCTCATCTGTTTCTTCTATTCTAATGGCTCCCAAAAGAAAAACCACTTCCAAAATAAAGGGACAAGCCAAGAGAGTTCCAGTAATCACCATTAGAGAACCCAAAGTTGTTCCCCCATCTCCTCCTCAATCTAAAAGAGGTGAGAAAATTCACAAACCTCACCATCAAACCACTGAAGAAGATGTTAGGTATGCCATGCTAAAGAGAAAGAAGGTTGAAGGCACCAAATCTCCTTTTGGTGGGATGCTTTCTGCCTTGAACATCAAGGACGAAATTGAGAGATTGCTGGATGTCCTTGGATGGAGAAAATTTGTCTTTCCAGAAGAGGTAGGCTACTCTAGTCTGAGTAAGGAGATTTTAATGTCTCTTCAAATAGAGAAGAGTGCAAATTCTGCACTAGGGTGGTATGGGGTTAGATTTAAGCTCTTTGATCAATACCAAGCCCTATCTCTAGAAGATTTTGGCAGCATTTGGGACTTCCCTTCTGAAGGTATAACTTCTTACAATGACCAAATCTTCTCTAATCAAACTCTTTCAGCTTTCTGGCAAGAAATTTCCATTGAAACCTCTTTTGAAAAGGAATCCAAAGCCAGACACATCAAAACTCTCACCCATTGGATGCTCCATAGGATTATCACCTACACCATCCATCAAAGAGCAGATGGGAATGAGAAAGTAACCAAAAGAGACCTTATCTTTCTCTATGCTTTCACCCACAACATCAAAATAAACACCACCAAGTTCTTAATTGACACCTTTTATCATCATGATGTAACAAGAACTGGTACTTTCTTTCTATCCTCTCAAGTTACTCAAATAGCTAGACACTTAAACCTTCTGAATGATCTGAATCTAGCTACTTTGAGAAACCCTTTCACTCTTGCTTCTTGTGCTATCACAATCGATTACTTAGAGCATGCAGGATGTGTTAGGAAAATTGAAGGAACATATGTATATTACTTTGGCAAGAAAGGAGTTGTGGACAAACAAAAGAAGAGGCCAAGGTATACAATTGAGGAAGAAGGAGATTCAGTTGAAGTTGCTGTGGAATTACCTCCAAAAGCAACTTCATCAAAAGCTGCTCAAGAAACTACTTCATCCTCCACTCAACTCATCCTCCAAGCTATCAAAACTCTTTCCAGGAAATTCTCCAAGTTCAAGAAAAGTGTATCCAAGAGATTTCAGCACTTGAACAAGAGAATTGACCTTATATCTCATATGCACCATGATCTCTATGACATGCAAGGCAAATTGGACTTGCCTCAGTGCAACCTTGAAGATTGGGATATAAGTGATCATACCCAAAGCATTCCTGAAGAAGAAGAGTCCATCAGCACTAGCTCTGCCTCTGTTGCTCCTAAAGATAAAGGAAAAGCTCCTTTAGTTGAAGAAGAGTTAGATGTAGATGATGACTCTGAATAGCTTAAAACTTTTTGTCTCTATTGTTTGCATTTTCATATGTTTATTGCTTTATTTTCTGCCTTTGTACTTTTCTCTATCCTTAATAAACATGTCTGTTTCAAATGTTATTTGTTTTTTCCTTATTTGTTGTGATTGTTGCTTTTAATAATTTATCCAATGGAAGACACATTTGTTTAAACATTTGATTTACTTTTGCCTATGACAATGGGGGAGAAAATAACAAAAATGGAATGAAAATGGATATATAAAATAATAGGTGAGAACATAGTACATTGGGGGAGAAAGAGATAATGGCATAACATAGAATACATAACCTAATGCACCAAGTCAATGCTCTTAACCAAAAATTGTTGCATATGTTAAGGGGGAGCATTTTTAGACTTATTATTTTTCTTATCATTCCATTTGAATTGTCAAAGTCAAAATGGGGGAGATTGTTAGACAAATGACCTTAATTTTGATCCTTGACAACTCAAATGGATGATCTATTTAACTTGTGTTTGAGAAATCTTGTTGCAGGATTAGGTTGCTTCAAATAAGGTGAACAGAACACTTATAGCGGTCGCACCTCACCTGAATACGACCGCTCCATGTAATTAAAAGAAGAAACCTTATCACAGTAGGTTTCGCGGTCAGAAGTTCGACCTATGTCGCGACCGCTCCTACAGAATAGCGACCGTTCTAATTCATGGATGACCGCTACTCAAGGAACTTAAATCATTACAATCACAGTAAGGTTCGCGGTGACAAGAACGGTGAATGACTCGACCTCGCTTAACACAATAGCGACCGCCCATTCAGAATCGCGACCGCTCTACCATTCAAGAAGAAATTGTTTGAAGAGACAGTAGGTTTCGCGTCCTCAGGAGCGTCCAGAAGTTCGACGCGAGTTTCTCAATTCGACCGCGATAATCTACATAGGGCGACCGCGACATTCAAATTATGGCGGACATTCAATTTTGCCCTGTCAGAGAATGACACGTAATATGACCGTTATAAACCCACTTGATTATTCAAAAAGGGCGACCGCAGCATTGCTAGGCGCGACCGTCCCGACAAACACAGCTGGGCAAGAAACCGGTCCGACAAACACAGCATGGGCAAGATTCCAGCTGCACAGCACTAAAATTCGACCGTTGAAGGTTTTTTAAAAGCAGCGACCGTCCCTTGTTAAAGGACGACCGCGAGAAGCATTAGAGCGACCATCCTTATATTAAGGGCGACCGCGAAGTGCTTCGGACAGTTTTAGTAAAGTAGGTCTAAACTGCCAAGACTTTATTCTCATTATCTATAACGGCTAGTAAGACCACTTTGGCTATAAATACAATGTCTCTCTGAGAAAACAAAAAAAGAAAAAGCAAGAAATCAGATTGTAATAGCCAAGCAACAAATTTTCATTTACTTAAACTTACAATTAAATTGTATTGAATGTTAGGTGTTAGCATTGAAAACACCATTGTATAAGTTTGAGTGTGAGCTTGGGAAACACTTAGGTTGTGAGAGTAAGCCTTGTAAAACTCTTGTTTGGGTTGTAAGTGTGAGCCTTAGAAAAACACTTGTAAAGTTAGGTGTGAACTTGTGAAAACACCAAAGTTGGAAGTGAGCTTGTAAAAACTTCAAAGTCTAGTGGAACCTTAACAAGTTGTTAAGGAAGTGGATGTAGGATTGAAGTAAATCCGAACCACTATAAATCTTGTGTGTTCTTTCTTCCTTCATTTCTCAACAATCTTTATATTCCGCAATTCTTGTTTGTTGAGTTTTTTAAATTGTCATTATTTCTTGAGGAAACCAATTCACCCCCCCCCCCTCTTGGTTGCCATCTTGGGACAACAGATGCAAAGAAGATGGAGTTTCTGAGTTTGAGACAGGATAACCGGACGGTGACAGAATATGAGATTGAGTATATCCGATTAAGTCATTATGCCGGTGGGATTATTTCATATGAGATTGACCGGTGCAGGAGATTTGAGAAGGGGTTGAGACCTTCTATTATGTGTATTGTTGCTGGTTCCCGGTACCAAGATTTTTCTCAGCTGGTTGCAGCTGCCAAGAGTGTTGAGAGAGCACAGGGTATTGCAGCAGTTGCTGCTGAGGAGGAGGCTAGAGCTAGGAGACCTTTGAGTGAAGCAGGGTCTTCTTCTCTGAAGAGAGGCAGAGGAGGCTATTTTTCGAGGGTTAGTAGGAGCCAGAGGCAGTTTGGTAGGTCAGTTCAGTATCAGAGGCAGAGACCGAGACCTACATTTTCTGTAGCTAGTGCTCTGACTCTAGTGTTTCATAGGTCTATTCCACCTATATGTGTCCATTGTGGTAGGGCACGTGGGGGATATTTTCTGGAAGACAGGTGGACCAGGAGTGTGTTTTAAATATGGGTCACCAAATCATTTCATCAAAGATTGCCCAAAGCTACTGGAGGATAGACAGACTGATACTGCAGCTTCTCGACCCAGTGTTAGAAGAAGTCGAGGAGGCAGAGGTTTTAGTAGAGGTAGTCGACTTGGGATTAGTCAGAGAGGAGGCTCTACATCCGGAGGCAGTAGACTAGATGAGGCTGGGTCATCTCAGTGAGTGTATGTGATGCAGAGGCAGCCGGATGCTTCAGCCATCATTGCGGGTATATTTTCTTTATTTGGCATTTCAGTTCTTGCTCTAATTGATCCAGGATCTACTCATTCATATATAAGTGCATCTATTTTGCCTGTGTCTAAATTGCATTCTGAGCCCCTAGGATTTGATGTCTTGGTGACAAATCCTTTATGGCATAGTGTGGTAGTTAGCAAGGTGCATCGTAATAGTTCAGTTGTGGTGCAAGATGAAGAATTTCTTGGTGATTTGATTGAAATGCCTTTTAAAGAGTATGATCTGATCTTAGGCTTGGATTGGTTGTCTAAGCATGGGGCTGTGGTAGACTATCAAAATAAGTGTGTTACCCTGAGAACTAATGATGGTAGAAGTGTAATGGTATCTAGCGAGCAAAGACAACTTGCATCTATGTTTGTTTTAGCTGTTACAGCTAGGAGGATGATTCAGAAAGGATGTGAGGCTTATCTTTCTTATGTGGTGGATACCAGAGTAGTAGGTTCTCAACTTGATAATATACCCGCAGTTGCTGAATTTTTAGATATTTTTCCTGAGGAGTTACCAGGGATACCCCCTGAGAGAGAGGTTGAGTTTGGTATCGATTTGTTGTCTTGTACCACTCTCATCTCTATTACTCCCTATCGCATGGCACCTGTTGAGTTGAGAGAGTTGAAGGTGCAGTTACAGGAGTTGTTGGATAAAAGGTTTGTTCGCCCTAGCGTGTCTCCGCGGGGAGCTCCTGTTTTGTTTGTAAAGAAGAAGGATGGTACTTTGAGATTGTGTATTGATTATAGGCAGATGAATAAAGTGACCATCAAGAATAAGTATCCTTTGCCTAGGATAGATGATCTCTTTAATCAGTTGAAGGGAGTAGCAGTGTTTTCTAAGATTGATTTGAGATCAGGGTACCATCAGTTAAGAGTCAGAGCTGAAGATGTATCTAAGATAGCTTTTCGCACAAGGTATGGGCATTATGAGTTTTTGGTGATGCCTTTTGGATTGACGAATGCACCAGCAGCTTTTATGGATTTGATGAATAAGGTGTTTAGACCCTATCTAGATCAGTTTGTGGTGGTCTTTATCTATGATATTTTAGTACATTCGCATAATAAGGAGGATCATGACGAGCATCTGCGGATTGTATTGCAGACTTTGAGAGAGAAGCAATTGTATGCTAAGCTATCGAAATGTGAGTTTTGGCATGATCAAGTGACTTTTCTCGGTCATGTGGTGTCAGCAGAAGGTATAAGAGTTTATCCGAGTAAAGTCGAGGCCATTTTGAATTGGAGTCCACCAAAGACAGTGACTGAGGTTAGAAGTTTTCTGGGTTTGGCAGGCTATTATCGACGGTTTGTGAAGGGTTTTTCTTTGATAGCTACTCCACTCACCAGATTACTTCGAAAGGGAGTTAGATTCGTGTGGATAGAGCAGTGTCAAGCAAGTTTTGAGCAGTTGAAAGAGATGTCGACTCAAGCTCATGTTCTTACTTTACCTGTGGAAGATAAACCATATGTGATTTACAGTGATACTTCACATAGTGGTTTAGGTTGTGTTTTGATGCAGGAGGGTAGAGTCATAGCTTATACTTTTCGGCAGTTGAAGCCGCATGAGCTTAATTATCCGACTCATGATTTAGAATTGGCAGCCATAGTGTTTGCTTTGAAGATTTGGCGGCATTATCTTTATGGGGAGAAGTGTTTCATCTATACGGATCACAAGAGTTTGAAATACTTGGGTGTTCAGAGGGAGCTGAATCTTCGGTAGAGACGGTGGTTGGAGTTGATTAAAGACTACGACTGTTTAATTGATTATCACCCTGGTAAGGCAAATGTAGTTGCTGATGCCTTGAGTCGAAAGTCTTTAGCAGGTTTGACTGCTTATTCGCTCTCGTTGCTTGTTGAGTTGAGAGCGTTGCATGCTAGTTTTGAATCATGTGATGATGGTGCTTTATTGGCTCAGTTGCAGTTGAGGCCAGTCTGGTTGGATCAGATTAGGGAGGCTCAGTTGCCAGATGAAAGAATGCAAAAAGTTGTATCGGATTGCCAAAAGGGTGAGAGCCGAGATTTTCTTGTGAGAAGTGATGGTAGCCTTTGGTACAAAGATAGATTGTGTGTTCCTAATGATGCAAGACTAAAAAAGATAATTTTGGAGGAAGCACATCAGTTGGCTTTTGCTATGCACTCTGGGAGTACCAAAAGTTTCTTTTGAGCCATGCTTGTCCTTGCTTAAATGTGAATCATGAATGATGAAACAATAGAATAATATAATGAAATATAATGTTATGAAATATATTATCCTTGTGTATTGTTATAATTCATGAAAGTTTGATATTTGCATTACATTGAATCATACTGTTATCATGGTTAGTACCACTAAGCCTTTGGCTTAGCGCGATTATGATTTATCACGCAGATGATAGGGTAGATTCGGTTGAACTGGAGTGTTTAGCTAGACCGAGTCGAGTCTAGGCTTGTGATCCCTTATGAAGTGTTGATTTTTGGACTTCAAGATCAGAGACGATCTGCCAAGCATGTATAAACTCTATATTTTTGTAAATATTGAATTTGATGTATATATATATGTATATTCCACTGCTTATTAAACAAATATTTTGGATAAAATTTTTGGTGTAATGAAGTTATATGTATATGTATTTTAACAAGGAATGTTTTATCTATTACTATTTATAATGATGATTTGATTAAATGTTGGTTTGCTTCAAGTAGACTGTGACATTCTTATATCCGGTATACGTATATTACATATGTGGATGTATGTGGTATTTGTATATGGGATACGGGGGTGTTACATAACAACTCATACCAAGCTCATACCAACTAATTTTTAACTCAAATCAACACTTACTAACTCATACCAACTCATACCAAACTTATATCAAACTCATACCAATTAAACTAAGTCATAACAACTCATATCAAAACTCATATCAATAATACAAACTTATACCAACTCATAACATCTAATAGTAACCCATATCAAACTGATTCCAACTCATACCAAGCACATACCAACTAATTTCTAACTCAAATCAACACTTACTAACTCATACCAAACTCATATCAAACTCGTACCAATTAAACTAACTCATAACAACTCATATCAAAACTCATATCAATAATATAAACTCATATCAGACTCATACCAACTCATAACAACTAATAGTAACTCATATTAAACTGATTCCAACTCATACCAACTCATACCAAGCTCATACCAACTAATTTCTAACTCAAATCAACACTTACTAACTAATACCAACTCATAACAAACTCATATCAAACTCATAGCAATTAAACTAACTCATAACAACTCATATCAAAACTTTTATCCATAATACAAACTCATATTAGACTTATACCAACTCATACTAACTAATAGCAACTCATACCATCTCATACCAACTTATTATCAACTCATATAAACTCATACCAACTAATTTCAAATTTATATCAACTCATACCAACTCATACCAACTCATATCAACTCATACCTACTCAAGACAAACTCATACCAGCTCATAACAACTCATGCCAACTCATACCAACTCATATCAACTCAAGACAAATTCATTCCAACTCATATCAAACTCAAACCAATTAAACTAGCTCATATCAAACTTATACAAACTCATATAAAGCTCATAACAGCTCATATCAAAACTCATATCAATAATACAAATTCATATCAAACTCATACCAACTCATAACAACTAACAGTAACCCATATCAAACTGATTCCAACTTATACCAACCCATATCAAGCTCATACCAACTAATTTCTAACTCAAATCAACACTTACTAACTCATACCAACTCATACCAAACTCATATCAAACTCATACCAATTAAACTAACTCATAATAACTCATATCAAAACTCATATCAATAATACAAACTCATATTAGACTTATACCAACTCATACTAACTGATAGCAACTCATACCATCTCATACCAACTCATACCAACTTACTATTAACTCATATAAACTCATACCAACTCTTAGCAAACTCATACTGACTAATTTTAAACTCATATCTACCCATACCAACTCATATCAATTCATACCAACACATACCAACTAATATCAACTAAAGACAAACTCATACCAACTCAAATCAAACTCATATCATGCACAGTTTGTTTTTTCATCTGAACTGTTTATATCACCACATCAGAAAAGGCGAAAATCAGCAATTAAAATCAAATATTTCACCGAACACCAAATATTCCACAAATAAAATTTCATTCTTGAAATCAAAATAAACACAACGAGTTAGAAGAGAGAGATCGAGAGAGAAACAATATAAATACCTTTACATTGCAGTGAGGAACAATAAAAATAATAGTGAAGAAATAGCGGTTACTGAAATCGAGAAGACTACTGTAAAGAAATAACAGCTGTTTTGATCTTAAAACGATAAAAATGGAGAGAAACAATAAAGAAATAGCAAAAATATGGCTATTATGGATCGAAGATTTTTTGATACGACGGAGAGTTTGGGGAAAGAGAATATGAAATTTGAAAATAGAAGAGAGAAAAAAAATTATTTCTAAAAATATGAAACGAATTTTTAAATTTTTAAGAATATTTTTATTTAAAAAAATATAATTTAAAATAATAATTTAAAATTTATTAATATTTTGTTGACAGATATTTATCTAACAAATTCTCTTTTTTCTCCTTCTTACAAAAAGGGTCATCACAAATCAGGGTTGCTCTCTCGGCCTTTCCCTTTAATATTCTTTCTCTTTCTCTCTTCCAGGAACCTTCACCCTTTTTTATTTGTAAAAAAAAAAAAAAAAAAAAAAGAAGCCCAATTTCATTTCTATTGCTCGTATTTTTGCAGTAAGGAAATCAAATAAAAAACCTTGCCGGTAAACCTCCTTAGAACAGCCCATTAGATGACGACGATGATCCTCGGTCATTGTTGACCCTCCCAAAAAAGAAAAATACAAATTTATATATATATAAACACAAATTGACAAATAGAAGAAAAATTTACAAACTTCTCATCTGACCGATTCACCACCAAGTCATGAGACCGATTCAATCTCCACAGGCCACTGGAACCGGAACCGGCGCTGGTCCAGTCTCTGCCAATCGAAACCGTACTCGCAGGAGATCAGACTTAACCCTACCCCTTCCTCAGAGAGACCCAAAGCTAGCTGTTCCTCTTCCTTTGCCCCCAACTTCGAGCGCTGCCCCATCCACGAGTCATCAACAGACCAAGCAACTCAGCTTCTCGGACCTGGATCGAATAAATCGAATAGGAAATGGCAGCGGCGGTACCGTCTACAAAGCGATACACCGTCCTACAGGAAGACTCTATGCGCTGAAAGTGATATATGGGAACCATGAGGATTCGGTAAGGAACCAGATCTGCCGCGAGATCGA
Organism: Garcia nutans; assembly: GCA_947685225.1. Taxonomy (NCBI): domain Eukaryota; kingdom Viridiplantae; phylum Streptophyta; class Magnoliopsida; order Malpighiales; family Euphorbiaceae; genus Garcia; species Garcia nutans. The sequence continues at coordinate 12,558,007 of CANTUV010000003.1, forward strand.
GATTCTCCGCGGCGTCAACCACCCGAACGTGGTGAGATGCCACGAATTTTACGAGCACGGTGGGGAGATCCAAGTGCTACTAGAATTCATGGACGGTGGATCTCTGGAAGGGACCCATATCGGACATGAGGCCCATTTATCGGACGTGACCCGTCAAATTTTGAGCGGGATTGCGTATCTTCACAAGAGGAAAATAGTGCATAGGGATATAAAGCCATCGAATCTGTTAATTGATTCGAGGAATAATGTGAAAATTGCAGATTTTGGGGTTAGCAGAATTCTGGCGCAGACAATGGATCCCTGCGATTCATCTGTGGGTACTATTGCTTATATGAGTCCTGAAAGGATCAACACCGACTTGAATCATGGCCAATACGATGGATATGCTGGGGATATATGGAGTTTTGGGGTTAGTATTTTGGAGTTCTATTTGGGTAGATTTCCTTTTGGGGTTGGGAGACAGGGTGATTGGGCAAGCTTGATGTGTGCAATTTGTATGTCACAACCACCCGAGGCACCACCTACTTCTTCTAGGGAATTTCGTGAGTTTATTGCCTGTTGTCTGCAGAGGGAACCGGCGAGAAGATGGACGGCATCTCAATTGTTGCATCACCCATTTATAGCAAGGAGTAATGGAGGCCATAGAGAGGTGAATAAGAATCTACATCAACTATTACCTCCTCCACGCCCTCTTTCTTAGTTTTTAATTTTTCTTTTTTCTTCTTCTAAATTTTCAAATTTTTTTCTTTTTTTCATTATATATTTTACCTTACCTTGTCTTCTATTTTTATTGGTTTTTGTAATTTTTCATATGATGGGTCTGATTTTATTATTAGGAGTAAATGGGAATGTGGCTTATGTTTCAGCCTCCAATTCAATCAGAATCGAATTCGAATCAATCTGTCAGTAATTTTGACCAATAGTTTTTTAATTACAATAGTTTCTCTTGTTGAAGCTGTATTATATTGAGCAGGATTTATAGATCAATTTTTGGAGGGTTCTGAATTTTGCTGCATTTGCTTAGTTATGAGTACTGGAAAATATTCACGATGAATCCAATATGCTCCCCAACTTGATGTGTCTTTTGAATTATATTAATAATGCTTGAGCATGATCATTAGCTGTTATTTGTATGGTTTTCGGACATTAAAACAAGGTCACAGCTGCATAATATTCTTGTTTTTTTTTTAAAAAAAAAATCCTTCATTTCTTCCATTTCTTTGATTATTATTATTTAGGGAAATTCAGAAACACATTTATTATCCATAACAATCTGGAAGTCAGATTTTATTTATCACATGAATTGTTGTTTATTTATTTATGCTTATGAGTGCATTTATTGTGTTAATTGTCAATGAAGGTCTAATAAGTATGTGGTCTTTGTGATTGCGGAGGGAACTTGAAGTTAGTAAATAGTAAAGCAAGGCAAAACATCCATATGTTTTCCCTTTTTGTTATTTGAATTTCCCTTTGCATATCTATTATGTATATATAGCTTCTCTCTTATTTATATTTTGTGGTTTGGGCAATATTTATTTTAGAAATTATTATGATTTACCATGTGTTACAAAAATGAGCAATAATTAGCTAATTTTTATAAATAAATATCATTAGAATTTAAAATAATTATATTTATATTATATATATTTATAATTAGAAAAGAGAAAAATCAATCTGGAATTTGTTATTTAAAGATATATTTGTTGATAGACTGAATCTCGGCGTGCCATCACGGGAACTATTAATGTACTAGATTTTTTTTAAAAGAAATATCCAAATTTTAGAAAATATTTGATTCCAGTCACTTTCTTTTTTTGCCCTTTTTTTTTTTTTGGCAAGAGTTCATGATATCAAATCATTTTCCAGAAAGGACGAAAGAAAAAAATTGTAGTTGCAAATGCTGCAAAATTGACAGGTACAAGATTGAGTCCCGCGTTGCTTCTAGAAATTTTCAAATCAAAACTTCTTGTCTTGGTAAAAGAGATTCATCATAGTATGTCAACGAGACTGACCCCAAAAAAATAAAAAATAAAAATAAATAAGGATGCCTTTTATCAATATGCTTTCTTTATGTTTTAAATTATGATAATTTTACTTATAAAATAAAAAAAATAAAATCTTAATTAATGAAAATACTTAAAATAAGAAATCTTCATTTCATATAAGCTTGCTTTACGATGAAGATAAGATTAATTATGTCATTGAACAAAAATAGACGTATCTGAGTTTTTCGATCAAGATAGTTCTTAATTTTACAAGATTGAGCAGCAATTTCAGAACAATGTTATGTGAAAAAAATTTTTGATTTTCAAAACCTTAATCTGTTGTTCCATCTACCAAATGCCTTTCAAAATCCAAAATTCTCATTATAAAATCCAAATCATTTAGTTGGAGTTACGTAGAAAGAAAGTTTGTTTAGGGGTGGGCATTACCAAAATTTAACCGACATTTTGAAAATATTTTTTATTAACTAAAGTGACCGATTTTATATGATGATTTATTCAGTTAATTAACTGAATTAAATTGATTTATTTTATTAATTTCAGTTTTAACTGAATTGCAATATATTTTTTACTAAAATAAATTTGTACATTCTGGATTTTTCTAAATTTATTTCAAATTTCTAATTGCAATTTCTTTTTATCCAATTACTAATAATCGAAACCCAACATATAAAAGAAAATAATTGACTAAATCATTTTATTTTTACAAATTTATATTATATATATAAATTATTTTTTCTTAGCATACATGTTTATGACACAAGTCGAGCATGCAAGCTAAGACAGAAAAAAGCCTCCACGGCTTGCAAAAAAATCCAAAAAACTATATATGTCTTAATTAGATAATTAAAATATAAAAGTAATTAGTGCCTTCAACTTATAATGTAAATGTATGTTCATGCATGTCAATTCTCCCACGTTCGTGGAGATGGAAATAGAGCAGCTCATGCTATGGGCAAGTAAGCTAGTAGTTTAATACTTCTTGTTGATCCAGTTTTGATTGAGGACGTTCCTTTAGGTGTCCTTCCTTATGTTTTGACTGGAAAAAAAAAAGTATGTTCATGTATGTGAAAAAACTAATACTAAGTCACTAACTGCTTTTTCATTTTATTAGCAATGTTTCTTGCCATATTTTAGAAAGAAATTTAATTAAATGCACAAAGTTTCAATTTGTATTATGTTCTATAGCGTATGGACCAGATTAGTCCTAAGTATTTTTTTAAGCCAAACTGAAATTTTATATATTAAAATTGGCTCAAATCAATATTTTTTAAAGAAACCGTTAAGAGAACTTAACGGTTGTTAACATGACAGCTTATCAGGATTCAATATGAACTTTAGGCATAAATTAATGTCTAAATTGAATCTTAAACTAAAATTTATAATTATTTTAAAAAATTATTAATAAATATTTTTTAATATGAATAATTTATAATATTAATAAATAATTTTTGTAATATTATAATTTATAAAGGTTTTATTAATTTATAAATTATAATCTATTATAATAATTTTATAATTTATTAATATAATTTTATAATTTATTAATATTATAAATTATATTATTTTAAAAAATTATTGAATTTTTTTTTTCAGATTTATGATCTTTTTTTTTGTATATATTTTAGAAAATTAGTTAATGTATTTATAAATTTTTAAAAATATTTGTTGCTCTTTAATATTAATAAATTAATTTTGCACATTTTTTAAATATGTTAATTAATTATGTATTTAATTAAGACAATTAACAAAAATAGAATAAGAGTTTCCTTACAAAAACAACATTTAAAAAATAAAAAAATAAAACTAAATTTGAGACGAACAAAGAAAAATAACGCATTATCAACGCATAAGAATAAATAAATATGACAATAATTTTTTTAATTATCAGTTAATTTATAGTTGATGCATAGAATATTTATCTAAACATATCTTTATATATGGATTATATATTTTCGCATGAGAAGGAAAAATTCATTTGTTTTGAAAAATTTTAAAACCTGTAAATTGTGTTAAATTATAATAATTTTAATTTTTTAAAATATTTCTTATTATTTAATAATTATTTAATTTTTCATATTATGAATTATTTTTTAAAATTAAATTGATATATAATTTATAATATTAATAATTTATAATATTAATAAATTATGAAGGTATTATAATATATTATAAATTACAATATTAATAATTTATAATATTAATAAATTATAAAGGTATTATAATATATTATAAATTATTTATTAAAATTATAAATTATAAATTAATAAAAATATTATAAATTATAATATTATAAAAATTATTTATTATTGCTATAAATTATTGATATTGAAAAATATTTATTAATAATTTTTAAAATAATATAATTTATAATATAATAAATTACAAATTTTGGTTTAAAGTTCAATTTGGGCCTCAATCTATGTCTAAAGCCCGTATTGGACCCTGATAAGCTACCACATCAGTATTCGTTAGGTTCTCTTAACAGTTTCGTTAAAAAAGAGTTAATTTGAGCCAATTTTAATAGAGTACATGGTTTAAATTTGACATTTGTCCTTAATTAAATAAGCTATTCACTTGGCAATTACAATTATTTAAAAAATCAAATAAATGAGTCCACTCATTAACGCCGGAAAAAAAGAATTCCCCAATGACTAGAAATTCAAGAAAGAAACATAACATGCATATATAAGATGACGAAACCCATTAAAAATTATATATGAAGAAATTGTATTGAATCAAAACAATAAGATAGATAGAAAGAAAGAAAATGAAATGAAGGCAATGAAAGAAGCACATCAAAGATTGGGGCTTTAGTAATTTCTTGAACGAGCTAGTTGACAGAGAACTAACAAATTACAGAGATGGAATTTAAAAGAAAGAGAGAGAATAAAAATGGAGGAATTGAAGAGATGGAAAAGAAGAGTTTGTATGGAAATATATACAAATAGGATGCAAAAGAATCAAAAGAACTATAATCTATATTTAATAAAAAAATTATTTTTGGTTAATGATTAATCGACCGACTAGAACCAGTTAACTGAACCAAAAATCGAATTTCGTTAATATCCCTAACCGAAATCGACCGTATATAATTATGATTAGTTAACCAAATCAATAAATCGATCAGTTGGTTAACCAAAATATGCCCACTCCTAAGTTTACTCTTTTTTTAACTACACATCAGTATAAATGTAAATAAAGAATTTTTAGAGCTTAAGAAACTTGCATAAATTTTATTCATAATACTAGCATATTTATACTAGAAATTTAATAGCCAAAATCACAAAAATTGATACTCAAATCATAAAATAATAACAAAAAAATCCTAAAAAGTCTTAACCATTATTATTTTTAAATTTGATTCATTTTCTTGGTTGTAACATTTGACTTGCTTCTCAACACTCTCCCTTGGGTCAAATGTGTTAGGAAATCAAAGGAGATCATTGCAAACAAAAACACGCAGCAGAAAAATTTTTGATCTATGATTTCCCACCAGGATCCATGTTGTTCGTTTAATTCGACGAAAGTGTACAAAGAACTAACCTATTGATGATTTGAAATCACAGTTTGGAAGAGATGCCTCGATCGCGAAACACCCTCTATCGCGTATCCACACGAATGCTACCGTTTGGAGTGCTAGCTCTCTATAACGGCGAAGGCTGAAAAACATTTTCTCTAAAACGTATTAGAGTTTCTTTTTCTTTTTTGTTCTACTTTTATTTTCTAAAGTTACCTATATGAAGACTTAACGTCTGGAGTGAATATAATCACTCCAGAATCCAATTCGAAATTGGACAAGGTAAGTCAAATTCAGAATCCAAATCTAATTAGGATTCTGAATATATTATCTAATAATATATATAATTGGATAAGGTAAGTCAAATTCAGAATCCAAATCTAATTAGGATTCTGAATATATTATCTAATAATATATATATATAAACGAAAATAATAATAATAATAAATATTAATATCTAATATTAATATTATTAATATTATATCCAGCCCAAAGCGCATTCTTGTGTGTGACCTGATAGGCCCATATTAATTGGCAGTCAATTTAATCTCTATTAAACCAACAAGTCATAATTGGCCTCTAGCAAGGCGTTACAACTACCCAATTAATATAAGGAATGTCCAATTTGCCTAATAATAGTACATGCATTAATCCCTTTGTCACATGATATCTAGCTTGAACATAAGTCATGGTCAACATCATACTTATATTGTCCAAACTTATGATTACTCGATCTCCAAGTAGACTGATAAAAACAAATGAAATTGATTACACTATCAATTCATTTGAGCACGGCCATGCATTTCACATTCTCACTTATCGAGGGGCCCAAAAGATATCTCTCTCAAAGAGAGGGACAAATTCTATCTTGATTGTTCATTATCCTCTACATAATTTCTATCATATATGATCATAACCTTTATTACTATCCAATTACGGATAATGTTTGATCATGTCAAAATATAATAGTCTTTATATTGGAAACTATGACAATCTCAAGTCAAAGAATTAATATATAACTATCATGAGATTTACTTATGACACTAACCCATGTAGTAATCTCATGATGGGTCTATCCAATACATTGTTCTCTAACAAGTATCTATGAAATTGATTTGTATCACTATACATATAACCATCTGATGATTATCAAATCAATGTTCATACTGGTTAAGAATTATATATTTTTTTTATCTCTATAACAATAATAAACCAGGGACAAATATCAAAATTGTGTAACATGCAAACAAACAATAATGATAATAAAACCTCATTTATTAATAATGAATGTATAACATAAAGATCCAAATAAATGGCCTAGGGCACATACACTAACAATCTCCCACTTGCACTAGGCCTACAAATTTCTAAGACCCATAGATCTAGTGTGCTGATCATGCTTGACCCGTGAGAGAGGCTTTGTTAATGGATCTGCTATGTTATCATTTGTGTCGACTTTGCATATCTTGATATCTCCTCTATCGATAATGTCTCGAATGAGGTGAAAACGCCTGAGTATATGCTTAGACCTTTGATGAGATCTAGGCTCTTTTGCCTGTGCTATGGCACCATTGTTGTCACAATAAATGTCCACAGGATTTGCAATGCTAGCCACCACTCCTAGCTCAGTGATGAATTTCTTCAACCAGACTGCTTCCTTAGCTGCATCTGATGCTGCTATATACTCAGCCTCTGTTGTAGAATCAGCCACAGTGCTTTGTTTTGAACTCTTCCAACTAACAGCTCCACCATTCAATGTGAATACAAAACCTGACTGCGATCTAAAATCATCTATGTCAGTTTGGAAACTAGCATCTGTGTAACCATTTACAACTAGCACATCTTCCAAACCTCCATAAACCAAGAATACATCTTTAGTCCTTCGAAGGTACTTAAGAATATTCTTGACAGCTGTCCAGTGACCTTCACTAGGATCAGCTTGAAATCTACTAGTTGCGCTTAATGGATATGAGACATCTGGTCTAGTACATAACATGGCATACATAATAGATCCTATAGCAGAAGCATAAGGAATCTTATTCATTCGATCTCGCTCATCAGATGTCATAGGACATTGACTCTTGCTGAGATGAATGCCATGAGACATAGGCAAGAATCCCTTTTTGGAATCTTGCATGTTGAACCTCTTCAACACTTTATCTATGTATGTACTTTGACTCAGGCCAATTATCCTTCTAGATCTATCTCTATAGATCTTTATACCAAGGATATAGGCAGCCTCACCTAAGTCTTTCATTGAGAAAGAATTCCCTAACCAAATCTTAACCTTTTGCAAGGTAGGGATATCATTCCCAATGAGTAATATGTTATCCACATATAAGACTAAAAATACTACTGCACTCCCACTAACCATCTTGTAAACACAAGGTTCATCTTCATTCTTGATGAAACCAAAGTTCCTAACTGTTTCATCAAAACGAAGATTCCAGCTTCGAGATGCTTGCTTCAATCCATAAATGGATCTTTGAAGCTTGCAAACCTTTGTAGAATTCTCAGGATTTACAAAACCCTCAGGTTGTGTCATATACACATCCTCAAGCAAGTTTCCATTAAGGAAAGCGGTTTTGACATCCATTTGCCATATCTCATAATCATAGTATGCTGCAATGGCAATGAGAATTCTAACAGACTTAAGCATAGCAACTGGTGAAAAGGTTTCATCATAGTCTATACCATGAGTTTGCTTGAAACCTTTTGCAACAAGCCTTGCTTTACAGGTCTGCACATTCCCATCCATGTCAGTTTTCTTCTTGAAAACCCATTTGCAACCAATAGTCTTAATATTCTCTGGAGGATCAATTAAAGACCAAACTTGGTTGTCAAACATAGATTGCATCTCAGATTTCATGGCTCCAAGCCATTTGTCTGAATCTGGACCTGACACAGCTTCTTGATAGGTAGTAGGCTCATCTTGATCTATGAGCATTACTTCACTATCATCAGTCATAAGAAATCCATATCTCTCTGGCTGACGACGTGTCCTATCAGACCTGCGAGGGATTTGTGTTACATCTTCAGACTCCACAACTATTTATGGTTCTGAAATAGGCTCTATAGACGGCTCAATGATTTCTTGTGGTACTTGAGTTTCCTCAAGTTCTACTATACTCCCACTAGTTCTCTTAGAAAGAAATTCCTTTTCCAAAAATATCCCATTTCGAGCAACAAACACTTTGTTCTCTGAAGGAGTATAGAAATAGTATCCTTTAGTTTCCTTAGGATACCCCACAAAATTACATTTGATAGACTTTGGAGCTAACTTATCTGAAACTGGTCTTTTCACATAAGCTTCACAACCCCAAATCTTAAGAAAAGACAAACTAGGTGTCTTACCTGTCCATATCTCATATGGTGTCTTTTCAACCGCCTTAGATGGTACACGGTTCAGAATGAATGCAGATGTCTCCAAGGCATGACCCCAAAAAGATAAAGGAAGATCCGCTTGACTCATCATTGATCGAACCATATCTAATAGAGTTCGATTTCTCCTTTCAGAAACTCCATTCCACTGTGGAGTTCCTGGAGGAGTCAGTTGTGAAACAATTCCACAATCCCTTAGATGATCATCAAACTCTTGGCTCAAATATTCACCACCTCGATCTGATCGAAGTTGTTTAATTGTTTTACCAAGTTGATTTTATACTTCATTTTGAAAAGTTCTAAACATTTCAAAAGACTCATGCTTATGTTTCATTAGGTAGACATAGCCATACCTACTGAAATCATCAGTAAAAGTAATGAAGTATCGAAATCCTCCTCTGGCACTAATGCTGAAAGGACCACATACATCTGTATGTATCAAGCCCAATAAATCATTAGCCCTTTCACTATGCCCAGTAAAAGGATCCTTTGTCATCTTACCAAGAAAACAAGACTCACATGTTTCAAATGATTCAAAATCAAATGAATCTAATAATCCATCTTGATGGAGCTTAGAAATGCATTTCTCATTGATATGGCTAAGGCGACAATGCCATAAATAAGTAGGGTTTAACTCATTTGGCTTAGTTCTCTTAGAAGTTATGTTATAGATATCATTACCATTAGAATCGTCAAGATTAAGGATATAAAGGCCATTATAAGAATTTGCAATACCATAAAGCAAATCATTTTTTATCAAAAATAGAACATTTCTTATTCTTAATAAAAAAAGAATAACCTTCATCATCCAAAACAGATACTGAAATAAGATTCCTACTCATAGTAGGAACATAAAAGCAATTGTTCAAAATTAACAAAAACCCATTGGGCATAACAAGTTCATACGTATCTGTTTTGGATGATGATCTTTAAAGCAATTCCACCTCAAATCCTCTTTATCCCTTGACTCGATTCCATCATCATCTCACTTAAATCATCTTTAAAGTTTCTTTCTTAGGAAACCTTCAAGCATTAAAAATAAATTAACAGGAGTTGCTAGAAATTTTTGCAAGTTTAATATAAAACAATATAAAGAGACATAGTAGAATAAGTTAAAAGAATAAGTTAAAGCTTGGGTTGCTAAAGGAAGAAAGAAGAAACAAACTTCAAAGTAACAACATCTATATTCTTGTTACTATTATTAAATCCTAGATTACATGTGGAAACTTGAAACTTAAACAAAATATTTAGCATATTAAAACCATAAACAATCCTTATTATGAGTGGGAATTTTTGCCCAAACTCCTTTGTGGAATGATTATTGCGACTTTGATATTATTAGGCTCTAAGCCTGTTGCGCTCGAATTAAGTACTACTACAAAGCGACACTCGTAAGTATACGATGTAATTGTAGCAACGGTAATAGCCCCAAGGTCGTCTCACAAGGAAGGCATTGTTCGTAATAATTTTATTAAAGCAATTAAATTTAAATGAACGAGTGTGTGATGATTGCAATATTGCTGAAGTTGTAATAAAATTAAAATAGCGAGTAAAGAGTTATCGGTATGCTTAGAATTAGTTTAATTCTTGGAATGGTGCCTAGGGTTGTAGGTTAACTTAATCAAAGCTTAATTCTCAAATTATCTACTAATATAACCTTGTAAATTAATTTGGCCCTTGAATTTAATTAGTCAATTACCAATTCATTAGTTTTCACATTCATGAATTAACAATAACCAATTATTTTACATTTTCAAATTAATAAAACCCTAAAACTTATATTTCTAATTCATTCATAGGGTGGCTGATTATATAGTTTTGATATCGAATTTCACCTCTCAGTCGGTCATCCAATATTAAAAGATTAATAGGTAGCTAATCTATCAACCTAACATTCAATCCAATACAATCAACCATCAACAAGGTATATTAATGGAAATATCAAATCAAGTCATTCAATCAAATCTACTACAAACCCTAGGCATGAGTAAATTAGCTCATCATCATCAATTTAAAACAAACATTCATCTCAATATAGATCAAATCACAATTTTCCATTGAAATATTAATTCTCTTAATAAACAACAACAATCTAGAAATGAATTAAAAGAGAGAATAGAAAAACCCATTGTAGATGCCAAGAGTTGGACTACTTGTCTTCCTCCTAGCTCCACTTTGATGTTGATGAAGAACTCAAGCCCTCTTCAATTGATGATTCTACCTTTGAAAGATGGAATGGAGCTTTCTCAAGTCACCAAACCTTCAATGAAGCTTCCTTCAAACCCTAATCTTTAAGAGCTTGTTAACCCAATTTTATTCCAAAGAAATGTCAAAGATCTTGTTTATGAAAGATGAAGATGAAGGTGATGTTCTTGGTCTCTCTCAAGACCAAGAACAAGATGATGAACCAAGAGAAAAAACTCCCCTCAATCTTCCTCCAAAATGTGTATATATATTTGCCTCTTCCATTCTTTTTAATTTCTCAAGACACAACCCATGCCTTGCCAACTCACATACTCACCCTTTGTCTCCCACTTTCTCATTATTTAAGTCTTCATCCCATAAATTAGGCAATAATTTTCTTCTTTTAATATTTCTTTTTAAAATATATGACTTAATGTTCCCCACTTTGTCCCCCAATTCGTGCAAATAATTCAAGCATCTTAAGGGTGACACGGCCAAGCCATGAGTGGCTTGGCCGTGTTTCTCACTTTTCTTGGGACACAACCAAGCTTGTTGGCCGTGTTCATGGTTACCTTTCCTTCTTTCCTTCTTCTCAAGAGGTGACACGGCCAAGCTCCTGGTCGTTTCTTGTGACATGGCCAGTGGCTTGGGCGTGTCTCTTGCCAGTGTCTCCTTCTGTCTTCTTTCTTTTCTTTCTTTGGTTTTGCTCTTTAGGTGTGACACGGCCAGTGGCTTGGCCGTGTCTCATGCCCATGTCAGTCTCTGCTTAAAAAAGACCAACCTTACATCTGACCTTAGTGTTGCGCTTAAATTAACACTATCACAAAGCGGCACTCGCAAGTATACGAGGCTATTATAGTGACGGTGATCGCCCTAAGGTCATTTCCCAAGGAAGGACTTGCATGT